>OZ014482.1:33041351-33641351 GCA_963965965.1 Trididemnum nubilum | reverse complement strand
CCAAACGTTGCATTATTACTTAAACTTTTAAATACAATTAGAATTTGATTGTTTGTTTTTAATCTTTATGCATACTGCGGCAGGCATTGTTCTGATTTTGTTCTCAAATTTTGAGAAAAATGAATAGAACTGTTCATATACTGTAGCAGAATAGTTGAGGGTGCAGGTTTGGATTTTAGGATAGTGTGCCAAATTTTTGGTCAAGCTATAAGTTAACAAAATCCGAAAATCATGTCAATATTTTAGATCAAAAAGTTTTGTTGCGAAGTGTGTGAAAAAGGCTTTTTGTTTTTATAATCGGTGCAAAATTTTAGTTTAGTATATTAATGTTATGTGCAGGGATGTGAAAGCGGAAGCTGGAAGCGATAAAAGGGTACCGCGTTCGCTTCCACTTTGGCAATTCTTATTGAACGTTTAAAACTTAACTTCTTAACAGCAGTGCAATTTTTTGTAAAATATATGAAAAAAACTGATTGTTCGATAAACCAGCATTTGCTAAAAAAAACGTTTTAAAAGTTTTTGGTTCACTAGCAAGGCCAGCCCTAAGCCCCTATCAATTCAAAAATACACCATGCAGCCTAGAAAGCGTTCAAAATTTGCTGTTTTAGTCCTTAAATTTTGAAGGTATTCTCAAATTTTATGGGGCTCTGCCACTTTTTTAAAAAAATCCGAAGAGGCATAAACGTATTTTGATAAACAAAGTTTTCAATTCCAACAGTTAAGTTTTCTCACTGTGAGAGTAGGCCTTTGTAACCTTCTCTTAAACAAAACATATTATTGAAGAACTTTTAAACATCATGTCTGGTTGTAAAGTAGGCCAATCGTTGCTATATTAATAAGGGTTATTCTAATATGGTATCTATGATTCTATAACTACAAAATTTTTGCAGGGTTTGTTGTTTTGCAATCTTATAAATACACGTTGCTACGCAGAAATTTGAACCAAATCCATTTTTTGAGCATCTAAAATCGAATTTGGAACATATCAACACAAATTACTTGAAAAAATTCTGCGGTTGTTTGAGCTTTGCCCCAAGTACCTAAGTCACCCAAGTAAAGATGATTTACACTTTAAAGCAGATGCGATTGAAGCGTTACTATCCCTTGCGCTTGGAAATCCGTCTCTAGACCCCAATAACTAATTGCTCCTTTTTATATTTTTTGCCGAACGGTTAGAAAAATTGGTATCAGCTGACAAAACATATGACCATGCGTTTGTACGTTACGGTTTTGGGTCGCTGCCAATCCGAATTCCTGGATACGCTAATGCTCAGATCCTTGCAATGACAAACCAATCTCATATTTTGATTCCGTATTATATTTTCAAGATGATGATAACATAAACCGTTTAATCGAAAAACAATACAGCCAAAATACCCCAGAACATAGTTATTAAGAAGTTTCGGTTAATTTCTTTAAACCATTGTCAATCTAGAACATAAAAATAAAATCACAGATGACTTAAGAAAAAATCGCCGACTCAACGAGTAAAATTAGATTTTGAGATTACAAGACATGCATTACAGATGATGTCTGAATAGGTACGCGGAAAAGGCGTATGTTTATTGAAGTGTGAAGTTTTTTGTACTAACCTCTATCCTATTCCCATTAGTTCCAACCCTGCTCAAATTTGAACGGTACTAGTGAGTAAAAAATCTAAGATTTTAGATTAATTAGTTGTACAAAAAACTTCACGCTTAAATGAACATACGTGTTTTCCGCGTACCTCTCCAGACATCATGTGTAGTACATGCCTTGTAATCAAAAAATCTAATTTTTCTCGTTGAGTCGGCGATTTTTTCTTAAGAGTCATCTGAGATTTTATTTTTATGTTCTAGATTGACAATGGTTTAAAGAAATTAACCGAAACGTCTCAATAAATTTGTTCTAGAGTATTTTGGTTGTATTGCTTTTGATTAAATTATTCTAGAAGTCCATTTACTATGCTCATAAACCGTTTAATTTTGACATATCTGGAAATTTCCAAAAAAAAATACGTCATCAAGTCGTGGAAGCGGAAGCAATTCAAAAACTGGCACTTCCACATCCCTGGTTATGTGAAGTCACTTCTATAAGCGCTACTGTCGAAATAATTTTTTTAACTTTTAACGAGGGTTTTGTTGACAAATTGAATTGGTCAAGCTATTCTTATTAAATACATAATGACAAAAATTAGCAGCAATTTAGAATCATTAAAATTTTTGTTCATTGATTGTCAACGTAAAACTATAGGTTTTCGTGTTACGACGATTAACTAAGGCCATCTTCACGGCTAGCATTTGAAAGCATAAGTTATTCATCTATACTATTTATTATTATAGTATACAATGCGCATGAGCTATCGCGACGCGTTTCAACCTTGCTCAAGGGTCTCATCAGACAAAAAGAATAACACTTATTTAAGCATGCAATGATATAAAACTGCAATTACCAAATTTGGAAACAAAAATTTCATCGATAAACACATCTGCTTTGTCTGAGCGAATTTTTTCATAACGTCAAACAACTTATGGCATGTTCATGCAAAAATCACAGGGATAGCCAAGCTAAATGCATGTGCGACACATTGCCTAGTGAATAAACGCCTAACTAAAAATTAAAAGCAATTTAGAATCATTTAAATTTTCTATTCTATGATTGTCAACATAAAACAATAGCTTTTCGTGTTTCGACCATTAACTTAGGCCATGTTCACGATAGTATTAAATTAGGCCCATTTTAACGATATTTTCGTACTGTATATTAAAATAATAAATTGTATAGATGAATAACTTATGCTTCTAAATGCTAGTCATGAAGATGCCCTAAGTTAATGGTTGAAACACGAAAACCTATAGTTTTAGGTTGACAATCATTGAATAAAAAATTTTAATAATGATAAAATTTTGCAAACAATCAAAAGTAAGTAGACTTAATGAACAAAAACGTTCCCCCTTGATTTTCCTTGGTAAATCTCGTCAGAAATATACTTTTTGCCTTAAACTAATTTGACTTTAAGTGAAACTTCAAATTAAATTTAGTAACAAAATAGTGCCTGAAAATTTGTTGCTGGACTGAGAAAACTTTTTAAAGTTTCGAGATTCGTTTAACTTTACCAACATTCGGCAATTTTTGGTGCATATTTACAGCAACTTAAATAACGACATAAATTACTTTTTGTCGTAATCAATTCGAATTGAACATGTACATTCAAAAACAAATTTACGTGCAAAATTTAATTTGCTTATGACGTCATTAAAATGTCGTTTTGCCAAAAATCAGCTTTGACGTTACTGTGGTGATGTGAATTACCTCAAAAATTAAAGCGTCAATAAGAATATGCAGATGTACCTCATTTTTCCATTTTCTTTTTAAAAGCTGCTTCGCCGTAGCGAATTGCAAATGCGCCAGACTAATCAAAGCCAACAATCATCTCAACCTAAATCATAGTCTGAAACAATTAGAATACCTGGGTTAACAATCTCTGTGGTGAGCATCATACCGGTGTCCTCGTGGTTGAGCAGGTGGCAGTGCATGACCACCTCGCCGATGAACTCGTGGTTCATGAAGCGGATCTAAAACATAATAGCAGGAGCATTTAGATTATCTGAAAGGAAAAGTCAACACTTGAGGAAGCATTTTCAACGACTCGTCTTATCATCAGTGTTGAAATGGCGACCGATGCAATAGCAAAAAGTAAAAACGCAGAAAAAAGACCAAGCGAGTGCTTAAAAAACAAATGAGACGATCGAGTATAATGGTTATTCTGAGAGATGTAAGGAAAGGTGTCGTAGATTTATCGGCAATAATTTAACTGCAGTTGTAGTAGACTGTAGTTTCATTGAGTAAAGATTTTAGTTAATTATACGATGCATTGGTTTATAGCAGCTCACAATAATTTGGTTGGGTATAGATTTAACACAATTTTATGGGGTTTCTCATTACTATCAAACGACTTCTCAATTAATGGAAAATCTAGAGCAGAATGATACAAATTCCAATAAGTTAAAAATAGGAAAGCTCTACCGTCTCTAGCGGATCCTCAGGGGTAACTGAGGATCCATGAGGATGAAACAGGCTGAAGGGTTTATTTTTAGTTCACAGCAATTTGAGTAAAGATTTATGAGACTAAAACTTATTTGGTAGAGATTTAATCATTAATTATTTCTTTTTTAATAAAAATATATGTTTTGAAAGTATATATTACTGGTGATATTTGTCATTTTGGTCCTGCAAATTAGTCTAATCGAGAAGTATTGATGTTAGCTAAAACAGCAGTCTTAGGCATGATTTTGAAAGTTATTTTCAAATTCGTAAGTTTATAGCTTGCTATAGCAGCTAATCTTTTTTGCAATACTGTGATTAATATTTTCAATTAGCTTGCTATAGTAGCTTATCTTTTTTGCAATACTGTGATTAATATTTTCAATTACGTATATATGAGTCGGAAAAATTTGCATTGTTGCATGTGAACTGCCTATTGTTTATAACTTATCACTAATTTATCAGTACTGTACAATGTACATTTGCTTTTGATAAATATTAAAACCAAAATACGTAACAAATAACATTACTTACAGTTATATTAGCTAGAGGTGGCACAATGATGACGTCACGAAAATCTCCTATTGGGACATACCCCAATGTTCCAGTGGAATCGGTATACCGTTGGTCATGGCCTCTATCGATATATTCACTTTGTGGTTGCATAACGTCTGAAAAAGAAAACTACTCAAAAAAATGCATTCTACATTTGCTTAAACCTTTTCACCAATATTTGTTTGGACTGTTGAAAGGTTCTTGGCATTTTTGCACAAAGCAGCACTTTCACTTGTGCACTCCACTGCCGAGTACTGCGCACCTGCTTGGTGCCTTAGTGTTTATACTTGTCTGATTGATTCAATTACCAACAACACATTACGCGTTGTGTCCATATGTCTGCGTCCCGCCTCAACGGAATACCTATCAGTTATTGCGGGAATCCTGCCAGCTGAGCTTCGCCGCAGACAAGTAACACTATACCTAGCCCGCCGAGCCTCGGAGTAAGATCGACATCTGCTCCACAAAAACATCACTTGCTCCGAACAACTGCATACTCCCCGCTTGAAATCAAAACAACCCTTTGTGCTTGCCGCTAAAGAGCTAATGTCAACCTTGACCAACTGGATATCAAGGCAACACACTGGGCGAAACGTTCGTGGAACACAGAATAGGGCAACCACAACACCAGACTTCATTGGTTTATCCCCAAAATTGATGCTCTGCCATCAAAAATGCCTCTCCCAAGACGCTTTTGGGTCCGGCTGAATTGTTTAAATTCTGATGTTTGACGTTTCCGTTCTTTCCTTCGCAACTGCATAGAATAGGCCTTATGGCAACAACAGCAGCATATGAATGCAGCACTGCGAACCAAACGGCAGACTACAATTACACCAGACTGTTCGTTTTATTCTCCACCTCGCGGTATAGCTGGACGATCCGACTGGAGGAAGAACAACCAGCTGGCTGCAAGAAACCAGCCCGACATTTGACGAGAAGCGCAAACAACCGAACGAACAATTTTGTGTACCGGTAAACTAAATTGAACGGATTATATTCTGAAAATTGATCGAATGCAAGCCAAACAAATTTTAATCAAATACTTAGCTATAGGCCAAGCAATAATCACAACTTTAGAGTTGCTACAATTCAATAACATCTTTCTTCTTCAAATTGCCTCGGCCAGGAGGCAACGAAGGGATCTTTCAGTCATCGAGTCAAGGCTGCCACCTGCCCACCTGTCTACCACACACGGCAGAAGTACAATTTATTCATATACACTTCTTACTTGAATATTTTTGCCGCTAGAACTAGCCTATATTGCTTTTGCTAACTCACTCGTTGTGGTTTGTCCATCGCAAAGAGTTCCATCTTGACTCACGTACACCCGCGTGTTTCCTGGCTGTGGACCCGCGTTAGTTGCCACTGGCCCCGTGTAGGGATTGTAGCTGATGATCTGCAATGCATTGCATTAATCTCAAATGCAGATCTGAAAAATCTTCTTAACTTCATTCTGATTTGGCCTCAAAGCTAACTGTTTTTGACGTTAAATTAAATCACATTTCCTCAAAGCAGATCGACAAACGAATGCAGAATTACAGAATTATTCTGTTAATTAAAGTTTAGCAAAATCAATAATTAGTAGTCTAAAAACTTGTTAGTGGTACAGAATTTCAAAATAGCTTTTAATAGCGTCGGAGCTATCATTTCCACTCATTGAGAAATAGGTAGCCTCGAAAAAGCTGTCAAAGCTTCCATTTCCATTCTATTTATTTAACGTGGGAAAATATTCGTTCAACGTGTAGAAATATTTATTCAACGTGTGACAACAACAATTGCTTTTAATTTTACGCTCGCTTCCTTTTTGCTTTGCCCTTGCGTCATTGCTTTGCCCTTTTTTCCTGTGCTGTGCTTGTGACAAGTTGCTGTTGCCTAAATCATTTATCTGCTGACGATGAGACTAGTAATGTCTTGAAACGTTCAGTAAAAAAATGTTTGCTCACGTTTTGGCTCTTTGCTTTATATTAAGATTACTTAATCATTCCAATCATTATGCTCCGAGGCTGTTTTAGATTGAACGTTTTCGTCACTTGACAAAAACATTTTAAGATGAAACGTTATGAGATGATACCGCTTGAACCCAACATAGGCGTTGCCAGGTTTTTTGATTGGGGGGCCCAAACCACAGAAATTTTTAAAAGAGGAACTTTGTGTGGGATAAAGATATCGTAACGTGGAAGATCAGAAGGCGAGACCTGGTTTTAGCACTTAACAAGGATTTTACTAAAGGGAGAGGGCTTAAACCCAAAGTTGAGTAACAAAAATGTCTAAAGCGGGAAACGTGTCGAGTAAATTTGTGAACTCAAATGCATCCCAGACGTGGGTCCATCCCAATTTCAATGCATCCTAGCCTCCGGAGGCTATGGGGGTCTGGGTGCAAAGCCTGTATCTGCTGGATGAGTTTTGTAATTTAAAAAAAAAAAGCTATTTTAATGCCATTGGATCAAATTTTGCCCGTGTTCAGATTGATTTGAAAGTACTAGATTTTTAACATATAAAAGTGAACTAAAAAATTAAAATGTTCAATCCTCCTTTTACTTACAATTTAAGTCCAAAAAACGTTTAAGATCTGACATTTTGCTGCTAAATTTTGTAAGTGATTTGGCCCAAATTGGGGGAAGTACGGCACATTGCCTCCTGCAATATTTTAGCAGTAAATAATAATCCACTCCAAGATTTTCCTAAGAGATTTTCGTTTTTTCATGAGCACAAGCAGTTATAGGAGTACATGCACGGCCAGGGGGCACAGGTCCCCTCCATTCCACTTTAATAATTTGTTTAATGAGCATTTCCCCTAGTTATTTTTTTGAAAGTATTTTTTCGCGTAAAAACTAGCGAGGTGTAAGAAATTGTTGTTAAAAAATGGTATATTAGATGGTTAGACAACTTACCAGCATGTTATTGCTCGGGAGGTATTTACATTGGGTGGGGCCCCTGTACTTTGGAAATTTTTGCAACACCTTCCTGCCAAATACAGGTGAAGACCATCTTACCATCGGAGCGCAGGGCACCTGGCACTGTGCCATATGGTAAATCCGGCTCTGGTTACTGCATTATGTTCATAAAAAGGTGAGATGAGGACCTGACGTTGCAACTTTTAGGACAAAAACCCTTAATTGCACCCAGGTTATACATGTAAATTGGTTGTCCAAATTGAATTGAGGGGGCTGGGCCCCCTGGTCGTCGATCTATTGTTTATTATTGTTGTACGCGCCTACTATTGTACGCTAAGATACTAAAAGAAACTGAAAAACATTCACTTTTTTGTCACATTTTTATCATTGGTGTTATTTCAATTGGGGATGGCGGGCCCTTTTCACCCCCCTTGGCTACGCCTATGTCTGAACGCTGGGCCCTGGCACTTTGTCATACGGTAAATTCGGCCCATGATATTGCATTACGTTCATAAAAAAGTGAGATGAGGACATGAGGTAGCAACTTTTAGGGCAAAAATCCTTAATTTCACCCGGGCTATAGATTTAAATTAGTTTCAAAAATTGAATTGAGGGGGCCTACGCCCCCTGGTCGTTATTATATTATTGTTAATTACTATTGTACGCGTGCTGTGCTGTTGCACGCGAAGATGCTAAAAGAAACTGAAACTGAAGAAACAATAGACTTTTTGTCATTGGTGACATTTCAATTCGGAAGGGCCCCACCTGGCTACGCCTATGGAACCCAAAACGATTCTGTTTACCTGAAAATGGTTGACGTGAATGTGGATAGGATGACCGGTTCTGGTGTCAACGTTGGTAAGATACCATTCTTGCACCGTATTAAGCTCGGATTTAAATCTAGAACAAAATACGCAAAAAACCTTGACCTTCAAATCTGTATTTGCTATCAGTTTTTTATTTCTAATTTTGAAGTATTCAACAGACTTGCAATCAAATATTGGGCTTGATATCTATTTCAGTTTTAAGCTCTTTCATGATCTTATTTTTAATGAGATAAATTGCTTGAGATTTATAACATAGCGTTTTCGTTGGATTTCATCAAGAAAACATGAAGGCGACTACACAAGGCATTTTAATGATACAGTACAAAGGCAGCCCCAGCTGCGTCATGGCGCTCCAATAGTTCCGACTTACGCTGACAAAGACACGAACACCCGGTACAGAGTTATTATGAAGTCCTTGTCGGCAGCGTTGCCGAGAGGTTATAAAGAAGGCCTTTTTTTACAACGACCATAATTGCATTATCTCGTTTAACTCTTACCCTGGTCATGTTGTTGCGTCCTTGGATAAGACATTTCACGATGATTATCTCTGCTTGGTGCTAATTTTAAATTTTTGTGGGAAGAAGTCAAGAGGTGAACAGGAAAACTTGGAATACGGTCAGCTTCCAAACGGATGAGGACGATTCGTCAAAAATTAACGCTTTTCCAGTCGTTTCCGCGTGTGTTGGGGATAAATCTGAATCAATCAATCAAATATACCCAGCACTTCATTCATCAGAGCATCATCACAATCATAGCATGCTGCAGACGAGTCTGCGTAGCCTGGTTCCTTAAAAAACATACGCACCTGTAATCGGTTCTGCTCGAAAACGTCTCTCGGTTTAAAGTTGTTCCGGGCCCTGCTTCGACGACAAACCTCCCGGCAACTTGATCCTGGGTCATAGTTCGGAAATCATTCACAAACGATTGTCGTCTGGGAAGTGTGGTTTGCAAACTCGTACTTGCCATGCTTCCTGTCACAGTGATGGTCAATAGCAAACCGTCATGGCGGTCGAAGTTGCCCATCGAAGCTGCATCGGCATCTGCCGGGCTGGAGCGAAGCTGCAAAATCAAAGTTAGTAGCTACAGTAGATTAAAAGTGTGCACTGTGCACTGCGCAAGGATACGAAGTACCAAATTGCAATACGATTGCAATACGAAGTACGGAAACTGGCAAAATTGCTCTGAGAAACGAGCCAAAAAGAGTCACTTACGTTCAACAAATTTTCGTTGCTGAAAAACTTATTGTACTTATTATAGCAATATTAAGTTACGGATTAACAAATATTGTTCCCAAAATGGCCGAGGGAAAAATGGCCCCTAAAGATCGATTCGCTGTTTGCACCAGTCCACTACATTTTGCTATCATAGCTCAATTTGGTTATTACAAGTAGTTTTTCTTTTTTTATAAAGTCTGCAGGTACAGTCAGTTTTTTAAAGGAAATAATTAAGATTTACGATATTATTTGCTGGCTTAAAAATAAAATTGTCTGAATCGCTTAAACATTTTTAAGGTCGCTTTTTACGTTTTTCTATAAAAAAGTTGTGTTGGCTCTGATTACTAGCAAAATCAGACACTTGTTGGAATCAGTTCCTATTTTCTACTGGTCCTAAACCACGCACGTTCTACACACCTGATAGGTGCCAGCAGTGTTGCAAACTATCAGCCAGTCTGCCTTCCCGGATGGCGGGAGCAACGTTTTACCAAACGCGGGGGTTCGGGCTGCGTCCAAATAGATTCCATCAGTAGAGATCTCCATGTAGGTGCATGCCTGCTGGTTTTGGTTTTGTGAGTCCACCACGTTTAGCTCCAACGTCTCGCTTCCGCCAGCGTTAACCATTCTAAAGAAAACAAATCTTGTTAGGTTTTGCAGCAAAGGGAGATGAAATTAAAAAAAAAACTGCCCTCATTCAAGCGCACCGTAAAGAGTTTTGAGGTGGTGCATCATACTGAGAAAGTGATGATCGAATCCAAAGCACTTCTATTGTACAGATATGTCTTAGCTAAAAAGAGCATTCAAGTCAAGTTTTTCACTGTTCATCAAAATGTTGGGAAAAGCGTATAAAATGCATTCTCATAAATTTGAACTTTCAATATAAAGCCGTTTACAAGATAATGGAGTTCAAAGTTAACAAACTTACTTCTGTCGCAGTGTAGAAATAACATCAGTAAGAGCACTCCAAGCAAAAACCATCGTGACGTGTGTCCGCGTTTTTCGAGAGCCAAGCAAAACTTAAGAGTCAAATCAACGTCTTAGTAGCGACATGGTGAGCGGATTCGAATTATGCCAAATGATTACAATCGTTTTGAAATTTTACGAATTTTGTCTCCATCTTACGGCGTTAAGTACTTTCCCTTTTTCTACGGCCCTATAAATGTTGAAGAGCAGCTTTTTTTCACAGCTGTCATACTCCGGAGGTAACTCGACGTAACTTTCGTTGTACTTTTCGTATCGAAATAAAATTGGCACCGATAAATCCGTTTAAGCTCGGGTTTTATTCGCTCCATTTGTTACGTCACTTGTGTATGACGTCACAAAGTCACAAGTATAAATAAAACCTATAACTGGAACTTTTCATTCTTTCGGAGACTTTAGTTATGATGGGTTTTGCTCGCGTTTGACACCTTGTTCTGTAGTATTGTCAACCAACTTTCCTGCAATTTTCGTTTTAATTGCTGAAGGATTTACGAAAATATCGTTGGTGGTTTGCATGACATGGTAAAGTTATAATGATAAATGAAGCATTTATAGCCTTTAGTCGTTTGCATGCTTCTGCTTTAACTGATATAAGCTTTTGTCACGTCATTGTTTTTGTGTTGAAGCTTGCTGTTCTTAAATTTTCACCAATTTTCAGCCTCATTTGTTCTCAATTTTATTGGAGAATAAAGTGACATAAATTTATTCCTGCTTAGTTGAAAATTATGTTATCTTTTACTACCGGTATTGAAAAATAGCGACTACATGTTAAACAAATTAAGAATAGCAATATAGAAAAAGCCAAGGAAAGTCTGCTAATACTTAAATTACAAATCCGTTGTACCAGCCTGTATTCTTAATTATTTTTTATGCTGAGCGTAGAATGTTCGTAATTTTTTCATAATTTTGAGCAAAAATAAGCTTCGTGTCGCCATCTTGATCGCACTTCGCATAGTTTTAGAGCCATTTGCAAAAACTAAATTTCCAAATGTCGGAAGTCATTTGAAAGAGTTATATTTCCTAGCCTTATTTTGGGATTAAATTTTTAAATGACTTGGCTAAGGGGAGCTCTTAGCTTCCCGCTTGATCGCGCCATTATGTAGATATCTGCGCTAATAATATCGAGCAGTTTACACGCAACAACAAAATACAAGCGGGGAAACTTCAAATTGGAGAAATAAAATAATGATGGAGTTATTTCTATGCAGCTGAAAGATGCTGTTTCGAACCAAAAGTTATCAACCAATGTCGCTAACTGATAACAATGACGTGACAGTTAAACATGCATTTAGATGGGACGCAAAGCAACGCGAAATCGCCTACGTCACTAGCTCAAAATAAACTATCCATTCAAAATCAATTTTGCGAAGTGAAGTTAAGCAACCGTTCGCGAAGTTTGCAACCGGTTGAAATTTTTCGAAGTTATCGATGACGTCAAATTTTGGTTGCTTTGCATCGCTTTGCGTTGCTTCGCGTTCAGTTTAAACGCACCTTAGGATGTATTACTCAAAGAGCAAAGGCTATAATAAATGTTGCATTTATCATCATAACTTTACCATGTCACGCAAACCACCAACGATATTTTCTTAAATCCTTCAGCAATTAAAACGAAAATTGCAGGAAAGTTGGTTGACGATACTACAGAGTAAGTTTTGGGCAAAACAAAACTGTTGGGTGTCAAACGCGAGCAAACCCCACTCTATAACTAAAGTATCCGAAAGAACGAAAAGTTCCAGTTATAGGTTGTTTTTATCAGAGTTGGAGTCGAGGACACAAGGCTCGAGGCCGAGGCCAAGGACACAAAAAAAATCCGAGGCCAAGGCCAAGGACAGCCTTTCCGAGGACAGACACTCTCGAGGCCAGGGACAGGAATGCTCGAGGCCAAGGCCAAGGACCAAGGACACAAGTGCAAGTGCTCTCCAAAAAAAAAAAGGTCTTCACAAAAATTTTTCAGGCGATCTCCAAAAAAAATTTTTTTTTCAAGCGATCTCCACAAAAAAACGTTTTCCAAAAAATTTTTCAAGCGCTCCACAAAATTTTAATAATTCAAAAAATACCAAGGACTTCAAAATCTGTCCTCGAGGCCAAGGACGTCCTCGAGGACTCCACCTCTGGTTTTTATGCTTGTGACTTTGAGACGTCATACACAAGTGACGTAACAAATGGAGCGAATAAAACCCGAGCTTAAACGGATTTATCGGCGCCAATTTTATTTCGATACGAAAAGTACAACGAAAGTTACGTCGAGTTACGTCCGGAGTATGACAGCTGTGAAAAAAAGCTGCTCTTCAACATTTATAGGGCCGTAGAAAAAGGGAAAGTACTTAACGCCGTAAGATGGAGACAAAATTCGTAAAATTTCAGAACAATTGTAATCATTTGGCATAATTCGAATCCGCTCACCATGTCGCTATTATGACGTCAATTTGACTCCAAAGTTTTCTTTGGTTCTAAAAAAGTTTCGGGCATACGTCACAATCGAGTGAACTTACTGTTCTTCGGGTATCCTGTACAAAATCCCGAATTAGACAAAATCCCGAAAAACAAAATCCCGAATTGGACAAAATCCCGAATGGACAAAATCCCGAATTGGACAAAATCCCGAATGGACAAAATTTGAACGGGCAAAATCTAGAATTTAACCAATTTCAAAGACGACAGAAAAATCAGGATTAATAGAGCATTTACAGCTGGCTAATAAGCACAATAAATATAAATAATTAATTTGCGGACAAAACTCCATGTCTCGCATTCGCTTTTGTCGTGCTACCGGGAAAAACAGCGCATACACAAAAATACAGTGATTAAGTCAAAAAACTTTGTGGTTTTGTAGAGTTAATTAGGTGCGAAGCAGTTTGTCCTGTATCGAAAGCCTCGCACTTTTCACGTTTGACGTCAATTCTTTCAATTTGCAGGAAAAGAAACTAGGCAGTATTTAAAATAAATTAGCGAGTTTTGTTCTTGACCAAAAAGTAAGTAGTTAAAAAATAAAGAGAAAGTTGGCCCACAAATTAATTATTTATATTTATTAGTGCTTATAAGCCAGCAGTAAATGAACTATTAATCCTGACTTTCTTTATCTTTAAAGTTGGTTAGATTCTAAGTTTTTTCCATTCTGGATTTTGTCCGTTCGGGATTTTGTCCAATTCGGGATTTTGTCCAATTCGGGATTTTGTTTTTCGGGATTTTGTCCAATTCGGGTTTTTGTCCATTCGGGATTTTATTTAATTCGGGATTTTGTCCGTTCTGGATTTTGTCCATTCGGGATTTTGTCCATTCTGGATTTTTTCCATTAGGGATTTTGTCCATTCGGGATTTTGTTCAATTCGGGATTTTGTCCATTCAGGATTTTGTCCATTCTGGATTTTGTCCATTCGGGATTTTGTCCGTTCTGGATTTTGTCCATTCGGGATTTTGTCCATTCGGGATTTTCTCCATTAGGAATTTTGTCCATTACGGATTTTGTCCAATTCGGGATTTTGTTTTTCGGGATTTTGTCCAATTCGGGATTTTGTCCACTCGGGATTTTGTTTAATTCGGGATTTTGTCCGTTCGGGATTTTGTTCAATTCGGGATTTTGTACTGCGGGATTTTGTCCAATTCGGGATTTTGTCCATTAGAAATTTTGTCCGTAAGCGGTTCTTCGGTGTTGCCATTTTGTCAGTATTGTGACAGAAGATTCTCTTTGGGAAAGTTGGCATGAATTTATTTGAAAAGCAGCTAAATTAAAATTCTGACCCTATGCTTTTTTTTGACAGCAGTACTGCCGAAAACACTTATTGAGAGTTGCAAACCTGCAGTAACTTTTTAAAAGTTTGTTAGCAGTTGGCAACACTGGCAAAATTTCTAAGGGAAAAAAGTCTTTCTAAAGCTGCATTTACACGGGCGACTTTTGATCAAAACCGCCGTTGAGTAACAATTACTGCAACTTTGCCAGATCCATTTTTACCAAAAAATCGCACGCAAAAAAGCCGCCTGTGTAAATGCAGCAAAAAGGGAAATCTAAGCTGTTATAACTCAGGAAGGGAAGATTGTAGAAACCTCAAATTTGATGAAGTTAGTATTCATATTTGTTAAAATGTTCTTGAAAAAAAAAAACGAGCAAAAGTTTTTTCGACCTAAATGCCCTTTTAAGCCTCTTAATCATTGTCAGCAATCTGTATTTAGTGTGCTGCTTATTACTCTACTCATGGCTTCGGCAAAAGTAGTAAAGTACTAAAATTATAGAAAAAAAAACAGCATCAAAAGTTCTTCAGTGTTAGGCTGCTGTTTTTAAGAGTTGACTATTGTGATAGTCATAATTACGGCATAGCTCATGGTGTGTCTCATTATTTTAAATCTCTTTTTAAATTAACAATGCTGCTGTGTTTGCTTTGTTTTTTTTTCTTTACCTGAATCGTTTTATTTGTCCAGTAGTTATCTCCAGGTTTGGGAAAAGTTGTCCGTTGGTAGTGTAATGATCAACTCCGTTTGCTCCAGTTTCCATCCACTGCTCCAACGTCATTCCACCCGGCACGTTGAACTGAGTAAGCCTATACAGAAATCGTAATTACATTTTTTGTTCACCAAACTGTCTTGGCCAGCAGAAGACAGTGAAGGGACATACCGGTATGTGAGTCAAAGTGACACCTGCCCACTAACCTACCACACACGGTGGAAGCTTCACAGCACTGTCCCTTTTATTGCTGAACGTCAAGCAGGGAGTTTGCGTGTACCAGTTTTCTTAGTCTTTGGTTTCTTAGTCTTTGGAAATTGAACTCGAGCTTACCAATTCAGCAGCAGACAGTTTATCCACTCGGCCACTGACCGGGGTTGAAGGAGGAAGTTAAAGGTCAAAGGCAAACCAGTTGTAAAAATCGTTCAAACAAGCAACTCCGTACAAATTGTTCATTGTTCAGAGAACTGCAAGAGCGCTGGACAGTAGCTTGGCACGGTTCTCATTCGATCGTTAGCAGAGAGTTCTGTCGAGTACATGGATTTTTTCCATAAACTGTAGCTGTGCTTGTTAACAAAAATGATGCACATCCTTTAAAGCTTTCGTGGACCCAGTAGCGTAGCCAGGGAGGAGAGGCGGGGGGCTCAAGCCCCCCCCATTGGCATGTAGAACATAAAAAATACCACTATTTTAGCTCTGTTGAGCCCGTTTTTTGCACTGAAACAGAAAATAGCCCCTCCCATTGGCATATGCACCATGCAGTTCAAAGTTCCAGTTGTGGACCTGAAAAAAACTCGGATGCAGAAAACCAGAATACCAAACTAGGGGCGGGCAA
This sequence comes from Trididemnum nubilum, assembly GCA_963965965.1. Lineage (NCBI taxonomy): Eukaryota > Metazoa > Chordata > Ascidiacea > Aplousobranchia > Didemnidae > Trididemnum > Trididemnum nubilum. The sequence continues at coordinate 33,625,587 of OZ014482.1, read as the reverse complement.
AGATCTTTTTTTTTGGTCTTCACCTCACTTCTGGTTCAAAATTAACTGATTTTTCCGAGAAGACCTCTTTTTTTCTCTTTACGTGTTTTACAAACGGAAGCAACGCTTCAATTTTCTGATGTTTGTACAAAAGCGTTTCAACTTGGGATGAAAATTCCCTAAACGGCCCCACTCCCCATTTCCAATTCCTGGCTACGCGCCTGCATAACCGCCAAAGATTTTCGTCAAGCAAACACATTGCAGCGCTCTCCATACATGATTTCATCTGTTCAGAACGTTGTTTTATCAATTTGGATCGAGTCTGCGCGAGAAGGTTTTGCTGGTCTATCAACTGATGACAAAGCAACTATAGCATTATTTGCAATGTATCTGCTCAATTCTTGAATTAGCAATTAATGAACTAGACTTCATAACCGTTTTTCATTTCTTTTATGTGAATTGATTTGGTGAACAATAATATAGTACCGAATTTGTAAAATATTTTACACCACATGACTGTTTTCTGGTTTGTCCTTACCTGAACAGATCATCATCTTGAATCATTTCTTGGATATTGGAAAATCCTGTCCCTCCGCCACCGTAGGTCAGAACGGGCTGAAACAGTAGCTGTACGTCGTGCTGACAGGCGCCGGGGCAGGAGACATCGGCTAGATGAGTTGGGGCTGCAAACTCCCCGGAAGTAGGGTCCTCAACAACAATCATCCCTGCCATCCCACTGTGGACCTGCAATAATTGTAATTGTGATCCCTCGGCTGCCTAACCAAAGCAACCACAAAGTAATAATTACAATATTACAGTTCCATATTTCTAACCCTTAATGTTTTTTATTAAAAAAAAAAACTGAAAAAGATTTGTTTTTATTTCAGTTTTTTTGTTTTTGTGAATTTCCACTTAACCATGGTTTGTCATCACTGCATGAGCATCGAGAAAGTTAAGGTGCGTTTACACAGTATGCGGTGCAACGTTCGCTAGTGGTTAGCAACCTTCGCGAGTGGTTGCTCACGTCACTTGATCAAAATAGGCCAACCATCACTAACAATTTTGTGAAATTGAGCAACCGCTCGCGAAGATTGCGACCAGTTGTAACCTTTCACAAGTTTTCATTGACATCACACTTGATTCGCGTCTTTTCGCGTTACGTCGCGTCCTGCGTAAACGCACCTTTAATCCAAACCAGCTACACTTGAACTGGCGTAAAAAAATCATTCGAATTCGCACCTTGCCGGTTCAATTTGTTACGCTTTCGCCTGAATTGTTTTTTCACGATTTTACCAACTCTTGTAGCGACTGGTTATCGAATTATACTTACTTGAAAGATTGTGCTCCCATGCAAATGAGGATGGTACCAGTACGTTCCAGCTGGCTGGTCTGCACCTATCTGGTAAACATATTCGTGGGACGTCTCTGGTTCAACATGGACAAACACATTGTCTTGTGGATCCTAAACAAATCACTTGGGATAATTACATTTTGTATTCCACATAAAAACCGGTATATTTTTGTTTGAGGGTGGCTGCTTTTAGATTCCTAAATTTCATCAAAATGAGCTTCATTTTGTTATAAAATATTGATAAAATTGTTACGTAAATTTGATTACTACATAAAATTGAGCCCTAACTAGAATTGCTTTTGAGCCCCGCCTGGAAAAGCTTTCGCCTCGCTAGAAAAATTTTTCATTCAGCATTACGTGAGTGGAGAGGTGGTTTACGGAACGGGTTGTGACATTCGACAACTAAAAATTATCTTTTTTGTGCATGAAATAATTGAAACTGTGACATCTATCACGCCATATCGGTTTAAAAAAAAAATTATATGACTTATGAGGAAAGAAAAGACAGCCACTTTCCAGATGTTCAAAAGTTTGTGAGAGGTGATTTTTTTGTATGCTGATTCCTATGGAAATAGTAAAATGTAAACATGCATGGAAACGTGAGGTAGTTGAAAGCTTGTTACTTTTGTTACAACCAAGCGCGTAATCAGGATTCTGTTTAGACGGGACTTGAACCAAAAGTTAAAATACTTTTCTTCAAAAAATGTCTCATTTAGGCGGCGTGGTGAACAAACTGGTGCAACTCAAGCGAATCAGAAATTGCAAGTATAAGTTTTTGTTGGCTTGCATTATTCTGCTGTATTAGCTTTTGATTGTACTGTTATCACACTTTGCACTTTTTTATTGTAATTTGAAAGAACTAAAGTTCGGAAGTCGTGTATGATAATGAAATTGTAAATTGTAATCACGTTCTATTCATCAAGCTGCTTTGGCCAGAAGACAACGAAAGGACCTTTCGATCTTTCGAGTCAAGCTGCCACCTGCCCACCTGTGAACCACAAACGGTGGAGACTTCACACTGTTCCTTTAATTGCCGAACGTCAAGCGGGGAAGCTGTGAATACCAATTTGTGAAGTTTTTGGTTTGAACGAACCCGAGTCTACCGTTTCAGTAGCAGCGACGCTTCATCCACTCGACCACTGATCGGTTAAATTAACTCATCGGAAATCGCTCAAGTCCTTTAGCCTCCCGACTCTTCTTACTTACAGATCAAGTCCAAATCGCTTTTAAACGCTTATAGTTTGGAGTTAAATGTTTTAAGTGTCTTGGCTAAGGATGGATAAAGCTCCTGTAGCCCCTGAGTGCTGCTGTCGAGAGTAGGCTGAAGTGGCTCGGCCTACCCACTAATTTTGACAGGGTAGGCTCGGGTAAACTGCCGGCTTTTAAATCATTTGATTTTCGTCAATATTTAATAAGCCGTCGGCTCTAAGCAAAATTTGACCGAAATATGCACCAATTTCCGATTAAGGCTTTTTTTGGTCTTCATTTAATTTCAGGACAAATACAAGCTTAAAATCTGTAGGACACCTTTTTTCACCTTCATCTATTTTCCGGCGGAACAATGCCCAAATTTCCAACCGCAGCAAAGACTTTTTCTTGCACTTTTACCATATCCTTCGGCCGGAATTTGATCCAAAGCCTAAGTACTTTTTTATTTTGGTAAGGCAGCATTTGTCCGTCCCTGATTGCGCCACTGATCACAAATTGTGGACATTAAGCAGCTTGTCCCGTATTTTCATCACTCCATTTGCATTCATATTCCGGGTTAAAGTGATTGACTAATACATGTAACAAATAATTAGGTATGATAAAAGAAAAAAAGTATTAAGAGAAAGACCATCGAAAATTGGCGTTGAAAGACTCTATGATCGTCGTACATCTATTACACAAGTGGCTTCCTTAGCAATTCACAGTATACATGCTTAAGTTTTTTTTTCTGTTTTGGTATGCAATAATTTGCCCAGACAAAAGCTTACATTTAAAGCATTTTTTCTTACCTGACTGCTGATATGGAGGCCGTGGGTGTGGAGGTTGGTGGAATTCGGATATCGGAACTGATTGTGAGCTTCTGTTCTGTGTGGTAGCTTCAACATATTTACCTAAAAAAGATGTTAGTCTAGTGAGTCGCTACCTACTGTCAGCGGTTTCCGATGGACAGAAAATTTGCTACCGAAGTGATAGACTCGGGTTGGCTTTCCGGTTGGGACAAATCAAAATCTAAAACAGTCAGGGCATAACAGCTTTCCTGCTTCGGTACTTAATCGAAAAGGGATGGTGTATCCTCCAAGGCGAGGTTGCACTTTGACTTGAAGAACGCGAGATTTCTTTGCTGAAGATTTTTAGTAGGCCTACAGGCATTGGAGCCGACCGACGCTCGCGTCGCGTGTTCCTTTGTTTTCACTCGGCCATGTTCAAACTAACAAGAGCGAAGTTTCAGTCTTTTGCTTATAACGCGAGAATAGTTAGATCTAGCTACATGAAATTTTGGCAACAATTTGAAATCAATAAGTTGTATGTTTGTATCTAATTTTGAGGCAATAAATCCGGTGACTTCGCTTTCGGGACCCGGAAACCGTCCCAAAAGTTTGGCATGAAAAGCGATTTCATTTAAAAACGGCTTAAGTACGGCAAAAAATATTTCACCGGGTTATGTTTTTTAAGATACCCTTTTATCCTTACCAACCCACTTTTGGCTGCGATAAGGTTATTTTATTTATTTATTTTTGTCCTCCCTAAATCTTGAGCGCTCTTCTCCTAAACCACAAAACATCGAAATCTAATTTTTGTGTAAAGTTGTTGAGCTGCAAAGGCAATTTTGTCTCTCAAAGTTTTTTGGGCCACACATCCAGGAACAACCCAAAAATGGGGCCCAAAAAATTAATTTTATGAGCGGCTAAAGCTAGGGCGCTAGTTTTTTTTTTTTACTTCAGTAGATACTTGAGAGACAAATATTTTGATATAATTTTTGGGCACCACCACCACCACCCCTCCCCTCACCCGAAAACCCCCAAATGTACCCAAAAAATCAGTTTTTTGAACGGCTTAAGCTAAGTGCTAGTTTCTTTTTTATATCAGTAGGTATTTGAGAGACAAATATTTTGACATATTTTGGGCATAGGTGGGCAAGTTAATGCAAAACGTTGGCTTGGTTAACCACTAGTCTGTTAACAAAATTTATACCTCCGTTAAAGTTAATTCGTTATTTTCAGCTTTAATTAACGGAAGTTAATGAAGTCCGTAGATTCGTTAGCATTTTGAAAGTAATTTACATTTCTTTTTATTCACTCACTTCTAGAACACGTAATGACATTGTTTAGCTGATTGTAAGGAAAAACTTATTGCTTTTGTGGTCTTTTTGAGTTTTGGAAGTTACATTTTACCGTCTAATCTAATTTCAAGATCAAAATAGGTTCAAATGTACTAACGAAGTTGCGATCGGAAAATCTTTGGAAATTGCAAACAAAGATAATTAATAGACCAATGAGGCTGCAGCTTATAATTTGCCACAAAAAAGAGCTCCTTTCTTCGCTTTTTCTATGAAACTCGTGCTAATACGCAATAAGTTTTGTCAGCACTAATTGGTTTGTACCGGTGCAATGATTGAATTTTGCAAAAAATTAACAATGAAAACCTTAACGTAAGTTAAAAAAAACTTAACGGAAGTCAATCTAGTCCGTTAACATAAAAAAAACTTTTTAACGGATTAACGAGTTAATGAAAAAGTTACCTTCATTATTAACAGATAAACGATTAACGGATTCGTGCCAACCTATGAAATTGGGAGTACCACTCCCCGGAAACCCCACCCCAAATGGAACTCTCAAAAATTAATTTTTTGAACGGCTCAAACAAGGATGTTTTTTTTATTTTATATGAGTAGATATTTAAGAGACAAATGTTTTGACATAGTATGGGGGTACCACCCCACCGGTAGCTCCCAAATGGACCCTTCCAAAACCAAAATTTTGAACGGCTTAAGTTAGGGTGCTAGTTTTTTTGATAATATTAGATATTTGAGAGGAGCATATTTTGACAGAGTTTGGGGTTACCATCCCTTGGGGAACCTCAATATGGACCTCCCGAAAATCAATTCTCATTATTTAACATGCGTCGGTCGTTCAAAGGCTTGCTTCTAGTAAGCTCCCATCTAGTTTATCCGGTGAGGGTGTTCAATCTTCCTGGGACCCAATCCTTTCGGGACTCTTTTTTATATTTTTTATTTGTCTGGAAACCATTTCACCACATTGAAAATAGTTATTATTTGTTGCTATAATGCATAAAAATTCAAAATAATTGATTGCAAAACGAAAGACTAAAATAATGAAAAATTTCTGAAGTTCTTCTGCGTTCTATAGGCGAGCTTTGAGAAATCACGCAGATATCACTCAAAAAACAAGACCAGCTATATTGCTAACGATTCGCTAGTTAGAATCAACTAGCTTCATCAGAGCATTGCTATCAGTGGTGATAGCAAATCGTCATCAACTTATGATACCAAAAAAAAACAAAACAGAAAAACGATCCCACACATTGCTGTAGTGCAATAACTAGCGAAAAAATTCAAAGCAAGGCTCCCCCAAAATTTATTGTTACAATAGGCTACGTCATGCAGATAAATGTAAAGGTGCGAACAAAAATGAAAGAAAGCGGTTCTAATAAAAAAAATTTCCGAATTAGCATTACAGCAACATACGTTAGAACTTAACACTAAAAAAAGATTAAACCAGAAGAAGTTTAATACTGGAAATTAAGTAACTTTCTATAAACAGCAGGCAGTAATAACCCATCGTTTCTATTGAGCATTTGGGGTTTTTTGTTGATGTACCAACTTTCAGTAAAAAGACGCTTCGAGTAATCATGTTCCACCTTTAAAATTTTGACTTCAGACCGCTTATTGAGCTCATCATTTCGCTTCGAATGCTGGCAAAGTGCTGATTTCTCAGGCCGTTGAAATTTTATTGCTTGTTGATATTCCGTTATTTTAGATTTGAGGTCCCGTTTGGCTTGTCCGATGTAAACAAAAGCACAATTCTGACAGGGAACTTCGTAAACCTAGTTGGACTTTTCATTATGATTTATTTGATCCTTTAGGGAAGAGAGAAATCTGCCAATTGTTAAAAATGGTTTGAACGCCACTTCGGCGCCGGTTTCCAAAAGTGTACGCTTGATTCGATATACATACCGATACATCTTTGATGTAGGGCAGAGTAGTAAATTTAGAAAAAATTAATCGAGTACTATAGCTGGCTTGTCGGTTTTACTCATAGAAAAGGGATGGGTAGATTTAGCAAGGAAACCATTGATAGTCAATGTTTTTTTGGTGAGATCAAGTTGAGATTTACTTTCAGATAATTTTTCAATGTAGGAGTCGATTCGGTGGTACAAGCTTCCAGCAAAAGCCAACTTTAGGTGTAAGGTGTGGCGGGAGTCGAATTATTGATTACGGTCAGAGTGGGTGGGTTTGTGATGAATTGTGGTCCAGAGTTCGCAATTAGCAGTGCGGTTGGCCCGAACATCCGAAAACGCCAAAGAACTGTTGTCGTCCAATTCCAGTGTGAACTTAATATTGGGGAAAATCAAGTTAGAATGATGATGAAAGTCATCAATTACTGACGATTTGATATCACAAAACTCATCATCTACAAACATATCGTAGCCTAATTCTAGAGGCTTCTCGAAAAGTAGTGAGGGCATGACGCTTAATGTGTTCCTTGAAAATATTAGCTATCATCGGTGAAATACCAGATCTCATAGGAGCACCAAAAATTTACCGATACAAAGTATTGTTAAAAGAAAAAAACAGTGCAATGAACCAGGCTTGAAAAAATTATAATTGTAATTGACAAAATTGTAATTAAATGCACGATTTTGCTGTAATTGTAATTGAAGATTTTTCTGCCTATTTCAATCAAAATTTCTTCATTATTCACTAAGATAGATGATAATAAAATGTGTTTGAACAATATCAATTTTCATTCGGTTGCAAATCGATATCGATATTTTCTACCATTTGCAATAAGATTTGACGTCACAAACCGAACATCAAACTAGGTTAGGGATAGTTAGAGTTAGTTTTAGAGGTGGGGTTAATCATATTCATGACTTAGCACCTACTCTAATCATAACAAGCACTAACTCTAACTCAAAAAATAGCATAACACAGAATTGGCCTATGACGTCAGATGTGACTGAACCGATGGTAAGTAATTATTGTAACTTCAATGCTATTTGTGATATTAAGATTTTGTGTGCTTTTTAGCTTGTTTGCCCTTATGTGCATGTCAAAGCGACACTAATGGTTCTATTTTGTATGAATATGCTAAATATGTGATATTATTGGTAAAAGTTAAAATAGTGTTAAATAGTACAGTAGTTGTAATTTGAAGCAAGGAACGTTAAAAGTAATGTTCACAATTTCAACTTTTTTTACAATTTTTAATTGTGTTAAAACTTATTTTGTTTTGCACAAATAATTGCGGCATGATATCATGGTTTAGCGAAAACCATAATGCTGCTGGAAGCGATATGAATTCAATAACATACTTGACAATTGCTTCCTAACGAAATTATGTATTGCAAAAATTAAACTTAAACAAAGATTGATGGAAGAACAAGGATAGAAAAAAATGGGGCTTTGATCGATCTGGTATAGAAATATATAACAAATCCACAGAGTTGACAATTGCCTTCGCTACGAGGGGCCAGGGGATGCCGTGCCTCCCCTAACAACTGCTTGTGTCCCCCCCCCCCATTTCGGTTTACTCAGAAAACGTTTTTGGAACATCACGTAACGACAATACAACAGGCTATAATGGAAAAAGAAATAACAAAGTTCAAACGTAATTCTCATTTGAAATTTTCTCCACTCGTTGCGAAATTGCTAGCCACCAACTGCTGTGCATAACTGTGACACAATAATCCGTCTCATAAACATGCCTTTACGGATGTGTCGCTGAACAGCAATGTAAGCCTATAAAACCGATACAGGTACTTTCGTTAGTGATTACAACCTGAAACAATGTTTGAAAACATTTTTTCAAAAGACCAGCTGTTTTTGTTTTGTAGAGAACATTCAAAATTTTTATAGGTTGCAAGCAGTTGCCCAACCAGGGAAAAGGGGCTAAGGGGGCTTTAGCCCCCTTTAGCTAAATCATTTTGAAAATTTAACCCCAAAATACAAGCTTTTAAGCGTGTTTTGGACTTGACCTTAAATAAAAGAGGCGCTGAAGGGGCTTGGCAATTAAATTCGTTCAATGACTTCTGAATTTTAACAATTTACTGTAGTTATTCATATGGCTTCAAAAACGTGCGAAAAGTGATTGATATGGCACTAAACTGGTTGTTTTTGGCTGCAAAATCACAAAAATCACTCAGCGGTAGGAGGCTCTGCCCCCCAGGCCTCCTCAGTAACACGCTTGAGTAGCATCGGTTTGTTCAGCACGGGACCTAAATTAGACAATTTTTGTGCAAAAAGATTTTACTTTTGGTTCAAGCTCCTTCTCTCTTAATAAAATCCTGGTTGCGCTTCTGGTCGCATTCACTGCTGCTGAAAGATTTTTCAAGCGATTTTTCAGGCGTCATACAAAAGGAGCTAAGAAACGCTGCCGGCTATATGCGTTTCTTTTTTCAGAGATGAATACAAAATTTTTTAAATAGCGCGTAATTTGGAGCTGTAAAATATCAGTTTTTAAGTGGAAAAGTTCAGTCTATTTTAGTACGACCCCACTTTCGGCTCAGTGCCTCCTCACGTCGTTTGCTTTGGCGACGGCACTGAAGTTGACATAAGCAAAACTGGAGGCTTCAAATGTAAGTCAATTGGTTGCAATGTTTTGAGAATCTTTTCATTGTAATCGTAATTGTAATTGAATTACAATTACTTGAATTTGATTAATTGTAATTGAAAATTTTAGGTTGTAATTGTATTTGTTATTGTAATTAAAGTAAAAACAAGTAATTTTTCCAACCTTGGAATGAACACATTTAATGACATCACTAACTGTTAAGTTCGTTCCCTAAAGCAGCAAATTATCACACATGAACAAATTGGAAATATTTGCCAAAGTTTCAGGCGCGGGAATAGATGTAAACAAGGTTATAACAACGAAAAAACCAAGACACTCATCATTAAAACACTGGAAATAATTAATTAAGTGCAAAAATCGACTAGAATTTTGAACAGTGTTTTTCAAAGAAAGCAAAGGAGAAAGCATACCAACTAAAAATTTTGCTAAACAATAAGTAGGAGAACCAATAATAGATACAATTGGCCTATGCAGAACATCACTTTTACGAATTTTCGGTAAACCATAAAATTTAGGAGTAACAGCTTTGTCACATTTTAATTGAGAATGTAGGAGTTGTAATTTCATTCTATTTAGCAAAACCATATACAGTAATTTATTTACTTTTTTTTCTGTGATCTTAATCGACTTATCGCCAACAGGTAAAATTTGATGAACATTACGGTCGTTCAGCAAATGCATAATCTTATCATCCTAGTCCTTTTTATCCACAATCACAGTACGGTTGTCTTTGCCTGCTTTCATAATTCTGATGGTTTGATCCGATTGTAATTCCTGCAAAGCTTTCTTTTCTTCGGGATATAAATTGTTTTTCTGTATTTTTTTTTGCGATCAGAAATTGATGGCGATTTGCTATCACTACTGATAGCAATGCTCTGATGAAGCTAGTTGATTCTAACTAGCGTAGCGTTATCAATAAAGTTAGTCTTTTAAGTAACACCTGCGTGATTTCTGAAAGCTAGCCCAGAACAACAGAAAAACTTCAGAAATTCCTTATTTTAAATTCCTGGTGTACAACAACATTACATTAATATAATGAGTTACACAGTCATAAGCACATTGCTATTACAACTTGATGTAATAAACAGTATCTTCAAAAAATTCAAATACACTCTTCTTTACATTTGCTGGTTAGACCGCCAAGCAGTTGCAATAATGCGTAGATCACTAGCTGAAACGGGAGGTCAGAGGTTTAATTCTAGGACCGGTAAGACCGGATACAGTGTTGCCAATGGCTTGCATAACCTGCAACATTTTTCAAAAGCAGCTGTGTTGTCTTGGCAAAATGATATGAAAATAAAGCCCGCCAACTCGTTACACGCTTTGTTGTAATACATCAAGACAATTAAGTTTAACTGTAATATAAAATCTGATTTGGCACCGAGCGTGTAAAGAGTTTGGTGGGCATCTCATCGCGTCATTGGCTTCAATGAGCTTCCTATTATTTTTCGAACAAATATTTCACAGCAACGACGACCGTTGGCAACACTGTGTGGAACGTAACCGGATCGAGAATTGAAACCGGACTAATTGTTTAATAGAAAATAAAAACTATTTGCTTTGGAGGCAAGAAAATAAAATAAACAACAAATTACTGGTTTTTGTTAACAAATTAATTATCAACTTTTCTCACCAAATTCACTGTCAAAACATCTCCTGGTTTAACCCTCCATGTTGGTCCAGGAATTGCACCATTGTAGGTCCTTCGGAAGGTGGTCAGCCAGTCAATGGTCACTTCCTCCATTTGCACGTTCAATGTAATCGTGTGCGAGCCTCCAGAGGAGACCTCCTGCACTGGTTGTTGCAGATCTGCACCACCTGCAAATGTTGTAACTGTGATTACATTTTATTTACCAAGTTGCCTTGGCCAGGAGACAGCGAAGGGACCTTTCACTATGTGAGTCAAGCTGCCACCTACCCACCTGTCTACTACAAACACGGTGACTTCACACTGTCCCTTTAATTACTGAAAGTCAAGCAAGGATGCTGTAAATATCAATTCTTATAGTCATTGGTTTGACTCGACCGAGAATCGAACCCAAATCTATCGTTTCAGTAACAGAGGCTTGTTATCAGCAAGATACTGACTTTTGCCTGATTGATAGAAGAAACTCTGTTTGCTTTCGTGCAAAATATCAATAAATGTAAAAACTTTTGGGCAGGGCCGACTTCAAAGAAAAGTGTTTTTGGTTCAGCGCTAAATGACACCAACTTGTTTGATAGGTAGCAGAGGAACTGTGTGGAAGCCAGCAGAGATCTGTATAAAGATTAACGAAAAGTATTGTAAAATTTGCAGCAGTCTAAAAAGTTTTTCACTGCTTAGGCTACGCACCAATGAAATAATTCTCAAATAATTACTTTTAATGCACCTGACTTTACTTCCTTCTCCACCTTTTTTGCTGTATTTTCAGTAGCAGATCCTTATAGTGATTTCAGTTGGAATTAAACTCAGTTTTATTTTTTGAAATTTACCCTAACCAACTTAATTGCTTCAACATGCTTTTTCGTGTTTTGTAGTAGCATCACTTTTGCTTAAATTAAAAAAGCGTGCATTTTGATTTGTTTAGCTTCAAAAAGTGAATTAAGTTTCTTATATTGCCAAAATTTACAAGAATTTTGCTAATTAACGTTTGTTTTTAGAAGTTTGCTCGAGTTGTATTTTGTCTAATTTGAGATCACTACAGCTTTTTACAGGAATGCTTCTTATTCCGCTTTTATACTTTCACTTCCATAGACTCTGCCTAATTATCACTGAGCAAAAGGGCAAGTGCATATAAAAGCCGCGCATTTATTAAACAAAGTTAGAAACTACAATAATAGTTCAACGATAAAAAACAAAAAGGCTTTTCAGTAAAAGTTCAATTTTATAAAAAATTAAAAATTTTGCCACTATTCTTTTTTCTCAAAAATAAAAACCGCTTAATTTTTGTAGCTTCAACGATGTAATGCGTTTCTATATGCTACAGATTGTAAAGGCATTAAGCAAAAGCGATTGACGTACACTCAAAGAAATCAAACCATAAATCGTAATTAGGCAAATTCCAAAGCTAAATGAAATCTATGACTTAAAAAAATAATTTTTGTATTTCTTGCAATGAAATGTTGTGCAAAACATTGATGACCACGGGCAACATGACAATAACCAAATACGATAAGAAGTCAGCAAATAAACAAAACTAAATACTCTTTCAGTTATAACAGATTTAATGCTTCTTAACTTACCCCGTCCGGCAAATGGGCATGGGTTTGTGTTGCTAGGGTTGGTGTTGGTCGAGTCTGAACTGCATACCTGTGCACGAGCGGTTCCCAGTAGCAACACAACCAGCCATAACTTGGCTAAATTAAAAGCCATATAGTTCCACTAAACTTTATTGTTGCAAAACTGTTGCTTATTAGCAACTGCAATAAAATTTTTCTGAAAAGCACAAACGATGAATTAGGTTTGAACTTCATGCATTTTATTCAATTTTGTTCTGCCTTAGTTTTCGTTTAACTTGCCTGACCGTGAAAAAAGTTGATTGCTGCACTACACCATTTGGGAAATTTTACGAGTATTATGATCAATTAATTGATCATGTTGATTTTTTTTTGTGCATTTTGCTAAACAAAACCTCTAATGGGAAGAACTGGTAAAACTATAAGCAGAAATACATTTTCGACTGTTGTTTGCATACTTGTAGGATGCTTGGTGATTTTCTGAATCGATTTCATGATTTCAAATTAGTCAAGCGGTAACGTATTCGCGTTTGGAACGGAAAGTCTAAGGTTAAAATCTCGGGCCAGTCAAATTGGACACAGTGTTGCCAAAGACTCGGCACCGCTGCGACACTTCTTCGAAAGGAGTTGTGTTGCCCGAGCGCAATGACACGAAGATAGGCCTGGCAAACTCATTACACGCTACGGCGAAATACAGCAAGTATAATGAAAGATTTGATTTGAATTCTTGATTTCAACTGCACGTTTACGTTAGGACTTACGTTGCAACTCAGTGAACTTACTATATCGGTAAATAATAACTGATTGGAATAGGCTGCAGTGCATTCCTGCTTCAATGCAAGTAATCGTATGCATAAGCATAGCCAATGAGGTGCGTCATCCCCCCCCCAATTAAAATGCCACCAATGATAAAAATGATGACAACAAAGCCTATTGTTTCTTCAGTTTCAGTTTCTTTTAGAATTTTCGAGTACAACAGTAGGCTACACACGTACACTAGTAATTAACAATAATATTAGTATAGACGACTATACGGGACTCGGGCCCCTCAATGCAAATTTTTGCCAACCAATTTAAAAGTATAACCTACGAGAAATTCAGAGTTTTTTCCTAAAAGTTGCAACCTCAGGCCCTCATCTAACCTTTTTATGAATGTAATGCAATAATAGATTAGTAATCGTCTATTGTACCAACTCTAAACATCAATCCACCTCTATCTCGCCAGTTTTTACGCTACAAAATACTTTAAATTAGCTAGGGGAAATGGTAATTAAACAGATTTTTAAATTTGAATTGAGGGGGCGTGGGAACATAAGTCGTACATGTACTCCTAAAACAGGTTATTTTCATAACAAAACAAACATCTCCAAGGCAAATCTTTGATTGAATTATTATTTGCTGCGAAAAATATTGCAGGAGGAAATGTACTTTGCTCTCCCAAAGTGGGTCAAGCCACTGACAAAATTTTACTTCACACTGCAAACTTTTAAGCGTGTTTTGGACTTGATCTGTAAATGTAAGTACATTTTATTCATCGAGTTGTCTTGGCCAGAAGACAGTAAAGGGACCTTTTAGTCTTCAAGTTAAGCTGCCACCTGCCCACCTGTCTACCACACGCGGTGAACGCTTCATTCACACTGTCTCTTTAATTGCTGAACGTCAAGCAGAGAAACTGTGAATACCAATTTTTATACTGATTGGTTTAACCAGACCGCGAATCAAGCCCCAGTCTATCGTTTCAGTAGAGACGCTTTATCCATTCGAACACTGATTGGAAAACAGAGAAGTGAAATTATTTTCAATCGGCTTTAAAAATTTAGTTGTTTCAAATGGCTCCAAATCGTGATCTAAAATGTGATTTAAATGGCATTAAAATAGCTATTTTTTCCAAAAAAATTACAAAAAATTGCGTTGCTGAGTAATGCTTATTAAACAAATTAAAATTGAGTTACACTACTTTTTTCACCTCGTCTACCAATTTAGATATTTTCGGGAAACTTTTTAACTTTTGGTTCAAGCCTTTTTTCGGAAAACCTTTTGCAAAATCCTAATTAGTTGCCAAACCAACCTATGTATTCTGATCTTCCATTCTACGATATCTTTTCCCAATAAAAAGCCTCTTTTTGAAAATTTCTGATGACTCCATTGCATGTTATTTGCAGTTTGGCCTTTCCCAATGAGAAATTTTGGCTACGCCTATGCTGTATGATAATAATTAATAGCTTATTTTTCGCAATCCACAATAATATTTTCTATTTGTGACTTTTGTTGTCAACGTTTTAAGTACTTGTTTTGTTTTGCAATAACGTTATCGTTTCTTCTTTTGTAAGGGTCGCTAGTTGGCTAAACTCAATATGACGTCAGGCGCGTCGCCAGCGGGAGGGCATAGGGGGCATTGCCCCCCCCCCCATTTATTTCCTGCCCTCCCGCAGTATTTTTTCTTAAAAGTGAGCATCGCCCTTACAGTTAAAATAGTGGTAATTTTAACTGGTAATTTTATATAAAGGTAATTTAAAATAGTGGTAATTTAAAATTTTAAATAGTGGTAAATTTAAAATAGAGGTAATTTTAACTGTTCCATCCCCTATCCTGACATTGATTCTATTTGATTGATTGTATTTGAATAAGCTGAAAATGGCCACTGGCCGAAATCGGTTTTAGTGAAATTTTTTGTTAATATACGTTAGTTAAATATATTTTTTGGCCAATTCTTCGTTTCCTTCATGCAAGTAAGTACCATGACATCTATATTACAATCTAGGGTACGTTACGCAGCGCAATTTCGGGTCTTGGATCAGACTCAACAACGACAACAAATCAATTCAGTACGGTGTAATAATAATACAGCTACCCACAGCTTGTGTGTACTGTGTAGAAGGCGTGGCATCGTAGATTATGATGTCATATACAGCAGCACTTATAGGCCAGGCTTTATTACAAGTCAGGTGTTGTGACAAAGAAAAAAGTTTTTGTGGGACAAAGTTATCGTAGGATGGAAGATCTGAAATCGCTGTTGCCTGTTTGCACGTAACCAGAATTTTGCAAAGGAAGAAGGCTTAAATTAAAAGTTGAAAAAAGCAAATATCTAACTTTGGGAACGTGTTGAGATAGCTTGTTTAACTCAAATGTATCACAGACGGGGGTTTGCGGGCGGGAACCCCAGCCGCCGGATGCAGTTGGGCGATTTTTTGTAATTTTTTGGAAAAAAAAGCTATTTTAATGCCATTGGGATCACATTTCGCACGTGTTCAGAGCCATTTGAAAGCACTAGATTTTTGACATTTGAAAGCCAATCGAAAAAATCTGATTGTTTAATTCTCCTTTTACTTGCAATTTAAGTCCAAAACACGTTTATCATCTTGCATTTTGGAGTTAAATTTTTATTGTAAGTGATGTGCTCCAGGTAGGAGGAAGTAAGGTGCTTTGTCTCTGGCTACATTTAGCAGTAAATAATAATCCACTCGAAGATTTTCCTTAGACCTTTTTATTTTATCATGAAAATTACTAGTTATAGGAGTACACGTTCGCCAGGGGGCCCAGGCCCCCTCAATTGAAGTTCAATGATTCGTTCAATCAGCATTTTCCATGGCTAATTTTTTTTTGAAGTATTTTGTGCGTAAAAACCGGCGAGGTTGGAGGTGAAACACTAAATTGTTTTTGAAAAATGGTACAATGGATACTTACAGCTATTAACCATGTTATTGCGGGGCCGGATTTACATCGCGCTAGGCCCGTGGTACTTTGGAGATTTTCGCAACATCTTTCTGCCAAATATAGTTGAAGACCAAAAAAATCTTACGATTTCATATCGGGGCCCCTAGCTGGTACTGCGTCATATTATGGTAAATCCGGCTCTGATTAATGCATTATGGTGACAAAAAGGCTAGATGTGGGCCAGAGATAGCAACTTTTAGGACAAAAACTCTCCATTTTACCCGGGTTATGCGTTTGAATTGGCTGGCAAAAACTGAATTGAGGGGGACCCGGCGCTCTTGGTCTTCAATATTGTTAATTAGTTATACTGTTGTCAGCAAAAAATGCTAAAAAAAAACTGAAGAAACAGTAGGCTATTTTGTAACATTTTTGTCATTGGTGAAATTTCAATTGGGGGGGCCTGCCCCCCTCCCCTTACTTACGCTCCAATTGAGGAAAACAAAAAAGGTGTTCGCAAATTTTCCACAAGGTTTCTGGCGTTTTCCAATGAAATTTCAACTGTTCAAAAAATAGTGCTGTCCTAGAGCCGAGGACAGGGCAATTTTCGAGGATTTGAGGCTTCGAGGCCAAGGACTGAAAAATGTGTCCTCGAGGCCAAGGACGTCCTCGAGGAGTCCACCTCTGGTAAGTTGGTGTAGGCTGTAAGTTGGTGATCAGTGGTATACGCATAGTACAAACCATCCGCAACGTACCGTGCAATCAATAGTTACAGAAAGAAAAATAGACTATCGCCAAATGCCTCCGGAAAAAAAGATAAGAATTCGATCGGTCAGTTGCACTTCTAGGCTATGAGGCAAACGAAGGCTGCGGGTAAACAAGCTCAGCGAAAGTGGGTTGAGTTGACAAGCCCATGTCTGGAAATGGAAGGCCTTAGCTTAGAAACTCAAACCATATTATATTTTAATTGGGATCTTGTTCAGCAGTATGAGTAATAGATCAGCTGAAACTCTGAGCTAACAGAGAAACAGACTGCATTCCTCCCCCAAATCGGAATCCATTGACCGTTGATAGCTAGACTACGGAAATTTTCTGACTTTCAAATTTGCAATAAGTGTCCATTACCGTATAGTTTATTTAACTAGATCGATTAGCACCAGTAGTAAGACAAACTCAGCAGTGTTCTCGGCACTAGTAACGCCATTGATATCTGAGATTTTGAGTAAACTTTAGTAGCTTATAGTACGGTTTTGGCTGTTTGGTGCTGCTATTTGTGATGATTTTTTTAGAGCACTAATACAGTCCTGGTGCATTACCGATACAGTAATCAGTGGTGCCGACCCATATTGACCACTGGGGGATGATTTAAGAAATTTGTCTATTTTTTGATAATTTGGAACATTGGGAGAAGGGATGATGCTCAAACTGGAGATTTTCGGAGCAAAGTTCAACGTTCATGTTTGCCAATACCAGCAAGGAAGTCCGCAGAAACGTTTACTAAGGTTTGGAAGGAGTGCTGGTGGCAATTAAGAATTTTCAAACATAAAAGTTATGGTGAGACGGCCTAAATGCCAGCTAGGGGGTCTGGGTTTCGCTGTGAGATCCCCAGCGGGGTCCGGAATTTTTAGCTTTTTCGACGTTTTTTCGAGGATAAACACCGATGTTACACACCGTACCGATGCGAACTATTGGGAGGGATGCAGCAGAAATTCTTTTGGGGGGATGCACACCCTGGATCGGCACTTATCTGTCTTAATAAAGTTATAGACAATACAGAAACAGAATAGGCATTCAAGTATAAATGCCAAACTGTTCGTTTTTCTACTTTGGCTTGTAATACACAATTTTATATTATTAGCTACAGTATTCATCATAGAGGTACCGATATTAAATTTTGCTCATGTTTTTTCTGGAGTTTCCCGTCGTCAGTCGTTTCCAGCCGTTATGCTAGCTGCAATCATGTTTAGTTAAATGAGATGCGTTGAGTTGATTTGCGTTATTTTTTCAGCAATTGTTGAGTTAGCGGCTTTGTCAATATTTTAATATGTCAGAGACAGTCTGCTTTCTGCATTTATTCAAAAATCATTCAAGGTAGTTTTTCATGAGCAGTTCTTAACTCTTCTTATTGTTTAGATTAATTCTATATGTTTACCAACGCGATAGCCACAGAATATGCCTAAAATTTTTGTTGCAAGTTTGTGTCTTGCTTTAAACAATGTGGTATTATAACCGATATGATCCCATGCTGCTCTTATGTAAAAGACAAAGACAATCATCTACGTCAGATAGGCATTAAATAAACATACGGTTTAGTAATCGTTTCATTGCAACCTAAGTAATTAGTTTGTAAAATAAAGCTAAAAATGGTTCCATGAACCTAATCAACGCCAAATAGCTGTATTACTCAAAGGCGAAACGGAATTTACAACCCCGCCACACAAACAATCTACTTAACTCTTAAAATACTGCAAAAATTTACCGTCAAAACTTTGCTCCCCAGATTTTCAGCTTTGCCCCCTGATCTCGCTAAGCTGGCGACGCCCCTGTATGATGTGCAGGTTCTTTTGCAGCGACTCTGCTGCTATAATCCACAACTTACGTATGCCGTGTATGCAGTCTGCTATAATTATGCTAATAGCGGTGTAACGTTAATAAACTAGTTTCTATCCAGCACACGATAAGGCAGCTCTAAAGACTTGATTTCTGTACTCTCCACTTTGTACACCAACCATTGACCAAAACACAGTTACGGGCTGGAAGAATTAGCGCCTGCTATTGCTCTACTTGTCAAGCGGTTGGTATTTCAGGTTAGATTATTTGTGACCTACAGTAACTTCATTTGTGACCTCACTCATCTACAGAATTTTTTTCCTTTAGAAAAACTGTATACTAAAATGTAAATTTAAAGTCCAAGAAAAGCTATCATACTTTCTAACAAATAGCTAGCTAAACATGAGTCAGTCAGCTAGCAGAGTGAACAGACTTCTAAGAGCTTGAATTGAATTACTGTTCATTGGTTTCTCAATCTCTCTACGGCCTGCCTTTTCCGGATTTGTCACTCTGTCAGCAGCGAACGTAAAGGTTAACCTAGACTGATTGAAAGAGTCTTAAAGCCTGCACGAAAATTATCACTAGTGGTAACTTTCATACTTTGCAAAAGTACTCGACCTGACCCAATCGCAGTTCTGATCTAAGAGCTATATTTTTATGTATTTCTCAAAAAATTTTTTTCTGCAAATAACACTCGTTACGTATTCACATTCATTGATAAATTGGTAAAAATGTATGTTTTGAAGGTTTTTATCGCTGGTGATATTTGTCATTTTGGCCTTGCTGGCGTTACTGAAGAGCCCTCAAATTGGGCAAAACAGCTGTCTAAATTGAACTATTACAATTATCTCTGGTAATATTGTGATTACTTAATATTTTCGGAAAAAAAGGCTGTTATGA
Organism: Trididemnum nubilum; assembly: GCA_963965965.1. Taxonomy (NCBI): domain Eukaryota; kingdom Metazoa; phylum Chordata; class Ascidiacea; order Aplousobranchia; family Didemnidae; genus Trididemnum; species Trididemnum nubilum. The sequence continues at coordinate 33,606,138 of OZ014482.1, read as the reverse complement.
TCTGGTTAATTTGCTGTTCCTTTCCTTTCTACGCTCATGTTCATACCTGTAATCCTTGCTATACTGACGAGGAATTTAAGACGTATGCTTTTATCGTTTTCACTTTTTAAGAAAATTCAGCACTTGGGTTACCTCATTGAAGTGGTGCAACAGTAACGAAACAAAGACACAGTGTTGATATATTATTATATATTCAATATAACATTTCACTTTTCTATTTTCGAAGACAATGGCCTGAGCTTGGATAACAAAGAATGAACTTTGTCCTAAATTGTGATGTCAAAACCCTAAAAATAATGATACACTGGGATGACACAGCAACGTCTGCGCTTTCCCACTTAATTGGCACTTAGCACCGGAAGGATCTGAAACCAGCGTAGTACTGTACAATGAGCCTACAGCCCTACACGTTGTAAATTTTTCGTTCTCGGAAGCATCATTTTGGGGGCAAAGACCTAGCAAAAAGAAGAAAAGCTTTCCCCATCTGTGAAATTTAGTTTTCACAACCACCTCTGAACATTATACAAGGAACTTCGGTCGAGCGGTAACGCATTCTCCTCGGAACCGGGAGGTCTGAGGCTTAAATCTTGGGCCGGTCAAATCAGTCGCAAACTTGCCAACGGCTTGCCACCGCTGCGACATTTTTTCGAAAGAGCTTCATCGCCCACAAGCGCAATGTCATAGATGGGCCCAGCAAAAACTTGTTACACGCTTCGACGAAATGCAGCGAGTATAATCAAAGATTTGATTTGATTTTACGAAAATGCGAAAGGTCCCTGAGTTGCTTCTTGACCAAGACAAGTTGGTAAATAACAATGTAATTACAATAGCAAAAGATCGAGTTTTGATTACAAAATTAAATACAATCGTTACCGAAATAGCATTTCACACATTCTTTATAGAATCCACAGAACTAAGCCGAATAATCGTGTAACGAGTTGGCGAGTCTTTGTGCCTGGGCTACCCAGTTCTTTAAGAACAAATGTCGCAGTACGACAAAATAACTCACAGCAAAGTTGTGAACGGTCCGACTAGTTCAGGCTCGAACCCGGCCCCAGAGCCTGAAACGTGAGAGGAAGTCAAAACCAGACACGAGGAAAAAGTACGAATGGTAAGCTAGGTTTGAAAAATGTGCACGGTTATTGCTCGCATACGGTTTACATAAAACTACTTGTTACTGATTAATGGTGACGCGATAATAATAATTGAATAATAATAGTCGTATTGGTGCTTAAACGAAGTCGTCTTTACGCTTTTATAGCGACAAAGAGCTAAAACCCAAAGCGAGCATTGTGCGCATATCAACCCGAATTAACCCCGATATTTTGACAATCTTATACTGGTGTCCCACTGGCGATAATTTGCTTGCAACAAGATTCGATGATTAACCTGCATTACGCTTCGCTTAAGTAAAATTGTTGTTGAGTGGTTGGCCTATTTTGAACAAGTGACGTAAGTGACCACTCGCGAAGGTTGGCAACCTTCGCTTCGCGTTGTTTCGCACCCACTGTAAACCTACCTTAATGGTGAATAGTTTCAACGAGCATTTGAAAATTCAAAATTAAGACATCACAAAGATGCTTATGCATTATTGGAAGATTTAGGGCTTTGTGGACCTTATATTAAGTGTATAAGCACCTTGGCACTTTAGGCAGATTGTAAATTTATTTCAATTGTAGCAACAAAATCAAAAACGCAGAAAAATTGGGCAAAAAATAGCACAAAAAACATTGTTATCTAAAAAATAAAATTTTACCAAAAAATACCAAATGTAACTCTTTGTAACCTCATAACTTCTTAAATACTGACCCAACACCTGTGAAATTTTGTTGCCACGCTATTTGCATTAATTGTAGCCAGCAAAAAAAACACTTTTTTGACCTTAAATCGCCCTACTATTACGCTAAATATTATGCATTATTTGTGGCCTTCTTTAACATGGCAAAAAACACACAAACCAGAATAACGTATGGGAGGGTTGCGACAATCTTCCACTGCCTACGACCACGTTTAGACTACAGTGGGCGCAACGTTGCAAGCAAAAAATCGCCAATGGGACACCACTAATAAGCCGGAACTCTAACTCCGACTCACAAATTTCGTTTGAAAACTATAATGTATAATGCTGAAAAGGTTTCATTGTTTTTAAACAATTGTTGACAATTTGGTCGTTACTGCGCCATTGCTTCCGTAGGATTGTTATGTAATCTCAGAATTCGATATGGATGACAAAATTTCAAAGCAATTTAGTTGTCGCTATTTTCTTGCCAAAGCTTACTGATTAGTGATCTAGTCTAGTGGATGAATAACTGCTGCTGTTACAACAGACTAGGGTTCGACTCTCGGTTGGGTCAAGCCAATAACTACATTAACTGGTAGTTCGCATATGCTCGTAGTACTGCCAGGTATCCGGGTACCTCACCCGCTATCAACGGCTTCCTTACTTGACGTTCTGCGGTAGACACTTGGTAACGCAACGTCAAATCTCCACGTTATGTGATATACACGTGGCATGGTGGCCGCTTGACTCGAAAAGTCCTTTATTTGCAGTGTCTTGGCCGACGACCCAATTTGTAAGAACGTAGCGATCTGACTAAAACAATACAGTGGAATTCGGTTAATAAATCCACGGTTAATAAATCCAGCCGCTTATTACATCCAATTTGCTTGGAACGGAATCGTTTTGTGCATTTTAGAAAACGCCGTTTACTAAAGCCGCCGCGTGTTAAATCCAAAACCGGCTGTCCCGAGGTGGATTTATTAACCGAATTCCACTGTAGTAGCATCGATTGAAAGTATTCCTGAGACGCTTGTTTGCACCGATCGCAGAAACAGAAAACAATCAAATACACCGGTTACGGGCTTACGGCTATTGTACGCATTTTAACAATTTTCGTAAAACTGGGAGAAAATGTGCACAGAAATGTAAGAGATGGGTCAAAAAAAGAAAGGTTTGGTACGTAGTTTTAAAATTGGAAACACGACTTAACTTCATTAAAAAAAACAGTTTGGTGTAGGCTACATTGTAACCTGATCTTTGACTGTAAGTGATTCCTGACAAGTTTTGTTTACAGGTCTTTTGTGATGATGGTCGTATCTTGTAAGTTATAGCAGTGACGACTTATGAACATTGACTAACGGTCAAAGCTAAAATTTTGGGTCCAGTTGGATAAAAATCTCGTCTAAGGTACAGAGCCAAAGCAAGAGGAAAACGCTTGAGTTCTTTTTGAAAAAATTTTCGCTCAGCATTTACGGCTGATGCAAGTGACGATTATGGATTATACTGTAGGTTGAGCCCCGATAAATTCTGCTAAGCTCCGCCTAAAAAACGCGTCTAGCCGCAAACCTGCTGAGGTACAGAGGTTGCTGCAGCAAGTTTGTATCGGTTATAAGATGGCCGACGATGCTTTGACAAACCATGGTGCAACGTGCTTTCAGTGCAACGGTCAGCAATTTTGGCATCCCCTTTGGCTCAAATTTTTCAATCCTTCAACTTTTACTTACAATCTTCCAAACACAACCTCAGATGATGTTCGGCTCACCTGCAACTATTCGTATTGCAAGTCGGCGGTCACCTTTGCATCTGTTTGTTGAAGAAACAGCTCAAAATCAGTTTTATTGAAGAAATGAAAACTACTTGAGGTAATAAAGAGGTGCTCAAACCTTTTTCCACAATTCTCTTCATACGATTTCATCGGTTTGACTTAGTACCATTGGCAACCCTGCATTTCGCAATTTTGTGTCAAGACAAAAGGCATAATTTTGCAAAAATTCTCGCAGACTAAAGAAACGTGGTTACCAAGTGGTAGCAGTGAGCAGCCTATAATCAAATATGAAAATTTGGCTACTGCTACTGGAACCTGTAGACCTAGGCTATCGGTACTGATCTACGGTATGCCTTTTATGACAACACCAAATTGAGAAATGCAGGTTTACCAATGACCGGTCAGTTGGTCGAGCGGTAACGCGTTCGTCTCTGGAACGGGAGGTCTGAGGTTCAAATCTCGGGCCGGTCAAATCGGACACAGTGTTGCCAACGGCTCGCCACCGTTGCGACATTTCTTCGAATGGAGCTGTGTTGCCCAGGCGCAATGACGCGGACATGGGCCCCGCCAACTCGTTACACGCTTCGGCGTATTACAGCGAGTATTATGATAGATTTGAGGTTTACCAATGGCATGAAGTCAAACGGATTAAAACCCATTTTCGCTAATAAAAGGAATTGTGGAAAAATGTTTAGTGCACCTCTTTATTACCTCAATCAGTATCTCTTTAATATTGTTTCAGTTTTCCTGGCTTGAAGGCCTTCAACTCTTGGCATCGTTTTCAACGATTTCACAGCCCTCTGGGGTTCTGCCGCTCAAAACCATGTGAACGTGACATGACATGAAAAATATGCAATATACTGTTTTTGAGCTTTAACTGAAGTTTGTTTTACCAAAGTGGATGAAACATTTTAGTTTTACACTTTTTGTTATTGGAACACGAGGCTCATTTTTGTTCACAATTTAAGAACAATGCCAGCCTCAGTAGTAAAAAACAATCAAGAACAAACTAAAAAGAAAAAATTTCAAATCTAAAAAGAAACTAAAATTCTGTATTGATTCAAAGCGATGGAATTTTAGTAATTTTCTAGTTTGCAAGCAAAAATGCAACGATTCCGAAATTATAGAGAGTGGTGCTGTTGCGCATTGGGCAGACATTTGAGAAAACTTTTGGTTGTCGTTCAAATCGAAAATACTCGCTTTTTTATTTTTACAAATTTACCATGCTTGCTAAAGCAGAAAAAAAAGCGTTTACTCATGTTGAAAGAGCATTCGGAATTAAATAGTTTTACAAACATGGTTTCTGAAGTTCACATCGATGCTCTCAAAATTTAAGAACAAATTAGGAACAAGTGAGGCTGCAAACTGACAAAACATTAAGAACAGCCAGCCTCAACCCAAAATTTACTGTTTTTATAAAAAAAGTGTGTTGGCCGTAGATCAATGTTCTGCAGTATCTCTGCAATTCACGGCTAATCGAAGCACAGTACACGATCATTTAAATACCACGAAGTACCTGTACAAACACATCTTAGAAACCGCACAATTACACTAGAGAGCTGAAACTGCATTTTTGTGCTAGTTAAAAACAAAACTATTGAGTTGAGGCTAGCCGTTCTTAATTTTTTGCAAATTTTCAGCCTAATTTGAAGTTAATTTGTTCTTTAATTTTGAGAACATCAATGTCACTTTTAGCGACCATGGTTGCAAAACTGCGTAATTCCGAATGTTTTGTCAGCTTGAGTAAACGTTTTTTGATGATTTTGCAGCATCGCGAAATTCTAAAAGCGAGCTTTTTCAACTTGAACGACAGTCAAAAGATTTCTCAGTTGCCTGGGCACTAATACACAGCAGTACTCTGTAACCTCAAAATTGTAGCAATTTTGCTTGTAAATGCTGAAAATCATTCAAAATTTTATCGTTTTAAATCACTGCACATTTTGTTATTTGAGATTTATTCTTTGTCATTTGTACTTCATTTTTTTTGCTGCTGAGACTGGCATTGTTTTAGGTTTGTTTTTAAATTTTCAGCAAAAATGAGCCTCGTGTTCTTACAAAATTGTTCTTATAAAAAAAAGAGAGTAATCAGATTCAATTTTGGTTTTACAACCAAATCGCTGTTTTAAAGCTGCAACAGATTTTGTTCATCAATCCGTTAAATAAAGTTTTGATATCATTTATTATTATTTTCTTTTAATACATAAAATGCAAATTGCAGTAATATATGAGATAGAAAATCCCTACTAGCATCAGAGGTGGAGTCAAGGACACAAGGCTCGAGGCCAAGAATACAAAAAAATCCGAGGCCAAGGACAGCCTTTTCGAGGACAGACCCTCTCGAGGCCAAGGACAGGAATGCTCGAGGCCAAGGCCAAGGACACAGGCGCAAGTGTTCTCCGAAAAAAAAGATCTTAAAAAAAGTTTTTCAGGCAATCTCCAATTTATAGGCGTAGCCAGAATTTTTGATTGGGGAGACCTAAACCACAAATCACATGAACTGACGTCATTAAAAATTTGTCTGTTGGCACTTAACCAGGATTTTGCTAATGGAGAGGGCTTAAACTAATATTGTTGAAAAGTGCAAATACGTAACTTTGGAGAGGTTTTGAGAAAGCTTGTATAACTCAAACGTACCACAGACGAGGGGTCTGGGGGCGGGGCCCCCAGCCGCCGCAGGCTGTTGGCGATTTTTTGTAATTTTTTGGAAAAAAAGCTATTTTAATGCCATTTAATCACATTTCGCACATATTTAGAGCCGTTTGAAAGCACAAGATTTTTGACATTTGAAAGCCAATTAAAAAAATTAAATTCTTTAATCCTCCTTCTAGTTGCAATTTAAGTTCAAAATACGTTTAACATGTTGCATTTTGGTGTTAAAGTTTAATTGTACGTGATTTGGTCCAGGTAGGGAGAAGTAAGGTGCGTTGTCTCGAGCAACATTTTAGCAGTAAATGAAAACCCACTCGAAGGTTTTCTTGAGAGATTTTTGTTTTGACATGAAAATAACCAGTTATAGAAGTGCATGTTAGGCCAGGGGGCCCAGGCCCTCCCAATTGAAGTTCAACGATTTGTTCAATCAGCATTTCCATGGCTAATTTTTTTAAAAGTATTTTATGCGTAAAAACTGGCGAGGTGGAGGTGAATTAATGAATTGTTATTGAAAAATAACATTATAGATGGTTACGCTTACTAACCATGTTATTGCCGGGCTGGATTTACATCGCGCTGGGCCCCTGGCACTTTGGAAATTTTCGCAACATTTTTCTGCAAAATGTAGGTAGAGACCATAAAAAGTCAAGACTTTAGCGCAGGGCCCTTATCTCGTACTGCGCCATATTGCGGTAAATCCGGCCTGGGTTAATGCATTACGTTCATAAAAAGGCTAGATGTGATCCTGAAATAGCAACTTTTAGGTCGAAAACTATCCATTTCTTCCAGGTTTTACGTTTAAATTGGTTGGCAAAAATTGATTTGAGGGGGTCCCGGGGCCCCTGCTCTTCAATATTGTTGTTCGCTACTGGTGTAAGCGAAAAATGCTAAAAAAACTGAAACTGAAGAAACAATAGGCTTTTTTGTCACATTTTTGTCATTGGTGAAATTTTAATTGGGGGGGAGGCCAGCTTGGCTAAGCCTATGTTCCAATTGCGGAAAACAAAAAACGTGTTTGCAAATTTTCCGCAAGGTTTTTAGCGTTTTCCAACAAAATTTCAACGGTTCAAAAAATAGTGTTGTTCTCGAGCCGAGGACAGGGCAATTTTTGAGGACCTAAGGCTTCGAGGCCAAGGCCAAGGACTTGAGCCTTCGAGGCCAAGGACTTCAAAATGTGTCCTCGAGGACGTCCTTGAGGCCAAGGACGTCCTCGAGGACTCCAACTCTGACAAGCAAGTTACAGTCTCAAGGGATTTTAGGGGAAAATCTAAGGCAAAACAATAAAGTATAATTCCGAACTTTCACTCCAGCCTGCAGTGGCCTCGCAAGTCATCCGGTAGCCGACCTATGACTAAACATGCGCAGCCAAAACTGACCAGATGAGTTGAGCTCATCGGCACGGTTAGGCTAGAAACCGGAAGATCGTCAAAACAACCGCAAGACGGAGTGATCAACATGAAAGCGGATTATTCGTATATAAGAATTACTATTTTTTAAAAACAATGTACCTAGAAAATTAATGATAAGTAATAAACAGTATCCAGAGCATTTACGGCACGATCAAACCTTTGATTAACAGCCTAAGACATACCGTTTCGGAATCGACATTCGTCTTTTATTCCTCGTCAGTATAGCTAAGACTACAGATATGAACCTTGCCTTTTTGAAACCAGAACCCCATTTGTGATACGTTTGAGTTACGCAAATTTACTCAACAACCCTTCTCCCAATTCAGACATTTTTACTTTTTAACTTTTGGGTTAAGCTCTTTCCTTTTGCAAAATCTTGGTTAAGTGCCAAACCAGGCCATGGTTTCTTATCTTCGATTCTACGATATCTTTGTCTCACGAAAAATTCTTCTTTGCGAAAATTTCTGGGACGGCTTTTGTGTCCGACATTGCATGTGATTTGTGGTTTGGCCCCTCCCCCCAATCAAAAATTTTGGCTACGCCTTATGTATCGTGCCAGTACGGGCTCGTCAACAGCAGTCACTCCAAAAATGCTCTTTTTTGAACTCTGTCCGATGTCGTCTGATTTCACTTTCAGCGCCTAAGAGTTTAGCGTTCAAAATTTGCTTTGTTTTGCGGCTTAAAACAAAAGTTCTTTTGTTTTTTTTTTTCTATTTATAAAAATTAGTGAAAGAAGATTTGAGAAATAAAGCAATGATTAGCGAGTCATTATGAAGAAGTAACGATCAACTACAACGCTCTATAGCTGTACAATTTCACAAATCGAATTTATAATGGATTTAATCCCTCTTATTCACTAACCACCAATTTAGGCCTACCTGATAAAAGCACCCGATGCTTATACTTTTTTATTGAGGTTTACCTCAATTTTTGAACAAAACTCGACCCGTGTCTTGAACTTAAGATCACAGTGGTATTCTTTTCATTAAAGTAGCAACCCTTGCTCATTTTTAGAGTTTGCAAACCAGATAACGATCTCGATAACGCTAGGTCAATATAATATTTTGTGAGTGATTTTACTGATTTTACTGTTTGAACTATTTCCTAAATTGATTTTTCACACATGGCAACTTTTCCTGTATTTAACTCAATAACTCTATAACAACCTTGATTTATTGAATGAAATAATGCCTTCAACAGACGGTTTTACCAGAATGTCTTAGCTGATCGTTCTCTTAAGGTTAATTTTTGGCAAACTTTGTGGCCAAAATAGTAACAGTTTGGATGCACTTCAATCGGGGTAGAATAGAAAAGCTGACAACTCAGGGAGTTGTGAGAGACCGCGAGTGGGGCCATCCATCAGGAGCAGCCGCGTGTGTGATAATGATGCCCAGTAGTCCACCCTTTGATTGGCTTGGAAACGGTTGAATTTCTTTACCGGGTTCTCTAGCTCAGCTGAGGATTTATCACGTAGCATCTTCGTTGCTCGATTTTCTGATCCACTGAAAAAAGCCAGGCAGCAGCTCAAACCAACTAAACTCTACAAAGTTCTTGCAGTAGTTGCTCATATCTCAAAGTGGCCGCAGATCGTTGAGGACAGGATCCTTGGCTTTGCTGTAGTATTGTGCAAGATCTTCGGTTGTGCAATATGCATCCTTAGAGTTGACAATTGAACACTGCAGCAAGTTCTTTTGCTTTTCTTCATTTCCCTGGATTTCTTATTCTTCAGACCAGTAGCGTAGCCAGAGGGGGCAACGGCCCCCCCTATGGCATGCAGAATATGTAAAATAGCATTTTTTAGCACTTTTGAGACTGTTTTTTGCAGTTGGATTGAAAATAGCCCCCCATTGGCATTTGTTATGCAGAATATATTCTTTCTTTTCGGAGTTCAAGAAAATTCGCACACAAAAGCCGTCCCAATTTCAGGTGAAGACCTTTTCTTTATTTTATTTTTTTTATTTTGGGACCTTTTTTACTTTCGGACCTAATTCGGACACAAAACCGTTCCAAGAGCAAAGAAGACCTTAAAGACCTTTTTAATTGCCCCCCCATTGCAGATTTCTGGCTACGCTCCTGCTTCATGCTGTGTTTCCAGGATTCGAGGTAACACCAGGCATGGACGAAAATGTGCACCCAGACTCACACAAAGTGTGTATATACGGTGTATTCGAATTTGTGACTGCTGTACTTTAAAAAACAATGCAAACCTAGAACACTACTAACAGAGCATACTTTTATATCGACGAATAATTAGCGCGATAACGAGTGAAGAATAAACGAAAGTATAAAATTGAAAATATGTTAAAGTAGAAAACCAAACTTCGTTAAACAAAAGCCAAAAGTAAATTCGACCTTTCCCTTTTTCGTGGCGAGGGTAAGGAGATAAACAAGTTTTTGTTTCGTTGAGATACCACCACTTATAAATCGACTTAACTATTCGCTGCGGTCGTGTTCCATATTGGCGCTGCTGCTGGTCATCAGCATGCAACATGTGACACAACTGGCACATGCCAGTTACTTTTAAATTCAGATCAGAAAAACCGTTTTTCTTCCTTCCAGCGATGTCCACTTTAGGTTTATCAAAGCGCCATTCAAAATATCGCAAATACCTGACGTCATTTTTGTCCAAGTACAAAAGATAGTCCACTAACTCCTTAACGGACTTAAAATCTTCCACAAATATAAACGATCCTGCTGGAAGTAACTCTTCCACGTCCTTTCGCATCGGCCCCCAGATAACAGGCACCACCCCAGCACTTAATGCGTTCCACCAAACTTTCTCAGTCAGGTAATCCCGACAATGCAGAGCGTTTTCGAAGGAAAAGTAGAATTTGTAAGGCTTGAGGTGGGAAATGATGTCCATCCAGCTGCCGGGCAACGACCTGTATAAGCAAGACCCATACACATCTACGGATAATCCGGCGTTGAGTATCCTCAGCATCATGAAAACTCGAAATGAAGAACCTACAAGCATTCCAAGCTGTTGTAGTTCACACGATGCTAAGTAGCATTAAGCTTTACGAAACTGCCCATCAACACAACAGCATTCAAAAATCATACAAACAAACAGCAGTAAAACTAACAAAACTTCCACCAGAATGATAAGTTTTGAAAATGCAGCAAATGCAACACTTAATAAATCCTTTGTACAGTATTCTATACCTTAATAAGCAACAGAAAAATTACAAAACTGTAGCATCAGTAGATTACCACAGTATTAAAATGTTCAAAATTAATAGCCTAGAAAACCCAACAATCTGTTTCATCCGTAAATGGGATCATCAGGGGTAAATTTTAAGATGTCATTTACGGGTGAAACAGACTGAGATCTATATGCTTTTAGTGCTTTAATACTGTGATAATCTGCTGGAATTAGGCTTTCCTCCAGGAACGGCTGGACGTGGGAAATTTAAATTTTTTTGATTTTCCCTTTCCCGAAAAATTCTTGTCGAGCTCCCGGAAAATTTTCATACATATTCTGTTAGGCTACTACGATAGTGACTAGCTTAACAGAACAGGGCAAAACATCCGAGCAGTGCATAATTTGTCGCATAGGCCGAGCAATAAAAAGGGGACGACGGAGAATAATTTGCCATTGTTCACCCATAAGTAGTTTTGTTCATCTGAATTATGCTCCTTCGGTGCCTGTTTGCATTAGGGTTTTCAGACAATTAATTGGAGCAATTAATTGTAACAATTAATTGCTTCAAAAGTTGCTCATACCAGTTACAGTTAATTGTTAAAATTGGGCAATTAATTGCACTTTTACGTTTTGGAATCATGGCGTGTTTACACCAAGTGCGAGGCAAAGCAAAATGTTATATTTGTGTTTTTTATTATACCTTTTACACTTACTTTGCACGCGAAGCAAAATACTACCATGCGAATATTTTGTTTGCAAAACGAATATAGCCTACACATGACTCACAATTGAGCAATTGTTGAGTCATATTCAAAGTGACTTAACAACACCAATGGTAATTAACTGAATAGTGAATGCTGGAATTTTGCACGATTCAATCAACGAAAAGGACGTGTTTTGCAAAATAAATTGTGTCGACTAATTAAGCAAGGTGTTTAAAAATTTACAGCCGATTTCAATAAAAAAAGATAAAAGCTAACAGCGATAAGAATAGGGTTGTTGCTCCTCATCAAATGAGGATAATTTTTGCTAAGCTAGCTCATAGTAATGGAACTTATGGGCCAACGGCTAGGCTAAGTGGTTAGGGCCTGTCTACACTGTGCGTAAAATCGTCAGCTTACGAGCGTAACCTTAGTTTATTTTAAACAACTGGCAGTTGTACGCTGGTAAGGTGGTATGTCGCGCGTCCCGAATTTTTGTTTAAAAGAAACTAAGGTTACGCTCGTAAGCTGACGATTTTACGCACAGTGTAGACAGGCCCTTAGGCTTGTCAGGTCAGCGCTGGATAAAGACAAAAGTAAAAGTGGTTGAGAAAAGGTTAAAAAAATACTATTTTATTGAAAGTAGCCACACTCCGACTCATCCGAGATAAATTATTAACACTGGAATTAACTTATTGAGCAAAGCGAAGAGTCTTGAGCGAAATAATGACGTCAAGCAAAAGTGTTTACTGTCGATGTAAATAGCAATTTCGCTTTGGAAATATTTTACGTTGCTTTGCTTCGCATCGCTTCGCACTTATAAGTAAAATTTCTTCAATAAAGTCAATTCTTCAGTTGTTAGAAGACAGAAGTAATAAAATAATGCAGGATCAAGAAGCTAAGCTTAAGGCGTCACTGCATGGTTAAAAGCTATCAGAGTAAAATCTAAATGGAATATAGCGAAGATCGTTGATAAGACGACCATCCGGGGTAAAACGTCCACAAGCTGTTACCAAAAAACTACAGCTTGGTTGTGGCATACTCAGGTTTTTGCTGCAGCATTCGCTCACCAATTTAATAATTTTTCAATTAGCAAGTTAATAGTAATAGTAAGTTAATAGTTAATAGTAAGTTAAAGTAATTATTTAAAAAGGATCTCCAGTTTGTTTCCAACTAACCACCCCACAAAAAATAGCTCAGTACTATTTTATAAATCTTTAAAAAATACACATTGAAATTTCATTTAAAAAGCGCTTCACAATTGCAGCATAGCCTACTAGATGTTAGTCGCTTACAGCAAATTGGTGCAGTGTAACCAAACTATGTGACATACCCAAACGTGGCATCTCATTTCAATATAAGAGTTTTTGTGAAAAATGACGTCATAGTTTACCAATTAACTGTTTGCTATAAAATGGCAATTAATTGTGTTTGTCCAAAATAAGCAATTAACTGTTTGTTTACGTTAGCAATTAAATTGAAAACCCTAGTTTGCATGGGGAAAAGCTTATTAAATTTGGATTACATGCGAACGCCGAGAAAGCAAGAGTGAACTTTTCGATTGTTTTATTGCAGCTTACGCTCGCTAGACTGCGTCGCCCTGCACGTGCTACCAGCGACAGAAAATGATAAAAGAAACAAAAACATTCACTCGCGCTCGCGTGGCTTCGTTGGCGTGGCGTGTAAACCAGTTTTAATTAGCTTCGCCACATGCAAGCTGGTACCAAAACCAAGAATCGCGCCTGGATAGTGGACATGTAAACACTAATATTTACCTTTAGTAAAGGCACAGTTTCCACTTGCCCACATTGCCAGTTTTTTCTTCCCAGCCAGCAAATCATAAGGCTTTTGCGCGTCGCTTTGTCGCAGAAGAGCAGAATGAATAGCATAAGAGGTATTATAAGGCATATAAATATCTGAGTCACGCCTGCAGAAAAGAGGAATCCTTTAAATAGCAAAAAACAAAATAAAGGTAGAAAAATTAGGCTACAGTATATGCAATATATACCACCACTCTACCAGGTATTAAAATGGAAGAGAGTTTTTTTGGTGATTTAAACAAACTTTGTTTTGAAGCAACGGACTATAGTAGTTAGTTTTTGAATTTCGGTTTATAGGTCAGCCCTTCCGATGAACTTTGGTTTAGCGAAACTTGAGTCTAAATCAGTACTATAGAGGAAAAACATTAGTTTTGGTGTTTTCAAATAAAGTAGGATTGTAAAACGTGAAGTCATAATGAACTACTTAACCAGTTTTGCCTATTTCACTTCAGGGATAATTGAAGCACGTTGTTGCAAAAGTTGACAAATGACATTTTTCAAAAAATTATTTTTTCATAGATTTTAATTTAATTACTAAAACTAATTTTCCTAAGGAAGAAATTGTTTTAATTTTCAATCAATTTTCGGTAATAAATAGCTTAATATGTCGCACTTGACAAGAGGCGAAATGGAAATTTAAAACTTTAAACGCAATTTACTCGAAACAGCGAAATGCGACTTATTAACTTTTGCCAAAACATGCTTCAATTTAACAGAGGATTAGTTAAACCACATTGAAAAACTTTGCAACAAAAATTAGCTTGAAAAAAAAAAGAGATTAGAATATTAGTAAACTTTATACAACGCCCAGCAACGAATGAAAAAATAACGAGAAATCAAAAATTGAATAAAATTTGGCTTACCTGTAAGTCATAGTCAGATTAAACTGGCTGTCAAAGTCTTTATAGCAGTTGAACAGGTTTTTGTGGTTATGTGAATACAATGTGCTGGATGGGTTCTCAAGCAGCATCCACACGTAAATTTGGGAAGCAAACCTAAACAACATACAGTAGGTTGTTATGGCTGTCATCAAACACAGTAACGATAGGTATGGAAGGAACATATGATTATGTTAATGCTCACTTTGGCAAAGGCACTGTTAGAAAAACAATCACAAAAATGGAGCAAAAATAAATGCCATTGTTTAAATTTGTTTACTTCGCCTATTAATTTTTGAGACAGACTTTGCCACTCAAAGCCAGAAAAAATAGGCCTCGAGTCCACAACCAATTCACTAGCCCAAACAGCGAATTAACAGCCAAGATTTAAGAAGCTCAAAAACTAGAAAATAATGGATATGGAACGATGGCAGGAAATAGTGGATTTGTTTTGGAACATGAAATCGGGGCCGTTACAAGTGGAGCTTAGAGCGCAATTCTCCAACCCCGCTGCAAAAAAGGGCTACCACAAAAAAAGGGCCTCAACAGAAAAAATTACGCGCTACATACAAAATTTGGAATGAAAACAAACGAAGACCAATTGAAAGGTCATCAACAAACGTTAGGGAAAAATCAAATTGAAGCGAAATTGAAAATCATAAGCAATGTTTTAAAAATATTTGCCCCAAAATTACCACTAATCACAAAAGTGTACAGTTTTGATGGGTCACGAGGGAGCATCCCGACTTGATCCAGCCCCGAACGAAATGGTCGACATGAAACTTTTTTTGTGTGTCCAAAACAGCTTTACTTGACCGCAGCCAGATACGAGAACAAAAATCAAATGTTTATTATACTAGCTGTAGCTTTTAATAGGCGAACCGTGCAAAAAGTTAGCGGTTTCCATCTCTACCTGACTGCGACTGGGTAACACAGCTTCTTTCGAAGAAATGTGACGAGCCGTTGGCAGCATGTCCTACTCGAGGCAGCATGTCCTACTCGAGGCAGCATGTCCTACTCGAGACTCGAGATTGGAAGAAATGTGACGAGCCGTTGGCAGCATGTCCTACTCGAGATTTGTGCCTCCAATTCCAGAATTAAGCGCGTTGCCGCTCGATCAACTGGCCGGTGTGACACTGAACAATAATTGTTAATTGTTCTTAAACAAGCATGTCTAATGAGAGTCGGAAAACAAAACACGCAATGGAGACACTGAAAAAATAATAAACAGAAGAGTTTGTTTTGTTTTTTGTGCAAAATTTTACCTTCGCTTTGGCAGCACTTTTGGAAAGTCTACGGAAAACACTACAGCATCGGCAATTTTGGTACTCCGCGTCTCGTTAAAGGACAACCGGCATTTTCCACCGCATGTTGTGGGGTCCATTTGCTGAGGAAAATCTTCCATTGGATGATGGTCAAACAAAATAAGTTTTTCTTCACTTGTCTGAGGTTTAGCTGGATATTTTACATATCTTGGCTGATCATATTCCACTTTGGTGACATCAAGTCTATTTTCGTTTTCATCAAATGTCGGCACTTTTCCTTTGATCGACCATCCGTGGTGCACTGGCCATTGCCACCAGTCCAGCTTTGTTGTAGCGGAAGAGGATAAAACAGTTGAGTAATAATCATAGTGAGTTTGCAAGTTCATAAGCAAGCATATTATGACAACGCAATCAAAATAGTGGCGGCAAAAGGCAAGCAACTTTTTCAAGAAAAATCTAACTTTGTTTAGCGTTAACGAACGAGGTGGGCTTCTCCACCGATGCCGTCGAACAGCCATTTTACACACAGTACGGTAAACATATACCACCTTTAACCTGCTGTTACTGCATGTAAATGACATGCTATGATACAGCACCACAGTAGGTGAACATTTTGATTACCTGCAAAAAAGGACTTTTATCCTTTTTTATCAGGTGGTAAGCATTTTTTGGTATAATTTCGGCAAAAGCACATTTTGTTTCGAGACCAATAATTGATGTTCAGTTAAATATACTCAAAGAAAAAAGAAATATCTCAAACTTATAAGCCACCTCGTCAAACAAAATTTGTTGCATTTTTAACCAAAAAATGTCCTAACTGGCTAAAGGTGAATTTACACCGTATCCGTTTTTCGTCCGTTTTTGCTTCTTGACAAAGTATGCGCTTTTTCATCCGCATTTTTATGTGTCCATATCCGCACTAACCAGACAGTCACATACTGGACAAAAGTTTTCCGAAAAAAATTTTTTGTAAAGGGATACAGCTCTATTTTGAAATATCGCTCTTATCGTTCATACACAAAATTTTTGAACAAAATTTTTATCTATATTTAACAGTCTTCTTAGTGCGGATATGGACTCATAAAATTGCGGATGAAAAAGCGCATACTTTTTCAAGGAAAAGCAAAAACGTAAAAAAACGGACGAAAACGTACGAAAAACGGATACTGTGTAAATTCACCTTAACATTGTCTCACGAATTATATAATACCGGTATCATATTTAAGAAAACTGTTTATTCCGTGCCCCCCGCAACCCTCACGGAAAAATGGATAATGAATAGAGAGATAGAAAGTTCATTTCGTGCAAAATATCTACTACTTATGACATCGTCATATCAAAAATAATTTTTTTCAAACAATTTTGGAGAGACGTAAACCGATGCCGAAGTTTGTATATCCTTACGTACCAGTTTTTGCCTACCCTCCCCCCCCCCTTTGTAAATATTAAAGCTGCCCGCTAAAACGTACTTGCAAATAAAACTTCGTAAGACAATAGGAAACTGATCGATTCACCTAATTATGAGAAACTTCGTATATTTAGAGGTAACAAATGAAAGGCTGCAGACTCGACAACCTTGCCGGTCTTTCCAGAATGGCATTTTTTGGTCTTTCGCAGCCTCTCATAAGGAAATAGCTAGAAGAATTTTGTACACATTTAATTTGCAGTTTTATCCTGTTGGCTGTTTTTTCTGAAACAAAAATTTGTTATCGTTTTAATCGAAACCGTCCCTCAAAATTATTTGGATATAGGTTGTCTTAGCTTACTTTATTGTCGAATGTTCGATCTTCTTATACATGGAGTACCTTTTTAATTTTAAAGCTGATTTAGAATC
Organism: Trididemnum nubilum; assembly: GCA_963965965.1. Classification (NCBI taxonomy): domain Eukaryota; kingdom Metazoa; phylum Chordata; class Ascidiacea; order Aplousobranchia; family Didemnidae; genus Trididemnum; species Trididemnum nubilum. Next base: position 33,588,895 of record OZ014482.1, on the reverse strand, counting down.
TAATAACTTGCTGTTAAAGCATTCAACATTGATCGGGATGCGCCCACCTATCTATATCATAGAGAGGTGGATAGCAAGAAAACCCAATTGCGAAGTAGGATCGTAATACGTGACGTCTTTGTGGCCTTTTAATTTAATTCTGCCTATATTTCACCTCAGGAAAAATTGCGTAACTTGATTGATTGATTGATTGATTGGTGCATCTTTATCCTCCTATCACGAGAAAGCGACGGTGCGCTATGTTTTGGACGAATCCGCACCCGCTTAGGAGTTGACCATTTACCAAGCTTTCCTGTTGACGTTTTGACTTCTTCCCACGTAAATTTGCTGCTTGTTCGAAGCCACCAAGCAGAGATAATTATCGTAAAGCGTCTTATCCAAGGACGCAACAACGTGACCAGGGTGCGGGTGGAACTCATGACCCTGCGATCAGAGTCGTCGTAAAAACGACGCCTTTACCCATTCGGCCACGCTGCCCAACTTCTACTTGTATTTGAATACTTGTAATTTTGTTTGAGTTTTACCACAAAACAAGCAAAAACGGACTTCTTCTTCTGTATTAAGTGTAAAGTGCCCTGCACAAAAGAGGCTCATGCTCTTTTAAGGCCCACTCTTACATAACTCAAAAACTAAAGCCAGCCGAGCGGTACCGTTGTTGTTATTGATAGGTTAGCATGAGCACGTGATAATCATACATGCCGTGTTTTGCTGCGAATTGAAATCATTTCTGTAGGACAAAATTTAAGAAGGTGCGAGCAATTTTGCCTCCCAAAAGATTTAGGAAGGTGGAAGTCTTGCCGATGCCATTTTAGAAAAAGAGGCTTGATTTTGTTTTTTCGGGTTCCATATCTGAATAAATATTTTGGACTTCAAGATACTATGACGTTTCAGCATTGCTTGATCGCGTAAGTAAGTTATTTGCGATTTACTGGACAAGTGCGTTTGCCTTAATTAGGCCCGTCAAAATTTAGGGGAGAGCCTTATTAAGTCAAAACATTTTTTTTTCATTTTGTGTTAAAAATGATGGAGTTTTTAGGTTATTTAGCAAAATATCATAATGCTGCTGCCACAGGAAAAGCAACTAAAGTTTATTTAGTTCTTGAGTTCGATTCCCAGGTTGGGCTAGACTTGCCGTAGCGCTATTATATTTCTGCGCGTTTGTCTTTGTGAAATTTAAATATAATTCTCGTGGTGAATGCACTGCACAAACTCTGCAAAACTGCCTCAAAGCTGTAAACCAACATGGTCTATCAGTTAGACAGGCGTCAGAAAGGCTGGGTGTACCGAGACAAACTTTAAGAAATCATCTGAAAACTGGATCAGATGAAAAAAGATTGGACCGAAAACCTCTGCTTTGCGTTGACAAACTGTATGGTTTATCTTGCTTTATGGACAACTGATTTTGATTAATTGCTTTTCAATGTGCTAAATTCAAAATCAAGGCTTGAAGTTTTATTTTGAACTTAAATTCCTTCATTAAAATAGCCAAACATAAGAAAACACAATGAGTAGAAACTTTTGCTCCGTCAGTATAGACGTTTTATTGTACAAAGCTATCTACTGCAGCTTGAAACTCACGAGATTCAAGAATGGGCCTAAATAAGAAAGCAGTGCCCCAGACCTCCTAAATTGGCTTATCAGTTGAAAAACACGATTACCAGCTGGCGCGAAGCCAGGATTTGGAAAAGTGGGGGGGCTTTTTTGAAAGAGTGAGTCAACTGTAAACGACCTTCACCCGAATTTTCATTGCTCTTGAATCACATTCAAAGAAGTTTATCCGAAATTGAGACGGCTTTTCCGGAAATTCAAACGTTTTTTCCGCCCAAAATCAGGTGATCTCCAAAAAAAAAAGGTCTTCAACGAAATTGAGACGGATTTTTCGGCGAAATCGGATATTCGAACGGTTTGTGGAAAACTTCCTCTTTATTGTTGTGTACCCCGGCCGGATGAAAATTTCTCTCGACAGCACTAATGTTTCCTTTTACCCTTTTTTTACCTAATGTTTCAATCAATGTTTTCCAGCGACGAATTCATCAGTTTTCTAAATTTTAATCAAATTTTCTCAAACTTCAAATTGAAAGAACAATAATTCACTTTTTGACAAGATAAAATCTAGTGATTACTACGGCAAGTTTTTGCTACTTCTGCAACCTTTTTTTTTACAGCTTCCGACAGCTTTCTAAATACTAAGAATTTATGCAGTGCAATGTTCCCAGCTGTTTTTAGGAATTCTACATTGCAACTTTTTTCTTTTTTACGTGCAACTTTTTACTGCAATTTTCATTAAGAATGGCGCAAAATCTTAGTGTGATTTAAAAATATGCTATAAAACTATTTCAGTACCGTTCTATTGTCTTTGATTTGCATAACAAAGAGCTATGAGACGGATTACCTGCGTCTCAATGCTATTTATGACGCAACTGTTGGCTTACAACTTCGTGCACTGTGGAGTGAAGTTTTAGCATGCTTCGCAAACTGTTGGCAAAAGATCGCCATTTCTCCCAAAGTAATGTTTCCAAATATTTGGCATAACATGTAAACAAATCGTACGAGTAAATCACTGTCGTTTTAATGTTTGAGAATACATGCAACTTTTCTTAAACATAAATGCAATTTTTTCAATTTTTTACTGCAACAAAAACTTGCCCTAGTGATTACACATGACATTACACGTCATTTAAAAATTAAAACCCCTATACAATCTGTTTTACCTGCAATCGGTAAAAGAGTGAATCGAAAAAATCTCTAAGAAAATGCTGTAGTGTACATATTTTAATTCTTTTTTTCCCAGCGAAACTGCTACTACGAATAAAATCCAAGTAAAGTCACTACGCTTATCTGAGCTGCTGGCAAAAATAATTTAATTAGTTGCAAACTAAACTTACCGGTATCTATTCTGTGGAAACCATTATTGGGCTCTTGTACGCTCTCGATTTTTAAAATTAGTGCTTAACGTATCCGAATGTAGGCTATACGCTTGATCAACCTCGACTCAGCCGACTTTCTTTAAGTCATTCACTAATTCCTTGACAATACCTTGGAAAATAATGAACACAATAACAGAACGATCCGGTTTGTAAACAGTCGTTCTATTGTATTGAAGCAGTTAAAAAGATTTTCAAAGTTTCATTTACAAGGCCCCATGTCATTTGTCAAGGCCAGTGTTCATCAAATCATCAGCGAAACAAAAAGATTGGAAACAAAAATCGACTCATTAAGAAATAGGGTTTCCAATTTCCCGGTTTTGAAAGAAATCCGGGAAAGTTTTACCTCATCCCAGGAATAAGCCAGAATTATCCCACATGCATTGCTATACAGCAATACAATAAACAACAAACGTACAAACAACAAACGCATCAAGTTTTCCACTAATAGACTCACGAATGAACTTATTCTTGCCTACGAGCATGGATAGAAAAACTATCTACAGGTGCAAGTTGAGAGACAATACTTAGCAAACTTTCCTTTTTACCTTCCAGAAACGACATAATCGATTTCTGCTTAGTTTTTGCTTGTTAGAAGAACAAGGTTTATCTTCTTCTTCGCTTCCTAAGCTAAGTTTGTGCTTGCTTTCAAAGTGTCGAAAAAGACCAGTAGTCAACCTACCTTTACACTATATTGTTTTTGAGCTATGAGTTCAAGTAGCACTATCATTACCATCACCCTGAGCAAAATGTTTCCAAACTTTAGACTGATTTATGAGTTCCATATCTAAATGATTCTAACACAAATCTTTAGCTACCTGCTCTTCATTGGGCAATGTGTACTGTATAATATACTTGCTCAAACTTGTCATCCCAGCAATGAACGCCTAAAGTATTGTGTCGCCACAGTGCGAGTGAACACGATCAATTCTAATTGCATACAAGTTCCATGAGGATACTAGCTGACAAAACCTAGAATTTTTAAATGAAAAACCGGAAACGCGAAATAAAAAAATTTACGAAATTCCGGGAATTCCAGAAACCGGGATCCCGGTTTGCAAACCTAATGCTTGATAAATAATATTATTATTACGTAATACCTATAAGGGAAAAATTTTTCTTTTTTAACGATCATAAATTAATTACCAGTCTGTAGTTTTTTTAAGATTTCCAAAAAGTGCTCAATTTGGGTACAATCTTAAAAAAGATTTAAAATTCAGTATAAAAATTTTCTGCTAAATCAGTAGCAATTAGTTTCTCTTGCACGTCTTGCAATAACTATTTGGATCTTTCAATTCTTCTTCGGTAGGTTAATGAGGTTTGGTTGATGACATGCTAGAAAAACAATAAAATCTATAAAAGGTACATTTCACCAAAAAATATTCAAATCTCAATATTACTGCCTAAATCAGTAAATTCTCATGACATTTAGGGTGGTTGCTTGACTTGATGACCGCGAGGTCCCTTCGCAACTTTCTTGTCGCAATTTTAATGACTGCCATTGTATTGTTACTGAACGATTAAATAAAATTTGTCTTGTCTTGTCAATAAAATTGAGAAGATTGGACATAATCAAATATTCTATTCCTCCGATTATCCTATTTATAGATGAAAACGACTGTTTCAAATTCCAATGATTTTCAAGATCATCAATATCGTTTGAGATATAGCAAGGACTTCTTTCCGGAGACTATACTAAAAAGCGGAAATCGTGCTAAAATGCGGGAAAGTAAGAAAAAGCAGTTAGGGTTAAGGTTGACCCTAACCCACCTTTTTGTACAATTTTCGCTTTTTCCGCCTTTCAGTATTGTCAAAAGCGGAAATCGTATTAAAAGGCTGGTTAGGGTAAACCCTAACCGACTTTTCCTACTTCCCCGCCTTTTAGCACGATTTCCGCCTTTCCCTAGTTTTCCGTCTTTTAGTGTTGTCCGCTTTCCGGAGAAACTACTAGAGAGCGACTGGCTACAAAGGGAGGAGCTACTAGAGAGCGACTAGCCCCTAGCATCATAGTTGAAACAAAGAAAATGAAGCACAGCACTGCTCGAACAAAACAAATTATGCTGATTGAAGCAAATGGAAAGCATTGTTTTGGCACGTATGGCACGTTTTGGCGCAGATAGGAAACTTGCATGGCAATATCAGTATCATCCCGGTAGACTGAAGAATTCTGCTAAGGTTTTACATCTATAGTTTTAACAAAACCTGCAAATTGCATATACAATTAGCGTTTAATTAATCACAACTGCGGAGTTTGTAAAAAGAGAATTAGCTCGCGTTGACTGGAATTTGTGTTCTCGTTGATTCTTGACACGGGCGAGACGAATCAGAAACGGAACCGGTCAGGATTTTCTCGACCCGACCCGACCGGTAAATTTCAAAATCATCGCCGGTTGACCGGCCGGTCGACCGGTTTATGACCGGCCCGGTCGACCAGTTTTTTACGGAAGGTTTTTGTTCACTGTTCAATGTATATAATGAAAAACTTTCAAAAGAGGGGGAGGGGCATGGGTGAGGTGTTAAATTTTGTGACTATGCCCGGGAGTCTCAGAAAAAAACGCAAAAAAATTTTTGAGCAAAAAAAATGCAAAAAATTTTTGAGCAAAAATACGCAAAAAAATAAAAGAACTGGAGGGCACAAGCTAAATTATTAGATGTTCTTTTTCTAATGATCTTATGCAGAGGTGGAGTTCTTGAGGAAGTCCTTGGCCTCGAAGACGTCCTCGAGGACACATTTTGAAGTTCTTGGCCTCGAAGGTCAAGTCCTTGGCCTTGGCCTCGAAGCCTCATTTCCTCGAAAATTGCCCGGTCTTCGGCTCGAGGACAGCACTATTTTTTGTATTGTTAAAATTTTGTACATCGCCTAAAAATTTTTTCGGAAGACATTTTTTTCTGGAGATCGCCTGCAAAAAATTTTTGAAGACCTTTTTTTTGGAAAATTTTTGCGCCTGTGTCCTTGGTCCTTGGCCTTGAGAGGGTCTGTCTTTGGAAAGGCTGTCCTTGGCCTCGGATTTTTTTTGTGTTCTGGGCCTTGACCTCGAGCTTTGTGTCTTCGACTCCACCTCTGATGTTATGGGAAAGGCCAAAAAATGAAGGTACAATTTTTTAGCTATTGGTGGCATAATATTTGCAATTTGCCAAGCAGCAAACACTAAACTGTTATGCAGGGCCTCAACGAGAAAATTTTCCAGGGGGTACGAAGATCGATACCGGGCCCCCAAATCTTATCGGGCCCCCCAAGCCTTATTGGGGGCCCATGCCGTTAAATCAGTTTTGTCGGCTGGGTGTAGATCTTCATTTAAAAGTGAGGGGATAACGATATTCGCATACAGTTAGGACCTATGAAAAACACAACTAGACATAAAATTGGTTTAAATCCAGCTATGGGGTTTGGGGGAGCGCTGTGAGCTCTCCCAGCAGGGTCCGGGGGCAGAGCCCCGGAAGCTTTAGCACTTTTTATGTTTCTTGTGAGTAAAAAACAGCATTTAATCAACATCCCAGCACCAAACTTGCTTAAATTGACAAGCAGAAAACGTGATATACATGACAGAAAGTATGTGAAGTGGGGATGATGACATTGACACAATATTATGCAATATAATGACTTTAATACTGCAAATCCAAATATTTTACTGATAAAAGTTGTAAGACGTCATCTGCAATCATGGGTTTCACAATCCCAAATACCCAGTAAACTCATACAGATAGAGTGAGTTACTTAATGATAGTAGCATAGTATGTCAACTTTGACTCCGCTCTCTGAGGGTGAAATGCTGTTGGATCTCTGGAAATGTGGGCCCTCGTACATTGTTATACCGTAGAATTAAGGCTCTCAAGTCAGAGAAATGTAGCAAAACGTTAATTTCGGTGCAAGTGTACGACTTTTGATACATTTTTCTCTTTTTTTAATCAAACCGGCCACTATTGGATGCCTTAAAGGCTGTGTAGCAAAAATAGCGACCAATTACCAATACTGAATTGGCTGACTGATATTTTTGCTGTAGACAAGTTTGATTACGGTGTTATTGTGCGATACCAAAACTTAACGCGGAAACCTGAACTCTTCCGGGCCCCCCTAGGCCCGGGCCCGGGTACGATGTACCCCCTGAAACCCCTCTCGCAGGCCCTGCTGTTATGACATTGGCAAGAAAATATTCAAAATATAATGTTCCCCAGCTATTTGTAGAAATGCTGCTACTTCAGAACAAGCCATGGCTGGTTAGATATAAAAAAAAGAGCTATGTCGTTCTTACCCATTGTAAAGTGGGGCAAATTTAAGTTGAAAAAAGCTTTTCAAAGCGGCAAGATTTTAGCATGTACTAAAAAATCTGAAATCTGCGCCTCTTCTACTCTTAAGCTGATTAAAATGATGCTAAAATGCTAGGAAGCGCAAGCCTCTTCCACATGCATGCTTTAGTAGAATCTGATTACGCGATTTTAAATTTTGCACTTTTTTGCTTTGTGGCGAGGCACAAAGGGGGGGGGCATGGCACAATACTCCCACCCTAAATACGCCCCTGGATGTGCATGTCTTAATGGTCAGAGCATAGTATTCACAGCTTAAAACCATTCAACAAGTGTTTTCAGAAGGCGTGGTTCTTTATTACAGTTTTTTTTTACAAAAAGTTTTATTTATGATAAGATATATGTAAATTTCGTTTGGTGCTTAGATATCTTTTAGTTGCTAGAAAAGAGAATTTGACCGGTTTTTCAACCGGCTTGACCGGCTGGTCGAAGAATCTCGACCCGACCGGCAACCCGACCGGTGCCGGTCGACCCGACCGGTTTCCATCTCTGAGACGAATACCGTTCGAATCGATTTTTTGACAGCCTTTTTCAAGGCTACCAAAACTTCAAAAGATCCAACGGTGAATTCGATAAAGCAATTTTAAAGTTTTGTACCATTAAATAGCTGTTCAAAAAGAGAATTCTGTTGAGTTTAGATAAAACGCTAAAAAAATTAGATGTAGCAAAAAATATTATTCGCTCCACCAAATTTCGAGTACATGTAGCACAACTGCACAAGTCGTCAGCAAATTACTAATCCAAAATTTTTTGGAGTTAGTTTTGCAGGCAGAGTGGTTTAATACAAATTAAATCCCTTCGGTTGATGATGTCAAAATGAAAAACTATCAAAATATGTGGTTTTGATAAATTTAACTCAAAATGAGTTGACGATTGGATCTTAAAACTTCTTGGCTAAAATACACAATGGAGGCATCTCAGTTCACTCTGTTCGCCGTCAGTTCACACTGCACACAGCGCGAAATCTGGGAATACCGATTTCTATAATCTGTAGTCTTAGGTTTCACCCACCTAAAATCGAACCCGAGTCTACCGTTTCAAAGCATAGAAGCTTTTATCTACTTGACAGTGACAGTGTAAACAAAGAGTTACCGGTATTTAGCGCACCGTTGGATTTCAAAGCGACATTTTACGTAATAAATAGCTCTAGCAACAAAAGACGCGTCATAATGTACGCCAGGCCCGGCGCCAGGATAGCGTGACTGGGGGGGCAGAAATAAATTTTGGGGGGGCACAAGAAGTTTATTTATGTGAATTCGAGAGGGGCACGATTCTTACGATTTTTCACGAATTCTGAAGTGAAGACCAAAAAAAAAAGGTCTTCGTCCCAAAAGTTTTATGAAATCCGGTGTGAGTGCACAAAAATACGGGCGGTAACACCAATTGGGGAGTCATAGGCCTCGATTTGCTCTCCAATAGCTCCGAACCTGTTAATTTCTTCGGGGCACAGTCCTCACTTGGGGGGCACAATTTTTGTTTGGGGGGGCACAAGCAATCATTTGGGGGGCACGGCCCCGGAATGCCCCCCTGTGGCGCCGGGCCTGATGTACGCTTTTACAACAGTGTATATATTTTTTTCATTATTACACAAATCAAAATCAAATCTTTTATTTTACTGGTTGTTTTATGCCAAAGCATGTAACGAGTTTGCAGGACCCATCTTCGCGTAATTGCGCCCGGACAATACAGCTCCTTTCGAAGAAATGTCGCAGCGGTGGCGAACCGTTAGCAGCACTTTGTCTGATTTGACCGCCCCGACAGGGGCGCCGAAACCCGGGGGGATGGGGGGATATATCTCTTCCAATAATTTGACTGCATTCCCCCTATAATATGACTATGGTCTACATCTGCATCCCTTCCTATCATTTGACTCTGGTGAACCTCTCAGCGCTGGATGATGTTTGGACCTTGTTTTGGTCTTCACAAGATTTAGGGAAAAAAACTCTTGAATTTTCGGTAAATACCTTTTTTTTGGTCTTCACTCGAATTCGGGGAAAAAACTCTTCAATTCTCGGTGAAGACCTTTTATTATTTTTTGTCTTCGTTTTTTGGTCTTCACTTGAATTCGGGGAAAAAAGTTCAATTTTCGGTGTAGACCTTTTTTATGGTCTTCACTTAATTTGCTTACCTGAAAAAAATCGTGGTCGAGGTTCATCCCCCCAATATTGAAAACAGGAAAAAATTGGGGTAAAATTGCAAATTATGCCCCCCAATGCTTAACAAAGATCGGCACCCCTGCGCCCCTAGATTTGAACCTCAGACCTCCCGCTCTAGAGACGAACGCGTTACCGCTCGACCAATATCACGCATGAGATTATCAAATGCACAGTCACCATCAGCACTACTTTGAGCAATTAGTAGCGTCGCTCAACGTAAGAGCCAGAGGTGGAGTCCTCGAGGACACATTTTCAAGTCCTTGGCCTTGGCCTCGAAGCCTCAAATCCTCGAAAATTGCCCCGTCCTCGGCTCGAGGACAGCACTAGTGTTTGCCAGCGGTATTTTCGTAATTTTTGTTGGCTGACACCGGATGTCATGACATTTTGAGGATGAAGACCTGTTTTTTGTTTTTTGGAGATCATCTGTTTTCGGCCGAAAAAACTGTTAGAATTTCTGATTTTGGCCGGAAAATCCCTCTGAATTTTTGGTCTTCACCTTGTTCATTTGATCCAGACTGGGATAAATTTTTCGTGCCCCCGTGCCCTTCTCGAATTCAAATAAATAAACTTCTAGTGCCCCCCCAAATTTATTTCTTTCCCCCAGTCACACCATCCTTGCGCCGGGCCTGATTTGATTGTTTATTTTTGGGCATTTTCAAAGTTTTTATTGATTTGTTACTTTAATTTTTGACAAATTAGCCCTCCCTCCGAATATATGTTTCAAAAGATGCTTTAAATCACTTTTTAGTTCATTCCAGCGCAAAAAACAGTTTCAGAAGAGCTAAAAAGGTGGTATTTTTCTTCTCCATTTTGATTGACAGGCCAATGTGGGTCTATACCCCCCCCCCCCCCGCCCCTCCCAGACTACGCTACTGGGTGTTTAACTGCCTTTGCAGGGTGCATAGGCCAAAATCTAACTTCTTACTGAAACTTTTGTTAAAAATAAATGCAACTTTTTCAGCATTTTAGTGCAACAAAAACTCGTCCTTGTAATCAGAGCAGATTATGCGAGGGTCCTAGCAACTTGCCGTGAAAAGCCCTCAACCTTCAGTTATCACCAGTAATCGTTTTGTTTTTGACAGGTAGCCACTAAAGCCTCCACTTTGTTTCGGGCGAAGCTTTATAAGTTTGCCATATTAAAAAGAACTAACATGTCTTTTTGCGAGTTGGGTGGCCAACCACTTATACAGGGCACAAGTTAATGCGGCTCGACCTCACTCAGGCCGACGTTTGTATTGTAACCGATCAACCGGCAAAGTCGCTTAGAGTTTGTGAGATTTTTGGGATTTCAGATGGGCTAATTTGCTTATGTCTACCCCACCAGCAGGGAATATGATTCAAATCAATCAAATATTTCATATATTCGCTGCAATACGCTGAAGTGTGTATCGAATTTACGGGGCCCATTTTTGCCTCATATGGCTGTGTTAGTTTGCGGAACCCGTCTCTTCATCATTGCGCGCGGGCAACGCAGCTCTTTCGAAGAAATGTCGCATCCGTGGCGAGCCGTTGGCAACACCGTGTTCGATTTGACCGGATCGAGATTTGAATCATTGACCTCTCGTTCCAGAGATAAACGCATTTCGTACCACTTGACCCACTGGCCGGTGCAGCATATAATAATGGTTGTGAATGTAAAATAAACAAGGGCGTGTAAATGTTGGTCGAGCGGTAACGCGTTCGGTCTGTAGCGTATCCAGGGGGGGTAGGGGACTATAGCCCCCTCCTTTGGCCTGAAGAGTAAGCAAAATACTACGTTTTTAGCACTTTTGAGGCAGATTTTTGCACTAAAAACGAAAATAGCTCCCCCCCATTGGCATTGGCGATGAGAATTGGTCAAGGACCTGAAGTGATTTCGACCAGAAAAACTGGGTTTCAGCCTGACTGAAGACCTTTTTTTGGGGGGATCACCAAAATTTGGTCAGAAAAACCTTCTTGATCTGAGTGAAGGCCGATCAAAATCTGGGTCAAGATTGTTTGATGTTGTTTCCGGCCACTGAAACAGCCGCCCATTGCAAATTTCTGGCTACGCGCCTGCGTTCGGTTCTGTATCGCAAGTTTTGAGGTTCAAATCTCAGACCGGCCAACTTAGACATAGTACTATACCAATAGCACGCCATCGCAGCAATATTTCCGGAAGAGAAACTGTGTTTCCAGCATTGAATTCGGCAGAGAAGGGTCCAGTCAACTCGTTAGACGCTTCGGCGCAATACAGCGAGTATAATATAGATTTAAGACACAAGAAGTTTTGAAATTACTTGAAAAGTTAATATGACACAAATTTTGAGTTGGAATAACTTAATAATCTGCTTAGTAACAGTCTAAACTTCTTATTGCAAAGAATAAGTTTTTATTGTTTACCATTTTAATTGTAGGCCTTGTCTTAATTGACTAACAATTATTTTCATGATAAAAAAAAAATTATTGCACTACATTTAAAGTCGGTAAATCATCCAGCCAATTCCGGTGGTTTAAAATAGTTAAAATTGAACATTAATTTTTGATATTGTTTGTTTTGATTTTGGGGCTGCGTTTACAAAGATATTCAACAAATATTAAAAGATATCCCCCGAAAAAAGTTTTTGGAAACTCTGAGTTTTATTCTTCCCGCCAAAACCACAGTTCTCTAAACTATTAGGCCTACTGTAATCTTATTAAACTATTAAGCCTAACTATCTCTAAACTATTAGGCCTAATAGTTTAGAGGTAGTTAGGCCTAAACTATTCAGAAATAAACTATAGCTAAACTATTAGGCCTACCACAGTTCTCTAAACTATTAGGCCTACTGTGGTTTTGGCGGGAAGATCAAAACTCAGAGCTTCCAAAAATTTTTTTCAGGGGTTATCTTTTTGCATTTGTTAAATATCTTTGCAACCGCAGTCCCACAATTAAAACAAAAAATATCAAAAATTATAGTTCAGTTTTAGCTATTGTAAACCACCGGAATTGGCTGGATGATTCACCGCCTTTCATAGTACAAAGATTTCAACCTATCTCTTCATATCCACCAGAAAAAATTCAATTAAGATTATTTATGAAACACTTTATTCCAGCTACGATTGCCGAAGAAAAAACAAATAAAATAGCTGATTGCATCGCATGTAGCCAACTGTGCTACTCGTCGTACATTGTCAATATCTCCCAAAAGTCGCTGAGCTCGTCAAAATTATCATCTGTGTCGTCATCGTCTTCGGTATCAGTCTTCTTGCTCTTTTTACTCCGCATCGCTTGCAGCTCCGTGAGAGAGTCGGAGTCATTTGATTGCAATCCGGGTCCGTCCGACTCCTCATCGTCATCCAAATCCGGTCTAAAAACAAATATTTTTCAAAAAAAAATTAATAATGGTCAGATTTTAAGTTCAAATGTCAGAGCAAACGTTCGATACTCTTTCGATAGCAGCTGTGATGAGATTGATTTTCATCTCATGATGTTAGAGTGTTCCCATCAATCTGCAAACATCAACACTCTTTCTTTGGTGTTGTATTCAATACTAAGGAGAAAGTTTTTTTTCATGTACCGAAAAAATCGAAATCAGACTTTTGCTGGTTCGGAATCAATCAAATTTGAGTCACAATTCTACAAACGAATCAAGAAACATAGTCGATGAAATTTTAGTTGAAAAGTCGGAACTCTTTAAAATAAGCGTCGGGGTCGTGAACCAGAGTTGTTTAATTTTTTCTCTACTCCGCCGCCTTGATTAAACTGTGTGTAAGATTTTCATCGAGATGTGCTTGCTTCCACGGCATTAATGATGCCCGAGAACATGTGCTTGAGGTTTCTCTTACGCAGAGTTTTGCCTGTTTAGAAATCTGTGATTTGTATTAATAGACGAATGAACTTTAGCTGCAGCTCATAATTATTGCCCTAAATTTTTCTCACTGTACGATTTAGCCTTGCGATTCAACGACAATATTAGTCGCAAGATTGATAAATGTGAGAAAATACACGAAAGCTTGTAGCTACTTGATTTCATACCGCACCGAATAACAGTTTAAACTTACAGTCTGCCAAAATGATAAAAACTGAATTGCTCGATGTCGCGTGGTATATCACTGATTTTCATGCTATCATGTGGTTTTCAAGGGAGCTGCAGGAAGCAACTGTTAGTGATTTCTTTTCTTAAATTATTTCTAGCGATTTAGAGCAAGTTATTTGCTGTTAGTTAAACTAATTGTATTGTTATTTTTCGATAGGTAAATATTTGTCAGATTTTATCAGTCGATGACAACAACAGCAAAACAAACGGTAAATTATAAACGTTAAATAGGCTTACAACTGTACAACATTTCCGTACTATTATACTGTGTATTGTAGTCTTTGAGATACTGGCAAAAAATCGGAAAGATGTAGGGCGACAGTCGATTCCGAAGCAGTATAGATAATGTCTGAGGCTGTTAACTAATATGTATATCATAGTTTTGCTTGCGCCACCGCGAGAGTCAGCATACTCTCCCTATTATTGTTTACTTGTTTTACTGCAAATTTATCCTATCACAAAGCAGCGTCGAACGCTAACTATTGGATGGTACGTACACTTTTCATTGCGATAACTATACTTCGTGTTTGGAGAAATCCGCGCCTGCTTAGGGGTTTTTAGTGATCCAATGCTCCCGTGGATTTCTTCGAATTCTTGTCCAGTCAATTTCTTATTTGTTCGAAGCCACCAAGCAGAGACACAATCTTCGTAAAGCGTCTTATTCAAGGACGCAACAACGTGACCAGGGAGCGGGTTGTCGAACCGCGAACACAGGATAAGGACCGTCGTAAAAACGACGCCTTGACTCTCTCGGCCACGCGGCTGACACGTCGCTTTACCTATTTTAATCAAGTTTCAAGAACTCGATAGATAAAGCAATAAATATTGTTGTAAATTTGATCAAAAACTTTGGAGCATAAAAATTGGTCTTGCGGAAAAGTTTTACTAAGAATAAAAGAGCCAAACTTGTCGTCAAGATTTTATTTAAAAAAAGAAGTTTCGACCAATTGGAACGACCGGCGCTTGCGTGGCGTGTTCCCTTGTTTTTACTCGGCCAGCATTTTCAAACTAACGAGAGCGAAGTTTCAGACTTTTGCTTAAAACTCGAGAACAGTTTGGTTTAGCTACATGAAGTTTTGACAGCAGTTTGAGATTAATGAGTTGTATGTTTGTACCAAATTTTGAGGCAATAGGTTACGTGACTTCAATTTTAGAACCCGAAAACCGTCCGGAAAGTTTTGTATAAAAAGGGGTCACTTTCAAAAACGGCTGAAGTACGGCAAAATATGTTTCAGGCGGTTATATGTCTTAACATACCCTTTCAAGCCTACCAATTAACTTTTGGCCGCCATGAGGATTTTTAGTTTTTTTTTTCTTTTATTTCCTTTTTCCTTGTTTTTTCCTTTTTTTCTTCCTAAATTTTGTACGCTCTTCTCCTAAACCACAAAACATCGAAATCCAACTTTTATGTAAAGTTGTTTAGCTGCAAACGCAATTTTGTCTCCCGAAAGTTTTTGGGGCCACTCCCCTGGGAATCCCCCAAAATGGGGCCCCCAAAATCGATTTTTTTAACTGCTCGTGCTCGGAAGCCAGTTTTTTTTTGATATCAGCAGATATTTAACAAACAAATATTTTGACATGATTTGGGGGTACCACCAGTACTTAAACTGTAAAAACTGTAAAATTTTGCATGGGGAGACGCTTTTGCAGCCTTGACTGAACGCATTTGGAATGCGAAAGCACTTCAGTGGAAATAATGTAATTCCGTCCCTGAAATCGAGTGAAGACCAAAAAAAAAGTCTTCACCGCAATTTGAAATTATATACTGCCAGAATTTGTGGGATTTATTCGTGCTTATAGGCCCTTTTTCGTCTGACCATCCAGCGCTCAAATCTCGATGGTGGGACGCTAAAATCTCGATGGGGAGACGCCAAATCTCGATGGGTGGACGCTAACTCTCGATGGGGGGACGCGTCCCTCCTACAATTTAAGTACTGGGTACCGCTCCTCCGGGACCCACCTAATAGACCCCCCCAAAATCAATTTTATGAACAACATAAGCTAGGACGTCAGTTTTTTTGATATCAGTTCATATTTAAGAGACAAATATTTTGACATAGTTTGGGGGTGCACTCCCCTTTAATAAGATAGTTACTGGATGTGCTTTGGCAGTGAATTGATGAGTGTCGCTTGGTTAGATTTAATACGGCATTAGTAAAAAATTAGTACTTACTACCTTGGTTTGGGCACGTTTGTGAAAGCAATAGCATCTTCACACTGCAGAACTATATTTCGCTAATTTCGGAATTTTTTGCCCGTTTTGTTACCTCAGCAGGTTACCTATTGCTCTAATTTTTCTTGTGCATTATTCACAGATTGACAGTGACTTAAGTAATTAGTCGAAACGACTCTTTTTAAATAAAATGTTTGCGACAGCTTTTGCTCTTGTATACTTAGTGAAACTTAATCAAAAACAATTTAGCCAAAATACTGCAAATGATATTATTGAGAAGTTTCGATTGATTTCTTTAAATCAATGTCAATCTAGAACAAAAAAATAAAATCACGGCTAACTCTGGGGGAAAATCGCAGACTCAACCTGTAAAAACGGATTTTGTGATTACAAGACATGTACTATACTTGATGTCTGGACTCATACGCGGAAAACACGTATTTTTATTAAAGTGTAAACTTTTTTTAGTACCCTTCCCAACCTATTCCCATTATGCAGTATCGTAGCCAGGGGGGGAGGCGGGGGGGCTAAGCCCCCCCCATTGGCCTGTCAACCAAAATGCAGAATAAGAAAAATACCACGTTTTTAGCTCTTTTGAGAGCGTTTTTTTTGCGCTGGAATTGACTAAAAGTGATTTAAAGCATCTTTTGAAACATATATTTGGGGGGGGGCTAATTGTCAAAAATTAGAGTCACAAATCAATGCAAACTGTAAAAAATGCCCGAAAATAAACAATCAAATTTGATTGCTGATGTAAAAACGCCAAACATAAGTTTTATCAACAAATATATTATAAACTCAGGAATAAGGGGCGGGGGGACTATTCAGTGTTAGTTAATTACCAATCACTTCTCTCAAATATCTTTCCATTAGCCCCCCCTCAATTATTTTTCTTTATAAAACATAGACGAAATAGATTACTCCGAGTTAGTTTTATTGAATAATAGGATTTTATGATTTACGATCAAGTAAACAAGAGAACAGCAATGTTATCATTAGCCACTTCCGATATAGCCCATTAATGCAACCAGTAGGTTGCGCTGCCAATTTCTATCCTACGTTTTAAAAGCATTATTTTTGATTAAAATAGCTCTGAAATTAAGTTATTCTTGCAAAAAACTGCAAAATTTTCGAGCGCTGGGGGCTCAGCCCCCAGGCCTCCATTGGCCTACGGCGGCTGGGGGCTCCGCCCCCAGACTCCCAAAACAGCCTCCCCCATTGCAAATTTCTGGCTAAACGTCTGCCATTATGCCTTATTCCAAAAATTTGAACGGTACTAGTGAGTAAAAAATCTAAAAAATTTGATTGATACAGCCCGACTACAAAACTTACCGTAAAGAAAAATTCAAGTTTTCCGTATAGCTTATCGAACTAAACTGCATTAAGAGGTTAGGGAGCAAAACAAATTTATTTTGCTGCATCTTCTTGCCTGGCTATTTGTATTTAAACATTGACTTATAATTTTAATAGGTATACGCTAATCACGTCACACATTTTATTTTATGACATAGCAGAACAAAAAAAGGGAAAAAAGACAGATTAACGTCATACATTTCAATACGAAATATTAAAATATTGTCCAAAAAAAGAATACATGTGTCTCAAAAAAAATTCATAGATTGTTGTAAACTCCTAAGATTGTTGCACATATTTAATCGTTTTGCTTTCTGGTGTAAAGGCTACCAGAGCGGAAGCCTATGGAAGAGCCAACAGAACGGCGACTACTTACAGTAAAAACAAACAATGCGAAAAGTAGCCGCCGTTCTGGTGGAAGCCGCGAAAAAGTAGCCTTTAGGCCAGAAGCACGCAAAACGATTAATATTAAAACTCTGGCCTGCAAACGTCAAAACATCACAATTAAATTATTGCTGCAAAATGTAATTTAAAAAGTTGTCAACAGCATGCCATACAACCGAAATTGTTCAGCCCAGCACAGATTGATTCAAATAGATTTTATTTAAATGTGACAATATTTTAAAGACAATAAAAAGGATATTTTTGCTGGAATATTTTTAGGGGACCAAATCCGATGTAAACTTTGACTTATTGCTCAGAGGTAAATTATGGGATACAGCCATAAATAATACGTTGAAAAATTTTGCAGAATATTCACAAAAAACGTAAGCAAAGTGTCAGCTGTCAAAAACTCGCAAAAATGACATAAAAAATCAATGCTTTTAACTAAAATCGATCGCACCGAGATGCAATGTTTTCGGACTCGAGCAAAAGTAAAATTTCAGAATGCCGTAAAAATGCCGGTGACCTAAAACTAGCTGCTATACTATCATAATAACAGCCAAGCAGTGAGTTTTATTTGAAGAAATTAAAAAAGATGATTGGGTTTTGGTTTTTAAAGCTGAAGTTATGGAAATGCTTTATTGCTATTCAAATTGCGTTTGCCCTGCGCTGTCGCTAGATCATGTAAAAAGGGAAGGGCACAAGGCTAAAGTAGAAGCCACTAAATTATATGCGAGCAAATTTTGCTCAGCAAAACTGATTTTTATGGCTACTAATAATTAAAAAAATTTACTTGACTTTGAACTGTTGTTACATACACCACTAATTTTACCATGACATCATTTACCGGTAAGCCTGTATATGTGACGCCAAAATTTGGTTTAAACCTTGTCCAAGACTAATGTGTACAGCAGCAGTTAGAGGTCACAGCTCCCTCGTCTCCACCTGTAACAACGGCTCTGATTCTATCATAATTTGGCAATTTTTGTCAATTCTAAAGGTTGCTGGTCTGCGCAGCAATACCAGACAGTGAACTGTAACCAATTTGGTTATACTAGTATGTAGTAACATATTCTTTATTCACCAAGTTGCTTTAGTCAGGAGATAGAGAAAAAAATTTTCGGTTTTCGAGTCACGCTGCCACCGGCCTACCGGTCTACCGCATACAGTGAAGGCTTCACACTCTGTTTTGTAATATCGAACACCAACCGTCGAAGCTGTGAATACTAGTTTTTAGGGTAATCGAACCCAAATCTACCTTGTTCTAAATTGGCTCAAAGGTCAGCAACCTTTACTCTATCATGGGAAGATTTTAAGCCCCAGACACAAAAACGAGGGAGGTAGTTATTACTTTAATGCAAAAATTCCTACTTTGATTCAGGTACTAAGTTGAAATTATCAAACAGCTCAGCACTATCAAAGCTTTCCTCCGAGCCAGAGTCAGATCCACCTCCAGAATCCTCATCTCCACTTCCCCCTGCGCCATGTTCCACAAACTGCTCTGCAGGAACAAAATTAATCGTATGCTTTTCTCTGTATTCAAATCTTAGACTTAACATGTCATTTAAGACTAAAAAGCAAAATGAACTCCGCTAGGAAAAAAAACAGAGAAAAAAACAGCAGATGGCGCGATGAACAAGGTATGCATAAATATTATTTAACTCAAATATCAAAAAGATGAAAATCACCAAAAATCTCCCTTTTCTTTTGCAGTGGCAGGCATAGGTTTGCGATAATAATAGTTGTTGATGTGATCCAACATTTTGGTTATTTAGTTTATTGCGATACCGCTTTATACAAATTATAAAACTTTTCGACTTACTTACTAAATGCATTTCTCTTTTACGCAGATCTTGATGAGGCTACAAGCCTACCCGTCAAATATCTTTACTAATGCTATAATGGTTGAACAATATTTAAAAAATACCTTGGTTTACTTGCTACCAAAATATTGTATTTATTTAAAAAACCGCCGATGACGTCATTAAGACACTACAAATTACAATTTTCTCTTAATTTTGCATGAAGAATCTACGTTTAGAGTTTTGCGTTTGGCAAAATTATATACTGAATTTATTTTTGATATTTAATTTTTCAATTTAATTTAATTCCACTTTAAATTAAAGCATCTCGGCCAAAAGAGCAATTTATAGTTATCTATAAAGAGTTATAAATACAATCTTATTGATCTCTTAAAATTTATTGATAGCGTTTTAAATTTCCAAATCTATAGCTGAAATCAATTGCTTAGCTAGCTTTGAAGCATTACCTCTCTCCCGTGAAACCTCCCCATCGTCGTTTTCTGAATCAGACCCTCCTGGTGAGGACGAATCACTACCATCATCACCGCACTGGAAGCAGAAGAACTTCGATTTTCTACGCAATAATATAAACTATGAAGGTCGCCAGTACAAGTACATAGCCAGCTCTTAAAGCAACAACAAAGTTTTGCATGGCTAGAAATGTAATCAAAGCGATATAAACGTGATGTTTTCAGGTAGCGTACCTGCAACTCTTATGTTTTTCTTGATTGGTTAAAGAAGAAGCATCGCATCCAACACGGCAGACTCAATTTTCTACGTCATAACTTGTCAAAATCCATTTGATTTGAGGTAACTTCAGATTTTTGAATTTCCATGCATAATTTTTTTTCAACGAGAGTCGCAGCACACAGCCTTTTATAGTGCTGCTCTTGTGTACCATTATGACAAGGTACAGCATGCCTACTGCCTATAGTCACTAATTAGACGCAATCTAAAAATCAGCGATTGCAAAATTTTTCATTTTCTGCACAAAAAAGAAATTCAATAAGCTATGTTTTACATGAGTTTCGGAGATGTGAAGCTCACTTAAAGCGGAAGACATTATTTGGTTTAGTAAAACTGTTGAAACCTTTGCTTACAACAATTAAGCAGCCACGCTTTCGTATTGCATCGATCACTTGTGGTAACAGAATCCCACACGTCACCCACCCGGACAATTCTAAACCACTACCGCAATCAAAAAGTAGACGTTTCTTACTTGCTTTCACGCGAATGACCACTCGCAGGAGTATTAGTTCGCAAGATCAGGAAGTTCTTTTCTCTCGACCCTCGTTTCGTTCTCGCACTATTGAGGCTTTTTTTTGGTTTCGTTGTTGAAATGTGATGGCAAGTGTTTTTGTTGGATCTGTTTTTGCAAATTTGGCAAATGCATTCGTAGAGAACCAATAGACTGGACTGAGTTTGCAAAGTCGATAAATCCGCATATTTTAACTTCGCATTTTCAACTCTCAGACTGTCACGGTCTAAATATTTTTCTGGTAATTGCACTTCTTTTTTGTTTAAATCACTTAGAATTAATTCTCTGTTGGGTTCATTATATTCAAAGTTGTTTTTGGTGTTGATTGTACAAGTTTCCAATGCGCCATTGTCTGGGTCTATACTTGATATGCTTGGTGGTCGCAACTTGGTCTTCGGGAAGGCGCTCTCCACAAACATTTTGGCAGAGCAGCAGCGGTAGGTGGTTAGCTGCTTATTTTGGTCTGAAGTTTCCAAAACCTTTGCTTTGCTCTGCCTTGAACATGATGTGGAATGAGTTGTAACAGGCTTAGTAAATTTGCTTACTGCCGCCTCATTGGCCGCTGTCTTCCAATTCTTTAAAAACTCATCGGGAAGGATCGCAGAAAGATTTCCTGAACCATAAATGAGCAAAATATTGTACAAACAACAAAACCGGTAGTCCAGTACTTGTAAGTAGTTAAAGTACTCATTACAGCATCGTGTCAGCGCAACTACTATGGCAGTTGTTGGTGGCGGCGGCGATAGCTCAGCTGGTTAGGGCGTCGGGTTAGTGATTGAAAGGTTACTGACTCCCGGTTCGATTCCCGAACTGGCAAAGTGTCGTTGTGTTCTTGAGAGAGACAATTGACGATTATGTACAATCGCCAGCCTAACGAAAGACTTGCAAACAGAATACAAGAAAAGGCGCTACGTGCGTTGAACGGTGCGGTTAGACCTGCGCAGAGTGCCTGGTTTTCTACGAACGAAGCAGTAACTGCTGACAGAGAAAGATAACGCTGCTGATACCTAACGGCCAGTGCTGGGCACTTCCGCAAACCGGTACGCAAATCCGCAAATTTCGGGCTCAAGGTTTTGATATGCGGATTTGCGGACCGATTTCTTAGCGCAAACATTTGCGGATTTGCGGTAAAAAATTGAAATCTACCCCGAATCCGCAAATCAGCAACATCGCTGAGATCGTTTCTTTGCAATTTCCAAAAAACTACGTTTTTACGATTCGATTTATTGCCAGATTTGAGTGGATGTATTTATAAAGTACAATACCTCCTTATCAAGTTCTTCTGCTGTAGAAAGATTATTTTTCTTGGGTGCTGCTATTACAGCAAAATGAGTTGGCTTAACGTCAAGAAACTTCCAACGGCTTGTTTTTTTGAAGGAAAGTTTTTGAAGTGGTAAAGGGTTGCACAAGACCACTTTGATGACATGCCCAGCACGTCCAGTAAATAAATAGGTAGCAGGCCTACCAACATTTTCAATCTTAGTTTTATCTTTTTAGTCTTTTTGTTTTTATTTCCTTAATTGTGTTTTGGAAAATGCATACTTTAAGGTGGATTTACACAGTATCCGTTTTTCGTACGTTTTCGTCCGTTTTTTTACGTTTTTGCTTCTCTTTGACAAAGTATGCGCTTTTTCATCCGCATTTTCATAAGTCCATATACGCACTAAGTAGACTGTTATATTTAGATAAAAATTTTGTTCAAAAATTTTGTGTATGAACGATAAGAGCGATATTTCGAAATAGAGCTGTACCTCTTTACAAAAAAATTTTTTCGGAAAACTTTTGTCCAGTATGTGACTGTCTGGTTAGTGCGGATATGGACACATAGAAATGCGGATGAAAAAGCGCATACTTTGTCAAGGAGAAGCAAAAACGTAAAAAAACGGACGAAAACGTTCGAAAAACGGATACTGTGTAAATTCACCTTCAGACTACACGCGTTGCTACTCAAGAATTTTTTAAAGATTTTTGGAAATTAATATTACCACCCGCTTTGGAATCCTGGAAAAAATTTTTGTATTCTGAATAATCTCGTGATATTTGGTGAGGTATACGTTACATAACACTATGCAATTTTGATTTTCCAAAGTTTGTGTATTATGCAAATGATGCGTCAAAATGCTTAGACTATTTTTTATTCAAGAAATGGCAAACATTTCTGAGCAGTTGACGGCGTTACTCCAAAATTTTTCCAAAATTCACGTGCTAAGTTAGTCATATTGACAAAGTTTTTGGCGGGTAAGTTTTTACGGCATATTGATCTTGTAGATTTTGGCACCACCAACAAACTGGCCACTGTCGAAACAAATTTCAGATTCAACAGTGATCATTAGGGCAAGTTTTTGCAACTTTTGCATTTTTTTTTTTGCAGCATCCGACAGCTTCCGAAACACTCAGACTTTAGATTTACGATGTTTTACGGTGTTTCCATAAATTTTATTTTGCAACTTTTTGCAACTTTTTTCGATTTTACTTGCAACTTTTTACGACAACTTTTATCAATTTTTGCACAAAACGTAAAAGGTGTGCTTTGAAAAATATGCTTTGAAACTACAGTATTTCAGTTTAATTCTGATATTGTCTTTGACTGTGTAACAACGAGCTTTGTGACGTTTGGCCTTCGCATCAATCTTTTCTATGATGCAGTAGTTGGTTTGCACAAAGAGGTTCAGATACAATCGTAGAAGTACAAGTATTATAGTGTCAGAACCAGGGCTGTGAAGCCATTACAGAAATGACCCGGCCAAACATTAGCCCCAAACTTTATGCAAAATTATTAAACTGCCAAGCATCTTCAAGCTCTGTGGAGAGAAGTTTCAGCATGCTACGGAAACTGTTGTCAAGCGATCGTCATTTCTCTCCAGACAATGTTGGGAAATATCTAGGATTATGTTAATAAATCTCTTGAATAATTAAGCTATAGCGATTGCCCCTTTTCCAGTTTAATGGTTTTCGATTTCGTTTGATGGCAACACTTGTATGCATGTTTTTCTTTTCGGTTGGATTTGATGGTAGAAAAGCGGTTTGTGTTTTGTGCCTTTATTTTGACCAAACCAACGTTATTTGAAAAGTATAACTGTGTGATAACTAGTGAGTAGCTATAAAATCAGTGTTGTTTACACTCGTTGTGCATAAGCCTAAATCCAATTTTTTACCTCGACTGTCGTTCAAAACAAATGCAACTTTTTCGAGCAACTTTTGTTAAAAATAAATGCAACTTTTTCAGAATTTTAGTGCAACAAAAACTTGCTCTAGTGATCAGTGGCAGATCTAGAAAATTTTGGTGGGGGGGATGATAAAATTTATGAGAACAAATTGTGTATAATCTCAAAATTTTGCATGTTTATGATTAATGTTCTTGACCTCGCGCAAACTTGTTGCGGATATTTTTGATCCGTCCCATTCCAAAAACGTTACCAGTACATAAAACATTTTTTTAAATTTAACCAATGACATAAAACTAGTTTCATGTCATTGATTTAACCAATTCAATTCAAATTAATAACATAAAACGCTCTTTTCGTCTTTCCTGCGTCAAAAATCGTATTTGTTAAACTTTTGCCAGCATAACCGTCTGCATCTACGCAGAACAGGCGCGTTGCCAGAAATTCGCAATGAAGGAGCTGCTTTGGGGGTCTGGGAGCGGAGCCCCCAGCGATCAAAAATTTTGCATCTTTTTGCAAAAATAACTAAATTTTAGGGCAATTTTGATAAAAAATAATGCTTTTAAAACGTGGCATAGCATTTGGCGGTGCAAACATGATTAAACCGGTTGCATAACTGGGCTATGTGAGAAGTGGCTAGTGGTAAAATTTTTTCTTGTTTACATGCTGGTAGATCATAAAATCCTATTGTTTAATAAAACTCACCCGGAGTAATCTATTTCGACTATATTTTATAGAGACAAATAATTGGAGGGGGCTCATGGAAAGATATTTGAGAGAGGTGATTAGTAATTAACCAATACTGAATAGATCTCCCCCTGTTCGTGAGTTTATAATAATTTTATTGATAAAAACTATGTCAAGCATTTGCAATGAGCTATATTAAACTTGATTGCTTATTTTTGGCCATTTTTCAAAGTTTTTATTTATTTGTTGGTTTTGTTTTTGACAAATTAGCCCCCTTCCCCCTGAACATATGTTTCAAAAAATATTTTAAATCACTATTTAGTCCACTCCAGTGCATAAAACAGTCCCAAAAGTGCTAAAAACGTAGTGTTTTTCCCATTCTGCATTTTGGTCGACGTATCAATAGGAGGGCTATAGCCCCCCCCCCCCCCGCCCCCCCTGGCTACGCTACTGGTATTGCGTGAGGTTTGAGCGAAAATGCGCCATAATTGAACTCCTGTTGTGTTGTGCCTTTATCGTTGAAAAGTGCGAGTTGGGAATTTTACTAGTTTGGCGCTTTCAAATCAATCGGACCTGTAAAAAACTAATTTCTGCTTTGTAAAAATTTCGCTGTAAAAATCTTTTTCCTCCCCCCGCCCTACCCCACCCCCCCAATGGCTTCAGAAATTATATCGCAGTCACCCGGCCTATCGAGTATTCACTGATGCTTTTTTTTTAATGTTTAATATTATGCATATGCACGTTATATTTAGGCTGGTGGGGGGGATGCATCCCCCATCCCCCCCCTAAATCCGCCACTGCTAGTGATCATAAATAAGAATCTGCGTCACACACCGATAACCAAGACTTAAAATCCAATTTTTCTATTTTTGCAATTACCTAAGGTGTTTACTGCTCAGCGCCAAAGAGAAAAATAAAATTTAAAATAAGAGCGACTTTTCAATCAAAATTAATATCTGCACCCAGTAGCGTACGCAAAAAGCTTCCGAGGGGGCCCAAAGTTTCGTCACACTGTGACGTCACAAATCAACTTTATGGAAAGTGCCGAAGACAAGATCATTGCAGAGTGGTCAGGGGGCATGCCCGGAAAAATTTTGCAAAATTACACTGAAAATGCGCGTTTTCGTGCATTCGGGAAGCAAGGTTTCGTGCAATGCTTTTACGAGACTTGATAAAAGAATGAAATTGTAAAATAAAAATGCTGGAAAAATATTACGGAATTAAAATGCTAGATCATTTGTGAAGGAAGAAGACAAACGAAAATAATGGTCGGTTTATTTTTGCATTTACGCACTAATAACGTACATTCTACATACTGTACGTACATGCTCGTACGTCTAAAGCTTTTTGCTTTCCGCGACTCAAAAAGAATTTGAAGATTTGTGCATCCCTGTTTGTCCTATATGACAAGTGCTGTACAAGTATGTATATCACCTAAGGATTTTCAACTCAACGAACATACTGTAATTAGAAGTTAGCAGTGGCGTCGCTAAGGATGGTGACACTCGGGGCGGAATTTCGTACTGTCACCCTCTGTAATGTATAGTAAGCTGCAAAAGGTTATATTTGAGAGATATAGCGCTACTAATTCATTGTGGTAGATAGCGGTTGTTATTTGACTAGCTCAATAACTTATTGTAAGATTCTAAATCTTGGAAATATGAGCCGCATACGTCTCGTATCAGACACGTAACCAGAAATCTGCAATGGAAAAAGGGCATTTCGGGGGTCTGAGGGCGGAGCCCCCAGCGCTCGAAAAATTTGTATTGTCTTGCAAAAATAACTTAATTTTTATGCTTACTTTATTTTGATTAAAATTAATGCTTTTAAAACATGGCATAGAAATTAGCAGTGCGAAAACATGACTAGATTCAGACACGCAGCCAGAAATGTACTTTGGGGGGGTGTTTAGAAAGTCTGGGAGCACATTCCCCCTGACCGAAAACTGGAGGTTGGACAGAAACGCCCCCAATGTTCAAAAAATTTTTGTTTTTTTGGCAAAATAACTGAATTTTAGGTCTATATTTTGACAAAAATTTAAAACGTGGCATAGAAATTAGCAGCGTAAAAAAAAAAAGATTAAACTGGTTACATACTGTAAATGAGCAATGGCTATATGGGAGGTGGCTAATGGTAAAATTTCAGTTCTCTTATTTACAAGCTGTTAAATCATAAAATTTTATAGTTCAATAAAACTCGCAAGGAGTGATCCATTTCGCCTATATTCAATAAAGAAAGATAATTTGGGAAAGGGGGAAAGGGCTAATGAAACGATATTTAAGTCAAAGGATTGGTAATCCACGTATATTAAATAGCCACCCTCCTATTCCTACGCCCACATCTTTGTTGGTAAAACCTATATTCAGCATGTTTCAACCAGCACTCAAAAATGATTTCTTAGTTTTGGCCATTTTTCAATGTTTTTACTAATTTGTAAGTAATGTTTTTGGCAGATTAGCGTACCCCCTCCCCTTTTAAATAAATGTTTCAAAAGATGCCTAAAATCATTTTTTTGTCCATCGGTGTGCCAAACATTTCCAGTGATATTAACGATATTGTTGTTTTCTTTTTTGTTATGAAATTTTAATGAAATTTTAGCAACGAAAGAACAACAACGACAAAGCATTCTTCAGATTGTATGACAAACACGCAAAACTTTTGCCACATTAAAACGAACTTTTTCAAAAAATATCTGATTTTTTTTGTTTTTAATAAGTTGAGAAACTTTTGAAATTTGCTGAAGTTTGGTAACTCTGTTTTGTTTTAATAAGATAATCTGCAAATGTTGGTTTGAATTGTATTTCTTTGTTAATCAAAGGAGCTTTTCAACTTTGTTGAAATTGCTGGTAGGTCATTGTAAATTTAAGTCAAAACATTACAGTACATTAAATGGTAGCTTTTTCACATAATCTAGGTCGACATTGAAAAACAAACTATAAAAAATCGCGCGTGTCATAATTTATTCAAATTTTGCAGTGACGTTAACTTAAGTAGTGTATGTAATCAATACGCAATTTTGAAATAATCAGCAAATTACTCCCTCCAGTGGCATTGCAGCAAAATTTCAATCTCAAAATTAAGTCTTTTTCACTAAACAGACACAAATCAAAAAAAAATATCAAAAAATAAAGAAATTACATTTTGGCCACTAGAGGGAGTTTTACAAATAATATCACTAAAATGGTCATAACTACTGAACCAGAAGTCCAATTCGCTTAGTTTTTTTTCAAAGATGTAAAACGCAGAGGGGCATTTAGTTGAATTACTGTTTTAAGTATATTTTACAAACAGCACTCTCTAGTGTAAAAAAACTTGAATTTTTTCAAAAGTGGGGGTCGAAAACCATCGCGTAACATAGAAACCGTTTAACCAAATAAAATTTTTTTTTAGTTTTGGGATCAGTATGAAAATCTGCTTCAAAAACACTGCGAAGCCATATCAAAATAAAAAAAAGTTAAAATATGAACAGGTCTACTCTACAGTTACAACACTGCCCCAAAGTTATTGATGCACGTTCGTTCTACACCAAAATATAAGTAGATTTGTACTTTGTAGGATCTCATTCAAACATGAAACATAGAAAGATCCCGTTCTAAAACGATTCATTGTAGAAAACTTGCAACTTTTACATATCTTCAGTTTTTTTCCAAACATGGCATAAAGTTAATGACGTCATTTAAATTTTCTTTAATTTTTCTGCAAAATGTGTGTTAGAAAACAAGGGTAAATTATTGCAAGTAATTTTTACTGCAAGTAATCAAATGACAATTTAGAAATCACCAAGTCACAGAGCAAATGTTGATGTCAACCACATTTTTTATGACGACATGTAACTTATTTTTTTGAGTTTATTTGAAAATAAATATGGCTAAAAAATCAAAGTGACTAAAAAAATATAAAAATAATTCTAGCTGCAATATATTGCCGGGGTTCCTATGCCTCATTGCCACAAACTTATAAGTCGGGCCGGGTTTTTGGGTGGGGTTCGGACTTTAGATTGACAAAATTTCGAGCTTAATTTGGGCTTGACACGTGTCTTGTGTTTTAGATGTTATTTAAGCAAAATAACTTCGCAACACTGAAAAAAAGGCTTCATTTAAAGTATCAATATCTTAATTAGTACACAATTACTATTACTGCGTCACAATTTATAAGCAAGACCAGCCAGTTAATCGAGCGGTAACGCGTTCGTTTCTGGATCGGCGGTAGTTCTGAGATTCAAATCTCGGGCCGGTCAAATCGGACGCAGAGTTGCAACTCGTTACCGCTGTGATATTTCTTCGAAAAGGAGCTGTGTGGTCCGGGCGCATGACGCGGAGATGGGCTTGGCCAACTCGCTACACACTTCGGGGCAGAGTTGTAAACGGGCTGACTAGTTCAGGCCCGAACCCGGCCCGAAACCGAAAACTAATTTGAAGCTCAAATCATGCCCGAAAAACCCGAAAGTTAAGTTAGGTCCGAAAAACTTAGCAATGTTGCCAAGTTATTTTGATTATATTTTTGCGTAACTAAGGCAAAAAGCGCGTCTCAGGCCCGAATTAATCCCCAAAATTTTTGTCAACTTTAGGCCCGAACCCGACCCGAAAAGCCCGGGCCGACTTGCAACTCTGCTTCGGGGTAATATACAACGAGTATAAGGGAAGATTTAATTGATTTAAATTTGTTGAAGTTTTCAATCGCAGCAGCCCAAAACTATTTCAAGCCAAGAGAAAATAAGCAATTAATTGTGTGCATTTTTTAGACCTAACTTAACTTTCACGCTTTTTCCACCCTGGATTTAGCTTTAGATCATTTTGCAGATTTGGGCTAATGTTTTTGTGTTTGATCCTGAAATAGTTGGGCTGCTGCAGTGAACTTTACGCACTTCTCTGGATCTACGGTATAATGTCATGCTGAAGGAATAAAAGATTGCGTTCTGTTAAGTAACCTGCTGTGACTTTTTTTGTTTGTTTGTTTACCTGGAGAAGACTGTTCCAAAAGATACGAAGGCAATGTCTCTGCTTCAGTGTTTCCACCGCTGTTTTCTTCAATGCTGTTTGTTTTTTTCTTTTGATCGCAATTAGATAAACATGTAGGTATCACTTTGCTTCTTGACACCGAATTTTGATTCAGACTCACGGAGTTTTGCCACCAGATGCATGACACAATCGGTGAGTTGGCTGATGAAAACTGCACTCGCTTTCGTGGAGGCCTCAACTCTGCCAGAACGCCTTGAAAGGGCTCGTTGCATTCATGAAACTGTTTACCTGCTGCAGTAACAGCTGCTGTCGAATCAAAGCTGGAAAGGTTGTCTTGATGAACAAAAACATCGCATTTTTCATGTTTTTTATTCATTTAAAGTATGAAGTGATAATCAAGCAGGTGAAATACAACATCTACAGTATATAAGGTCCACGAAATAATCAATAGTGTGCACTGTACAGTACGGCTTTCTAAAAAATATTCCCAAAAAAATCTAAACAACTTTGGATCAACTAGAAATTCTAAAATCTACAGTACGCTAATCTTCAAAAAAATTCTTAAATTTGAAATGTTTTCAGATTCAACTCTCAAAAGAAAATTTCACAGCCTGTCTCGGCAACGTGGCCGAGAGAGTAAAGACGTCGTTTTTACAACGATTTTAATTGCGTGATTTGGGTTCAACCCGCACCCTGGTCACGTTGATGCGTCCTTGAGTAAGACGCTTTGCTAAGATTATCTCTGCTTGCTGGCATCGAAAAAACAGCAAATTCAGTGAACAAGACTTCCAAGAAATCTACAGGAGCATTGGATTTATGGAAACTCCTAATCACGTGCGGATTTCTCCAAACGCAAAGTAATCATTGCAATGAACAGTGCGCGGATTGTCCATTAGTTAGCGTCTGACGCTTTCCGGGGACAGAAGGATGATTATGCACGCCACTGATTACTTTTTTTGCTAGGTTTTGCTTTTTCCGTTAAAGCTATGGTTTCTCATCAAAATCAATCTAGATAAAAATATAATTTATTTGCAAAAACAAATCCTACTTATAAAATCAATCATTTACAGACTATAAAAAGTTAAAATCTAAAAACTTATCTAATCCTATTAACAATGTTACTTTATTTATAATGAAGTAACTCAATTTAAAAGAAACCGAACTGCTTTTTCTTACCTTCACTTCACAGTTGATGTTGAGTTTGTCCACACTGGAGTGGCTTACTCGTTCTACCCAGGCTTTGATTAAGCTGTCTGCTCGTAATAATCATATCGATCTTAACGTTGAAGAATTTTGATACGTCATAATGCATTTGAGATGTTTCGAAAGTCATAATTAAAATCGATAAACATGACGCTGCATCTTCCATCAACGACAGCTAATGAAAAATCGATAATATTTAAAGTAGCCCAATGCGAATGACATCACTACCTGCCATGAAATTGACGGGGAACAGATTTAGAGACAATAAAGATCACGTTTTGCTTGTGATTTAACTCTGATATCACTGTCTTGTGCTATAACAACAAGTGCAATGAACCCGCGAAGGTTATTAGTAATATCGGCTAAGAAGTTTTTTTGTTCCAGATTTTAGATGTAACTCTGGAGCCCAGAGTAGGTGGAAGAACGCAGAACGTAACCTTCTACAAGAGTACAACTGCGGACTACTAAAATTTGTAATTCTGGATCGCTCATTTATCTAAGATACGTTTTCCCACTTTGAATCAATAACATTAAGGGTACCCCAAGGGTCGGATTTAGGCCGTTTGCTCTTTCTGATTTACGTGAGTGGCCTTTTCCTCAACACGAAATGCGAGGTACTTATGCTCGCAGACGATATGATAATAAATGTCCAGGGGAAAAGCAGATCTGAAGTGATTAAAACCGCAAATAAAAATTGAAATTTGTCTGTAGTTGGTTGATAAACCTAAGTTGATTGTCAATCCCATAAAAACGAAGTGTATGATTTTTTTAACAAAACCTCATAAAGCACATCAAAATTCAAAACTATGTCTTTAAATTGTCAGGCAACAGATTTGCGAGATGCTATAAGCTCCTAGGCGTCTTGATGTCTAACAATCGTACTTGGAAATCACATATATAACAACTTTTGAATAAACTATACCCGCATACAGGGTTGCCGATCTTTGTTGAGCATTGGGGGGGGGGGGGATAATTTGCAATTTTACCCCAATTTTGCCCTATTTTCGACATTAGGGGGGGATGAACCTCGACCACGATTTTGTTCAGGTGAGCAAATTAAATGAAGACCAAAAAAAAGTCTTTACCAAAAATAGAACACTTTTTTTCCCAAATTCAGGTGAAGACCAAAAAATAAAGGTCTTCACCAAAAATAGAACACTTTTTTTCTTCGAATTCAAGTGGACACCTACGCTCAGATGCACACCAGAGTCAAATTATTGGGGGAGATCAGATGTAGACCATACTCAAACTATGGGGGGATACAGTCAAATTATTGGGGGGATATATCTCCCATCCCCCGGGTTTCGGCACCCCTGCGCGAATGCTTGGCAATCGTTTATAAGTTCAGATATTATCTCACACGCTCCTGTTTATCAACGCTTTTCTTTTGATTTGCCTATAGTGATCTAATTTATTGTATCACAGCTTGGTGCAACAACAGTTTTACATTTTGGAAAAATTTTGCAGAGATGTTGCGATAGAAGTTTAAAGCTAATTTATTTTTGAAACTATAATTCAAATTTAGTTCAATAATTGCCCACCATTTTTCTCGAACCACCTCGATATAATGAAATCTATAATGCAATCCATTCCCTCGGCCTTCGTAAATCTTCCGGTTATGATAATATTGATGCTTGTTTCATTCGTACTGCAAGCCACATTATTAACCCGTATATAATTCATTTATGTTTTTGATCTTTTTGAATTTAGTATATTTCCAGAATGCCTAAAAATCACTTAAGTTATATCTATATTTAAAACTGGATCTAAGACAGAGGTGAATAACTACCGTCTTATTTCTATATTGTCTAACTTCTCAAAAATCTTCGAAAAACTTGTTGTTGCTAGACCAACAAACTTTCTTAAAAACCAAATTTTGCACGAAAATCAATACGGTTTTCGTCCAAAATTATCTATCACGCATGCAATGCTTGACGTTATACCGTAAATGGAATAAGCACCATTATGAGTAAAAAATAAAACAATGGTTTAATTTTTCTTGATGATTTGATTTAATACCGCGGTCTGAATATTGACGATAAACTTAATTTTAAGGGACACATAAAAATAGTTGAACAAAAAGTTGCCTGCGCAGTCGGCATTCTTGCATAATCAAAGCATTATCTTTCTCGAGATATACTCGTAGTGCAACTTTACCATGCCTTACTTGAATGCCACCTAATTTACGCAATTCCTGTATGAGGTTCCACCTTTCAAACCTATTCTGATAAATTGATTACTTACCAAAATAAAGCTGTAAAAACCACAGCTAAAGCTAAACGGAATGATTCTCCAAGTCCTCTGTACATTGATTTAGATGTACTTAAACTCGCTGAAATGTATCAACTCGAAGTTGCAAAAATTATCCACCGCTTTGACACAAACAACATCCTCCTACTTAGTTAGATATTTTCAAAAGTCAGGTCTCTCACATTCTTACTTAACGCATACAGTTAGCTCTTCTCAATTGCATATCCCTTATACAAAAATTTTTCTTCTAATAAGGCGTTAAAATGTGGAGTTCGATATCCTCCAGCATAAAACTATTAACGTATCCAGGTTTAAATCATTGTGCGAACAAATGTTATTCGACGATTAATAATGTGTCTCTTTCTTTTTCATCCTGGCTGTTGCAGTACGTACCTCTTAACCAGCTCTTAAACATACTTTAACTATTTTTACCTTTATCCTCATTTTTTAGATTTAATCTTTAGTTGGTGGCTGTTTGACTGAATAATTTCTTCTGGGTTCCTCTACAGTCCCCGGTCGGAAATTTTTATTTAAACTAGTTAGCTATATTTGTTTTTGTTATTCAGTTTCTGACAAATAAATAATTGGATTGAAATTGATTCAAATCCAGTTGATCGAGCGGTAACGCGTTCTTCTTTGGAGGGGAAGGTCGAGGTTCAAATCTCGGGCCGGTCAAATTGGACAAAGAGTTGAGAGGCAGTACTTAAACTGCAGGGGGGACGTGTCCCTCCATCGAGAGTTAGGGTCCCCCCCATCAAAATTTAGCGTCCCCCCATCGAGATCTCAGCGTCCCCCCCCTTTAACGAGATTTCAGCGCTCTCCATTAAGAGTATGCGTCTGTATGATTAGACGAAAAAGTGGCTGTCAGCACCAATAAATCCGAAATTCCGGCCGAATACAGTACCAAATCGCGGTGAAGATTTTTTTTTGTTTATTTTTTCCCCTTCAATCAAGTTTGGGGACCAAATCTCTTCAAATTTTGGTAAAGCCCTTTTTTTTGTTCTTCAATTGTATTTGGGGAAAACATTTGAACTTGGAGCAAAATTTCCATTAAATTTCAGCCGCATTCTGCATGCGTTTGGTCAAGGCTGCGAAAGCGTCCCACCATGCAAAATTTTAGAGCTTAAGTGCTGTGGAGGTGATCATAAGTCAACATTTGCACTCATCATGATGCCTGCAGCCAATGTGTATTATCATTTTCGTAACAAACTTATCTTTTGTTCACCAAAATAAAAACTAGAACTGGATCTGTTTGTCTGATTTGTCAATCCAGTTAAGAATAGAAAGGTGACGAAGCAAAACGCATTCTTGGTGGCGACCAACGCTCACATGAAACGGCTTTGATTGCTCACCATTATCACTAACTTATCCTTCGACTGACAGTAGAATGACGTATGGCCGGGACAACAGCGGTGGCCGGATCCACATATTAAAAAATCCGGTACCGATCTAGATCCAACAAGAGGAGTTCCGGAGCCGAACCGGATCTTACACCTTTTAAATTTTGAGATCCAGATCTGATCAGGTCTGGATCCGCTTGTATACAACTACACTTTGTACGTTTTAACGAATATTTTGACGAACATCAGCAATGAGTTTGAAAGAAATCCGCAAAATCAGATCCGGATCCACATTTTCTAATGAACCTGGATTCGGATCCGAAAAAAAACAACAAGATCTGGGTCCGATCCGGTTCGATCCGATCAGATCAGGGTCCGTTACCACCTCTGCAGGGTAAGGAGTATGCAGGTTATTATTACTTCAAGTATTGTTCTCATTTCTTTATTAAACCGATCTCGAACAAAACATCTGTTTAATTCGAATAACTTTGAAAAATTTTTTGCCGAATATCCAGCATCGTGTTGTTTATTCTGCAAGAAATTTTGAAATTGGCAATTCCTGCAGAATTAGCAACGCGATGTTTAATTATATAATCGAGCAGTTAACCAAAATTCTTGCAGACTAAACAACGAGATGTTCGATATTTTGCAATAAATTTTGCAAAGTCATTCTCTTCTGATATGTCACGAAGGTTTGAAACGCAGGGTTGCCAATAATACGGAATCAAACGGATTAAATATATTTTCGCGGATAAGAGGTATTGTGGAAAAAGGTTTGGGTTTTTGTTCACCTCTTTACTACCTTAAGTAGTTCTCAATTCTTCAATAAAAAAATGTTGAGTAATAATTCTCTTTAACTACGTAAATGGCTGTGACATCATTATGGCATCAGCTGATTAAAATATGCAAATAATTGACGATCTGTTTGATTGATTGATGTATTTTTATCCTCCTATGAGGAGGAAGCGACCGTGGCGCTATACTTTGGACGTATCCGCACTCGCTTAGGAGTTGACCATTTCCGGTCACCGTTTGACCAAGCAGAGATAATGATCGTAAAGCGTGTTATCCTATGACGCAACAACGTGACAGGGTGTTGGCTGAACCCAAGATCAAGCGATTAGGGTCATTGTAAAAACGACGTCTTTACTCTCTCGGCCTCGCTGCCAACATTTTGTAGTCTAACCAGGGATATACTTATAAATATGAAAGTATATTCCTAGTCTAACTATAAATTTTTTGATTTTTCAGCGGCCACAGTTACTCAAAGAAATACTGCTCGACATCGGTTTTATTGAAAAAATGAGACCTACTTGAGGTAATGAAGAGGCGCACCAAACCTTTTTCACAATTTCCTTTATTTGCGAAAATACTATTTAATCCGTTTGACTCTGTATCATTGGCAACCCTGCACTTAAAATCCACATTTTGGGGTTAAATTTTGTGTGTGATTTAGCCCAGGGAGCGAAAAATAAGGAATATTGTCTCCTGCAGTACTTAAATTGTAAAATTTTGCGTGGGGGGACGCTTTTGCAGCCTTGACTGAACCTTAATGAAGATCAAGGCCTGCGAGAGGGGTACATCGTACCCGGCCCCGGGCCTAGGGGGGCCCGGAAGAGTTCAGGTTTCCGCGTTAAGTTTTGGGTCGCAGCCAGTGGCGTATTTATAGGACTAAATTTGAGTGAAGAACTTTTTTTTTTGCTCTTCACCTAATTTTGGGCAAAAAATCGGACTAAATTTCAGTGAAGACCTTTTTTTATTTTTTTTTGCTCTTCACCTAGTTTTGGGCAACAAATCAGAATAAAAAATTTTGCGCAAGTTTGGGGGAGAGAGATTTTGGGGCCCGGTATCGACCTTTGTACCCCCTGGAAAAAATTTTCTCTGAGGCCCAGGTGAAGATTACATAATTCCGTCGACGAAATTGAATGAAAACCAAAAAAAATAAAAGTCTTCGCCAAGAGTTTAAAAACTGATGTGTTTTTTCTCCGGAAATTAAATGAAGACCAAAAAAAAAAGGTCTTCGCCGAAAACTGATGTGTTTTTTCGCCGAAACTTAGGTGAAGACCAGAAAAAAAAAAGGTTTTCGCCGAAACCTGAAGTGTTTTTTCTTCTGAATCACTATTCCCGCGGAATTTGGTGCTATATTCGACCGGACGCGTCCCCCCTACAATTTAAGTACTGGTCTCCTGCAGTATTTTAGCAATAAATAATAATCCACTCGAAGATTTTCCTTAGAGATTTTTGTTTTGCCATAAAAATAACTAGTTGTAGATGTATATGTACAACCAAGGGACTCTCAATTCAAATTCAATAATTTGTTCAATGAGTAGGCCTATTTCCTCTTGCTAATTTTTTTTCGTAAGTTTTTTGTCGCGTAAAAACTGACGAAGTGGAGGTGGATTGTTATTTAAAAATGGTAACTTACAAAAGATGGTTACGCCTACTAACCTTGTTATAATATGTTATTTTTAAAAAATGGTAGGCCTATAATAGATGGTTACGCCTACTAACCATGTTATTGCCCATAACGGATTTACATTACGCTGGGCCTTTGGCACTTCAGAGATTTTTGCAACATTTTCTGCCAAATAAGCCTATAAACGAAGACCAAAAAAAGTCTCACCATCTAAGCACGGGCCTCTAGCACTGTGCCATCTTATGGTAAATACTGTCCTAGTTATTGCATTACGTTCAGAAAAAAGTTAGATGAGAGCCTGAGATAGCAACTTTTAGAACAAAAGGTTATACATTTAAAATGGTTGGCAAAAATTGAACTGAGAGGGGGGCGACGCCCGTGGTTGTCAATATTATTGTTAGTTACTGTTGTACGCGAAAAATACTAAAACAAACTGAAACTAAAGAAACAAAAGGCTTTTTTGTCACATTTTTGTCATTGGTGGCATTACAATTGAGGGGGGCGGGCCCCCTCTACCCCCTGGCTACGCATATGCTAACCTATTCACCAAAAACTTTACGTTAAAGAGAATAAAACGAAAATAGAGAATATTCATTCGCACATTTTTCATTACATTTTTAAGAATTTAGACTAGGGTTACTTTTGTAATAGTGTATGTGTTCTTGTAGTTGTAACCAGTGGCCTAAAAAGTACTTGAAAAGTGTAATTAAGTAAATTCTTTTTTACTTGAACCAAAAAATTGTAAAATAATTGTTTGAATCCATCGACCATATAAATAATTGTAGGTTTCATAGTTAAGCAGAGCTACTTTTGTTACTTTACACCTCTGGTTGTAACCATAGTGATTATGAATTTTTTAAAATTAAACAATACATATAACACAACACGAAAAAAACATATATACAGTACACCATAGGTGGCAGGCGCGTAGCAAGGAATTCGCAAGGGGGGGGGGGGGGGGCTTTTTGGGAAGCTGCAAACAACAGTAAACGAACTTGACCCAAATTTTCATCAGTCTTGAATCAGATTGAGGCGGTTTTTCTGTCAAAATCAGGTGATCTCCAAAAAAAAGGTCTTCATCAAAATTGAAACGGTTTTTCCGGCCGAAATTAAGTGATCTCCAAAAAAAAAAGATCTTCACCCAAATTCAATCAGTTTTCCTGACCAACTTTAGGTGAGCTCCAGAAAAAAAAAAAAACACTTTTCTGGTTCAAATAACAGCAAGTCCTTCACAATTTCTGCTCCCAAATTCCATTGGGAGGGGCTATTTTCATTTTTGGAGCAAAAATCGGCCTCAAAAGCACTAAAAACGTGGTATTTTGCATACTTTTCAGGCCAGTGGGGGGTGCTCGAACCCCCCTCTTTGGCTACACTACTGATAGGTGGGCAAGTTAATGCAAAACGTTAGCTTCGTTAATCGTTATCCACTAGTCAGTTAACAAACTTCACACCTTCGTTAACGTTAATCCGTTATTTTCAGCTTTAATTAACGGAAGTCAATAAAGTCCGTTAATTCTGCGTGTAATTTACGTTTCTTTAATTTATAATATTTTGCGTGTAATTTATATTTCTTTTTATTCACTCGCTTTTAAAACACGTCTTGACGCTGTTGAGCTGATTGTAAGTAAATATTTATTACTATGGTGGTCTTTTTGTGTTTTGGAAGTTACATTTTACAGTCTAAACTAATTTCAAGAAAATAATAAGTTCAAATGCACTAACAAAACTGCGATCGGAAAATCTTTGGAAATTGCGAACAGCGATAACTAATAGAGGTCTATGAGGCTACAGCTTATTATTTGCCACAGAAAACAGCTCATTTCTTCGCTTTCTTCTATAAAACTCGTGCTAATGCGCAGCAAGTGTTACCAGTGCAAATTGGTTTGTAGTGGTACGATGAATGAATAGTGCTTGATATTAACGACAAAAACCTTAACCGAAGTTAATTTAGTCGGTTTACATGAAAAAACTTTTTAACGGATTAACGAGTTAATGAAAAAGTTAGCTTCGTTATTAACGGATTAACGATTAACGGACTAGTGCCCACTTATGCAGTATACGTTATGCACAAACACACATAGGCAACCTTTTTACATGAAACTTTGCAATGGTATTCATGAAAAAAATCAACACCATTTCGTCGTGAAAGATATCACAGTTGTTATAAATACTTATAAGCAGGGCCTTAGAGAGAAATTTTTTCAGGGGGTGCGAAGATCAATACCGGGCCCCCAATCTTATTGGGCCCCCCAAGCCTTATCGGGGCCCATTCCGTTAAATCATTTTTTGTCCGATGGGTGTGGATCTTCATATTCAAAAATGAGGGAATAACGATATTCGCATACAGTTAGGACCTATGAAAAACACAACTAGACATAAAACTGGTTTAAATCCAGCTAGGGGGCCTGGGGGAGCGCTGTAAGTTTCCCCAGCGGGATCCGGGGCGGAGCCCCGGAAGCTTTAGCACTTTTTATGTTTATCGAGGGTAAAATACAGCATTTGATCAATATCCCAGCACCAAACTTGCTTAGATTGACGAGCAGAAAACGTGATATACATGAAAGAAAGTATGTGAAGTGGGGGATGATGACATTAACACAATATTATACACAGTGATGGGCACAGCGGCGCTACTAGCGCCGCTACTTTTTTGGTAGCGGTAGCGGCAGCGCCGCTGCTATTTTTCGTCACCAGCGACATGCGGCAGCGCCGCTGCTTTTTTAGCCGAAAAAGCGGCGGCGCTTCAGCGATGTTTTTTAAGCAAATACTCTGCCGCTGCCGTTACTCCTAATAAACTCCTTCCAAGACTTTTTTGATTCACATTTTCACACGTTACCGCTTGGAGTCTTTACTCTCCGTTTGTTTTCACTCTGCTCTTGCTACAACGTTATTTTAGTTTAGTAGAACATACAAGGTTATCTT
Source organism: Trididemnum nubilum (assembly GCA_963965965.1). Taxonomy (NCBI): domain Eukaryota; kingdom Metazoa; phylum Chordata; class Ascidiacea; order Aplousobranchia; family Didemnidae; genus Trididemnum; species Trididemnum nubilum. The sequence goes on along the minus strand of OZ014482.1, from coordinate 33,549,566 downwards.
TGAGACGTTTTGTCGTAGCTCGCATATGTGTAGGCGAGTTTTATCCTACGAGATCCTATTTTTTCTGAACCAAAATTGAACGAATAATGTGGCTAGTAGCGGGCCAATTTGAACTGATAAAACCGATTTCAACAAAGCCGATTTCGAACAGCATCTCTTTAACGAAAATGCGATAATTACAGTTCGATAAATTGCTAAAAACTTGCAAATCGCAAAAACGGTTTTCTGCAATATTTCCTCAAAATGCTAGCATTTAGTAAAACAAATGAAGATAATTTGTTGGCTATCTGGTCGCAGACCACAGTACAGTTAGTGCACTGCAAGTAGAATAGTACAGTAACAGGCCCGGAGCCAGAGTAGTGGGTTTCGGGGGGGAGAGGGCAAAAAAACTTTTGGGGGGACGCTTACGCAGCCGAGACCACACGCCTGTGGAATGCCTCAGCAATCTGATGAACATTTTGCTCCAAATCCTATGTTATCCTCCTTTGGTATAGATTTTGCCCTCAAATTTGGAGGTGAAGACAAAAAATAAAAAAAACGTCTTCATCACAAAATCTTAGGCTACTTGATCACGTTCACTCGATCTGTCTTGCTGTTTCATAGAAAAAAAGGGTTTGTGGTGACCTGTTTTTGGGCAAAAGTTTGCTGGTCTTCTTGTACTAGCACAAAAGTTTACTCTTGCTTAGGAGGAACAAGCAGTAATTTGGGGGGGCACGGCCCAAAAAGCCCCCCCCCCCCCTTGTGGATAGGCGTAGCCAGGATTTTTGATTGGGGGTAGGGCCAAACCAAAAATGACATGCAACGACGTCATCAGAAATTTTCGAAAGTGGAACTTTTTGTGGGACAAAGATATCGTAGAATGTATGATCAGAAGCCGTGGCCTGGTTTGGCACTTAACGAAGAGTTTTCAAAAGGGAGAGCGCTTAAACCAAAAGTTAAAAATGAAAATATGTAAATTGGGAGACGTGTGTAAGCAAACTAGTTTACTCAAACGTATCACAGATGGAGGTTTGGGGCCGAAGACCCAGCTGCTTGGCAATTTTTTTGCATTTTTTTGGAAAAAAAGTTATTTTAATGCCATTAGATCACATTTCGCATGTGTTCAGAACCATGTGAAAGAACTAGATTTTTAACGTTTGAAAGCCAATCGAAAAAAATTAAATTGTTTCAATCCTCTTTTCACTTATAATTCGGTCGAAAATACATTTATGATTTTGCATTTGGGGTTAAATTTTGTAAGTATTTTAGTAGTAAATAATAATCCACTCGAAGATTTTCCTTAGTGATTTTTGCTTTGACGTGAAAATAACCAGTTGCAAGAGTACATGTACGGTCAAGAGGCCCCTCCATTCAAATTCAATAATATGTTCAATGAGCATTTCTCCAAGCTTTTTTTTTTTTCAAAAGTACTTTTTCGCGTAAAAACTAGCGAGGTGGTGGTGAATTGTTATTAAAAACCTTACAATAGATGGTTACGCCTAATTGCCATGTTATTGCCCGGGCCGGATTTATATTGCGCGGGGCCCGTGGCACGTTGGAGATTTTCGCAGAATAAGTGTAGACCAAAAATAAAGTCTTACCATCTGAGCGCAGGGCCTTTGGTACTGTGCCATATCTGGTAAATCACGCCCTGGTTATTGCATTACGTTTTTAAAAAGGTTAGATGAGAGCCCAAGGTAGCAACTTTAAGACAAAAACCCTTAATTTCAGCCAGGTTATTCATTTTAATTGATTGGCAAAAATTAAATTGAGGGGGCCCTGCCCCTTGGTCGTCAATATTATTGTTAATTACAGCGGTACGTGTGTACTGTTGTACGCAAAAAATGTTGAAAAATATTAAAACTGACGAAACAATAGGATTTTTTGGCACATTTTTATCATTGGTCGCATTTCAATTGGAGGGGGCCCGGGCTCCAACCCCCCCTCTGGCTGCGCCTATGTCCCGTGGCGCCGGGCCTGAGTAGTTACATCAAAGCGTAGTAAAATAAATTTTGCTACAACAGTTAATAATAGAACTAAGAATTGAATTTATAGTACGCTGAGAATAGAACAAACAAATAGAACCAGGTAATAAATAAACTTTAAAGACAATTAGTTGTATTTGCAGAAAAAATACTTAGTGTAACATGTATTATCGCATTGAGCACCATTTGCTTAACATGTACGTCATTACTAAGTATCTCCTTCGACTTCGTAAACACCAATATCTTAAACGCTCGATCTACTTTTGCGTCAAACTTTTACTTACTTGTCTACCATTGCCATTGTTTTTATTCTCTTTATTTTGTTTTTGAAGTAGCGGCAGCGGCCGCTGTTTTGCATGCAAGTAGCGGCAGCGGCGCTACTTTTTCATTTGAGTAGCGATAAGCGGCAGCGCCGCTGCTTTTTTTGCCTAACAGCGGCAGATCCGCTACTTTTCAAGTAGCGGGTGCCCAGCTCTGATTATACAATATAATGACTTTAATACTGCAAATCCAAATATTTTACTGATAAAAGTTGTAAGAAGTCATCTGCAATCATAGACTTCATAAACCCAAATACCTATTAAACTCATACAGATAGAGTGAGTTACTTAATGATAGTATTATAGTATGTTAATTTTGACTTCGCTCTATGAGGTTGAAATGCTTTTGGATCTCTGGAAATGTGGGCCCTCGTACATTGTTATACCGCAGAATTGGGGCTCTCAAGTCAGAGAAAAGTAACAAAACGTTAATTGCGGAGCAAGTGTATGGCTTTTGATATATTTTCCTCTTTTTTTAATCAAATCGGCCACTATTGGATGCCCAAAAGGCCGCGTAGCAAAAATAGCGACCAATTAATTACCAGTACTGAATAGGCTGACTGATATTTTAACTGCAGGCAAGCTTGATTACAGCCTTATGGTGCGATACCAAAACTTAACGTGGAAACCTGAACTCTTCCGGGCCCCCTAGGCCCGGGCCCGAGTACAATGTACCTCCTGAACCCCCCTCTCGCAGGCCCTGCTTATAAGGTAATGCATACTCTTTTTCTAAATGCTCGCTCTGCATGAAAAATGAAACAGCATTCTGCTGAATTGACAATCCTTCGGGGGCGGCAGCCCGCTGGCCAACACAAACTAACTGGAGTTCGATATGACATGAACAATTTTAATCATAGTTGGGCAAGTTAATGCAAAACGTTAGCTTTGTTAACCACTAGTCCGTTAACAAACTTCACACCTCCGTTAAAGTTAATTCGTTATTTTCAGCTTTAATTAACGGAAGTTAATACAAGTCTGTTAATTCGTTAATATTTTGCGTGTGATTTACCAGAGGTGGAGTCGAGCACACAAGGCTCGAGGCCAAGGCTAAGGACACCCTTCCGAGGAAAAAGACAGAAATGCTCGAGGCCAAGGCCAAGGATTAAGTATACAGGCGGCAAGGGTTTTCCAAAAAAAAAAGTTAAAAAAAAAATCTTTTTTAAACAATTTTTCAGGCAATCTCCAAAAAAAGGTCTTTAAAAAATTTTTCAGGCGATCTACAAAATTTTAACAATTCAAAAAATGGTGCTGTCCTCGAGCCGAAGACAGGGCAATTTTCGAGGACTTGAAGCTTCGAGGCCAAGGCCAAGGACTTGACCTTCGAGGCCAAAGACTTCAAAATGTGTCCTCGAGGACGTCCTTGAGGCCAAGGACGTCCTTAAGGACTTTACCTCTGTTATTTACATTTCTTTTTATTCACTCGCTTCTAGAACACGACGTATTGAGACTGTTGAGCTGACTGTAAGGAAAAAATTATTGCTATGGTGATCTTTTTTTTGTTTTGGAAGTTACATTTTACAATCTAAACTAATTTCAAGAAAATAATAAGTTCAAATGCACTAACGAAGCTGCGATCGAAATATGTTTGAAAATTGCGAACAGCGATAACTAATAGGTCTATGAGGCTACAGCTTATTATTTGCCACAAAAAAGAGCTCCTTTCTTCGCTTTCTTCTATAAAACTCGTGCTAATGCGCAACAAGTGTTACTGGTGCAAACTGGTTTGTACCGGTACGGTGAATGAATGGAGGAAGATATTAACGATAAAAACCTTAACGGAAGTTAACAGAATTTAACGGAAGTTAATTTAATCCTTTAACATGAAAAAAATTTTTAACGGATTAACGAAATAATGAAAAAGAATAACGAAATAATGCTTCCGGTATACAACAGTTGGGTAACTTATGGGGGTTATTTAATGTGATATCAAACTCTTAAACCAAAACTCTAAAGCCTGAAAGCTGGTTTGAAAACGTGTTATCGATACCAGAACCTACCAGTTTAAGTGGAGGCAAGAGGACGGTGCAAATCAATACAGAACAACTGGAAGGTTGCCTGACACCCTTCCTAAAATTCCAAGACTAAACCCTAACCCAAAATCCCAACCTTTTATTTTAAACTGCGAAACTGTAACTCACAATCCATAAAACCAAAACCGAACTTTAACTGCAAACTCCAAATACGAAACCTGGAAACTTAAACGTTAATCTTAAAGTTGACCCAGAAACTTGATCCAAAACCCCAAACACAATTTTACCACAACAGATGAGATAATCCCTAACCCCTCCGATTCTTCTTGCTCCAGCCTCTTGAACTAGGTTGCACTGATTAGAAATGCATTTCACTGAAATTGCAAACTAACACTGATTGCTAGTACACGTACAGCTGTGCAGTAGGCCTACTCAGCACTGAATCCCCAAACGGTTTCAATCACCAGAAAGCGAAGTTGGAAAACTATCACTGCCTTCACTTTAACCAGCAACCACATGTATATTCCAGTGAACACAGTGAAGAAAATATGGATAAAAGGTTATGATTGATCAGACATGCGACTGTGCGTCCTGTGTTGCTAGTGTAATACAATTATTTTAGATGGAATTCATAAAAAATCTGTAATTTGCTTCAAAGCATGTAGTACAAAAAGTAACTGTAACTTTTTTAGGGCTTGGTAACTAGTTACAAATATCGTTATATCTAAAAAAAAGTAACGAAGTTACAGTTACTAAAAAAGTAACTAGTTACAGTAACTAGTTACAATTGTAACTAGTTACTGCCCACCACTGAGTACAGTAGGACTCTGCCGAGCAAAAACGGCTAAATCTGGTAAATTTTAGACTATGCTTTGTTGAAACCACGGTTGCAATTATTTTTTCGAGCGGATTAGCAAATTGGCTAAAAAAATTAGCTTCGATAACTAGTCCGTTAACATTATTGAATGTTAGCGAAACCGCTAATCCGCTAATGAAAATGTTAGCTTCGTAGCGGATTAGCGATTTGTGCCCACCTATGCAAGCTACTGTGATGCAATAAGTAAAAATAACCAATATTTATGACGAAATGGTGTTGAAAATTTTCATCAATCTCATTGCAAAACCTCACGTAAAAAGGTTGACAACATTATTTTGTCATAAATGTTGGTTATTGCATCACAGAAGTTTGTATCACGAGAAGTATTACCTTACGAAAATATTCATAACAGCCGTGATATCTTTTATGACGAAATGTTGTTTATTTTTGTCATGAACACCATGCAAAGCTCTCCCTCCAATTGGCATGCAGAATACGGAAAATACCACGTTTTCAGCACTTTTGAGATCAATTTCCCCTTTGGAACAGAACCCTCTCCCCCCTTAATTGGCGGTTCCAATTTTAAGTGAAGACCTTGTATTTTCTTATTGGTCTTCCATTGAACTTGAACTGAAAAATCGTTTTAATTTTAGGGGAGGACTTTTTTTGGTTTGGTTATCTTGGCCAAAAAATCGTTTCAATTGTAGCTGAAAACCTTCTTTTTTTGTCTAAGTTTAAGTGAAGACTTTTTTTCATAGAAAAATTGTTCCAATTTTAAGGGAAGACTTTTTTGGTGCTAGATTCCCGCAAAAGCCCCCTCCCATTTCGTATTTCTGGCTACGCTCGCCTGAGCGTGATTTATCCTTTCCTAATATTTTCTAAGCGTCCACACGAGCGACACCTAACGGTTGATTAAAAAATTATCTAAAAAACAGCAGAATTACTTTAAATAGTGGAAAAAAGAAATGCAAATATTTTTGGATGTAGAAGTCGAAGAATTCTTAAATTAGCCAAAAAATAAATAATAAATAAAATACTTTTTTCTGAAAATAAATGAGTTAACGTTAGACCTCAAAGCCTCTTTAATAAACAAAACTCTGGTGAAAACTTTTAATAATAGGAGGTGTTGACTGCAATTTGAATAAGGCTAGACCCGCTTCTAATAACTTGTCTCGCTGCGCGCCTTATCCTTCATATTTCTGCAGTCACACCACACTTTGGAAACAAATGTAACAATATTATTTCTCACAGAGCACCAAAAATTTGATTCATCCAAAGGAGCATGGCAAAACAAGAAGTCAATTATCAGCTAGCCAAATCAATATTAATGAACTAAAATTTACTAGACCAAAATTTACGCTATTGATTATACTAACACGTATTATTAGACTATACTAGACTGTTACAGGAAAACTCGGCCACAGTCTTAAACGTGTGCAAATACCGACCGGATAGAGATGACTCGTCAAGCACACCCAAGTTCACAATTCGAACAGTTCACTAATGACTAAGATGCACAAATCACAATCACTAGAATCGACGTCTTTCGAATGACATTTGACGCTCGACTCTTTGACACTTTGACGTGAACTCTGACGCGAAACTTTTGATGGTTTTCTAAAATAAACTCAACACAATGCGATAGATAGTAGGCACAGATCGGTTTTAACAGCGTAAAACAATTAACATTCTTTATGAGTGAATTAACATTATTTCAGCTTCAGGCTTTTACATATAGCATCATCAAAAAGAGAAACAATTATCAAAGCAAAATAACATATCCAAATTCGCAATATTACGCTTACAAATTAATCAAGTATCGAAAAGAAAATGCACAAAACTTACCAACTATTTTGAGACGGTAATGCACAGAATCGTATCAAGAAATCGACAATTGGACAGTTAATTTATTTCAAATCTACTTCAACGTTTTGAGTCAATTGAAATAATTTGGTATTTTTGCAAGGGAATTTATAGAGAAAAATTATAAAGAATAGAATAAAAATCACGTGGAAATTTAAGGGAAAAAAGGCTATTTTTCATAAACATTGTCCAAAACAAGTTTTGTTTTTGCAAAATTGGGTGAATTATTCATCGCCACCAGCTGAACTAATCATATTGGAAAATACTAAGACGAATGCAAAACAATAATCAACTTATCACTACATTTTCGTAAATACTAGTAAAATCAACAAATGCAAACAGAGAAAGTAATTTGTTTTCATCCCAATCTGCTACGCATCATTAGGGGTCAAGAAAGAAAAAACCAAACATGACTAAGCAAAACAATTCGCTTTCTACAAACGGCGAAAGTAAACATGACATCTTATCAATGATCAACATTGGCGTGCCTTTTCTCATGTTACAAAAGGTTTTCTGTTCGAATAATAGTGGTTGGAATCTTGCAAGGCGAAAGGTTTTTGTTTGAATCCAAAGCAAGCTAACTTGCTGTAACATGGACTATACTATTGTAACATATGTGTCCAAAGGACGCGCCCCAATGCGGTCGACCTGCTCGGTTGAACAACATCGAGCTACTCTCCGGGTTGACTTAATAATCCAAGGATTCATTTAATCTTTCACTTGTGGCTACGTTGGAGCTGACTCTACACTATTAAAAAACTGCTTCGAGGTTGCACCTGGTTGCACTATAGAAATAGAAACATCAGCACGTTAACATTTTACATAACCAACTTATTACATCGCTAACTTGATACACTAAACTACGAAAATTTGAGACACTGTATCACACGTGCTGTCAAAGACTATCTAATTTGAGCAGTGGTTGCTGTCTTGAAGGTTATGAGATTAAAGTACTAAAGAAAATACAGTTAAAATTAGGACAAAGACAGTTCTAGAAGATTCTTAAAACAAGCGCCAAAGGGAGTTCTAAAATGTTCTAAAAAATTAAGCAGCTGTTTGCTTAAAAGATGAGAATGCGGCATGCATTCGTTTTTTACGTTACCAGGAGGGTTAATTGATATTTTTAGAACCAGTCTCAAAACCGCACCACCAAATTTTTTTTAGAAAAAGGCTTGGCGCACGTTTTGTTCGTGCGGACATTTTGTAACAAAGCCTAAAAACCTAACTCTAAGCCCTAACCCTCATTGTAGCCCTAACCCTAACCCAAACCTATGAGTGACTGTGATAATCAAAATACAAATTTCCGAAAACAAATGAAGTTACCGGAATCTTTGTTTATTTAACTCCGTGCGCCAAATCACTTGGTTTTTTCCAATGAAGACATGGAGACTGGAAAGTGGAGAACTTGGTCAGTTTGATGTGACTGATGTCAAGTGCTGTTGATAGTACAGTGTGTTGGCCTACAGTGTAGAGTATAGAGTGTTAAGTTATAAAGTTATCAGGCACTTTCTAGCGGGAGTTCCAGCTAGCCTACTTATACTAAAACAAAGCTACTGATGAAATGAAAAGTAGCCTAGGATTCATTCAAGAGCCTATTTCAGTTTTTTCCAAGATCTGAGTTACTGTACTGTAATGCTCAGTAAGGTTTAAACTTAAATGAAAAAAACTACTGGTATGTACCGATATCAGCAGGTGTGTAGGCTTAGCCGTTATTAAGCTAGGCCTGTACTACGTACGGTACAGGGATATCTTCTAGAACATCGGGATTGCTGACTGTAACTATGTAGGCCTACCGGTACGGTACCTTATGTAGGCTACTGACAACAGTGGTGCTAGGGTTTTTTACATTTTGTTGATATGAACTAGAGACAGAGTTGCAAAAATAGGAAAACCATACTACATTGAAAGGGGTCTTGTTAAGTATTGGCATAAGCCATCGCTTTTTTAAGTTCTGCGACTTGTGTGTGAGTGTGCATATGCTCTCTCTCTGATCTAAGCTATACCAAGTAGCATAGCCAGGCGGGGCTCGAGCCCCCCCCATTGGCCTGAAAAGTATGCAAAATACCATGTTTTTAATGCTTTTGAAGCCGATTTTTGCTCCATGAATGAAAATAGGCCCCCCCAATGTGATTGGCGATCAGAAGTTGTGAAGGACTTGCTGTGATTTGGACCAGAAAACTGGAGGTTTTTTTTTGGATCTCACCTAAAGTTGGTCAGAAACACTGACTGAATTTGGGTGAAGCTTTTTTTTTTCGGAGGCCGCCTAGTTTTGGACGACAAAACCGTTTCAACTTTAGTGAAGACCTTTTCTTTTTTTGGAGACCACCTACTTTGGACAAAAAAACAAGACACAAACTGATCAAAGATCGATTGAAATCTGGGTCAAGATCGTTAGATGTTTTTTCCAGTATCCAAAACAGCTCCCTTCCAAAGCAAATTCCTGGCTACGCACCTGGCTATTTTCCAAATCTAGCCCTAACGCTAATGAATGCAGGCATGAGATGAGCGAGAGTGGACACACACTCATACACAAGTCACTGAAATTCAAAAAAAAAAGCAGACGACTTATACTTAACAACATCCCATTAAAAGTGGTGATAAAAGTATAGACCTGGGTTCCGTTCCAGAGTCGTTTCTAAACTTAAATATGCAGATTAAAAATTAGCCAAAGATTTAATCAAACTGTAGCATTACTCAAATAAAATAACCAATCAAATAAAAAAAAGGCAGGGGCTATTTTGCCTCTAGAGGCAAAATAGCCCCATGTTATTTTGCCATTTGGAGGCAAAATAGTCCTAATGGCTACTTTGCCGCAAGTGCCAAAATAAACCTAACCCAAACTCTAGCCCTAATCTCAACACTATAACCCTAACCAGTGTTTCCTGTAAGCGCAAAAAAGTGCGAATAATGCAAAATTTTTTACGGCATTTTCTCACTATTTTTTGGCAACTGCGAACGGCATTTTTTGATTTTCCATATTACGACGTTTTTGTTTGGCTGTAACGTCCAGTGCAATGCCATTTTTTCTTCATCCGGTGCTGTTTCTTTGAAACTTGATGCATAAGTACCGAAAGTCGCAGAAAAAGATGCACTATGTAACCTGAAGACCTTTTTTGTTTCATTTGTTTTAAAGTACGAGTACGTCGATAAAGAAAAGAAAACTCTTGGCAGTCTCTGTGTGCGATGACCTTTTTTTTTTATTTGAGATCGCGCAAAACTTTGAGTAAACAGCATTGTTGTTTGTGCTTTGCGATGGCATTTTCACCCCGACTTCAGGCATTTTTGCGTCATTTACGCTGAAGATCCAAAATTAGAGGAAACATTGACTCTAACCCAACTATAGGAAAAACACTATTTTACCTCTAGAGGCAAAATAGCCACTATGTAGAAAAACAAGTAAAAAGTTAACAAGGAAACAGCGAATTTACAAATTCAAACAATAAGAACAATAAATAATAGTTTCGTAACTAACTTCAGTGCAAAATAGCATAGATTTGGTGAGTTAAATTTACTGTACTTGATCTCAACAGCTACAATTTCAAAAAGCTAATACATTTGCATTTACCAAGTCACTGAATAAATTGCAAAGATTACGATTGGCTACTATGTATAGGATTACAGGTTAGTAACTATAGCATTGTTGACTAGTGATGTAAACTGCGCTTTTGTAATCTACACCTTATCTTAATATTATGAACATTTTCCCTAGGAAGTGGCTATTTTGCCTCTAGAGGCAAAATAGTGTTTTTTCTCTGTTTGGGTTAGGGTTTGGGTGAGAGTTAGGGTTAGAATTAGGGTTAGAGTTTGGGTTAGGTTTAGGGTTTGGGTTAGGATTAGGCTTAATTAGGGCTATTTTGGCACTTGCGGCAAAATAGCCGTTAGGACTATTTTGCCTCCAGATGGCAAAATAACATGAGGCTATTTTGCATCTAGAGGCAAAATAGCCACTGCCTTTTCCCTAACTTTTAACGATAATTGCAATTACTGAAAGTAACTAAACCTCATAGTATCAATAGCTGCTCTCAATCCAATACGTGCTGGTGATTTTGCCAACACGCACTGCGCAAAACAAGCAGTTTGGCAATGTGATCATTCAAGCAGTTGAGAATCTACAAGTGTTGCGTAACATCACTGTTGTCACACAAAACGTGAAAAAAACTCAATGTAAGCAATCCCGATGTTCTAGATATCCCTGGCTACATATAGACTATCGCCATGGCGGCCACGGGTATCGTATTTGTAACTAGTTGCCAGTGATTTTGTCACAAACTGACAAAGTGATTACTTGACAGACAGCATTCTGAAGACATAAAAGGCCTATCTTCCAACAGTGTTGTGCTATTGCGTTATTAAAATTAATGCATTGACTAAGAACAGCAGTAATTAAACTATTCTACTATTACCAGAGCTATCTTGCCCTAACCATCACCACTTGGTGGCGAAATCACTTTGTGGCGAGATCACTGGTAACATTGTAACATAAGGCTAGGCCTAATGTGCATGCAGCTCAGATGGCCCGAAACTGTAGATTAATCTTTTGTACATCAGCCTAGTTCAAATTGTAACCTGCTACCAGTAGAATGATTTTATTTGTACTAGGCCTACACTACTAGCCCTGAGCTTATGCTGCTTCCTGCTTCTTAGTGCTACAAAAAATGATGCTAGTTTAGCCTACTTAAAGCCAAACAACTTGTTTGATTTTTGCTGGTTTGATTTTTTTGTACTGGTTACTGACAAAATTTAAAATTTTCTTAAACTTTTTAGAGTAAAAAAACAAAAACTTAAAAGTCTTTTGACAGCTAAATCTAAAATGATACTATTGCGATTAGTGGTCTAGAGAGTGGATAGAGCATTTGCCACTGATACAGTAGACTCCAGTTTGATTCCCAGTTGGGTCAAACCAAAGACTATATAAATTGGTATTCACACCTTTTCTGCTTGATGTTAAGCATTAAATACCAGTAATAGGGAGATTGTTAAGCGTCCGCTATATGTGGTAGACAGGTCTGAGGTGGCAGTTTAACTCGAAGACCAAAAAGTCTTTTTATTGTCTCCTGGCCTAGGTAACTTGGTGATTAAAGATGTAATTAAAATTGCTGTCTGGATTATTGTTAAATTAAAAAGCAACTTGTCAACTCCTTGAGATGAAACAGCAAGAAGCTAACATCTGACTGAGGGTACTTGTTACAAAAGCAGGTCGAATTGCAAAAAATCGATAAATATAAAATAGAACTTGTTAAAAATCATAAAGACAAATATACAGTACAGTGTTAATAACTCTGTTAAAGTGCTCTAATGTTAAAGCATTCTAATCAATATCAGGTACATTAAAATATTAGGCACACAAAAATATTCAGGTGCATTAAAAAATTAGGCACGCAAATGCAATATCAGATATTAAAATACTAGGTTTTCAATTTAGCTTTGTACTACAGAATCTGGAATGCTGCTACTTTCTTGAATATCAAGAGGCAAATCAATCCAAGCAGTAACTCTTTAAGCAAAGCATGTAAAAAATAATTGATTCAGATTTGTTGTTGTGGAAATGGCTTGTTTTTTCCAACAAAAGCACATTGCAGTTACCACAAAAATCATAAGCAACAGATGGTTTTGCAGGGCAGTTAACTGTTGAAGGTAACCAGAAGCACAATGGTAATATATTAAGGTAATTACAGATTATCCCCATGCCACAGCCAGTAGGCCTACCCAGTGTTCCCGCTAACTTTTCACCTCCTGCATAAATGCCAGAAATAGTGCAAAAGTTTTGAACTCAATGTGAAAATGTCACAGCTCTTGAGGCGTTCTTGATCAGTAGTGTAAAAATTTTCCGCCAGAATTTTGTCTTTCTCGAAAAAAAAAAAGGTCATCACACTAACGGAGGCATCTTTTTCTCAGATTTTATGACGTTCTCCAAAAAAAAAAAAGTTCATTGGTCACTGATGGGAAAGTTTTCTATGGGCTTCATGGTGCTGAGAACCGCAGCTGAAGCTGTCTACGGTTTTTAGCAGGAAATAAAAATGCCGGTTTTGGCGCGAGATAGAAATGCCAGACTTTACAAAAATTCAGTGCAAAAAGGCCAGAAAAAATTTTTGCACTTTTCGCCCTTTTTTGCACTTATAAGGAACACTGGGCCTACCGATACATACGTTGCTACTGGGGGTAATTACCTTGATATAAAAATAATAACCCAGATAATATTGTCAAAAGTTGGTGTGGTAAGAATTCCATTGTCTTTTAGTAGCATGCACCCAGGTTGGAAAGTTCAAGCTCATTGCACTGGGTTTTGGGGCCAACTAAACAATGCTTTATTTTCTGCCCAGCAGTGATCAAACTGCAAAAAGCATGGTAGTGAGGCAGGAAAAATCAGCTGTCAAAACTCTCATATCTGATATAGTTTCTCTCGTTGCAACTTGACCTCTACAAAAGATCTTCACCCTCAGTATTGCAAATTTTGAGAAGTTTCCCAACATACACACCACAATTTAGGTTCTTAAAGGGCTTTTGTGCTGTGCCAAAGCTATTTTTGTAATTACACCAAATTGCCACAAGATATCATGAAACTGTTGTGCATCGGATTTATTAGGTGCAACATGCAACTTTGTTATGAAGTCATACACCATGCTGATACCCAGATAGGCTTGCATCAGACATAACTATGTTATGCATTGTGTGCAAGCTTGTACAAGTTTTGTGTAATTGCGTTGATGCAGCAGGCTAGTAGAGGGGGGGGGTAGAGTATGTAATGGTGATATTTTGTTGTGATTCACATGCTCAGTGCTGGAGGTTCTGGGTCCTAGCTTTGACAAAAATTGCATTTCCTGTTGTACTGTTACTTTGGTATAAGTTAAAGAACTTTTTTTATTTTGTGAAGGCTCAACCAAAAAAGCTCTGGAAATTAGCAAAATAATTCGTTTAGTGCTCTTTTTCAGTTCCAGCTAGGTCAAAGGTTTAAATTTATTAGCATTCTAACACAATGGTGCAATGACAAACTTCTAGCTTCAACCAAAGAAAAAAGCTAGGACTAAGTCCATGCTCTGTAGCATTGTGTACAAAATTTTGTTTTCTGCTCATGTTACTGTGTACTTCCAGTAGTTTAATACATAAAACCACAAGCCAATATTTGTTTCATATTAGTGGTATTTTGTATGTTTGCAGGTGAAATTAAGTGTGGAAGTTTCATGATTTGCATAGATAAAATATGAATTCAAGTGCATCCGATGAAGACATAATTTGGAAAGCAGTTTCTTTCACTCATGTAGAGTATCCAGCTGGTGATTTAGTCGGATTAATTTTAGCTTGGTCTAGTTTATTTCCAATTTTTGTTCTAAGTGGGTTTGTTACACACATTTACTTTCGAAGAGAAATCCACACAATCACATTTTTTATTGGATTATTCTTAAATGAAGCTGTCAATTTTATTTTGAAAGTATTGGTCAAGGAGGCAAGGCCTTCAAGTTTCCACACTGTTCTTAATGTTGAGTTTGGTTGGCCATCTTCACACTGCCAATTCTCATGGTTTTTCTTAATTTACATCATTTATTTTGTGAACATTCGCTTTCAATCGAACAATAATTTTTTGGATGTGGTTTGGAAGTATTGCATGAGTAGTTTATGTCTTGCATTTGCTTGTGTTGTCTCTTACAGTAGATACTATCTTTTGTATCACACATTGAATCAAGTTTTGTGGGGAAGTGTAATAGGATTTGCATTTGCTTCTTTATGGTTTGCTTTGACCCATTATATTTTCACTCCATGGTATCCTGTGGTGGTTGGTTGGCAGTTTTGTGAAATGTTTTTGATTCGAGACTCCACATTAATTCCTAATGTGATGTGGTTTGAATACACCACATCAAGACAGGAATCTCGTACACGTGCCAGAAAATTATACAATTCTAAATTGCAATAAATTTGCTCTGTGCTATTTCAATGTTTTTTTGGCAATGCTGAGGGAAACAAACTGCAGCCAAGCAATTAATGATAAAATCTCAATTCCAAATTTGGACTACATTAGTTACTAATGGACTGGACAATAAGGTAATCTTACATTGCATGGTGATGATTTTACTTGAAACAAGTTGGATAGTTGAGTGAGATGTCATATTCCCAAAAGAAGGTGTTTGTGGATTTTTGGCAATTGAGACTGGAAGTCCGTAAGACTCGTGCGATGGAATGTCACATAATTTTCAAAGGCAGTGCTTAAATTAAAAAAATCAATTTCATGAAAATTAATCTGGTGCCTTTGCTTCAGGAATATACTGTTTGTGATTTGTACCAGGGCCGGGTATTTCAGCTTTTTTCTATACTGGTTGCATTTCTGTATCGAAAAAACGCTGAAAATCATTTGTCTATAATTTTAAGAAGGTGTTCACTTAAATATGTAAAAATTTCAAAGGAGATGGTGACCAGTATTGAAATTTCAGATTGGCAAATTTTGATGTCGATTTAGAATTTGTTGCTCAAAATGTGAAAAACTAAAAAGCAAGCTATATAGTCTTTAGTAGTGCGATAAATTTATGAATTAAAATATCTTGAAACGAAAACAAGTTGTTGGCACAATTAGTTTCAATGCTTAATATCACAGTTTCAGATACAGTTTTTGTAACAGATATGTACGTATCTTATAATTTTTTATAATTTTGAAATGCCTCGTTAATATTACAATAAAAAATTGAAAAGTTTAGCATGAAACGGCATGGGTCGCTTTATAGTTCAGATTTTGCGCTACAAACTGATTGTCTCAAGCAGCTATGTTCACGACTCCACGCCATCTACTTTCGATACTGCTGTTAAATAGAACCGAATCATTTAAACTTAGCAGAAATTGTGGATAGAGTGACATGTAACCCCAAGTGGGACTCGGTAGTCAATGTCAGTCAAAACCTGTTTGATTTTTTTTTGCTCTATTTTCGTAATTTTATCTGCTGTTGATTTTGAAAAATTGCAAAATGCAAGGCACGGTGAGGCTATTATTGGAATTGTTATCCATTCGATACAGTTCTAATCAAGGGCGTTTAGAGATATTCCTGGTGCAGAACCAAAACGAAGAAAAATGCGTTTTTTTTAACCTAACTGCTATTTTACCCTTTGTATTTAGGGTGACGACAAAAAAACATATTCGTTCAATTTTGGCCTGTTTTTTTTTTCCCAAATTTAAAACGAGTCGCGTTCCTCAACATCTAATCATATTTTCTTCTGATCAAGCTTCATCCCGTACGGGCCTTCCTTAAATCCCGGGCCTGGGCACTCATACCCCCTCTCCACGGGTCCACGACAACTTACCGCCGCGAATTGACCGCTAACTAACCGTAATGCTGGCGGTCAGTTGACTTGGTTCACTATCCACGGCCCTGGTACTGATCGCAAACTCCTCGATTTTGATTGTAATTGTTTACAGCATTTTGTTAAGATCATGTTTAAACTACAACATTACGTTATATCAGCCCTGTCTCTTTACAATGTTTAGAAATGTTTATTGACAATAAACTGGATACTATTGACAATAAACTGGATGCTATTTGTTTGTAACGTTTAAACAGTGATGTCGTACGGGCGCTAATTTAAAAAACAAAAGCTTCGACAGAACGAAAAAAATCACTTTTGCGGGCACGCCTCAATACACCCTACTGTATAAACTGGTATCAGAACTCCTAAACTATCGCGTTATAGCGTTGTCAGAGGTGGGCAGCGCAAGTCATAAAAGTTGCGCGGCAAGCGCACGCGCAACTACTCTGAAATTCTTGCGCAGCAAGCGCACGCGCAAGTGTGAGGTTTTGAAAGGTATAATTTTAATTGACTATCTGCTCAAACTGCGCTCGGCTACGCCAGTGCTTGTCAACCTTTTTCGAAATCGTACACACTTTCAACTTTTACTTAAAAGCTGGTACACCACGGTCTTCACAACACAATACACTAATATTGCATCAGTGTAATTGGAAAAAAATAAAGCACCAGAAAAGGAAAATATACCAATAAGTCATTTCAACAGCCATTCAATGCCAACCTTGCTGTTGAATTTCATCAGCTAGTTGAGAAAAACGAGGTCTTGTTTCAAGTGCTCCTCGCATCAACGGACAATGTATCAACATCTTTGATTGTGCTTCTTTTTGATTTAATTTCAACAAGAGCGAAAACCCCTTGCTCGTAAAGGTATGCCGTAGTGGCGTGAGCAGTGTCAATCAAAGTTGTAACGGGCCGATTAGGTCAGGCCCGAACCCGAAAACTAATTTGAAGCCCTAATCATGCTCGAAAAAAACCGAAAGTTAAGTTAGGTCTGAAAAATTTAGCGATGTTGCCAAGTTATTTTGCTTATATTTTTGGGCACCTAAGACGCAAAACACATCTCAGGCCCGAGTTAAGCTGGAAATTTTGTCAACTTTGGGCCCGACCCGAAAAGCCCCGCCCGACTCATAACTCTGGTACCAACGCACCACAGCACCTGCAATCCGCTTAAATTGTCTCTGTGGTCACTCGTGTATAGAAGCCCTCTTAATGGTAAAGTTACTCTTGTACAATCTGGTCAGAATCATAGTGCTGTCTATTTATAATGATACAGTGACACTTGGTATGAAAATAAATTCACTGCTTTGTTTTATGGTATGTTAAATAAATAAAATAATATAGCCACAAGCTTATCGGGCATATACGAAATCAGTCGTAAATTATATACTACTACTTTATTTATTAAAATCGATTTCACCCCAGCGGGGCATCATCAGTTAGATCTTATTCAAATAGATAATATTTGAAAAGATTCTATTTGAATAAGATCTAACTGATGATGCCCCGCTGGGGTGAAATCGATTTTAATAAATGAAGTAGTAGTATATAATTTACGACTGATTTCGTATATGCCCGATAAGCTTGTGGCTATATTATTTTACTGATCCCTAAATGCGAAATCGTCGAAATTTCTTCTTTCTTCTCCTGTGTGTGATTTTCAACCAAAACATGGCCTCAAACAATTTTATGGTATGTTGTACGCCTCAGTACACCCTATTATAGTGGTACACCCTTCAAAATTTTGGTACACCCTAGGGTGTGCAATACACCCGGTTGAAAAGCACCTGGCTACGGTACACCAATATTCAAAACAAACTATGCACGCTACCAAATTACTAAACAAAAAATTATTCATTTTAAAAACTACCAGCATTTGATCACGCGCATCGCTTGACCCCTTTGGGCGAAGAACGTCCACACGTAATGAAAAAAGATTTTCAACAACCGCAGTTAAGGCTATAGGGGTATTAAAAAAATTCCACTAATAACGCCTTCATGTGGTGGTAAGAGAACAACTTCGAAGTCTCTGCTTTTTTCTAATGGGTCGTCAAGCAAATACTTTATAAGCTTTGATGCATATTTTGTGCTTCTGGAGAAGTTAGCATCACTCTCTGACGAATGGAGCACGCTAAAAAAATCATCATGTTTTTTTTACTTAAAGAAATTGAGCCATCTAAATATTAATTATTAGAGCTACCAATGCTGTCACTTCGGTTTACAATGTTTTTCAAGTTTTCCCGGACTCGCAAAAAAGTATTTGCTGTGTCGTGTTTTTGAATTACGGTAAAAAAGTCAAGACTGTTGCGAGTAACGTCTAACGCGTTTAATGCCCAAAGCAAGTTCAGTGTTTTTTGGAAACGAGTAGTGCATTTCTAAAAAGACAATTACCGTACAAAATTTTTTTTCTGTTTAAAATTTGCTTTTACAACCATTTTTTAAATACTCAATTGTAAATTTTTTTTTGAAAAATTGGCAAAAAAGATTTTAGAGAAAAACGTTTCAGCGAAAGAAACCCTCCCCCCCTGCTCTAAAACCAATAGAAGTTTTGCAAGCAGTAGACGAATTGAATTTCCCATGACAGGCTCTCGTCACAGACTAGGGGGCCCCCGCAATTGAAATGTCACCAATGATAAAATTAAAAATAGTACAACGAAACCAGTTTTTTAGCATTTTCGCGTACAACAATATACGTGTACAACAGACTAATACTAATATTGACGACTAGGTGGCCCGTACCCCTCAAATCAAATTTTGACCAACCGATTTAAATGTTTCACACGGAAGAAATTTACGTTTTTTGTCCTGAAAGTTGATACCTCAGGCCTTCATCTAATCATTTTGTGAATGTAATGTAATAACATGACTACTTAGTAACCATCTGTTGCTCCAACCTTCAATAACCATCCACCTCGCCAGTTTTTATGCGATAAAATACTTTCGACAAAAAAAAATGAGCTAGGGAAAATGCTTATTGAACAAATTATTGAAATTGAATTGAAGGGGCATGGTCCCTCTGGTCGTGCTGTACAGTACTCCTAAAACTTGTTATTTTCACGACAAAACAAAAAATCTTCAAGGCAAATATTCGAGTGATTATTTACTGCTAAAAATATTGCAAGGTGCAATGTACCTTGCATCTCCCAAACTGGGCCAAGTCACTAACAAAATTTAAACCCAAATTCAAGATTTTAAACCAGTTTTGTAGTTGATCTGTAAGTAAAGAGAACAATTTAATTTTTTCAATTGGCTTTCAAATCTTAATAATTTAGTTATTTTAAATGGCTCTAAAATGTGCAAAATGTGATCCAAATGACTTTAACAGCTATTCCTTTTCCAAAAAATCGGCTGGCCCCCAGACCCCGTCTGTAATACGTTTCGGTTAAACTAATTTGTTCACCACATCTCCAAATTTAGAAAATTTTGGAAACTTTTTTAACTTTTGGTTCAAATCCTTTCCCTTTAGCAAAATCCAGGATACATGCCAACCCACGCCCCAGATTCTGATCCTTCATTCCACGGTATATTTGATCTTTGTTCCACACAAAAATCTTTTTTCAAAAATTTTTGATGGCGGCATTGCGTGTGATTTGCGGTTTGCCCCCCCTCAATCAAAAATCCTGGCTACACCTATGTACATCGTCGATAGTTTTTCTAAACTTCAATCGCAGTTGATTAAACAACAATCATTCCTTATCGTATTTGAACTGCGATTGCGCTCAAAATTGCTAAAATACTTACGGCGTAAGCGCTATCGCAAGTAAAATAGTTGCGCCGCAATAATTGCGTCACAAGTGCTTACCTCTGAGCTTTGTTGAACTGTTTAGTTTTTGCTTACAGCGAAAGTTTTGTTTTTTTCAAACCTTGGCCGAAGCTGTCCGACTTTTTCCCTGAATGAGAGCACGGTGCGGCGGAAATGCTGCGCCACGGAACCCGAGCTTAGTTGGAGAAAATCAGAGAAAAGTAGCTATTTTCACAACATTCTGATAAGGAGCATCCCACGTCACGCAGGTGGCCACCGCTGATGAGTTCTCATTGGTGGCCTCTTGCGACCCTGGTGGGCGGCCTTACTATTCTCCCCTATTAAAGCACGGGCATCAAGCTTTTAGTCACAGGTTTGATTTATCGAAAGTGTGATAGAACCGTAAGGCATTAATCAAAACCCTTAGTATTCGTTTAGAGTGTGCTGAAGCGATCGTGGTTCATTCTCATCGTGCTTATTTTTGATTTCCTATTTTTCTGTGTTTAGATTGTTGCAATCTGTGATCTTTACTGGGACATGTTTCAATTTTTCGAATTTGTTTCTATCCAAAAGTGTGATTTTTGAAGTTTAGGTTCTATTTTTGAATAATAATTAGGTTTTTAATAAATGAAGTAAACTGCCGTAACAAAACCCAAATGTTACGAACTGCGCTGGTGGTTTGGTCTTTTACGTGTACTGAAAACATCGTTCTTTTTCACCGAAGAAAAAAAAAGTTTATAAAAGTAGCCTACGCATTACGCAACTGAGTAATTTTTTAGTTGGAAAATTTTTCTTATTAGATTTGTTTTCTTTTTGGTCTCATATTATTTGGAGCTTTTGGAAAGATTTATTTTTGAGTTTCCATTTGTCTTTGATTTTATTAATTAACATATCAGCACTGTTTTTGGTTCGGCTTTGAAGTTTTTTGCCAGGTTGGTCCTCGACGACAGGTTGATTGCTGGGCGTATTTTCCAAGGCGTTTGTGGAAAACGTAATCTTATATTTACAATCTCTGTACAGTAATATTGCATAATTTAAAAACTCTTGTTACTCGATTTTGATAGCTCAATTGATAAAGAGTCCGGTTAGTTAGTGATCGAAAGGTTTTGGATCAATTCCCCAACTGGCAATGTGTCGTTGTGATTTTGGAAAAGATTCGCTTATCTTTCATTGGGGCCAAGCAGGTCTACCAGTCGTGGCTGCTCAGTTTGCCGAAATAAACTTAAAAACAAAATTCAAAAGAGATTTGCGTTAAGGTGATAGACAAACGCTTGGTTCATACACATGAATAAACGAGTGTAAAACTAAAGTAAAACTGGGTGGAATTTACCATATATGGCATAGTGCCAGGGCCCAGGGGCCCCGCGCATGGTGTAATTGTCACCCCGAAGATCTCTTGCAAAGATCTTTTTTGCTCGGTCTTCAACTTTATTTGGCTGGATAATGCAACGAAAATCTGGCGAAGACCTTTTTTTATTCGAAGGTTTCATCTCTCCAAAGAGTCGAAAGGGCCATGTGCACAAAATCAAGTACGTTAAACTCGCTTTTGTGATCTTGCAATCTATATTTAAAAGCTGTTGATTTTGTTACACTTTTTTTCGTATAAGAATACAAAGCTCATTTTTGCTCAAAATTTAAGAACAATGCCAGCCTCAGTAGTAAAAAAATTAAGCACAAACGAACAAGAATGAATTTCAAATCTAAAAAGAAGCTAAAATTCTGCACTGATTCAAAACGTTGGAATTGTAGTGATTTTCTAGTTTGCAAGCAAAATTGCAACGATTTCGAGATTGGAGAGCTGTTACTCTGCGCAAGCAATTGAGAAATATTTTAGGCAGTTGTTCAAGTTGAAAAAAGCTTGCTTTTTTTGTTGAGCGTTGGGCAGACATTTGAGAAAACTTTCGGCTGTCGTTCACATCGAAAAAACTCGCTTTTGCAATTTTACGATGCTTGCAAAAACAAGAAAAAAGCATTTCGGAATTAAATAGTTTTACAAACATGGTTGCTAAAATTGATATCGATGCTCTCAAAATTTAAGAACGAATCAGGCTGAAAATTAACGAAAAAGTAAGAACAGCCAGCCTCAACTCAAAATTTTCGGGCCCTTATAAAAAAAAGTGTATATGTGATTGGAATTGATTATGCAGCGTATGTTTTAGTATGGAGTTATCTCTCCTTGTAGAAAATTTCGACTTGGAGATGTAGCTCAAAGATGTCCAGCAGTATCCCTGATATTATATAGCTCGGCTCAAAGGTGGGCAAGTTAACGCAAAACGTTAGCTTCGCTAACCACTAGTCCGTTAACAAACTTCACACCTCCGTTAACGTTAATCCGTTATTTTTACCTTTAATTAACGGAAGTTAATAAAGTCCGTTATTCCGTTAATATTTTGCGTGTAATTTACATTTATTTTTATTCACTCGCTTCTAGAACACGTATTGACGCTGTTGAGCTGATTGTAAGGAAATATTTATTGCTATGGTGGTCTTTTTGTGTTTTGGAAGTTACATTTTACAGTCTAATCGAATTTCAAGATAAAATAAGTTCATATGCGCTAACAAAGCTGCGATCGGAAAATCTTTGGAAATCGCGAACAGCGATAAGTAATAGACCTATGAGGCTGCAGCTTATTATTTGCCGCAAAAAAGAGCTCCTTTTCTTGGCTTTTTCTATAAAACTCGTGCTAATACGCAACAAGTGTTACCAGTGCAAACTGGTTTGTGCAAACGATGAATGTATGGTGCAAGATATCAACAATAAAAACCTTAACGGAAGTTAACAGAACTTAACGGAAGTTAATTTAATCCGTTAACATGAAAAAACTTTTTAACGGATTAACGAGTTGATGAAAAAGTTAGCTTCGTTATTTCGGATTAACGATTAACGGACTAGTGCCCACTTATGGCTCGGCTGATCGCTATGTTCAAGCATGTAATCTTAGTATGACATGATTATACTGCAGCCCTACAGTTTTCATAGGAGTTCTCCGTAAATGCCCTTTAATTTTGTCAATACTGTAGGGTATTGACATTGGGTTATATGGAAACTGTCTGTGGCTGATGTCAGGGTTTGAAAAAGTGCTCGATAACGAAGTGTTAGAGTAAATAACATAGCAGATTACCACAGTATTAAAACATTAAGAGATAAAAACCTTTTTAATGTTGTTAATGGAAACAAAAATATAATTTTTGAAATTAACGTAATAGATTTCTATAAGATTGAACATCAAAATTGGTAATGGTAGTTCTGATGCCTTAATCACTACTGTCAGTACTTAAATTGTGAAATTTTGCAGGGGACGCTTAACTTGCATCCTTGACCAAACTTCAGTGAAAATTATGTAATTCCGTCCCCGCAATTGAAGTGTTTTTTCCCTGAAACCAGGTGAAGACCAAAAAAGAAAAAAGGTCTTTACCACAACTTGGGACTATATTCAGCCGGAATTTGTAGGATTTATTTGTGCTGGCTGGCTCTTGATCGTTTCATCATCCAGCGCTCAAATCTCGATGGGTGGACGTGTAAATCTTGATGGGGGACGCGTCCCCCCTACAATTTAAGTACTGACTACTGTGGCTTTTCCAGGTTGATAGTGTAGTGATTCAAAAGGGAGTGCTCCAATTGCTCCAATTGCTCGACTGTGCAGCCTATGTGAGTTGTTGGAAGGTCAATGGTAGCTGTTGACTTGGTTTTGCCTTTGATGGCTTGCGGAAGGGAGCGCCCCCGATTCGGTCAACCGAGCTCGACTGCGCAGCCTTTGTGCTGTATGATCTGTGGGGTTAACAAGCTATCGGTTCCAATATTTTTAGTTTGGGGGTATTTCGCAGCTAGCTTCCACAACGTCATTGGCTGAAGCAGGAACTGCGACAATAGCGTCATCTCGAACAATTCTTTCAAATGCTCCGCAATAAGGACGTTCGCCACCTCAAGCAGTTTCATGTTATAGCCGTTGTAAGAGGGCGCTGTTAAGTTAAATGTTATAAAAAATTTTAGTCTAGAAACCCTATTGATTTTGTCTGAGCTGTCTCTTTGATGAGCGACTTCCAAGATTATGTGCTATTCAGAATCTCATACGCCCGAGCAGTTGGCGACACTGCCGATTTGCCCCTGAAGTTGATGCGAACAACTTCCACATGGCGTGTGCTTGTGTTGTCTTTTGTATTTGGATATCATATTTGTTTTAAAAAATTGAAGCTTAATGCGAATGTCACAGCGGTGATCTATCAGTATCGGAAGCTTATGTAGCTACATGCAGGGGCGTATTTAGAGGGGGGCATTGGGCCGTGGCCCCCTCTTTGGGTCGCCAGGATAGAATAATTAGCATAGAATAATATGCAAAATTGCGGCTTGCCCCCCCCTTTGTAACTTGGGCAGAAGGTTTGAGCACACAAACGGTAGGCGAAGACCAAAAACCGAACTAAATTTGGGTGAAGACTTTATTTTTTGGTCTTTTTTGACAGGAAAAACTGACTGATTCTAGGAGGAAAAAATTTCATTCTGGTCTCTGTTATTCTTAAATTTTCTGAATTTCCTGCCCTCCCCCTTTCGAAAATCCTGCGTACGCTACTAGCTACAGGAACCGCGTTGTTTTGTACTACAAGAGCTGTTTTTGAATTTCGCTTACAAAAACGACTCTCCTCAAATAAAATTAATGTCTTTGCCATTGGCTATTGTTTTTACGATAAGTCTTCGTCCCCGATCCCAGGGTGGAAATATTGCACGTTGTTGCGCTCTTGGATATTGGCTTAATTCACAGCAATTGTCTGTGCTCGATAGATTCAAACAAATCAATAGCAAGTTTAAGTGCTAGAAGCCAATAAATGGACGTGAAAACTTTGAAAAATGGTCATAGTTCTTCCAAAATATAGCGCCACTCTAACTTTCGTAAGCAATGAAAGAAGGATAAAAATGTGATCATTTAGTCTTTGCTACCTCCGTAATTGCTACCCTGAGCAAGTGTTGTAAAAAAACTTTTTTTTGGAAGGTGTTTTTTAACCTTTTTTGTTAATGAGTTTGTGTAGTTTTTAGATAATTGAGAAGACTTGTATGTTTTTTCATAATTTGGTTAGGTACTTTGCTTCTTTTGAGTTACATAGATGTAACAATTGCTTGCTGAGAGAATGAAATGCGGAAATTTTGGTAGTTATGGTGGAATTGGTAACTCTGCTATTTTCGTACTCACAAACCGGCTTATTTCACAGCAATCCGCAGTGGCTTCGCTAAAGGTGGTGACACCCGGGGCGAAATTTTGCGGTGTCACCCTTTACAATGTATAGCAGGCTGCAAAAGGTTATATTTTAAAGATAACGGTACAATTTCATCACAGTAGATAGCGGTTGTTATTTGGCTATTGGCTGGCTCAATAACTTCTCATTGTAGGATTCTATAATTTGGAAGTATGAGCAGCACACGTTAAGTGTCAGGCGCGTAAGCAGAAATCTGCAATGGAAGAGAGGCTGTGTTTCAGGGTCTGGAAGCTCTGCCGGAGGCCTCTGGGGGCGCTGCCTTCAGCACTCGAAAACAAATTATTTTTTTACAATTAAATAACTTAATTTTAGGCTTCTTTTGATAAAAATTAATGCTTTTAAAACGAGGAATCAGGAAGAACACTAGTGGCAAAGAAATGAGCAAAAACAAGATTAGACTCAGTCGCGTAGCCAAAAATCTGCAATGGCGGGGGCTGTTTCGGGGATCTGGGCCCAGAGCCCCCTGCGCTCGAAAATTTTGTAACTTATTTTTTTGCAAAATAACTTAATTTTAGGCCTATTTTAATGAAAATTAATGCTTTTGAAATGTGGCATAGAAATTATCAGTGCAAAAACATCATCAAACTGGTTGCGTAAATAGGCAATGGCTTTGTGAAAGATGGCTAATGGTAAAATTTCAGTTCTCTTATTTACAAGCTGGTACCGTAAATTATAAAATCTTATTGTTCAAAGAAACTCACAAGGAATAACCCATTTTGTCTATATTTAATAAAGAAAAATAATCGGTTGGAGAAGGCTAATCGAACGACATTTGAGTAGAAGTAATTGTAATCAACAAATGCTGAATAGCCATCCCTCCCTTATTCCTGAGCTTACATATATTCATAGGTGGGCAAGTTAATGCAAAACATTAGCTTCGTTAACCACTAGTCCGTTTACAAACTTCACATCTCCGCTAACATTAATCCGTTATTTTCAGCTTTAATTAACGGAAGTAGATGAGGTCCGTTAATTCGTTAATATTTTGCGTGTAATTTACATTTCTTTTTGTTCACTCGCTTTTAGAACACGTATTGACGCTGTTGAGCTGATTGTAAGGAAAAAATTATTGCTATGGTGATCTTTTTGTGCTTTGGAAGTTACATTTTACAGTCTAATATAATTTCGAGATAAAAACAACTTCAAATGCATTTACGAAGCTACAATCAAAGCATCTTTGGAAATTGCGAACAGCGATAATTAATAAACGTATGAGGCTGCAGCTTATTATTTGCCACTAGAAAGAGCTCCTTTCTTCCATAAAACTCGTGCTAATACGCAACAAGCGTTACCAGTGTAAACTGGTTTGCACCGGTATGATGAATGAATGGTGAAAGAAATTAACGATAAAAACCTTAACGGAAGTTAATCGAACTTAACGGAAGTTAAGTTAGTCCGTTAACATGAAAATGCTTTTTAACGGATTAACGAGTTAATGAAAAAGTTAGCTTCGTTATTAACGGATTAACCATTAACGGACTAGTGCCCACCTATGCATATATTTATTTTATTTTTTTCATGAAATGTAGCCTACCTTAAGCATGTTTCAACAAGCGATCAAATTTCATTGCTTAGTTTTGACGACTTTTCAAAGTTTTTGCTGAATTGTGAGTTATATTTTTGACAAGTTTGCGCCCCTCCTCTCAATAAATGTTTTGAAAGATGCTTTGAATCATTTTTTAGTCCATTGCAGTGTGCTGAACATTTCCAATGATATTAAACATGTTGTTGTTTTCTTTTTTGTTCATTTGTCATAAAATGGTGTCACTCCAAAACGATGATACCCGCGGCGAGCCCCCCCGTAGAAACGCCACTACTGCAACATCTTTTTTCTTAACAATTTTGTCGACACCCTTATCCAGTCTACATCATAAGGCTTGCCCTGCCCCTGCAACTAATAGTTATTCGCGAGTCGGACTTTGAATAAAATGATGCAAGACACTTTTATCTATTAAAAATTTTATGAATATTAAGCGAAGGTTTATTACATATTTAATAACTGCCAATGTAAAATTTTTATTGCTTTTAAACAAATTGATTCTGATTATCGTATTGTAGCCTATTGCGATTTTTTTGTTTTGTAAAATGGCAGATATAGAAATACCGTAGTCTACTTTGATGTATTTGCAGGTCGTAGAAAATTTGCGGTGCTGATTGTAAACCGATAAAATGGCTCAGGTCCTTGCATGGGCTCCACTAAACTTCTCGAATTTCAAAAAATCTTTCATTTTTAGTAGTTATTATACTTGCTGCATTCTTATTGCCCCCCTCCCCCCCCCCCCCCGGGGGTCACTTAAATTTGACGGAAGAAAACTACGAATTTTGGTGAAGACCCTTTTTTTCTGCACCTAAAATTGACAAAAAAATGCAACGAATGTCTAGTTATAACATAAAACATAACCTCTCGTTACGCTACTAAGGCTTTCAATTCTATTACAAAAACCTTAAAAGTTACTTGCCTCGGTTAATCTCTAATAAACATTTCGCAGAGTATTATTTATTTTTTCGAAACAGAAACAAGTTCTGATGGACTTGTTTTATTGTGAGAAATTGGTAAGCTAGTCTTCATTATTATGTCATTGACTTTGTTAATGTAAATGTACAGCAATGTTAAAATTTCTGTGATTGTGCCAGAAAAGATGCCAGTGAGAATTGAGCTTCGAAGCCAGCAAGCAGCATTGTATCTACAGGACGGCGAGTCATCTGCCAAGATAAAGAACTTTTTCGTTGTTTTGAGCAGAACAAAGCGGTGATCAGTTTACATTTTCACTTGCGAGTTCGTCACGCTCACTGGAAGTGAAGAAGCAAAAATGGAAATCGAAAACTGGAGATAAGGGTTTGATAATAAAAAAGAATAAAAAAATGGCAATTAAAAAGAAAGGAGCTGCCCTTAACAATACAAAAGAAATTAATAAACCCAATGAAGACAGAAATAAGATCTTAAATCGAAAAAAAGTTGCCGATAAACAGACAATAGCAGCTTCATCAGATAATTTAAGGGTCACTGGTGCTACGGTGTCGGGGATACCAGACACCGCATCAGTGCCTATTCAATGCACAATCTCAGAGGATAATTACGACTCGGACGCTGGAATCCAGCCTGAAGCCGCTGTTAATCAATTCGATAGCGACTCAGATGGATTCGTCGTGAGACGATTACTGAAAGCTCACCAAAAAAACGACCACACTGAGAATCAAGCACAAGACTTCGTACCAGCAGCTGTTCCATTCACCTTTGTAAACCCTCCTCCTACAGCGCCGCGAAGCAGCCCCACCAACGAGCCACTGCCTCGAAGTTACAGTGAACTTTACTATAGAAAGTAAGTCAAAAGTTAAATGTTAGAACTATGGTAGCATTGGTAGGCCTATTTACATAGGTGGGCACAAGTCCGTTAATCGTTAATCCGTTAATAACGAAGCTAACTTTTTCATTAACTCGTCAATCCGTTAAAAAGTTTTTTCATGTTAACGGACTAAATTAACTTCCGTTAAGTGTTGTTAACGGACTAAAGTAACTTCCGTTAAGTTCTCTTAACTTCCGTTAAGGTTTTTATCGTTAATATCTTGCAGCTTCGTTGTGCATTTAAACTTGTTTTTATCTTGAAATTAGATTAGACTGTATAATGTATCTTTCAAAACACAAAAAGACCACCATAGCAATAAATATTTCCTTACAATCAGCTCAACAGCGTCAATACGTGTTCCAGAAACGAGTGAATAAAACGAAATGTAAATTACACGCAAAATGTTAACGGATTAACGGACTTTATTAACTTCCGTTAATTAAGGCTGAAAATAACGGATTAACGTTAACGGAGGTGTGAAGTTTGTTAACGGACTAGTGGTTAACGAAGCTAACGTTTTGCATTAACTTGCCCACCTATGCCTATTTACCAAAATAATCATTTTTGAAACTCGAAAATTTGAGTTTTATGCGTCATACTTTTGCTTGTGACAACTTGGGATATCACAACCCTTGCAATCTATCGATTGCATCATGACCCGGTGACCTTCATGCCAAGGAACAAAATAGCTTTACAGTCATTGCGGGGCGTACAAATAGCCGACTTAAAATTTTACTGTTTGTAAGTTGGAGGACTAGAGCTTATCAGTGTATGATTGATCAGGATCAAATCAAAGCGTTGTAGTGCTTAGTTTTGGGTCTTTATTCTAGTTGAGAACAATTTTTTCCCACCTGGATTGAGTTGTGTAGCTGGCACGCCGTGCGTACCGAGTTTTGGGTTAAACAAAAGATACATACGGTCGTACGCCCACAGTAGTTCGGCCCGTTTCACATTGGCGACCAAGTCAGTACGACAGTAGAAGTCGGAACAGATGATTGCGTTGATTTGAATGGCGCTTTTCACGTTTGGTCGTACGACACATATTTTGGCCGCATCACATTGAATCTTGACCCAGCTGGTCTTACGACCAATAATTTGGTCGGACGACCAGCTTTCGCCAGTGCGAAACGGGCCGAACAGAGCCTAAATGTTTTGCCCCGCCATCAAGCGTCACATTTGAAATCATATTGGCATACAAGTTGAAGTTGCTGCATTTTCGTAGCTGGTGTTAATTGGTGGTAAATTGCTTCATGTACAATGCTACAAATCATACACAATTATACTGGTCACTGCATTAGCCTAGGCATACTGGATCACAAATACAAGACAAAAACCGTGCAGATAGTTTTATTCTGAGCGAGATCGTCAGGGGATAGCTTGTTCAAATAGACTTTTTACATACCAAATTAATTTTTTCGTTACAAACATATGATGACATCTTACGGGTTTTTGTCTAAGGTAATAATGAATTAATTTGAATATTTTGTATGGTAAATATGAATGTTTGTCTATTTTTACGACCAGAGCTCTTGGTAATCGCGTTATTCCTTGTTTAGATACAACTATTACAATCCGTACAACTATATGGGGACGACAGCGCGGGAAGGAAAGGATGTGTCGCTGCCCCGCTTGCCAGGCACAAACGGGCCGTACGACGTCCAGCTAGATACTTTCCACCAGAGAGCGACCACGAGTCCACCCACGCAGAGGTTTCCAGGCCTGTCACAAGGTAGAAGCTTTCTCGGTCATTCAGTATTCGCCTGCTCAAACTTTGCTAGCTTATCCTTGTGTAGGCGTTGTTTTTATTTTGACGCTGATCGCATGATCTGGGTTCAACCCCCACCCTGGCCACGTTATTGTGTCTTTGGGTAAGGCGCTTTACGGTGATAATTTCTGCTGGTATGTTTCTGGCAAGCAGCAGATTTAACCGAAAAGAAGTCAAACTTTACCGGAAAAAAATAGTTGTAAAAATGGAGATCTTCTTAGCAAAGGCTGACTCATCCAGTTGTTTCTCGTTTCCGTTACTTTTTCATTACAAGAGGATAAAGATGCACCAATCAATCCGTTAATTATCAGAGCTGGTTTTTAGCATAAAGCATAGAACGCCGTCTCGCAATATTGATTGAAACGTTCCCGTTTTTTTTTGTGTGTTTTTCTTAAAAAATCAAACCTGGACGTGGAGTTATCAAGTGATGCTGCAGTAGGTTATGCCTATACCCAAGCAATAATAAGATAGAAATTATTTAATTACCAACCAATCAGTGTTCAAGTGGATAAAGCGTTTGCTACTGAAACGGTAGACTTTGGTGCGATTCTCGGTGTGGTCAAACGGAAGACTACAAAATTTAATATTTTACTGCTTTCCTGCCTGACGTTCAGCATTTAAAGAGACAGTGTGAAGCCTTCGTCGTATGTGGGAGACAATTTGGCTGCTGACGGCTTGACTGGAAGTTCGAAAGTTTAATTTTGTTAAAATTTTACTGTTGTTTTTACTGCATTTGATTATGCTAAATATTGAACGAAATTAACTATGCAATGAAAATAAAGCAG
This sequence comes from Trididemnum nubilum, assembly GCA_963965965.1. Taxonomy (NCBI): domain Eukaryota; kingdom Metazoa; phylum Chordata; class Ascidiacea; order Aplousobranchia; family Didemnidae; genus Trididemnum; species Trididemnum nubilum. The sequence goes on along the minus strand of OZ014482.1, from coordinate 33,518,476 downwards.
GTGCTTTTTGACCAATTTTTATTTCACCACTTTGTTTTTGATTGTTAGGACAGCTTACATTTACTGTATGTCCGCAACGATTAACAATGAAACCGACTGCAAGATACCATCAAGTGTTTACTAACTACTGAAGAAGTTGTCGTGCTTATTTTAGCGGGGACAAACTCTTGGTACAAAATTCAAACCTGCCTTGTTTGACGTTCAGCATTAAAACGGTCGAGCTTGACCTGAAAGCGTAACTGCCCAAATAATATACGTGAGTCACGAGACGTACGGTGTGTCGTTCTTGCCTTTGCATTTGTGAATTTGGAATTTTGGAGGGTAGTTTGTCAATGAGTGCCAGTCGAAAAATGCTGGCTCATCTTTTCTTGCAGCGACTTTTTATCATTTATTCACAGCTGGTTGATTTGTTCAGGTAACTCAAACTTGCCGATTCCTCCCCGTCCTGACACCGAGATGTCGCATGCAGGGTTGCCACCTTATTTTGTGCGCAGTACATTAGATGAAGTCGAGCGGTTGCCGGCTATTCATCCTTCAATCTGGGTAAGCCGGCAGCTCGTAGCGCTCCTTTGAAGTGCCTGTTTCTTTCACAACTCAACACAGCCACACATTAATGACCTATGAATAAACAGAAACACTTGTTTAACATGTTTTATGTAATAATACACCACTGTCCTATCTCGAATCATGTTTCGCTTGTGCATAGCTGAAGGCGCTTGAAAGGTTTGCTTTGTACACACATTAAACCGCTCAGTGACCAAGCCTTCTTCGATGAGTTACCTACTCAAAACCTTTTCTTTCAACGCTGATCACTGCAAAGCTTTTTTATAGTTCCATGCTAATTCAATCTAGCGACGTTCCTTTGTTTTCCAACTGTCTTTTGCTTTCTAACTATACTACAAGCCTATAAGACGCGTAAAAGGCTGGACAGTGCTGCCGTTGTGGGGTAGGCTTCCAACTTTTTTTTGCGAACGTTGACTCAAAGCTCTCGTATTTCTGCTTAGCTTTTTTTGGAACGAAGTTTTGGTTAAGATACAAAAAGGATTTAGCGGAGTATCAAATATCAAGGGGTAAATTTTAGATCAATTTCCGTTGAAATTCAAAAACTGCTCACGTCACGCTTTGAAATTAAATTCAAATCACGTTTTATGCAAGCTTACATCTAGATGAAGAAAATTGATATTATTTCGAATTTTTGCGGTAAATCGGTCAGCATGCAACCTGGTCATGAACTTTTATCCGTCTTTTCAATGCAAATTAAGAATCGAATCGAGTGGCTATACTTTACTCGAAGACCGAGAAGGTTCCGTCGCAGCCTTTCGTCCGTATTTGTTCGCATTAATAATTTGCATAGATGGGCAAGTTAATGCAAAACGTTAGCTTCGTTAACCACTAGTCCGTTAACAAACTTTATACTTCTGTTAAAGTTAATTCGTTATTTTCAGCTTTGATTAACGGACGTTAATGATCGAAGTCCGTCAATTCGTTAACATTTTGAGTGCAATTTGCATTTCTTTTTATTCACTCACTTCTAGAACCGTAATGACACCGTTGAGCTGATTGTATAAGGAAAAAATTATTGCTATCGTGGTCTTTTTGTGTTTTGGAAGTTACAATTAACAGTCTAATATAATTTCAAGATAAAAATAACTTCAAATGCACTAACGAAACTGCGATCGGAAAATTTTTGAAAATTGCAAAGAGCGATAATTAATAGACCTATGAGGCTGCATCGTATTATTTGCCACAAAAAAGAGTTCCTTTCTTCGCTTTTTCTTCCATAAAATTCGTGCGAATACGCAACAAGTGTTATCAGTGCAAATCTGGTTTGTACCGGTACGATGAATGAACGGTGCAAGAAATTAACGACAAAAACCTTAATGTAAGTTAACGAGATTTAACGGAAGTTAATTTAGTCGGCATAAAAAAAACTTTTTAACGAATGAACGAATTGATGAAAAAGTTAGCTTCGTTATTAACGGATTAACGATTAACGAATTTTTGCGCATCTATATAATTTGATGTCAAATCCTTTTGACTTTTGTTTTTTGTTATTTTCTTTTTGTGGTTTTTGACGCGAGTGGAGACCAACAAACTTCTGATAATCTGTGAAGAACTTTTCCAAAGTCTATTTTCACTTTACTTTCAAAGTAAAGAAACTTCACGTAAAAATGCATCGAAATAGCAGTTGCAGACCTTTTTTTGATGTTTATCTTAAACTGACTGATTATATAGTTAATGTTCAACCTTAGATTATAGCTAATGTTTTAGAACCCAGCACTAAGACTGAATCAAAATTCTTTTTATTATTTTTTTTAAAAACCAGGACACAACATGCACTAGAAAAAATTCACGACCAAAAAAATTATGGAAAGTTGTCGGCCTATTTGCGGTGCAATTTTGGTCTAATTTTAACAGGCCGGATGAAGAATCATCGCGGCCCGCTAACGATTCGCCAGCCAGACTTTGGGCAGCCCTGGCGCAATCTTAACAAATGGTTCCAACATGTTGCATGTAATGGTTAAATTGAGACATTTTAGGTACAAGTAGATAACATTCTGAGCACCTTGATAGGCTGCCTGGGGACGGATCCCGTTGCCGCTAAGTGATTTGGAAAATTTTTAAAGAAAATGGAAACTTTGGCGCATGATTAGATATTACACATGATTGAAGCTAATTGCTAAATTATGAAAAGGTAATGCTTAAAGCTAATTGCTAAAGCTAAAAGAATTAAATTGCAAAGATATGAAGTTTAAAATTCTTTCAGTGCATTGGCGATAGTCTATTCCAAAGCAGTTTTGGCCTGTTAATCCGAGAAGTTTAATTTGATTATTAGATGTTTACGTTTATACTGTCCTTCGCTTTTCGTTTGATTTCTCGAATTTTATTAACAATACATGTGGGGTTGCTCTTTTCTCATCAATTTTTTCTGCCCGTGTTTAGGTTGCTTATGTTACGTTATAACTCAAGTTATGTTGATTCGTTGATTTAAACAATTGTTACTTTTTTTCTATAAAAAGTGTTTTTTAAGGACATTGACTACTTTTGTGCTGAAATACGAATTTAGGAATGTAAATAATCGGTACATTCATTTCAGGTTTGTTTCTCACAAAAAAGTTCGACAAACGTTGAAATGGTTCCAAGGACCAGTTTGCTTGTCTGCTATAGGTCTTCTAATCTCTTGTAAATAAACAAATTTTTTGCTTATTGCAGGCCTCGCGGGGTGAGCGGAGGGTGGAGTACCGTGGCTTTGTTTCTGCTCCTCCTCTCTCCACATCACCTCCAGGAACGGCCGCTGCGCGCCGGAGTCCCTCCAAGTTAAACACAATCCCGCTGAAACGGGCGTCGGCAGTGAAGAAGGTGGAAGAGCCGGCGAACGAGTGCTGGCGGTGCGCGCTGAGGCTCGAACATTCAAAGTGCGAAACCACCAAATACATAAGGTAAACCTGGAGTTTTCGCATCAATAAAACAAGCAAAAATTTGGACCGAAACTGAATTTTTGTGCGATTAGTGCATTATAGCACAGGTCAAATCCAAACCCTGAGAAGAAACGTTGATGTTTAATTTTTTCAACTTCTCACTGGTGGTACTTACATAGCAGTTTTCGCAACGTAAATCCAATGTGATAAAAGTTTGATTAAAAACCGTTAAGACTTTTTAAATAGTAAAACTTTTAAACCGTTTCGGAAACAGCTACGTCCATTATCAGTAGAAACTAAATTTTATTTCAAAATTAAAAAATTTTACCATTTTAAATAAGGCTTTACTGGTTTTAATTAGATTACAGAAAACTGCCGTGCAATCATTACGGAAGATGTAAGTTCTTATCAGGGTTATCTGCTTGAAAGTAGATGAAGATATATTGTGAATCACTCGTAAGCGGTGAGATGAAAATTACTTTGGTTTGCTAACTTGAAAAAAAAATTTTTTGATATTGCACTTTCAGCAAGTTGATAATAATGTGATTTCATTGCAGAATCGGAGGGGGCTTTCGTCATAGTTACTGGTTTGTTCGGCAACTCATCGACAAAGCAAAAGAAGAAGAAGAGAAACAGTTGGATCTCATCAAGAGAGAACACAAAGCGATCTTCTCCGAAAAACTCGCCTGGAGAGTCGGCAAAGATGGGAAACGTAAGCTTTGCGAAAAAATATTTACACGTGTGAAACCAGGCTCACTGCTTATTTACCCACACCGCGTGCCTGTTTTGGGATTCGCTAATAAATCTTTCGTCGGGTTTGGCCACCTCACGGGCTGACGGCTTAAATTCAACGAAAAATAAATTGCTAAGTGTTTTTTACAGCTAGGACTAACGACGAATGGCTAGTTCTGGAATCGAGTCTAGGGCCAGCAGTATCTCCTTTTCCAATCAGTTGATTAGAGCAACTGTGCTGCATCGCGACTGCCGCACAAAGCAACAAAATCCATTTTGCCACGTGATTGCGATTGTTTTTAATCCGTGCAACTATCAAGAGTCCATGCCATCACTATGCAATACAAGAAGCTGGTCGTGCAAAAGTCACATAGGCAGCCGCAATCAAGCGTAACAGTACGTCGCTTTCGTAAGCGAAAAAGCTGCTGCCATGTAATTGCTATCCCTCAGGCTGGCATCGCTGCCCCAACCCTAACTGTAATGCAACGTTTTCAAGCAAAAAAGGGAATGCTCCATGCACTTCCTTTCCTGCTCCTGACTACTGCATCTATACTCCGTATGCTTCCATTCCACGCCTTCCTAACCCAAGCGCAAATCGAATCTGGTTGTGAAGGTTGGAAGGCGAACGCATTAACCACTACACTACACCAATCGCAGCAATGCAATGTAAAAATGTCGTATTTAAACCAAATGTATGAAAAAAAGTAATTGCGGGTTATGCTTGATTGCGGCTGCCTGCATGACTTTTGCATGACTAGCTTCTCGTCTATATGATGTGCGTATAATATCAGTATATTTCGACGTGTTGTGAGCGTGCTTTGACGAAACACTGAACAGTGATGACTCGCACGGACTGAAAGTGATTGCTCATATTGTCAAGCAACATGAAGTCTTGGGTGGAAAAGTATCAAGTTTTATTGTTTTTTTTTTGTCTTCCTTTTTTTTTTGAAACTATACACAGACGTTTTGGATACTGTGAGGATCTCGCGTTTCTTCTGGATTTACCTAAAATAAGAACTTTTGTTGTTTTTTTCTTTTTTTTTTTGAGTTGAAGAAATGAGAACTAAGCTATTGGTTTTGTGCAATTTTTCATCCACACGTGAAACTGAAGGGCGAGATGCCAGGTTTCTTAATGCGTACAAACCAATCGAGACACTTTGGCATTTGCCATAAGTGTCTATTTCCAGTTACCCTAAACTTGCTGGGCATGAAAAACAACAATTTGTTTTTACAGTCCATTTCTAAAAAAGCAAAAAAACTTAAAATAAGTTGGACAGTTGGGTATTGTTTTTAGCATTTTAATCTGTATTTGGGCTTCAGCACTGTTAGCTGGTTAGTGGCATCCATCATTTTTTGCAAACATTGTCAGTGATTAGTTTTTCATTCTTTGAACTTTGATTGGCGCCATAGCAACATCACTACATCGTCATAGCTTCGTGTTACGTGTTTTCTGTTACATTGTTGTACCTTGCCAAGGATTTGTTTGAAAACAATACGTAGCAGCGTATTGCTGTATTGTTGATTGTTTTCTTATTCGTTTATTACATCGTATTGTAATGTCAATCAACAATGACGGCAACTTTATATTTGTTTTTTTACAAATTAAAGTGCAAATTCTACTACATTTATATACAAAATTTTAAACCTTAATTTTTGAATAGATTCCCACAGTCAAAAACCCAATTTGATAGAATTTTTTGATCAGAAAATATTTAGCTATTTTGATGTCATGGGTTGAATCTGCCTAAGGCGTCAAAAAAAATTGACTTCGAATAAGATTCAAACCCACGCCAACAACCACCAGAAACATACATTAAACTGGCAGCATTCTTCAACGCAGGACCGTGATAGGAACATACAGGGATACAAACTCGAATTTGAATTTAAATTTGACCACGACAAACCTCAGTAGAAATATAAAGCGTTTTTAATTGCGTGATTGTTCTAAAAGACCACTGTCACGGCAGAAGGCAGAGTGTAAGTCCGATGAAATTACAGAAAAAACGTTTAATTAGTCTGTCATAAAGAAGGACATAATATGCGTATAAAAAATACTATTTTTGCAGTAGCTTCTACACTGATATGAAGTCATCAGCCTGCACAAAACCTTTTCAAGATGTACACCCCAATAAGCTTACAGAAGTTTGGGGTTTTAGTCAAACAAGATGCCAATATTTCGCATACGAACTAAAATTATATTTTGGCGTTTTAAAGTCTGATTTTAAAATTTCCTTCTAAAGAAAATCTATGGTCTACTGAAGTAGGGATCATCAGATACTTACACATTTTTCGCATCTGCTAATATGTTGATTTATTCAGGCTCCCTAAAGATTGGTCGGGGAATTGAAATTAGGCACTCATGTATGATGCACTTTCCCTATTGGATTGCTGTTTTAGCAACTTATACCCGTAAGTCTATGCTGTGACGTATTAGGAGAACGGCGCATCAAGACGTTCGTGCGCACAAAGAGCGGACGGAAAGTGGCGAAATACCAGTACGTGGCCGAGGACGTGTATGAGGAGATGGTTGCGCTAAACAAAGCTGGCGCTAGAGCGAGCGATTCCGCCAAACGACGCCTGAAGCAGAAGCTTGCGCAATCAATGGGATTATCGGTGAGCGATCAGCGAGTTCTTGTACTATGCAGTCATTCATTCGTTTCTGGTTTAGAAAGTCTGCAAGCGACTTGACTTTGCGAAAGGAAAAATTTAACCCCAGGTGCAAGCGTTTAAACAGGTTTTGGACTTAAGGCTGAAGGTGCTGAAAACTCAATTCTTTCAGATGACTTTCAATTTTTAGCAATTTAGTGCTTTCAACTGGCTCCACAAACGTGCGAAATGTGATCCAAATAGCGTTAAAATGGCTATTTTTTCCCGAAAAATTGCAAAAATACCCCACAACAAGCGTTTACGATAAGCATTTTATTGAATATTAACTGTGTGTTAGCGTTTATATATTGTAAGTTACAGTTAGATAATGGTTAATGAGTGACCATAAAATATCATATCAGCCAACATAGTCACATATGTAACAGGTTATCAACAAAAAGGAATATGAACTCGGATATAAATACGAAAAATAGTAGCTAAAGGGGCATCAACGTTAATTTAACTGATTTATTGTATGCCAAGCAAAATCTTATATTTTTTTGACATTTTTTTGCGACTAATTTCAAAATTCCTGCCACTTTTAGATCGAAAGATATTTGTATTTATTTTCCCACTATCTGTTGCATTCCTTTCATTTCAAAATAATTTTTGAATCACTGATCCGTGACTGCTTCTGTTGCCATGGCTTGGACGCTAGGTTGAACGTTATCTACTAAGCCTATCACTGTTGTAGCTCCTACCACCATCAGTAGCATACCACTAGCTGTGGATTTTAACTACTAGCCTAACTGTTTTTAGACAAGGTTTTACTCTTAGAATTGCAACAAGCACTTACTAAACTAACGTAAAGAATCAGTAGGCTATGCTAGCATATCAGCCTAGGCATGTATTTTGTTTCTTTCCAAGCGCAGCAAATCACGTATGTTTTTGGTATAAGTAGCAAATTCAAATCAATGAGTGAATTTTTGCTGTTGAAAACCAACTTATCTCATCGAAGTCACACCAGAAACCTGGCATGAAGCTTATCTTACCCTGATAACTTCAATCTGACAAAGCTCGTTTAAAATCATTAATGCAATGCAAATTTGATGTTGTCATGTTGCCACAGCCGAATTTTTTCCCGTAAAGTCAAAATCTTTCCCGTTAAAGCTATTTAACGTCAAACAATGAAAAAGTGAGACAAAAACATTGGTAGTCAATTATTTTTTGTATATTTAGTGTTAAAATGCAAAAACTAGACCTCAATGCCCCTTTAAGATCGAGTTCTCTAAATAAGTAAAAGATAAAAAAATCATGGAGTCGCAGAGCAGAGCTAAAGAAATCTAAGGAATTTTTTTGCTTGTTCAATATTTACTTCTCGTAACAAAACATTTGTATTTAAGTACTGTAAATTTTTGATGCAAAATGCTGAGCTAAGTTTAGTTTCATGCATGTTAGTTTTTGCAACTTGCTCTCAACAAAACTCGAACTTGAACTCAAAATATGTGGTATTTCTGCCAAACTTGAAATATGAAAAATGAGAAATTCGAACTTGAATAACTCGAACTCAAAAATCAAACTTAGCTGAACTCGCACAAAAAATGACTATTTGCATCCCTGTGAAGAAGCGCCCGATTTGTTGAAAAAAAAAACTGTAAAAAACAGCAATATGTGTTGTTATGTCACAGTTGAACAACTTTTCAACAAATTGTATCTTGTACGTCAACTGTGCAAGGCGGTTTTATTGTAAATATAAACATCGCAAAACCTGATCATGTTCCGAACGATTGTTTGTAGGAGGAGGATGCCACGATGTTGGATACGTGGGACGCGCAGTCCGTGGGCGCTGATGAGGTAGCGGTGGATGAGGAGGGGAACCCCCTACTCGACGAGGACGGAGAGCCCATCAGCCTCGACGATCCGGCTAAGATTGAGGTAACGACTTTCAAACTGAGCTAAATAAAGTTATTACTAACCTTTCGCTTGTCCATGCCAGCTGGCTTCGTCAGGAAATCTTTCTCAAAAACGTAAACTGGATGTTCTTCTCTGGATGTCCCCATCAACAAGCACGTCAAAAAATGTAAACGTAATAAATCCAAAATTTATTAATGAAATGAGATTCGGAAAAACGTGTTAAATTGTAGCTTTTACTTCAAGAGTTACTCACTTAAACAATGTGACTTGGAGTAATGACAGTATCACAGCAGATTACTTTGGTACCGTACATTTAACAATTAAAAGTAAATTCTATAAATTTAGAATTTTTCAATGTTTCAGGAATGTGTAATCTGGCGTGATAGTCGCTCTAGCTAGCCATTAATTAGCGCTTTTATGATCTGATACTAACTGCAGATTAGAGACCTCTGATCTCAACACCACTGACATTTACCATGGGTCCGCGGCAACTGGCTGACGCAAGCTGACCGTGAATCAGCTAGTCGCGAACCAACTCTAACGTTAATGTTGGCGGTTAGGTTGGCTCGCAATCAGTTGACTTGGCTCGCTTAACAATGTATTTTTTCGCCAACATTTTTTGACTTGTTTGTTAAATGTTAAAATTATTGACAATTGTATTGATTACAATTTTTCAGGTTGTAAGAACCAAAAAATCTTCTATTTTTGTTGCTACTTAGAAAACCATGGCGGCATTTGATTTATAACTAGACAACAGCGTTCATTTGCTTGGAATATAATGACAATACTAGTTGTGCATGGGTCCTGTAGTCTATCGTAAACGTCAGTTCAAATTGCTTCTTTTTTACCAATTTTTTCCAATGCAAATTTGCTTCAAGTCTGCCTATTTAAACAATTTCCTCTTATATTGTTTGCTTCTAAGTGGGAAAAAGCATAGTTGGGCACAAGTCCGTTAATCGTTAATCCGTTAATAACGAAGCTAACTTTTTTATTAACTCGTTAATCCAATAAAAAGTATTTTCATGTTAACGGAATAAATTAACTTCCGTTAAGTTCTGTTAACTTCCGTTGAGGTTTTTATCGTTAATATCTTGCACCATTCATTCATCGTACCGGTACAAACCAATTTGTACTGGTAACACTTGTTGCGTATTAGCACGAGTTTTATAGAAGCGAACGAAGAAAGGTGCTCTTTTTGGGGGCAAATAATAAGCTGCAGTCTCATAGGTCTATTAATCATCGCTGTTCGCAAATTTCAAAACATTTTTAATCGCAGCTTCGTAAATGCATTTGAAGTTATTTTTATCTTGAAATTATATTTGACTGTAAAATGTAACTTCCAAAACACAAAAAAATCACCATAGCAATAAATATTTTCTTACAATCAGCTCAATAGCGTCAATACGTGTTCTAGAAGCGAGTGAATAAAACGAAATGTAAATTACACTCAAAATGTTAACGGATTAACGGACTTTATTAACTTCCGTTAATTAAAGCTGAAAATAGCGGATTAACGTTAACGGTGGCATGAAGTTTGTTAACGGACTAGTGGTTAACGAAGCTAACGTTTTGCATTAACTTGCCCTACCTATGGATAAAAGTGTGGTGGCTGTTAAGTCTGAATTAACGTAGTTTCAACACCGTACAAGATAAACTCCAGAAATTGCAGTTTGTAATGCTGCTTCCATATTTACCAGTCCAGGAATTAAACTCCAGATCGTCGCTCCACTATGAAGTGCGTTGATCCCCCGCCTACGTAGTTAGTACTGTAGTAAGCACGTGGTTCGGGTTTTAGGTTTACCTTTGGTCACAGGCAGTTGTAATTTTGTGTTGCAGCGCGCTATTCGGAGAAACCGGCGTAAGAAAGAAGGCTACGACCGCGACTGGGACGACGATTCAGAGAGAGCTGACAGCGGCTTGGCGTTTAGTGACAATGAGGAGCGTGAAAGACGAAGGCGATATCGTCGCGGTGGAGACGGCAGCGACAGCGAAGCTAGCAGGAGACATCGTAAGGGTGATAGAGATAGCGAGGGCAGTTTCACATCCCGAGGGGGAAGAAGGCACAGAGCCGGGCGAAAAGGTAGCGACGCTGCAGGTAGCGATTTTTCTGATGACGAGTTGGGCGGCGGCCGAAAACCACAAAGAAAAAAAGATGGTGGTGGCTCAGAAGCTTCAGAGATCGAAAGCGCTTATGGAAGTCACAAAGGGCGCAAGAAAAAGGATGGAAGAAGAGGGGTTGGTGGTGAATATTCAGATGATGAGGATGATGCTATGCCTGGAGGAAAAAAGGGTCGCAATCGAAGGGGCAGGCGCGGGTCTCGCGGTGGAAGTGATGAATCATATGACAGTAGAGATCCTAAGCAAAAGGGGAAGAAGGGTAAGGGAAAGAAGAAAGGTGGCCATGATGATGACTCTGACGGTGGGAGTGAATATAGCGGAAGCAGGCGCCGTGGAAAAGGTCGCCGGAAAGGAAGAAAAGGATCGGACGCCAGAAGTGGGTCCGAAAGTTACGATAGCGGCGGTGGGCATCGTCGCACGCGAAAAGGAAAAAAGAAAGGTGGACGTGGAGATGACGATGACAGTGGAAGCGAAAGTGACGATGGAGACGGAAGACGACATAAGAAGAGAAAAGGACGCAAAGGCCGACACGGATCTGGAGGTGAATCAGACGGAAGCGATTATTCGGACGACCATGGCCACCGGCACAAAGGCCGACGCCGCAAAAAAAAGGATGGAGCTGGAGATGATAACAACAGCGAGGGATCATACACAGATGATCGAAAAAGAGGTCGTAGAAAAAAAGATCGTCGCCGTGGAAGACGCGACTCATATTCTGATGAATATAGCAATGATGATGGCAGTCGGAGAGGGAAAGATCGTCGTAGACGACATCGACGTCGTGATAGAAGTGGCAGCGAAGATGACGATGATTACAGCACGGATGGCGGAAGGCGAAGAAGTGAGAGGCGGCATAGACGAAGACGCGATCGCAATGACGGCTCTGATCACAGCAGCTACTCGAGCGATCGAAGTGGAGGGCGTCGACATCGACGAAGAAAAGATCGCCACCGACGCCATAGAGACCACAGCAGTGAGGACAGTTATCGAACAGGTGATTCTGATCGATCGCGACATCGTTCGCGTCGACGACGCCGTCGCCGCCGTGATGATGGCGGTGCTTCCGATGACGATGCGAGCTATAGTTCTGGAACTGATGATGGACGCAGACGGAGACACCGAAAAGATCGCAAAGGCAGACGCAGAGGTCGCCGCAGGTCCTCGTATAGTGACGAGTACAGCGTTTCTGGTTCGGACGATGAAGGTGGGGGACGTCGCAGAAAAGGAAAGAAGAAAGGATCGCGACACCGTCGTCGTCATAGAGATGATGATTATTCTGACAATGAATATTCAGACAATTCTGGCATATCTGACGATAGCTACGACAGAAGAAGGCGACGAAAGAAACGTAAAGACAAACGCAGGCGACACAGGCGTCACTCGTCAGATGAAGATTATTCCGGGGACGAGTACAGTGACGACAGTCGACGAAGCAGGAGTGAGTGGGAGTTTTTGAAGCAAATACAACATTCAAGAATGTTGTATTGTTGTGGTAGCGGATGAATACATCGCCTTTGACTCTGTGCCTTCTTGTGTATCAAAAGCGCTCCGGATCACATCATCTTGAGCCTGAGCTTCGATTGTATTGATAACAATTGTCATATTTTGATAATCAAAAACGCTCATACACAAAGAAGTCGCAGTCTTTAGGTGGTGTGATCATCCTAGGTTGCGGTGCTTTCTAACGTATTTAGTGCGTAATTCATTAGCTGCTGCAAACATTTATTGTATATGTTGATGCGACATAGCGCATTCTTGGACCTTGGTTATTACGAAGATACTGCTCGACATCGGTTTTATTGAAGAAGTGAGAACTACAGTTTGAGGTAATAAAAAGGTGCCCCAAACTCTTGTTCCACTACTACCTTTATCCAAGATGATTGATTCCGTTTGATCTGTATCATTCGCAACCCTGCGTTTCGAACTTTGGTGACAACAAAAAAGGATGTCGTTATAAAATTTCTTATGTTCTATTTTCTGCAAGAAATTTTGCAAACTCATAACCTTTTCTGATATCACGAGAGTTCGAAACGCAGGATTGCCAATGGTCCTGAGTTAAACAGATTAAATCTATTTTAGTGGATACGGAGAATAGTGGAATAAGATTTGGAGCACCGTTTTATTACCTCTAATGGTTCTCATTTCTTCGATAAAACCGATCGTTTCGAAACGTTTCAAATTCTAATTAAAAGTGTTCCGCGTAACGTTATCGACTGGGTTATTGGGGATTCAAATTAATTTCAGTTGTTAGGCCAGTTTGCCGCCCACCATGCCGCTGTTGACCAGAAGTTGGCTCTGTTGTAAACTTAAAAGTTACGTTCTTTTCCTGTTACGATGACTTTTCATTAAAACTGAAGGAATTGGTTTGCTTGTTGCTCTGCCAGCAACAATCCAAATTATTAAATTCAGCTACGCTGCAGCATATGATTGGCAACGGAGTTTATAGGGAATATGTTGTCTGTCCGGTATGCCTGATCTAACCAAGCTTGAACGTAAACCTTTTTTTGCAACAGCAAATTTTTCTTGGCACTTTTTTCAACTAGCTCTTGGTCTACCGGTGACGCTGTGGATCGCAGGTTATACTGGTAGTGCGATCCAGTCTCAAGATATCCTGCATAACAGTGTATTTATTGAAAATTATGATATCAGGAAGGCGTCGGCGTCATAGACGCAGAAGTTACTCGTATAGTGATGAAAGCGGATCCCTCGACAGTGGCGCTGAGTCTCGGAGAGGCCGAAAAAAGAGGCACAGAAGACGGCGGATGCAAGTTTGAAGCGTATTATTTAAGCTACCGGAACTAACTGATGCTTTATAGACTAAATCATTAACGGTTGGGGTTTCTTCCAAATCAATCCCTGATGAGCAGGATCATGACCTGCCATAAATTTTGCATAAAAAATGCGACAACTTTTAGTGAAATGGAAGCGAGAATGCTTTTTCTTACTGCATCCATATCCCTAATTTTAACACATCTAGCGTAGCTGTCAACTGCAAACATTATCTGAGTATCTTTTTTTTTTTTCTTAGAGGGGAGAGATAGTGTAGAGTGGATTCATGACCATGCTTTTACCACGGTTCGTGCGTGATGTTTTGAGCGCCACTGGAATACTTTCGCTGAAAGTTATCTAGAACTCTCGAACCGAAAAGCATTTTCATACTGCAATTACTTTCTGGATAATAAGTTTATATTTTTTTAGTCCAATATAATTACACGCTCAAGCAACGCTGATTGTGTTTTGTGCAGATGCAAGTGCTTTGCAAGTGTTTATTGTCGGCAACCCAACATCATATCAAAAATAATGACGTTTTGATTGCAGGCATTCATCTGATTATTCGGACGAAAGTAGTCGGTCGAGATCACGTGATCGAGGGCGACGTCGGCGACACAGAAGACGCGATAGAAGCGAGTCGGATTATTCTGACGAGGGATCAAGCGTGAGTTTTTTGTTTAAAACCCTCTTTGGTTTTTTTAACAGTCGATTGTTTGTTGAAAACTCGCCTTAATAGAAACACAACAAAGATATATTTATATTGCAATTGGATTTAATTTAGAATGGAAATGAAAGTTCAAATCGGTCCGATTCCGAGGGATTAAAATAAAGGTCATAAACTGATCAGCCAAATCCCACGACGAAACAAAAATTCTTCAGATGAATGCACGATCGAGTGCGATAGATCAAATGAAAACAAGCTAACGAACTGGCGATGCTGTCGTACTAGCTGGCTGCTTTCTGCAAATAAAGAAGTCCAGTACAAAATACTAGATAAGCCTACGCACAAAAAAGAGCAACATTTACCAACCGTTTTGACGCCAAAAAAATTGGCTTTCACATACAGTCGCCAATCTTTCAACAAAAAATAAAGTTTGCAACCTTTCCAAAACAATTGAAGTTTCTAAACAGTTCCCAAGAACAAGTCAAAAAAAGGTTAAAAAGTCAAGCGTCGGCATATATACAGTATTACGTCACTCGGGCAGAAACGCAAAAACGTGGGGAAAAAATGCAAGAATGCAAGAGCGGATAATCCAGCAGAAATTGAAAATCGACGAAAAACTGAAAATCGACGAAAAACTGAAACCCCGAGTTTGAAACTGCGCTAACAGTCTTTATACTTCACTATAATAAATTGGGCTGCAGCAATTGTTTAATCGATTCATTTTTACGATGTAGCCACGAGTTTCACTACAAGGAACGCCATGATGTGGTGGCGAAGTGACTTGTCTTCAAACTCTACTTCTCTTCGATTCGATTGCAATTGTCAAGAAAAGAGTTTATTTCAGATTTTGAAGTAATACAGGCGACGCATCTACAAGATTTGGCATTCCCTTATACTATTGTTTATCAAAATTGTCTACCCATTCAAATGTTTGTTAAACTTTTGCTTCAAACAATGTTATTACATCTCGTCAGTTATACAGTAATAATAAATGTGTTAGTTTCCATAGGAATGATAAGGCCATGTTACAATAGATGTCTGATTATTTAGAGTTGCGTTTTTTTTTCTGTGGAAAAGAGCATGAAATGCCACCCTACAGAATTTTCTGTAGTTGTTTTGAGCTAGCATTTTGCACACTTTGCTTTGGTTGAAAGCTTTTACTTGATATTAAGTAATAATCATTCCAGCGAAGCCGAAGCCACCGTCGGAGGAGGAAGCACAAAGGCAGACATCGTCGTCATCGCGACTCCGATTCCAGCTATTCTGACTCCGCTTCTTCTCGAAGCAGAAGCAGGCATCGACGTCATAGACGACGCGGGCGACGACACCACAGTTCTGATAGTGACAGCGATGAAAGGTTCTTTTTTTACAATCATATTCTGACTACGTTTTGGTGAAGATTATATCTTGTTTTTCCACTGAGAAGAGAAATCACCAGAGAACTGTTTCCAAAAACAAGCAAAAAAAATGTTGCATTAACCATTTGTTTTTTTAACCATTTGTTTTTTTCCAGCTATCAATTTTTATTCGAAGTTTATAGCTGTGTTACTTTAATGTTTTTAATGTTTTATTTTTGAAAGATTAATTATTATTGCAGTATACCTGAAAGCCGCCACGATTATATAAGACTTGGTGCCAGTGGAACTGTCGCATTGCAAGAGCGATGAATCATGAGTTGAAGGTTGAAGCACCCGTTGAGGGAAAATATCTGGGCTATAGAAAAAATTAAAAAATTCATTTAGTAGTTTTTCAGTCAGATTCTGGGCTTTGCAAGTGCGCAAATGTGTAGTGTACAGTACAGTATGCTGCAGCAATATACAACGCATCTACGCGTGCTGTCCTAAGCTGTATTTTTATGACAACTTTGGTCGAGATGCACTTGGAATTTGTCACTTTAAAAATTCGTCACCTACATTTCTACAGCATCTGCATCTTTCTAATGTTACAGCTCGCGCGATAGACGCCATAGGCGACGACGGCGTCATCGTAGACGTCACAGTGACGATTCTTCTGACTATTCATCTTCTGATGACTCGCGATCCAGAAGACGTCACCGAAGACGACATCGTAGATGTTAGTACTCGCTTATGTTGGGTCGTTTATTGTACAATGCATGCGTTGATACTATTATTACGTGAGACCATTGAGGGGCATCTACAAGGAAGCCGTTAGCGACGCTGAGGCGGAAAAAGGAGCTTCACGTTTCGGTTGGCCTGTTCATCTAAGATGATCAACCTGCTGCAAAAAAAAGAAAAAACTTGCTACAAATGAAACGCAACAGTTAACAAGCAGCAAGTTGGTCATAGTACTCGTATAGATGATACAGTAACATGAAATCATCTTTTTTCTGCTTCCGCTAGCCAGCACTTGTGTGAATAACCCTTTACCGTTTTCTGTTATGGTTGAATAAACGGAAAAATATGTTAATATTATTTTTTCATTTTTTTAAAGCATGTTCTAAAACTTTAAACCCTTTGAAACGTTATCTGGCATAATCCTCACTGCCCTTTCAAAGTTTGTGACACAAGAAGTGGAGAAATCAAGAAATGAACTCGAAGCTTAAAAATAAAAAGATTATACGCTCGTACGTCCATAATTTTTCTCTGTTTTCAAGAATCAGATTTGGTCATCAGCGTATGCGAAGAAGTTATGTGAGGTTACTTGAGTCGAGTGCATCCGCTGTCGCTGGTGGTTTTTAAAATGGCAACGTTATGAACAACCTTCCGCACTGCAGAATTGCAGCGCGTTGTAGCAAAAAAATTGCGACTCGACAATAACTCTAGTGCTTGCTTTAAACAGATTCGGATGATTCCGATGACTCCGATTCGGATTCGTACGATGATCGGAGAAGAGGAAAGCGCAGAGACAAAAAACGTAAGTCCGTGATCATAGACGGATTTTCTCTTTTTTTCTTCTACCTACTTGGTTTATGATTTTCTTTAGGTTTAGCAAAAAATCTTCATACCTGTTGTGGGTGGGTGAAAAGTTACAATATTCTTGGAGACTTTTTTCGCACACAACGACATATACAGTTGAAAATTCAGCCCGGGGAAAACCATTAGCGGAATAGAGCGTCCATAAACGCTTCGGTTTTAAAAAGTACACGCAGCATGATTTGGCTGAAGGAAGATTGAAACAATGGTGGCGGACAAATGCTGGATGATAATTATCATACTTTACCAAAGTAACTGCAGGGCTTTGGCTGTGAAATTGTGAATGTGGAGAGACTCAAATTGTAATCCATGTCATCCTGACGGGTTTTAAGTAGTAACCATCCCATTAGATAGAGGAATTGTTTTTTGTTTGTCTGTTTTGCACCAGAGATCAAGCACAGGCTGATCAACTTATGCTCTGAGATTTGAAGTTACAATACGAGAGAAGAATAATTTGGTTTTATTTTTGCATTTTTACAGTATCGCTGTATGTCGTGAATGCGGTAGCATTAAATGTTGTTGTTTTTTTATAGCGTGATTAATTTGATCCCGGTACTTGATTGCAGATCGACGTCACAGACGCTATTCGACCAGCACGGAGGAAAGCTCGGCAGGCGACGAGAAGCCGTCGCGAAGAAGAGATAAGCACAGACGCCGCAGAGATCGGTGGGTTCAATCTTTTACCGCCAACGTCACAAATTATTGTTCTGTTTTAAATTACCTCAGTTACTCCATATTCCGCAAGCTTCGTTGGGTGGGAATCGCGAACTAATTTATCCTGGGATAGAAAAATATCTGCTGTGCAATGCTCCTGTAGTAGTGCGATATATCCGGACCGATGGTTCTCAAATTCAGGATTTGTGGTCCCCTTCCAAAGATTCTCAACAATTTAGGCCTCCGGCTTAGAAGAAAAAGTTCCTAATAGGTACTTACTTTTAGTGCCAAACTCTCAGCTCGTAATGTAAGTGTGTGAAATCTAACCTTGAGGAGGCCTTTGCTCTTCTTCCCAAAGAACCCCACCTTGGCTACTTTGAGAAATTTGAGTGAATGAAATCCTGATCTATTCTTTCTTTGAGTGAATGAAAATCAGCAGCATCATTTTCTATCCAGCTCACTAAAAATTTGACTGTTCACGTCCACAGCTGAAATAGGAAGAACATCTAATCTTACTGTTCATCAATTCAGTTAAGGCTATTGCATTGACTTATGATCAAGCACTATGGTATTTAACCAGCGTGCTCATGTCTGTGTGCTCGCCGGCATTCAACTGTGGACAAAGTTTGGTTGATGCAACGAGATGAATTTAGCAGCTCGCATTAGATCACCGTGCTGCGCCACAAAAGCGGCCGACCTCGAAGTGATTTACATGAAGCTTTTAGGTTTTTATAGAAGCAACTCCATTTCATTGCAAAAGAAACTTTAAAAACTTGATACAAACAATAATTTTTGCTTTTCAAGGTTTTGCTATGCAGCTTAACTGTAACTGTGACGAAATAGAGTTAGGTTTTAATACAAATACCATTGCAAATCAACTGCTGCTGTCAACGTTGTTGATATCGCTAATACTGTGTGAACTCTCTTTGCCAGGCGCTACTCGGATAGTTCAGACGAAAGCGACGACGATGGTGGCCACCGATCGAGGAGGAGGAAGGATAAACATAGGCGACGTCGCGACAGGTTTGACTGAATACGCTTTTTAGCATCTTTATTTTATTAGCATGGTATGCTTTGTCCTTCCTGATCGTTTTCAACCACTGTGCTTAGGAAGTTGAATTTTTGAAAAAGTTGACCAAAATTATAGCGTAGTTTAAAGAAATAAAAACAAAAACACAGCAAATGAATCCTGGTTAAATTTGCTTCTTTTTTTATACAAAGTTTTTAAGAACTAAGGAGCTCAATCTGATGGAAGTCAACAAAGATATTGGGAGAAAAACTTGAAACATGGCTAATGTGCAAAAATTACGTCACCATTTTTTGCGAATGGAGGATGATTTAAAAAATCTTTATTGAACAGGTACAGTAGTGACGACAGCAGCTCCTACGATAGCTACGACAGACGGAGAGATAAAAAGAAGAAGAAGCGGCCTCCGCGTCCCCCCAGCACCGATTCCAGTTCGTTGAGCTCGGAGGCGTCCGAAGGGAGGCTAGCAGCGATGTCGAAAAAAGACAGAAAAGCTTACGAGAGGCGACGGCGGGAGAAAGAAGAACGAAAAGAAAAGCGGCAGCACATGAGGGAGGAATACGAGCGCTATATGGAGAAACGAGAAAGGAAAAAAGAAAGGTAAGGCGTTATCGAATGTTGGAGTAACCTGGCTCCTCTCTGTGGATGAGAGCGTGGCGGAACGAAAATATCACATTACAGAACGTCATTGGAGTGGAAAACTCGGGAGAAAAAAGTAGCCATTTTTACCAGAGTTGTGAAGGGCCGATTGGTTCAGGCCTGAACCCAAAAACTAATTTGAAGCTTCAATCATGCACGAAAAACCCGAAAGTTAAGTTAGGTCTGAGAAATTCAGCAATGTTGCCATGTTATTTTGATTATATTTTTGTGCAATTAAGACAAAAAACACGTCTCTGGTCCGAATGAAGCCCAAAATTTTGTCAACCTCGGGCCCGAACCCGACCCAAAAAGCCCGGCCAGACTTACAACTCTGATTTCTACACCACTCAAAAGAGTGCGCAGCCAATCACCACATAGGTGGCAATCAATGATGGGTGCCCAGCTACCCATTGGTCGCCTTTTACGACCCCCTCGGCCGGCTGGTTTTCCATTCTGCCCAGATCGAATCCTGGAAACCATTGAGGTTCGCTTCTTAATTAGAAAATGATTGTTTTTTTTTATTTCTTAAAAACGGGACAAACATAAATTCAGAAAGAACACTAGACATTTTTTTAACACTGGTATTTACACGCACTTGTGGAATTTGCAACGACAGGGAATCAAACCTTCGCCTTTGCGAGTTTGAGTCCGATTCTTTTTGTTGCGTTTTCGCAAAAACTTGCTCCGTAGACGTCCTGACGACGGAGGAAACTTTTATGCTGTTGCTTTGCAATGAACTGGTTTTTCCGTCGCCTTTTCCGACAGTTTTTATTTCGTACTGTTAAAACGGTATCATTCAATTTCATTTGTGGCTAGTGTTAAACCAAATCTTTCATTATACTCGCTGTATTACGCCAAAGCGTTTAACGAGTTTACGGGGCTCATCACCGCGTCATTGCGCCCTGGCAACACAGCTCCTTTCGAAGAAATATCGCAGCGGTGGCGAGCCATTGGCAAGACTGTGTCCGATTTGACCCGCCCGAGATTTGAACCTCAGACCTCCCGCTTCAAAGACGATCGCGTTTTCGCTCGACCAACTAGCCGGTCGTGGCTACTTTTAATTAAGCGGTGTAACGGATTTGATTCGTCTACCGTCTGCCTCGAGAATTCCTAACACGCTATACTTGTTTGAAATTTCGTCTTTTATTTGTTGGCGTTTGCGTATAGATAAGCTGAAGCGGTTTCAAAGAAAAGTAAACGTTAGACACTCAAAAAACACATGAAGTATTTTACGGAATCATACGGAATAAATTAAAGCTTAAATTTGAACCAAAAAAAAAACAAAACAAATTGGATTTAATGCTGCAACGAAAACAAAGCATGACCTATTATAGCACGCTACTGGTTTATCTCATTAACTTATTTAAATTTAGAATCTATTTTTACAATTAACAAACAATTTAACAAAATAATGCATTGTACTTACTGATGAATTTTTCAATGCAGAAGGAGAATTTCGTTCATGAATTCCAAATTATATCAAATCAAATGTCGAATATCCAAATTGAAGCCTTGTCGATGTCAAAGTCAAACTGTGTCGATGCTCACAAAAAAAAGGGGTTGGAAAAATAATATTTGGCAGGATTGAGTCAGCGAACTATCTAATAGAAACCAAGGCAATTTTTACTCGAAATTAATCTAATGGAAGATCAGCTGTCTTCAATACGAGCTGCAAAGGCAGCGATATCTCAAATTTCAAATTGTAGTTCTTTGCTGACTCAACCTTTAAATTAAGTAACAAAAAATTATCTCTGCTTACTGCAGACGCTCAACTGAATAGTGATTTGATATCGCAAGATTCTAGCTTGCAAGGTTTAAAATTTACTTTCAATTAGGTCAACGCGAAAATTAGTAACTTACGTCATATAAAAAGAAACAAAAACATCTTTACGGCAACCGGATTTAACAGACTTCAACATTTGCAACGATTCAATAAATAAATGCTTGCCTTGAGGAACGAGCCGTGGCCTCCCAATGCAAATTAACGAAAATAATGAAACCGGGTTTGAAACTCGCACAAAGTAAATAAATAAACATAAAAAATAACAAAACGGCGCTACAATTGAAAACTGAAAGCGTAATTAATTGTAGTTACATCTTTATTCACAAAGCTTCGTGGTCAGGTAGCAGCAAAGACACCATGCGGTCTTCGAGTCCATCGGCCACCTGCCCACTTGTTTAGCACACACGGTGGAATTGAGTTGACATAAACAGCATTGTATACTTTTCTGCTGTACACACTTATTTTTCTGACCCAGCTTTTTTCTCGATCGTTTTTGTTTTTTCTTCGGAAACAAATCAAAGAACCGCAACAGAAAAGTGGAGGAACGACAGAAAACCAGTAAAGGGGTGAACTGAAAGTTAATTGTAACTTTCTTGTGATTATTTTGCTGTTCAATCAGGCGAAAGAACCGCGAGGGTCGCGACTCCTTTTCTTCTTCATCTGACGACGACAGCTTCGGAGACGGAAGGACGGCTGTGAAGTACGACCGTGGAGCGAGGAGGAAGATAATGGACAAGTCGCGAAAGACAGACGATCGTGACATCGGTTATGATGACCCGTAAGTTAGTTGTTTTCTAGCATTAGCGATATTTATCTACTCGTGCAGTTATTTCAAACACTTTAATTTCAAGCATTCGAAAAATAACATTAAAATGGCGACGGAACGTTTGTTCCAAACTCTGATGCTTCTTTCTTACCATGGGATTCTCAAGATATCAACTAAAGCTTTGTTGACGCAGCAAATGCTGTCTTGCAAACAATATTTTACGATTCGGTCATTCGCAGGAACGACCCGTGGAGGAAAAAGGACAGACGACGCGATAGAAAGAAGAAAGACCGAGCAAGAGGAGACGCTTCATCCTCTGACTCCGACGATATGTCATCTGAATTTGATCCGTCCGATCCTTTCCGCACCAAGAAGAAAAAGGAGAAAGCAAAAAAGAAGAAAGCAAAAGGTAGGGGCTTCCGTGCCTGGATGACATTGAAATACTTTGCTGTAACTTATCACACGCAGCTACCGAAGAGTTGGGAACTTTGGAAATTAAAAGGATAAGCATAATGAGTGAAAATTCATCTTGTTTTTAAGTGAAACAACTTTAAGGTATACTGTTCCCGATATTTTGTTTGCATTTAAGCACAAAAGCATTGAGTAATCTTGAAATTTTATTAAGAACAATGTACTAAGAAAATCAATAATAAGCTATAGACAGTATCCAGAGTCGTATAGGCACAATCAGACCTTTGATTAACAGCCTAAGACATACTGTTTCAGAATCGATATTTGTCTTTTACTTTAGTCGGTAAAGATTTAAATGATAGCTTTAGTTTCATTGGATAAAGATTTTTCTGACAAGATTTACTTATTTTGGCTAAAATTGACTGATTGAAAGGTTAAGATTTATGTATTACATACATTCATTGATTGATAAATCGGTAAAGATCTTTGTTTTAAAGATTTTAATCACCGGTGATATTCGTCCTTTTGGCCTTGCTGATGTGCCCTGAGATTGGGCGAAACAGCTGTCTAAGGCATGCTATTGGAAATTATTTTGAATTGAACTATCATAATTATCTCTTGTATTATTGTGATTACTTAATATTTTGGGGAAAAATTGTGGCATGATCTGGTTAATTTGCGATTTCTTACTCTCTACGCTTATGTTCATACCTGTAGTCCTAGATATACTGACGAGGAATAAAAGACGAATATCGATTCCAAAACAGTATGTCTTAGGCTGTTAATCAAAGGTTTGATTGTGCCTATAAGATTGTAGATATTGTCTATAGCTTGTTATTGATCTTGAAAAATTTCAATGTTTTCTTGATGTTGGGACAGGGGCCTGCTTTAAGTTTGTACCAGACTTTGATATTAAGTTTCAACTAAATCCCTTTCAAGCCAACATTTAATCTTGTGGAACACTGTTTTTAGTTATTTTTGCTTAGAAAAGCGTCATGTAAAAATAAATTAACTTTTTATTTGCTGGTGCGGTATAAGGGCAAAAATAAATTACACCTTTATGGATTTTTATTTATGAAACATTATTAGAAAATTAAGATATGTAATGTAGTTGTGCGCCAGGTAGTTCAAGTAAATGAACTTCTTGAAGTACTTACAACACCAACGAACTTCAGAAATTTATCTTCTCTCTTCATTTCCCACTTTTCGTGAGAGTAGCGGGGGCAGCAGCTCGAGATTAAGCCGCCACACTTCACGATCTTTTATAGAACAAAATTCTAGAGACGGCAATAACTATTTTTTGTCTGTACCGTAAAACAATTTGTAGTCCATCCTATAAGTTCTAAAAATTTAGTTAATCATCAAAGTTTTCTTCCAATACTTATTAATTTGACCCATATTTGAAAAAGTAGAAACTTATTGAAATAGAGTCATTATGTTGTTTTTTGCAAAAAATCTGAGCTTCATTTTTCATGCTATCAATTTAAGAGTGTGGTTTACAGATGCTAAACAGGTGAGAGCTCAATACAATGGAGCTGCTTTAATACCCAGGTATGCGGCTGACCCATTTCAGCTCTAATTTAGCTTGTCTATTGAACTGCTCTGGACATTGTAGGAATATCTACCACTCTTTTTTTTTGTTGATGCCACCAATACTAAGTTATTAAGGTGCTGATTTAAATACAGTACCAAAGGCAGCGAATTGTTTCAGTTTCAGTTATTTCAGGTATCGCACTAGGTTCTATGGTCGGTTAAGGACGAACCAGAGGTGAATAACTGCTCCTTTCTTAAAGGAGCATCACTCCCGCTCCTAAGCTAAAAAGAAGCGCCGCTCCCGTTCCTCAAATAAAAAGCAGCGCGCTCCCCTTTCTCTTGTTGCTCCCTTTGATACCTTAATTTGTAATCTATTTCCGATTATATTTATTGTCATGTTATTCATTTCTAATTTTTTCGCTATTAACCAAAAAACATGCGTCATTATCCGAAAACAATCGTAAACTATCTGAACTTCCAAAATTATCCAAAACTTTAAACAGGAGCGAGTAGCGACTGACCAGTAGAAAAATAGTGCGGTATTGTTGACGTCACTTTTTTAAAAAACGGAGTAGTGCTACCGCTCCTAAAAAAGGAGCGCGCTCCAACCCAGCTCTGTGAGTGACTTCCTGCTGGCACAAGACTTTGAATTATAAAAGTGTTAAAGACGGAGTCAATGCGATCATTTACAAAACTCAGTGAAGGAAATGTAATTGCTGGCTTACCTGAGGAAATGATAGATAATAATAAATCAAGTAGAGCATCAGATTCTCTTTTAAAACCGTTTTGCTCTTAATGATTAAAATCGTAAATTAATTTTGCCGTACAAAAGACGATTTTAAACATACAAGAAGAAAATACGTATAAAAGATCACGTGATGTTTTTATCTTGATAATCGAGTCGAGTTTGAAAATTTTAAGATATTTGACTATATGTCGGATTCCCCCTAAACCAAGTTCGAAACTGAATAAATTAAAAGTTTGAACTATTTATTTAGGAGAACCTGTTTCCTCGGACGAAAGCGATGCTCAGTCCATCTACGAAGATGTCTTCGGAGACGACGGTAAGATTTTTTACACCTGTGTCATTTTTATCACTACACGTTGCCAATCTTGTGTTTTTGAAATGCCGGAGCTTGGTTGATAACTGGCCATTTCCAATTCTCCTCTGGTCAGAAGCCGCCGGCAGGTGGCCTTGTTGCTGGAAACTGATAACGTTGACCCACGTAGGGTTATATTATGGTGCTTTGAACTCCAGAAACTGTTCCAAACCACTAATTGTTTGCCACTCTACGCGCATCGATTAAACTGCAGATATTTTGCTGATTTTCAAACATTCTGATTGTTCTGTCATTATGTAGGTACTATTCAAAGAAGGAAAATCAAAGTTCAGAAAAAAAAGAAAGGCGGAGAGACACGGATCTACGACGACGATGAATTGGACGCGGAGTCGGAATACGACTCCGTCGGAAGTGCCGACCTCGACCGAATGATCGCTAGGCAAATTTGTGAGTATTTCATAATCAAATAATATAGACTTTTTAAATACACAATAGTTTAATTGGCGGGTTAGAGCACATCTGCCTCGAGTCGCTGGTTTTAGTCCTGGTCGTCTTATCCCTACTGTCACCGTTTAAGACCAGGTCTACATTGTGCGAAAAATTGTTAGCGTACCAGCGTGTTTTTAGTTCATTTTAAACAGAAGTTCAGTCCGCCCGGCGCACCGCTTTATCAGCCTACAAGCTGCTAGTTGGTTAAAATAAACTTACTAAACGATCACGATTTTACGCATAGTGCATAACAGACTGCGGTCTAAGGCGAACTGCACTCGATTAGGGCCTCAGAGAGAAAATTTTTCATGGGGTACAAAGGTCGATATCGGGCCCCAAAATCTTATTGGCCCCCCAAGTCTTATCGGGGCCCATGACGTTAAATTATTTTTTGTCAGATGGGTGTAGATCTACATTTAGAAGTGAGGGATAACAATATTTGCATAAAGTTAGGACCTATGAAAAACATTACTAGACATAAAATTGGTATAAATCCAGCTAGAGGATTTGGGGGAGCGCTGTGAGATCCCCAGCGGGGTCCGGGGCGGAGCCCCGGAAGCTTTAGCACTTTTATGTCTCTCGACGGTAAAATACAGCATTTGATCAACATCCCAGCACCGAACTTGCTTTAATTGACAAGCAGAAAACGTGATATATATGAAAGAAAGTATGTGAAGGGGGGATGATGACATTGACACAATATTATACAATATAATGACTTTAATACTGCAAATCCAAATATTTTACTGATAAAAGTTTTAAGAAGTCATCTGCTATCATAGACTTTACAAACCCAAATACCTATTAAACTCATACAGATAGAGTGAGTTACTTAATGATTGTAGTATAGTATGTCAACTTTGACTCCGCTCTCTGAGCTTGAAATGCTTTTGGTTCTCTGGAAATGTGGGCCCTCGTACATTGTTATACCGTAGAATTAGGGCTCTCAAGTCAGAGAAATGTAACAAAACGTTAATTTCGGTGCAAGTGTATGTCTTTTGATACATTTTCCTCATTTTTTAATCAAATCGGCCACTATTGGATGCCCTAAAGGCTGTGTAGCAAAAATAGCGACCAATTACCAGTACTGAGTTGGCTGACTGATATATTTGCTGTAGGCAAGCTTGATTACGGTGTTATGGTGCGATACCAAAACTTAACGTGGAAACCTGAACTCTTCCGGTCCCCCCTAGTCCCGGGCCCGGGTACAGTGTACCCCCTGAACCCCTCTCTTGCAGGCCCTGCTGCACTCGGTGTTGGAGTGATCAATAGAGTTTCATTACATTGTAACGCTGCGAGTATTGAAAGCTTGGTGCGGTTTAATACTTAGTGTCGATTAGTTTGATAAAGGAAAAATGATCACAAGGTACCCTTGCAATTATAGCATGGGTCAAGCACAAAAATCTTTGTGTAGTGAAATTCTTTAGCACCAATCTCCACGTAACAACTGTGGATAAATTGCTGAGCTATTGTAGCAGAGGTGTAACTGAGTTGAATTTCGAGGCCAACATTTGTATCGCCATTTTTCTCGTTTTGGCAGGGTCATGACGTGCAGTGTATAACTTCCTAGTTTCGTGAACACGCACAATTGCGGCTTGCATGTCGGCGTGCTGATATGCAATCGAGGTTATTATTAACATGGGCATTTCAGCAATGGAAGGAAGGAAGGAAATCTTTTTGTAGAGAAAGACCGTAGACGCACTCAATAAATTTAAATACAATATGCAGTTATATAGGCAATATCTTTCTGATGAGCGGCTGCGAAAAGATCTTTGTCGAGATCCAAGAAACTGGTTTGAGTTAATTGCATGTCTGATTTTTTGTTCTCTTTTTGGCATTTTACTTATTGATGCCTGTAGCAGCTTTTTTGCTTTAGTCATCATCGATATCACTAGGGTAATCTCTGATTAAGTGCACCAAGTTTTGTTGCATGAACTTGCATTGTTTTGCAGACGACAAAGACGGTGAAGTGATCCGGTTGACCAAAGACGGAAGGAGGATCAAGGACGGCAAGATTAGCAAAGAAGTTTTCGATATCGAAAAGCACCAACAAAAAAAGAAAAAGAAGAAGCGGGAAAAGGAGATGATGGAGAAGAGCTACGAGGAGGAATATGTGGAGGAATTTGTAGATGAGGAGGGGAACGTCGTAAAAGTGGTTAAAAAGGTAGGTTTGTACAGTGAGGCGCACCAATCATGGGTCTTCAAGCATGGATAATTAACTATAGATTGGACAGGTCTCCAGCTGCCACGTAGTTATGGCACAGATTGAAAAGGTCTGTAAATACCACTGTAACTATTAGGTACTACTCTTTTCTATTTATTTTTTAATTTTTTGTTAAAACAATATTGTTTTTTAAATATCTGTCAAAATTTTCGACTCCGCTTCTTTTTTTAGTCTATTTCAAAATTTTTCGGCCATATAAGAAAAAAAAAAAGACGGCTCCATAATTTGATGTTGTTGTGTCGTACTGTGTACTTGGTTGAAATGGAACCATTAATTGTAACTTCTGTATATGTGCTACTCTGAATAAGTTTTAGCAAATGTCACCTGCATATCGTTCGAAAAAAATTTTTTGCTTTCAGCGACTGAAGGAAAAAACAACGATCCCTGGCAGGCGTCCTGTCACCCCGCTCACTGGACCACGGAGAGTTCAGGTTTTGTTTTTGAGAGGAGGAAAGCATTTGCAGGTAAACTGATAGTTAAGTTATTATAAATTCCATATTTGCTTACCAAATTGTTTTGGCCAAGAGACAACAAATGGACCTTTCCGTCTTCCAGTCAATAACTCGCGTGATAATTGATAGCCTTTGATTGTTTTAATTGCTTTTTATCAATTGCATGGAAAAGCGAATTTATCCCAATCCTTATCACAGGGACTTTTAGCAGTACGATTTATCGAGTCACTCTAGTATAGTTTTTTTTTAACAGGAGCGTTTGGAGAAACTGCTTGATGAATGTCCACTGAACGACCCGCGCGTGCTGCTCTCGAAAGATGGAACTGTGGCAATGGACCTGGATGAAAGAGGTAAGCGGCTGGCCTAGCTAAGGTGGAATGTATTGGAAACAAAGTTACTAAATGTTTGATCATCAGTGATGTAACTCTCTTCAAAACAGACGAAAAGTTTAGAAGCTGCGTAATTTTATTTTTAAAAAGTGATCTCTCCTTATGTCAGTGTTGAATTGTTTGAAATAAACAAATTTTTAGCAAAACAACTCAGTCGCTTGAGCGCGAAGAAATTAAATTAATTTTTTTCGCCAGCTTATCACACCGATTTATCACTACCATAACATTATTTACTGATGTATGGGTGGTAATGACCTTGACTTGAATGTGAGTTGTAACTCTCCCGCTTCAAACGCTAAAACCGTTTCCATGCCCCACTCGGAGTTTTTGGTATTTATAGGTCATGGTTTTAATAACCAAAACATTTGACCATGTAAATGCTGCAAGGTCCAGCCACAACAGGCCTTGAAAACGGGGCGGCATGTCAGTTTTTGCTTGGTATGTGTTATCGATATTGTTTGCAGACGGATCAATTGACTACCTGGCTCACTATCAGTTGGTTAAGCCGAGCAACCTGGAAGTTTACGGCAAGGCGTTCCTGGTGGAAGATAACGACGAAAACAACATCATCAGTATGAGCGAAACCAGGGTGGCTTTGGAGGGAATTCCTGCGCTGCAGGTGCCCATGTATAACGCATAAAAAAAAGTTTCTTGATGTTGGTTTCATCTTGACCACGGCTTCCCAAAGCTGATTTTGAGTCGATATTGCTAGTATTGCGGTGTGTCTATCCACTTAACCCCGTATCGTCACTAGATTTTTTGTGGCATTGAAGCAATTAGAAACTTAATAATAAGCTATAGACAGTATACAGAGTCTTATAGGCACAATCAAACCTATGATTAACAGCCTAAGACATACTGTTTCGGAATCGACATTCGTCTTGTATTCCTCGTCAGTATAGCTAGGACTACAGGTATGAACATGAGCGTAGAAAGGCAAAAAATTGCAAATTAACCAGATCATGACACAATTTTTTTTTTTTTCCCCAAAATATAAAGTGACCACAATACTACAAGAGATAATTCTAATAGTTCAATGCAAAATAATTTCCTATAGCATGCCTTAGACAGCTGTTTCGCCCAATCTCAGGGCTCATCAGTAAGGCTAGCAAGGCCAAAAAGGACAAATATCACCAGTGATAAAAATATTCAAAACAAGCATCTTTACCAATTTACCAATCAATGAATAAATCTTTACCGATTACGTTTGTAATAAATATATCTTAACCCATCATTCCGTCAATTTTTGACTAAAATTGACGGAATGATGGGTTAAGATATATTTATTACAAACGTAATCGGTAAAGATTTATTCATTGATTGGTAAATTGGTAAAGATGCTTGTTTTGAATATTTTTATCACTGGTGATATTTGTCCTTTTTGGCCTTGCTAGCCTTACTGATGAGCCCTGAGATTGGGCGAAACAGCTGTCTAAGGCATGCTATAGGAAATTATTTTGCATTGAACTATTAGAATTATCTCTTGTAGTATTGTGGTCACTTTATATTTTGGGGAAAAAAAAAAAATTGTGTCATGATCTGGTTAATTTGCAATTTTTTGCCTTTCTACGCTCATGTTCATACCTGTAGTCCTAGCTATACTGACGAGGAATACAAGACGAATGTCGATTCCGAAACAGTATGTCTTAGGCTGTTAATCATAGGTTTGATTGTGCCTATAAGACTCTGTATACTGTCTATAGCTTATTATTAATTTTCTTAGTACATTGTTCTTAATAAATTGTCATTGTTGAGTCACTGTACATACTACTGCGAGTCACTGGTTCTAGTTTAGATCCGTCTCGGCCCTGTTGGAGACGTAGCCATTTTAGGCGAGCTACGAGGAGAGCAGAGGGTATTGATAGCGTTTCATTTCTAAAGATTGTTAGCCTAGTTTAGCTCTAGTCTGAATTTTGGCACTAGTTTTGAGCCTTTCAGCCTACTGGAGACGTAGCCATTTAAGGCGAGCTATGAGGAGAGTAGAGAGTTAGCTAGCCTATCGTTCTTCTGAGAGATGTAAGGTAAGATTTGTACTTTAGTCGGTAAAGATCTAATTTACAACAATAGCTTCATTCGGTAATAGTTTAATTAATAGCTTTAGTTTCTTTGGGTAAAATTTTTCGGTCAAGGTTCATTTATTTTGTTAGCTAGGCTATCGCTCTTCTGCGATAGATTTGTACTTTAGTCGGTAACGATTTGATTTATTGCAATAGCTTCATTCGGTAAAGATTTAATTAATAGCTCTAGTTTTATTGAGTAAGGTTTTTTCAGCTAAGATTTACCGGTATCTATTTTGACTAAAATTGACGGAATGATGGGTTAAGATATATTTATTACAAACGTAATCGGTAAAGATTTATTCATTGATTGGTAAATTGGTAAAGATGCTTGTTTTGAATATTTTTATCACTGGTGATATTTGTCCTTTTTGGCCTTGCTAGCCTTACTGATGAGCCCTGAGATTGGGCGAAACAGCTGTCTAAGGCATGCTATAGGAAATTATTTTGCATTGAACTATTAGAATTATCTCTTGTAGTATTGTGGTCACTTTATATTTTGGGGAAAAAAAAAAAAATTGTGTCATGATCTGGTTAATTTGCAATTTTTTGCCTTTCTACGCTCATGTTCATACCTGTAGTCCTAGCTATACTGACGAGGAATACAAGACGAATGTCGATTCCGAAACAGTATGTCTTAGGCTGTTAATCATAGGTTTGATTGTGCCTATAAGACTCTGTATACTGTCTATAGCTTATTATTAATTTTCTTAGTACATTGTTCTTAATAAATTAGAAACTGAATTGTGGCTTTTGAAACTTTCATTCCAACTTCATCAGCATAATTTCAGTAGCCTTTTTGAGGAATACCTATACTGACTTGGGCAAGAATCAAACCGAATACCATAATCACTAAGCTTTGGAGTTTGATTAAACCACAGCACCAATGAAAACATTTTAATAACTTTTATAAGACAATGGAGCTTTTTTAGATACTGGTGACGTAGCACTAAATAATTTGTAGTTAATTTTCACGTCAGAGTTTCAAACTTTCATTACAACTTACACTTTTGAAACCATTACAAACTTTGTTACCTGGTCAGTAGTATGGTTGTGGACCAGTTATGCTCGGGTCTTCTCGGAATTTAATAGATTGTCGTTGCTGTAGTGCATATTTATCCTCCTCTCCGGGGTTCGAAATTGATGCTATTTAAAAGTAAAGACGAACCGATATCCATCGTTCACCCAAAAAAGCAAAGAATTGTCGTTAGTCCATATTAGAAACAAAACGCAAAGACTAAAGTAACAAAAAGCAAAGATATCAAAAGCAAAAAGCAAAGATTAGCAATCGATGCCGAAGTGCAACAAAAATTTTTATTTTGTTTTTCATTAGGGTGCACTAAAATATTTGCTGCATTGACCGTTAAAGGAAAGTTGTGAGTGAAAAAACTATCATTACCATACTATAAAGAATATAAAAAATACACTTTTAGGATAATTATGAAGAGCAATATAGCATTAGAGAAACGAAACGATGTAAGCTTAGGCAGTTATCTCTGCTTGGTGGCAAGAACAAAAACTTTTAAGACAAAAGTAACGTTTAAAAATTCAACAAGAACAATAATAAAGTTTAAAGATTCTACCAATCGATAACATGTAAGCAAAAAGCATAGAAAAGGCGATGATCGATAAAAAAAATTGAAAGCAAAGCATCTGCGATAATCGATAATACAAAAGAAAAAAATGTAGTATCGATTATCGATTACTAATCGATATCTACAACCCTGCTCCTGTCACCGAATAGCGTCAGACGCTAAACTAATGGAATATATAGCTCGGGTGAAGTGTACTTTTCTTTTTTCATTACGATAACTATACTTCGTGTTTGGAGGAATCCGCACCTGCTGAAGAGTTTTTACCGTGTTTCCCTGATAATAAGACCTACCCGCAAAATAAGACCTAGCGTGATTTTTGAGGATGATTTTAATGTAAGCCCTACCCTTAAAATAAGCCCTAGTTGAGAGCGGCAGAAAGACGAAAGAGTCAAACATTCTTTTTTTATATTTATTCAAACTGCTTTAATGCGGTGTATGCCATCCTTTTAAAAAAATCTTTTTTGGGCAAGCAAAAATAATGACGATACAAAAACTATTCTTGCATGTTCTTTCGTAACTCATTTACACAGCTGGGCAATAATGTATTATTTTGATATATCAAAAAATGAAGTTACAAAGTAAAAATTACGAGATTTTAAATAAACAGAAATTAAATTTCTGTTTATTTAAAATCTCGTAATTTTTACTTTGTAACTTCATTTTTTGATATATCAAAATAATACATCCCCCGAAAATAAGCCCTAGTGCCATATTTTGGAGTAAAAATTAATATAAGCCTTGTCTTATTTTCGGGGAAACACGGTAGTGATGCAATGTTCCTGCGGATTTTTTCGAATTCTTGTTTAGTGAATTTGCTGCTTGTTCGAAGTCACCAAGCAGAGATAATTGTTGTAAAGCGTCTCATCCAAGGACGCAACAAGGTGACCAGGGTGCAGGTTGAACCCAGATCATGCGATCGGGGTCGTCGTAAGAATGACGGTCTTCTCGGCTACTCTGCCGAGATGAATGCGCTAGTTGCGAGCAATAAGTTGCTGTTATTCACTACTGCACTTGCAAGTATATTTTTTGTTACAAAAAACACTCGAATGTTGATACTCGATAATAATTTAATCATGATGTCAATAATATTTGCTGGCCAGACCTTTATTGTTTAATCGCTTACGTGCTTTCTGGACACCTAGAGTAGAGCCACCAGAACGGCGACTACTTTTCAAATAAGCTATGCAAAAGAGTTATCCTCCTAAAACTTGATATACTTATTTTATTCTACAGTATATCGATCGCATTACTTGTTTTAATCGTCACCTTTCTGGCGGCTCTTTCCTCGGCTTCGCTGCTGGTAGCTCTTAGGCCAGAGAGCACGCTAACGAATATACTCGAATACGGTTAAAGATTGAGTTAGAATGTGCTGCAATAACTTTTTTTTTCTGTGTTATTTTTGTTTCAGGGTCTAAACGACAAGCAAGTCAACTACATTCTGAAAGTGCTTGGCATTGATGAGGCAACACTGGTGACATTCAAGATGTTCGCCGTGATCGCTGCACTCTGCGAAAGGTTGATCTCGGTCATGGAGTAAGTGCAATTCGAGAAGTTATTTGTGGTCATTCAAATTTATAGCCGACAATATTGAAGCTGCCTATGAAAATACATGATAAACTTTCATTTCTAACTCAACTCTTTGCTGCTTTTTGCTGCAATACTTGCTCACGAGCTTTCAAAATTGTCAGCTTTTTGCTGCGCTATTCGTCACTTATAAAGACGTTATACTGCTCTGTGTTTTTACGGAGTTACCGTCACAATCTTGACTCAGCTCCACGACTTGTGCCATCCTTGTTATTTCGTAAGAAACGCGGTTGTGTTTGGCTTCATAAATTCTTCCCATTGAATAGCGGCATAGCTCAGTTAATGGAACATGGATCAAATGGCTCTTGGTTCGGTTCCTGAGCAGGTTATGTGGCATCGTGTCCATGGAAACAGAGTTGTAAGACAGGCCGGGCTTTTCGGTCAGGTTCAGGCCTAAAGTTTGACAAAAATTTTGGGCTTAATTCGTGCCGGAGTCGTACTTTTTGTCATAGGTGCACAAAAATATAATCAAAATAGCTTGGCAACATTGCTAAATTTTTCAGACTTAACTTTCGGGTTTTTTCGGGCATGATTTCGGCTTCAAATTAGTTTTTGGGTTCGGGCCGGGTTCGGACTTTTATTTTCGGGTTCGGACCAAAACTAGTCGGCCCGTTTACAACTCTGCTTGGGAAAAGCACTTACCGCTCATTTTTCATTATTGCTCAGCAATACAACTTTGGTGGTGTTTGAAGGCCAGCAAATAGAACCAAAAAAAGTTGGGTTGTGTTGGCATGTTAGTGTTTAGATATACGCGGAGAGCTTAATGGTTTATACCAGGGGTTGCCAACTTTTTCCCCGTCGCGGGCCAAAACCAAACTTACCAAGGTCCCGGCGGGCCTGCGGAAATTTGGTTGAGTGATATTTCTTTCCTGAATTGACAAAAAAACAAAAAAAGGTCTTCGACAATTTCCGGCCCAATTTCAAGCTAGTCTTCTGAATTAAAAAAGAAAAGGATTCTTTCGCTCTTTCCAGCCTGAAGTTCACACTTTGCAAAGAGGTCGCGGGCCAGATGGGTTTTGTTGGGACGCCGGCCGTAAATTGCCGATCTCTGGTTTACGCACGGGTAACTTTCTTATTGAGCCCATACCCAACAAAAAATTGGAAATCATTGGTAAGAATTTTTGAATCCTCTTAGCGATTTAACTGTTGTTTTTCAGTGATCAGATGAAGCAATGGATGGAGGTGAATGACCTGGCCGACATGGAGAGGAAGATCGGGCTCTACCGCGCGATGTTCTATTGGAACACCTGCTCTGATAGAAGCAGCAACTACATAAAGACAACCTCGTTGAGAATCGAACTCATAGCCGGTGGCCTGAACAGGGTTCAGGAGGATTACGTCATTGAGAAGATTGAGCCTAACCATTACAGGGAGGTAGGTGTTGCTCTTCGAGCGTTTGTTTGACTAAGGAACCTATCTTGTAGCACGTTAAAGATGCAGTTGCACGCATCGTCATTATGGTGCTGAATCATAACTATTTTAATAGGCGAAAAAAAGAAATGCTCTTGGGTGTAAAAAAAATACCGATAATAATGATCTTTTCGCCATAGTTTTCACACGAATGCAAATTTTGTTTTATCACCTAAAGACGTGATTCATAGAACCTGCCCTAACCACAGTGTAAAACTGATTATTATATCAAATATGCATTGTATTTTACACCAACGTATTTTGGCTAATTGCTGTTGTTGATACTGTCCAACTGTTTCCTGTGAATGAGAGTGAGATGCAGCGGAATTGCTACACTAGAGCCACAGCGATGTGCCATTTCCACACCACACAAATGGTGGACGCTTGGGCACCCAAATGATTTTCTCATGGATTTTCATTGGTATTCCTAGTGATATATAGATCCTCTTGCGACCTAGCAGGTTTACTATTGGAAACGTAAGCAGCGTCACTGTGGCCGGTAGGGCAAAACATCGTGTTTTAACGACCTTAACCGCATGTTCAATTCGCAACTTAGTTACGCTGTTGCATGTTCGGATTGGACCCTTTACTGGGAATTACTATGTTAGGTAGTTTTAGAATTTGAACAAGTAGCTAAAAAATTTGACCGGAAAATGAAGGCCCGAAATTGGAAACTTGAAAACGATTAACTCGCAATACGCGGCGCGGATTCATTCATAGAATGGCGTCTCCGGCGCTCTGTTGTGACGGGAGATGAAAGATACATTCAATCAGTTATTCTTTGAAATTGCATAGTGTATGTTTCAGGTCTCCTTCATTGATTACATGGCTTTCATCCCCTTGTTTCTGTCGACACACGAGACCATCATCAACAACCCCCTCGACATGTCGCGCAACAAGTTCAACGACAGCAAGGTCCTGGAACCGCAGCGAGATCTGGTGAGTAGTTGAGCTGGAGCAATGAACACTTATATTCGTTTTTTCTGCAAAAATAAACTAGATACTCTGCGCAGGGCCGTGGATGAAAGCATTGGGCAGCACAATGCCATACCGATGGAACCCAGTGACGCGCTAGAGGCAGTGAAAGAAAAGACCATTTCCATGCCAATGTAAAAGTGGGTTCCAGTCTGGTGGCGATTGCTGATTGGGTGGTGGGTTTCCACTGCTTGCCTGTTCGGTTCAATTTGTTGGCGGATTTCCTCTTCATTACCCTATCAGCTTCTCCATAGCAGCCAAAATTTTCAACCATTATAACGTTATTTAAAACCTACTTTGCAACTTTCGATCTATTTACGTGCAGGTTCCTCTTGGGCGGCCAATGACTGTGCCGGGTGTTGCAGAAATGCAATCGTATCCGATTCCTTACGAGTTTGAAACTCGACCCGGGTAAGCAGATGTTTTTATAGACATAACACAAAAATTGACAAAGACATAAAATGCTGACCCCCGAGAGAATGCATGAATCGTTGCGCCTCATAAACCAGTGTCTAACAAAAGAAGCACGACGTTTCTGCAGAAATACCGTGGTGTCGGCAGTGTGGCCGAAAGGGTAAAGGAATTGTTTTTACGACCACCCTGGCCGTATGATGTAGGTTCAACCTGCGCCCTGGTTACGTTGCTGCATCCTTGGTTACAGCTCTTTGCGATGATTTACCGGCTCCACGATAAATTTACATAAGAAGTTAAATACTAAAAGAAATACCGTGCTTGTTGGAAAACCATCATTGGCCAACTAACAGCCGGGTACGAATTCGTCCAAAGACAGCGCTACCGTCCTTTCTCGTGACAGGATGATGTATCACGCAATCATAAATGAAAGAGTTATCTAAAACGTAGCTTCGCCAAGTTTGAGATTTTTACGTCCAATAGTATTCCGCAGTTACTGTAGTTCAAAATTGTTGCCAGCTTTTTGTTATTTCGTAATTCGTTGGTAACTAACACATCTGAGTTCCCATCAAAATATGTGATAAATGAACTTACGAGGTCTATTTGAAAAGTATTGAGAATTTGTCTTCTGCCCAACTTGAACATGCGTTAGAGAAAAAACACTTTTTCGCGAGAAAGTGCAAGTATTCATGTGTAAAAAACAAAACTTTAATCTTTTATTACTACATTGTTACAAATACACAACTTTTAACAGATTTTTGCGTGAGAGCACTTATGTATCAATCGTTGTGTAGTAGTACATTATTTTTGGCTTCATTGCTGCGCAAAATTGAAATGAGATCAAACCAATAGATTTCTTGTTTGTTTTGGAAAAACTTCAACAGAGGCTCAAACTTTGCTGAAACCTTTAAGTTTATGGAAATAAAACAATGTCAAAAGCTTGTTTAAAATCACTGTTAAGTGTATCTCCAAGACAAACATGAAATCCATAGCTCCAAACTCATTTTAACGAGATACTGCTCGAAATTGGTTTTGTTGAAGAAATGACAACTACTTGAGGTAACAAAGAGGTGCCCCAAACTTTATTCCACAATTCATCTTATTCGCGAAAATACGATTTAATTTGTTAGACTCCGTACCATTGGCAACCCTGAATTGCGCAATTTTGTGACATCACAAAATGCAAATTTTGTAAAATTTCTTGCAGAGGAAGATACGCGATTACCAACTTGTAGCAATAGCCAAACTAGGCTTACCATACGCCCCGTTTTAGGCGGGACAGTCCCCTTTTTCAGGCCTTTGTCCCATATAACGATAACGAGATTGTCTTGGAGCATTGAAACGTTTGACTGACCAAACCCGCAAAAATTTGTGGATTTCTGAAGTGGAGACCTATCTTTTTTTTTTGAGGGGGAGGTAGATCTTTACCTCAAAACCCGCGATACATAAACTCTTGTAATACACGAGTCTGATCGAACCCGCTAAAATTTGTGTGCTCCAGACTTGAAGATCTTTTTTTGTTTATTTATCTTTTCGGTCTTCACCTCACATTCCGCAAATTGCTTTGAGAAGAATTCTGGGTTTCTACGGCTGTTCCGTTTTTCTGTTTTAAAAATATGGTTAGCATACGCCTAATCAAATCTGAAAACTTGGCTACTGCTAATGGTATGTGTAGACCTCGGCTACGTACTGGTCAACAGAATGATTGTTTTTGGCTTCAAATTTTCTATCATCAATTGGCTAAAAACATCATCAAAACTGGCCAAACTTTGAATCTTTGATACAGTAGATTATATCACTCGTATAAAGTCACTGATAAATTTAATTTGAATTGGAATCGCTGGCTAAAGCAGAAACCTAGGCTGCTACCTCCTCGACGAACATCACGTTTGTTAGTTTGTCAGAAATCTTGCAAAATCTGCCCTTGTAATGTCACAAAATTACGAAATGCAAGGTTGCCAAAGGTGCGGAATCAAACGGATTCTTGCGGATAAAGGGAATTGTGGAATAGGTTTGAGGCACTTTTATATGACCTCAAGCAGTAGCGTAGCCAGGGGGACGGGGGGGGGCTATAGCCCCCCCCATTGGCCTGTCAACCAAAATGCAGAATAAGAAAAATACCTCGTTTTTAGCTCTTTAGGGACTGGTTTTTGCGCTGGAATTGACTAATAAGTGATTTAAAGCATCTTTTGAAACATATATTCAGGAGGGTGCGCTAATCATCCAAAATTAAAGTCACAAATCAATGAGAATTGTTAAAAATGCCCGAAAATAAACAATCAAATTTGATCGCTAATGTAAAAACACCAAACATAGGTTTTATCAACAAATATATTATAAACTCAGAAATAAGGGGAGGGGGCTATTCAGTGTTAGTTAATTACCAATCACTTTTCTCAAATATCTTTCCATTAGCCCCCCCCAATTATTTTTCTTTATAAAATACAGACGAAATAGATCACTCCGAGTGAGTTTTATTGAATAATAGGATTTTATGATTTACCAGCAAGTAAACAAGATAACTGCAATGTTATCATTAGCCACTTCCCATATAACCCATTAATGCAACCAGTTGAATCATGTTGCGCTGTCAATTTCTATGCCACGTTTTAAAAGCATTATTTTTTACTAAAATAGCCCTAAAATTAAGTTATTTTTGCAAAAAAATGCAAAATTTTCGAGCGCTGGGGGCTCAGACCCCAGAAATTTCTTTTTTGGTAGTGACTATTTCACCGAAAATTTTGCAGTTAAAGAGAAAAAAACGAACATGAGAAATATTCATCCGCGCTTTTTTCATTTGCTTTTTTAGGGGTTAAGATTAAGGTTTAGGTTAGGGTTAGGGTTCGATTTGGGAGTAGTTTTAAAGTACACATTTGAGTTTGGGTTAGATTTGAGTGAGAATTAATAAAAAACTAGATAAAAATTTCTGGTGAAATAAAGCCTTCCTTCTTTTTTTGCGTGCTCGCAAAATGTAAATGCTTGCACGTTGCACTTCCTCGCAAAAAGCGCTTTTTTCTGACGCATGCACATGTCGCGCAGCTGACGGAGTTTCAATACTTTTAAATAGATCTCGTGTAATTGGAACGATCTTCAAATCTTTCATCTTACTCGCTGTTTTGCGTTGAAAGGCTGTCGCGCCTTCGAAACCAGCGTATATCTCTGGTTGTTGCGGGTATAGGTTCGAATCCCATCCGTAGTCATTTTTTCTTACAACCAGAGGCTGATCCAGATTTAGACTTTAGGTCTTCTATTTTCGTACTTGCTGTTTTACGCCGAAACGTGTAACAAGTTGGCGGGACCCATCTCGGCGTCTTTCCACCCCCAAAGCAACACAGCTCCTTTCGAAGAAATGTCGCAGCGGTGGCGAGCCATTAGTAACACTGAGTCAAATTGACCGGCCTTAGATTTGAACCATAGACCTCCTGTTCCAGCGACGAAACGCTTCACCAATAACTGGCCGCTCCGGAACTCGTTACACGATACGGCGTAATACAGCGCGTGTCATGAAAGATTTGATCCGAAATGATTTTGATTATTTCCAATTCAGTGACTTTTCATAAATTTTAAGGTTATATTTTTCAGAACCTTTGGCAAAAGGCATTGTTTTCGTCGGTAGCCTACCAACTAAGAAATTGGTCTGCTTTTTTAAGTTTACTGACAATCACTATTTTTCAAACAAAGCCGATTGTGATTTTCATAATATAAACAGGCCCTTTATGAAAAAAACGGTGAAAATATAGAAAAGGTACTTCTGACAGACCGGCACCGATTAGCCAACCGCATTGTGCAAGTTGTGCATGCATGGTGTATGAAACTTATTAGGCCCGGTCCGGTCTACATTAGGGGTAAAATTGTGAGCGCAACCTTCTTAGTTTGTTTTACTTAACTGGCAACTTGACGTGCGCTGATAAGGCGGTACTCCAGGCGTGCGGAATGTATGTTTAAAGAGATACTGCACGAGATCGGTTTTATGGAAGAAATGATAACTACTTGAGGTAATAAAACGGTGCCCCAAGCCTTGTTCCATCATTTTCCTTATCCACAAAAATACGTTTAATATGTTCGACTCTGTACCATTGGCAACCCAGCGTGTGGAACTTTTGTGTCATCAGAAAAGGATGACTTTGCAAAATGCAAAATTTTTTGCAGAATAAGGAACGCAATGCTCGATTAGCGAATATCGCATTACTTGTTCTGTAAAAAATTGCCAATTCTGCTAAATTTCTTGCAGAATTGGCTACGCGATGTTTGAAAATTGAAATCAAACATCGCGTTGCGAAATTTTGCGGGTCATTCTTTTTTGATGTTACGGAGTCAATCGAATTAAATCTATTTTCGCGGATAAAGGGAATAATAGAACAAGGTTTGGGGAATCTCTGACTTACCTCAAGTAGTTCTCAATTACTCAATAAAACCGATCTCGAGCAGTTATATTTCCCTAAAATATATTAAAAATATGTTCGTACTCCTAGGTTTACGCTCACGATTTTACTCACCGTCGTGAGACCGGGCCTAAATCGAGATTGATGAAATAAATGTCTTGTAGAACTGCTGGAAGAAAAAGAATCCGGCTAATTTCTCCAAAACCAAAAATTCCAACGCCGGATTCGAACGACGATTTATCTTTATCAGGAAGTCGAGATTCCTTGTCTCCCATCCCCCCGAAAGTGGGGAGAAAAGCAAGAGGGACTACTGTGCTGACTGGAACACGCTGATAGCGTACGCTTTAACAATACTGCAGACTTCGGTCACACAAAATATTGCACTAACTACACGCTTTTGCTTCTTTTTGTTTCCTGCCTTATACAACAATAATGTGCTAAATATTTTTACTGCCGAGAGCCGCATTCAGATGACTTTCCCTCGCTTCTTATGTTGGTACATTTTGCTTGCATGTTTGAACCAACTCTGACTGACGTGGAAATTGAAGGGGCCAATTAAGTTATATAACAAATATTTTGTGAAATCTTGACGGTCAAGTCTTCCATGGGATTAATATTTGTGTATTAAATTTCCACCGAGTTAGACGTGGCCTCAAGTTCGCTCCCGTAAACCGGATTTCCTAAACCGTTAAATTGCCGTTGCACTCCTCTGGAACTG
The DNA here is from genome assembly GCA_963965965.1 of Trididemnum nubilum. Lineage (NCBI taxonomy): Eukaryota > Metazoa > Chordata > Ascidiacea > Aplousobranchia > Didemnidae > Trididemnum > Trididemnum nubilum. The sequence continues at coordinate 33,476,778 of OZ014482.1, read as the reverse complement.
CCCCAGCATTAGAATAGTCTGCCAACTAATCGCTGCCAGCAAAAAACGACTTCCTTAGTCTGTACTGAGCTATGTGATTTTCTCAATTTTGTATTTAATCTTTTAGTTTATTGTTGTTGTGAGTTTTCCAAAAATATACTGTTTAATTCAAAGTTTTTCGAAAAAAAGATGTGTAAACTTTAAAAGAAACTGAGCACTATAGACAGCTACTAACTAGCAAGTTCTATCTCAACATCCTACGCATTACTCAAGTTCTCAGACAGGGCTGTAGTCGAGACCGACTCGTTCGAGACCGAGACCAAGAATGCAAAATTTTTCCGAGACCGAGACCGATCTCGGTTTTGATTTTGGCGTCGAGACCAAGACCGGCAAAGTTCGCGACCGAAAAAAATGACGTCAGCAAATGGTTTTATTAATTTTTTGAAAACAAGTTTTTGGACCTCATATTTGCTCATAAGTTGGTTTTATGATTATATAAATTGTTTTAGATGACAAATTGCTTTTATCCAAGTGATTACTTTATCAAAACGTCTCGACGACGTCTTTTTTGTACATTTTCACCGAAATTATTTTTGAAGAGTGCCTTCAACTAAACTTAATGCCTCTTACTTGTAGATCGAAGCCTGATCACCTTTATTTTCCGCTGGAATTGCGTGTCAATAAAACTGACGAAAACATGAAACAGTGGCGTTGCTAGGCGGGAGCGGTTCGCCTCGGGTGACACCATTTTATAATGTGTTTGTGATGCAGACTTTTTGTTTCAATTTATTGGATCTCAATCAACATTCGCAGCGAAAACCCACAGATTTTTCGACGAAGACCTTTTTTTTTGGTCTTCACTTACTTTGAACCGAAAATCCTCTGATTTTTGGCGGAGACCTTTTTTTTTTGGTCTTCACTAACAGAGGGGTGACATCATGAAAGGTGCATTACACATACAGGGTGATACCACACACTCCCGCCCCGGGTGTCACCATCCTTAGCAACGCCTCTGCCTTGAAATAAAATTACAAAAAAAAATCATAAAAAGCTCATTGTATATTTGAAGTAGCGTATTAAAGGTAGCTACAAAAACACAGCCAGGAGTTTTGATCAAGGGAATTTTTAAGCGCACAACTCGATCGATTTTTATTTGAGTTCGGTCTATTTTAGTGATAAGAAATTTGTCTCTTATACAGCGAAAACTTTATTATCATTGCGTTAACAGTTATCTATTCCCATGATTCTCAACCTATGGGTCGCCTAAAAAGTTTTTAGGGTAGTTTTTTTTGTAAACATCTACAAAGAGTGAAACTTGCAGAAAGCAATACAGTAATAAAATAAACGCATATAGTAGTCAACCATAGTTGCATTTTTGTAACAAAAAACTCCAGCAGTGAAATTTTGAGTTTCTCAAGACCGCAAAGGAGTAAAACGGTTAGAAGTAGTAAACGATAGATTTTCAAATTTAATCTTTGATTATGCTCGCTGTAATACGCCGAAGCGTGTAACAAGTTTACTGGGCTTATCTCCGCGTCATTGAGTCCCGTCAACACTGTGTCCGATTTGACCGGCCCAAGATTTGAATCTCAGACCTCCAGCTGTAGAGACAAACGCGTTACCGCTCGACCAACTAAGATAGAATTTACGCAGTGAAGAAGCTTTGTGCTCGCTGAGATTAGAAATCAAAGGTCATGTATGTCAGACTACGTAAGGACATTATTGGTAAGGATATTGAAAGCTAAATAGCAAATATTCATAAACATTTCAGTGAAAACTTCCTTGTACGATTTTCAACATAGTTCTGTCATCAAGAAAAGTTTTTTTTTCTACATAGCTTTTAATTTAAATTATGCATCAAAATATATATGGGCCGCAAAATTTTACACCATTGATTTTTTCAATAAACTTAAGTCGCTTTGAAAAAAGGTTGAGAACCAATGGTCTACTCTACAGATCAGTGGTCGAGTGGATAGAGCGTCTGTTACTGAAACGGTAGACTCGGGTTCGATTCCCGGTCGGGTCATACCAAAAAACTATAAAAATTGGTATTCACAGCTTCCCTGCTTGACGTTCAGCAATTAAAGGGACAGTATGAAGCCTCCGCTGTGTGTGGTAGACAGGTAGGCAGGTGGCAGCTTGACTCGAAGACCGAAAGGTCCTTTCGCTGTCTCCTGGCCAAGGCAACTTGGTAAATAATATGTAATTACAATTACAATTACATCTAAAGTTTGTAGAAAAAGTACGAAACTTGGATAGTATTTGAAGCTCACTGGAATAAATCAGCGAGTTTAATTTTTGACAAAAAATGAGCAATTATAAGAAATGAGTTTGAGATTGAAAAGATTCGCGATATATGAAATAAGTCGCGGCGGTTAAATTATTGCAACAACATTAATTTCGGTTACACAATTGTCGAATTGAAAGCTTTACACAAAATTTTGTATTAAACAGGTTAGCACAACGCATAAGTGTTAAGTCTTTGTGAAAATAGCTTTTAGGAAATTACTGCGGTCTATTCGTTACAGAAAAGTACGTTGTTTATCGTATTTAATGAATTCAAAAACCTATGTTTTACTTTTAACAGAATATTAAACAACATAATTATGATAATCCCTGAATTATCATTTATTGTTTCATTAATTTTGTAGTGGCGAATATTCATAGCGTAGAGCCATTGATATTTTCGTCGAACTTATTTTTGAACTCGAACTTGCTAAAATAGACCAAACTCAAATAAAAATCGATCGTGTTTGCAACTTTGCTACAAAATATTTTTCGCGTAAAAATTGTGTTGTTTTGTTTTAGCCTTCTCTTAGCATAATCGTAGTGACGCGCTAGGAAATCCCCCCCCACCTCCTAATTGAAACTCCTGGCTGCGTTTTTGTAGCTATACCTTTAATACGGTACCAGGGCCGTGGCTAGGTGGTTCGGCCCCCCCCCGAAAACTCTAGAAGGGGCCCCCTCCGAAACGCTTAAATTTGCACATTTTTGCAATCGGCTGAAATAGTCACTTACCTTTCTCATATCTAAGACACACTACTTTTCTAAAACCAGGATTGTAGAACAGCACGAAAATTTACAGTTAAATTTACATTAATGATATCCAAAATATAAAATACACCAGTGCAGCTGCAGCATACAAGTCAGAAGGTTATTAACTGCCACTACGAGTTAACTACAAAAATCAATAGAATTATTGTTTGAGAGTGAGTGTTATTGAATTCCAAAAACCATTAATACTGTATTGTTACAATGTTACGTGAAAAAATAATGTGGGTAGTGGAGCTGTAATTATGGGTTAAAGATGCGATCCTTGTAAGCTGCTGTAGTACATCAATGATCCTGAAAAGATCTATACTGAACTTTAGAAACTTAGGAATTAATGAAATAAATTTTAACTTGTTTGCTGACATCCAAACTCGTAGCCAGAAATTCGCAATGAGGGGGGCTATTCTGGGGATCTGGGGGCTTTGTCCCCAGCCGCCGGAGACACAGGGGTCTTTTTTGCAAAAATAACTTAATTTTAGGGCTTTTTTAATAAAAAATAATGCTTTTCAAACGTGGCATAGAAATTGGCAGCTCAACATGATTTAACTGGTTGCATTAATGGGCTATGTGGGAGGTGGCTAATGATAACATTGTAGTTGTCTTGTTTACATGCTGGTAAATCATAACATCCTATTATTCAATAAAACTCACTCGGAGTAATCTATTTCGTCTGTATTTTATAAAGAAAAATAATTAAAGGGGGGGAGGCTAATGGAAAGATATTGGAAAGAAGTGATTGGTAATTAACTAACACTAAATAGCCCCCCTCCCCTTATTTCTAAGTTTATATAATGTTTTTTGATAAAGCCTATGTTTGGCGTTTTTGCACCAGCGATGAAATTTGATTGTTTATTTTTGGGCATTTTTTTAAGTTTTTATCGATATGTGACTTTAATTTTTGAAAAATTCCCCCCCTGAATATATGTTTCAAAAGATGCTTTAAATCACTCTATAGTCCATTTCAGCGCAAAACAACAGTCTCAGAAGAGCAAAAAACGTGGCATTTCCCTTATTCTGCATTTTGGTTGACAGGCCAGTGGGGGGATATAGCGCCCCCCCCCCGCCCTCCCTGGCTACGTTACTGCTGATATCTGAAGGCAATCTGACTGTAACCATAACTAGACTGACTCTGGACTGGCTGTTGTGCAATCGACTGGCAAGCTGAACATCTGAATTGATTAACTAGCTAAGACAAAGCGATTGTGATTCTATTATACCATAGATGAAATTATAACGCAACAGCAGAGACATACAGGTACAGCGAGCGTATTTTCAGTATCTTATGCAATTTCAAATTGACAATACGCTTTAATTTTGTTCTAAATATTGCAAAAAATACTAGCACTTATCAACAATACCAACTTTTAAAGTAGTAGTAGTAAAGTAAAAAGTGGGGCCCCCATTTTGGCTGCCCCCCCCCCCGACCGGGGGTATGGGGCTGCCTTGTCACGGCCCTGTACGGTACTTCAAATATACAAATAGCTTTTTACAATTTTTTTGTAATTTTATTTCATTAAGTTTGCATCAGTTTTATTGACCCGTAATTCCTGACAAAAATAAAGATGACCAGGCTTCGAGCTTTTGAGTAAGAGATATTAAGTTTAGTTGAAAGATCTCTTTTTTGGTGACAATCTACATAAAATGACATATTTAGATGTTTTGATGAAGTAATCATCACTTCAACTAAAGCACTTTGTCATCTAAATCAATTAATATAATCATAAAACCAACTTATGAGCAAATATGAGGTCCAAAAACTTTTTTTCAAAAAATCGAAAAAACTATTGATGATGTCATTTTTTCGGTCTCGAAGCCAAAATTGAGATCGAGACCGGTCTTGGTCTCGGAAAAATTTTGCGGTATCGATCTCGGTATTGGCCTCGGACTAGTTGGGCTCGACTACAGCCCTGACCACAGAATAATTTAACAAATTTAAGATTAAAACTAGATTTTGTAAAATTTTGCTGACCAAAACACTGTTATTCTAACTGCCATGTTTTTACAAAACTAGGTAGGTTATATTTTTTTAATTAAATGAAGCATTCCGTGGAGATACCGAGCTGCTTAAATTAAAGTGTTGATATCACAAGCATTGTGCTTTTTTGTGATATAATAAGCTGTTGTGATGGTAATTCATGCTGCACAAATTTCTAATATTTCACTTCTTTCAATACATGCAAATTGACAAATGGAGTGCTGCCCACCTTTACCCCAATAGTGTCTAACAATTACTCCAAATGCAGGATAATTATTGAAAACGTTAAAATTTCTGCCTAGATAGACCTTACAGAGCAAGGAATAAATTTCTCACTGGAAGAGGGTTAAGTGTTCCATGTATCTAGAGGTGGGCAAAGCGCAATTACTAGCGCAACCTCCACAATTGCGGAAGTAGCATTGCGCTTGAAACATTGCGGAAGTTGCGTTGCGGACTAAAATCTTTAATACTTGTTGCGCTTTCAAATGTTTTTCGGTTAATAGCGCGATTTTATGCATTGAACTTAATTTTGTTCCCATTTCGATTGTAAAGTTGATAAATGTCGGACTTTTTAGCATATTATTTACTCTTTTTCTGTCTAAAATTGCAAAAAATGCGGTATTTGTATAGTGTTGTGAAATTTCAATTGCGGAAGTTGGGTTGCGCTTTAACTTGGTGCGAAAATGCCATTCCGCAATTGCATTGCGCTTCATCTGAATCAAAAAACTCATTGCAGAAGTTGCGCTGCGCTTCAGGAATTAAACTACACATTTTGCGCTGCGCTTTTACTGGTTGAAAAGCAGCGCTTTTACTGGTTGAAAAGCAGCGCTTTTAGTACAATGTTATGTGAGCCCACCTCAGCATGTATTCAATACATGTAGTTTAACTCAAATGATTAACTATAGTCCGGTAGAAATACAACAAAACACATGCAAACCCGGAAAAAATTTATGATAAGCTGAAATTTGGCACGATGACTCAGGACCATGTCCTGAGCCACCAAAAAAAAGATCCCCATGTTTTGGACATGGGACTTCCCCTTTTTGGCCTTTAAAGTCTGCCATCTAGTGTCAAACAGTCTTTGCTGTTCAACAGCCAATCCAAAAATCATGGAAGAGTCAAATTTTGAATCGTAATCGATTTTTCAGTGCAGGTATAAACAAATTTATTTTAAAATTGATGACGTCATTTTTGATGACGTCATAGCCAAATTTCAAGGTTTGGAAAAATGACATATTCTGCATTGATGACTCAAATTGTGAATGAGAGTTAACTGTTTGGCTTTTTAACCAAAACTCGCTTCAATCAAAGTGATGACGTAACAAACTTTTTGATGACGTCATCTGTCAAGAGTTTTGATCGTAATTAGAAAAAGAGTGTTTGACCAAACGAAACATTTCACCACTTTGAGAATATCAGCATCATCATTTTGAGGTTCTAAGGCATCTTCGAGTCCTTGGCCGAGGACTTTCATCGTCCTCCTATACGCAATGGTTCTAAAAAAAAAACTAGCGAAATTACATGTCAATTAATACGCAGTGCCGCAACTAAAACGTTGTTTTTAGGGGGCAGAATTTGTTAAGGGGGGGCCAAAAATTTTGGGTTGGTCTACTTTTCTCCGAGTTCTCTGATGATCTCAGAAAAAAAGAAAAAAGGTCATCGTGCCAATTTGGTCTACGTTTTTCCGAGTTCTCTGTTGATCTTCAAAAAAAAAAGGTCATCTCGCCAAATTATTCTACTTGTCTCCTAGTTTTTTGTCGGTTTACAAAAAAAAAGGCCACCATCTTGAAACTGCCGTAAAGGGAAGGGGAGTTTGGTTGAACATGCTTGGCATTTTAGGCGGGCGGAATTTTTGTTTAGGGGGGAGCCGCCCCTTTTTGCCCCCCCCCCGTAGTTGCGGCCCTGTTGATACGAATCTCGAGCACGATAACATATCCCGTAGGAACAGAATTTTTACCGCTTTGTAATGTCCGACAATATTATTATCTTATAGCATACTTCTACAATCTGTAGTACTAAATCCATTATACAGTAAAATAGGCCTGGCATCTGAACTAAACTTATCTAATCAAGTAGAATAACATTTGAACAAACTTATCGGATTAATCTAAATAACACCTGATTAAAAACTTATCTAATCAACCAAGATTCTTGAATTAATATCTGAACAAAATATATTTGATTAATCTCTAATAACCACGCTATTATTTGACAATTTGCTGCCTTAATAATTTTTTAATCTTTGCTAATGCTTGCATTTTAAACTAAAATTGCAGATTGACCTTAATTGCTCGAGGAAACTTTTGGATAAACATGTATAGGCTTTCTTGCTCTAACTGCAAAATGCATTATTTTATTTTAATCCCATATTGGGAGGATTAAGTTTTACCTGCTTGACTACTACCAAAGGCGTAGCCAGAAATAAAAATAAACGGAAGGACAAAACTTTTTGTTGTGATTAAAGCATATGCAAATCGAAAAGTTTTTATTGAGGCAAATTGCATCAAACTACTGTGCAAAGGTTAAGCGGTAACAAGTTGATGACGCATAAAAAAATAAATAAACGAAAAAAAAATAAAAATTAAAGTACCTAGTTATACAGCGGATACTAAAAAACGCGTTTTTTTACTTAGGAATACGAAAAAATCGCAGATTGCCGTTATTTCTCAAGCAAGCTTGCATAATAATATTTCAATTTACGAATGATTATAATTACATTTCATTCATCAAGTTGCCTTGGCCAGGAGACAGTGAGGGGACCTTTCGGTCTTCGAGTCAAGCTGCCACCTATCTACCACAGTATATTGTGACAAATTAAGAACAAATGATATACACAATTCGCGAAAACATACGAACCACTCCCGCCTACACCCGAAAATGATTGGCTTTTGAAAAAATAAGTACTCCCTATCAAAACTTATGATAATTGACAGTTGACACCAGTTACAACATACTGCTTGCTATCTTCAACCAACAAAACAAAAATGCGCTGTAATGTGGCTAGCCAATATAAAGTTTCGTTTAATTGACTACTGTACTCTGTTGTTATTGTCGTTGTTAGGAAATAGGGATCCAAGCATTAAGCAAGAATAATGCGATAGCGACCGACCAATTTCTTATACGGTTTTCCATCAAATAATGCGAATCTGAACGCGGTGTTCGCGGAAAAATGATCATAACGAAATGCAATGGATTTATTTTTATTTATATGTCACGCCCGCAAACAATATTTGTTTCGCGCCGAAAACTGCGTATAAAATGCTTCCAAAGCAAATTTTTAGGCCCGGCCGTAAAATCTTGACCGTACTGGCATATTGTTAGTTTGTTTAAAACAATTGGCTGCTTGTAGGCTGGTTAGGCAATACGCTGAGCTTACCGAATTTCGTTTTTTTAAACTAAAGACGAGCTTTTGGCCTTTTGCGCTCACGATTTTACGCACAGTGTAGATTGGGATTAGGCGGACAGCGTCTACGCGACTTTTTGCTTGCAACCAATCAGCGCGCTCAACTTAGACTTCGACACAATTTGGGCTACGCTGCCGGACTCGCTTCTCTGATAGACAACAAGAATATTGTTCATAATCAACACGGCTATGCGTTGTAATATGCTGACATAGATATTGACTGACACAGATTTCCTAAAAATAGATTAGCGAACTATTTACTGTATTAAACATTTGACATTGCGCAGATTGAAGTTTTTAAATTAATTCAAACCAGCCGATCGCGTTCTCCAACTTCAACCGAAAACAAAATTAAAGGATCAAGCAGACATTGTAGCTACGCTTTTGGTAATTAACAAAAACTTTTTAAGCAATAATATTTTGATTCCATTATTTTTCAGATAAACGGGTTCACTAGGCTGGTGGTTTAAATGTAAGCCTACATAAAGCAGTTTAGACCAATTACGTCTGATATCTTATTCCATGTAAACGCAAAAAAAAAAAGTAAAATGCATGCAATCAAATGACATGCGTATATTTATACGCATATATAGGCGTGATCGGTAAAACGGGCCTGATATAGTATAATAAAAAAATCAATTTCGGCGTTCACAATAAACGGAGAATCATTCTCTTAGAAGAGTTTTGCTTTCCTTTTGCGATTAGTATGTTTTCCAAATGCTTTGAAAAAAAAATTCTCGAAATTTATTAGGGTCGAAATACGATTCGACTATGATGACATTAAATTCGTGTACTGACATGCGTCAGATCTCGGCCGCCCCAAATTCTCGCCGGCAGGGCTGTAGTCGAGACCAACTCATCCGAGACCAAGACCGAGACCGCAAAATTTTTTCGAGACCAAGACCGAGACCAAGACCGGTCTCGATCTCAATTTTGGCTTCGAGACCGAGACTGGCAAAGTTCGAGACCAAGACCGAGACCGAAAAAATGACGTCATCAATAGTTTTTTCGATTTTTTGAAAAAAAGTTTTTGGACCTCATATTTGCTCATGAGTTGGTTTTATGATTATATTAATTGATTCAGATGACAAAGTGCTTTAGTCAAAGCGACGATTACTTCATCAAAACATCTAAATATGTCATTTTATGTAGATTGTCACCAAAAAAGAGATCTTTCAACTAAACTTAATGCCTCTTATTCAAAGCTCGAAGCCTGGTCACCTTTATTTTTGTCAGAAATTATGGGTCAATAAAACTGACGCAAACTTAATGAAATAAAATTACAAAAAAAATTGTAAAAAGCTATTTGTATATTTGAAGTACCGTATAAATGATATAGCTACAACAACGCAGCCAGGAGTTTCAAGTAGGAGGGGGGATTTCCAAGCGCGTAACTACGATTATGCTAAGAGAAGGCTTAAACAAAACAATATAATTTTTACCCGAAAAATATTGTGTTGCAGGGTTGCAAACTCGATCGATTTTTATTTGAGTTCAAGTTTGAGTTCGGTCTATTTTAACACGTCCAAGTTCGAGTTCAAAAATTTCAATTTTTTTGAGTTCAGAAATATCAATGGCTCTACGCTATGAATATTTGCCGCTACAAAATTAATGAAACAATAAATGATAATTCAAGGACTATCATATGTTGTTTAATATTTTGTTAAAAGTAAAATATAGGTTTTTGAATTCATCAAATACGATAAACAACGTACAGGTCACGAATAGACCGCAATAATTCGCTTAAAAGTTATTTTCACAAAGACTTCACACTTTTGCGTTGCGCTAACCTATTTAATACAAAATTTTGTATAAAGTTCAATTCGACAATTGTGTAACCGAAATTAATTTTGCTGGAATAACTAACCGCCGCGACTTATTTCATATATCGTGAATCTTTTCAATCTCAAACTCATTTCTCATAATTGCACATTTTTTGTCAAAAATTAAACTCGCAGATTTATTCCAGTGAGCTGCAAATACTATCAAAGTTTTGTACTTTTTCTGCAAACAGTAGAGTAGACCATTGCTTCTCAATCTTTTTTCAATGCGGCTTAAGTTTATTGAAAAAATCAACTCTGTAAAATTTTGTGGCCCATGTATATTCTGATGCATAGTTTAAATTAAAAGCTATGTAGAAAAAAAACTTTTCATGATGATAGCACTGCGTTGAAAATCGTACAAGGAAGTTTTCACTCAAATGTTTATGAATATTTGCTATTTAGCTTTCAATATCCTTACCAATAACGTCCTTACGTAGTCTGATATATATTAGGGTGGAGTGAAAAAAATTTTTTTTTGGAAATTCAAAAAAGTGTAGTTTGGAAATCCTGGAAAATGGTCTAAAAATAGAAAAAAAATCGACTTGATCCAGTTGCCACCTACCATAGGCTGGCTATCCCCCCAAAAATTGGTCGCGGGGGTAAAATGGCCATAAAATCATGTTACTTGATAACCGCTAGTCGTAGAGACCTGATTTATAGCTCAAAAGTTGCAGAATCATCATGTTTCTATGAGTGCTAAGAGGACTTTTTTGTCTATTTCAACCATAAAAAAGTTACTGTCAAGAAACCGGTTTTTCATGCTAAAATTGCACCATAGAGAATTGTGATTCACTACTAGTTAACATGAACTCATGCAATTCGTAACTTGCTAAGAAATTTGATTTTAGGGGTATGTCGTACAACATATTACTGTAGTAATGCGAAATGCACAACAAAAGTGAGTGTGAGGCTGGCAAACATAGATGTGTTATCAACAGTCAACACAACATAAAAACATTTTACGAAAATTGCATTTTAGTGTCAAACTTTTTTAACAATTTGCGAGATCTAATTTTTTGGCGAATAAGTCCGTCTCTTCTTTCAAATCCAGTGACTTGTGCTGATGCTTCCGTTACCAATTTGACATGTCTTTCGACAGTTTGATTGTGGCATGGATGGTGTAAAATTAAGGGTTTCATTCGACAGTCTTCAATTTCAAAATCGGACAAATGTCTAATAGCTGGGAGTTGTTGCTGACAAATTTCCAAATCAGCCAACTCATAGTATGTGTCTGCTTCCAAGTTTAAAGTAGGAAGGTGAAATAAACGAACTGAGGTGTCGTTCTTGCGAAGTGAAAGAACGTGATTCACGCCCTTGTCTCGAACAGCTTGATCGTCATCTCCTAACATTGCGATCAAAATGCTTTTTGGATGGCCAAAACATCCATTTCTTTGAACAACATTTTGAGCTACTTGTCGAAGATCTTGATTTGTCAGACTGTTAATTCTTTTGATCAAGTTGAAAAAAACTTTAGAACCATGTGTTAGTTGGTTGTATAACTTGATTTCAAACCAAGTGGGAAAATAAACAGTTAAACAAAAGTTAACTAAAATTTCCAAGTTCTGAGGTGGTTCATCAAGTGACACGTAATACCGCAAAAATCTACAACCCAAAGTCAACCATCTTGAATGCACCACTGGGCCAACTTCCAAATATTGTAGATCATCATCACAATTACCAGTTATAATTGCCAAACAGATTTTGTAAGCGTAGTATTGATATGTACTCAGGTCATCAATGACACGAGGTGGAAGTTTTGGAGAAAAAGAAATAGGGACGAACACTTGCTTAAACTGAGTAACTGGCCAACTTGATACAGGACCCTGTATTTTTTTACCTATTGGTTCGGCAAATGTATCTGGACCACTTGTTGCCCCATCCAAAGCAGCAAACACATGTCGCAAGGGAAGTTCATTTGTGTGTAGTAAACACACAACCCACTGAAGAGGTCTGTGTAATAATTCTTCTAAACTTCGAATGCATCCATTGTGTTTGCCGGTCATAGAAGCAGTACCGTCAGTGCCAACTATTGCAAGCTTGCCTTCCAATTCCGTACCACTGAAAGAATCAAACAACTTTTGGGCAATTGTTCTACCTTTGCCATCTTCAGGAGAAAAGTGAGTAAGGTAAAAGCTTCCTGGCTCACCAACTACTGTATAATGTTCTTCCAGTTGAACAGACCGATAATGCTTCTCATTTGGACCTTGTGCAACAATTTGGGTTGCATCTTTGCGGCCATCCAAATACACTGCGTTCACCAATCCAAAGTTTTGTTGCTCTTCGCTCCGGATTTCGTTTCGGCATCTTTCACGCTCTCTTCGTAGTTTACTACGATCAATGATGTGTGTTTTATCATCTTCAGTAACTAAACCAACATCCACTAGGACACTGTTAGCAACTGCAGCAGCTGCTCTATCTATCCGATAGCTGGTAGCGTTCACAAATTCTGGCAAGGTTTGGCCATTTTTTGCGATTTTGAATGGATGGATTTGGCATTTCCGCTAAGAAATGAGAAACTGCAGATGATTGTGATGTGTCTGTGCTTGTTGATGCCAAAGATTCGGACTCCGAGACATAATCAGTAGTTGACAGAGTAATAATTTCATTTTGGCATTGTGAACTTGGGGCATTGACATGTGATTCTGAACGTCGTATAAATTTTTGGTCAGATGAGGTCATGGGCAAAGCTACATCTAAACATTTTCCAATACGCCGACTCTTTTGATCTTCATAAAATACAAAATCTTCATCAGTCATTCGCACCTTGTGGTCTTTTTCCAAACGTCTTCGTTGTTCATTGTCATTGCAAAACACGTCGAACAACTTATCTATATCTGACAAGAACTCCGCTTCTTTTTCCAAAAAAGATGCTCCACGTTTTTTCTTGGGATACCGATCAAGTTGGCTGAAAGCTACCACCAGTGCCTGTACTTTTTTAGATATAGTTAAGTAATGTAATGGATAAACATTACACCACACCCATCTGTCATGTATTTCTTTAGCAACATCATTTGCAACGTCCACAGTTCTAAAATTTTCGAATTGGATGATCCTCTGACATTTGGTGGGTAGTATACCGGATGGAAAGCTTTTACTTCCAGTGAAAATGTATCAACTATGTAAACCTTTAACGTTGCTTGCACTTCGCCTGGTTGTCATAGCTATAAACTACGGTGGTTATCAAGTTATTTCATTAATAGTACTAGGCACCTAATTACTTATCTACACAAAGAAAAAAATCTTTAAAAATTTGTAAGGATTAAGTAGATGTAAGCCTACGTCTACCTAATCCTTAAAAAAAGCTAGTTACACCTGCCAAAACAAGTTTTTTGACAGTAACTTTTTTTATGGTTGAAATGGACAAAAAAGTCCTCTTAGCACTCATAGAAACATGATGATTCTGCAACTTTTGAGCTATAAATCAGGTCTCTACGACTAGCGGTTATCAAGTAACATGATTTTATGGCCATTTTACCCCCGCGACCAATTTTTGAGGGGATAGCCAGCCCATGGTAGGTGGCAACTGGATCAAGTCGATTTTTTTTTCTATTTTTAGACCATTTTCCAGGATTTCCAAACTACACTTTTTTGAATTTCCAAAAAAAAATTTTTTTCACTCCACCCTAATATACATGACCTTTGATTTCTAGTCTCCACGAGCACAAAGCTTCTTCACTGCGTGAATTCTGTGCTAGTTGGTCGAGCGGTAACGCGTTCGTCTCTGGAGAGGGAGGTGTGAGATTTAAATCTCGGGCCGGTTAAATCGGACACAGTGTTGCCAACGGCTCGCCACCGCTGCGATATTTCTCCGAAAAGAGCTGTGTTGCCAGAGCGCAATGACGCGGAGATAGACCCAGTAACCTTGTCACATGCTTCGGCGTATTACAGCGAGCATAATCAAAGATTTAATTTGAAAATATATCGTTTACTACTTCTAAGCGTTTTACACCTTTGTGATCTTGAGAAACTCAAAATTTCACTGCTGGAGTTTTTTGTTACAAAAATGCAACTAGGGTTGACTACTATATGCGTTTATTTTATTACTGTATTGCTTTCTGCAAGTTTTACTCTTTGTAGTTGTTTAAAAAAAAACTACCCTAAAAAATATTAGGCGACCCTTAGTTTGGGAATCACGGGAGTAGATAGCCTAACTGCTAACCCGATAATAGTAAAGTTTTCGCTATATAAGAGACAAATTTCTTATCACTTAATTAACTCAAGATAAAACGTTGCGTCACTTTTCCGCCTTAATCGTTTCTTTTTTTATACTCCTAGCTGTTTTTCTAGGTCGCCTAAGCATAAAAAGTGGAAAACATGCACTGCTGGGAAAAACACAATCTCAATTTACAAAGCTTGATCAAAAAAAATATTTCAAACGATTTTTTAATCTTTAAATTTCGTTTTACAAACTCAGACAGTTTTATTCGAGTTCAGCAAAATTATTTTTTCGTGAGCAAGTTCGGCCAAAATACCGAGTTTTTTCGAGTTCGCAGCACTGTTTTGTCGTCGCGCTCAGCAAACTGTTGTAACTTAATCGTATCACATCCGGAGGTTTGCCCCATTTGAAAGACAATTTTTATGATTTTTCGTAAAAAATAACCATTTGATTCATATTTCGCACGTTTTTAGAACTGCTTAATAGCTAAGATTCCTAGTTGCAAAAATCGCGAAGAACTTAATTGCCAAGATTCGGAAGCCGTTTGAAAGAATTAAATTGCTCAACCACTTTAGCCCCTCTTCTTTACCAGTACAGGTCAAGGCCAAGACACGTTTAAATGCTTGCATTCATGAATCCAATTTTGTAAGTGATATGACAAAAAAGAGGAGAGCTGCAGCCCACTTTTCCATCCTGTTTGCGTCACTTGCCATTTTACCGATCAGTGGTCAAGTGGATAGAGCGTCTGCTACTGAAGTGGTAGACACGGGTTTGATTCCCGGTCGAGTCAAACCAAAGACTATAAAAATTAGTATTCACAGCTTCCCTGCTTGACGTTCAGCAATTAAAGGGACAGTGTGAAGCCTCCATCGTGTGTGGTAGACAGATAGGCAGGTGGCAGCTTGACTCGAAGACCGAAAGGTCCTTTCGCTGTCTCCTGGCCAAGGCAACTTGGTGAATAAAATGTAATTACAATAACAATTACGTTTAGCTTCGGCCTAGACATCATGAACAAACAAAATTTGCCAACTTTAAAGTAGTGGGTTTGTTCGCTGTTGACAAAGAGACAAAATATATACTAAAGTTTAGTATATAACTGTTGTCGACAATCGACCTATAGCATAGCCACGGTGGAGGGCGGGGGGCTCGAGCCTCCCCCATTGGCCTGAAAAATATGCAAAATAGCACGTTTCTAGTGCTTTTGAGGCCGATTTTTGCTCCAAAAATGAAAACAGCCCCCCCCCAAAGAGATTTGGGAGCCGAAGTTGTGAAAGACTTGCCGTTGTTTGGACCAGAATAGTGGAGTTTTTTGGTTCAGGAGCTCACCCAAAGTCGGCGAAGACTTATTTTTTGGAGATCACCTGATTTCGGCCGGAAAAACCCTTTGAATTTCTGATTTCGGCAGGAAAAACCCTTTGAATTTCGGTGAAGACCTTTGTTTTTTGTTGGAGATCACCTGCATTCGGCCACAAAAAACCCTTGAGTTTCTGATTTCGGCCGGAAACAAACCCTTGAATTTCTGATTTCGGCCGGAAAAATCCTTTGAATTTCGGTGAAGACCTTTTTTTGTTTGGAGATCACCAGTATTCAGCCGGAAAAAAACCCTTGAATTTCTGATTTCGGCCGAAAAAAACCTTTTAATTTCGGTGAAGACCTTTTTTTTTTTGAGATTACCTAATTATGACAGAAAAACCGCCTGAATCTAATCTAAGACTAATGAAAATTAGGGTCAAGTTCGTTTTCGGCTGTATCAAACTTCCAAAGCCCCCCCCCCCCCCCCCCCTTTGCGAAATCCTGGCTACGCGACTGCAATGGACAATAAAGTAATATGTACACAATGTATTCACTCTTGTTTGATAAGAATCAGTAAATTTTGAATTGTGGCTGGCTGTTTTTAATTTTTTGCCGATTTTCAGCCTCATTTGTTTTTTGATTTGTTCTTAAATTTTGATAGCATCAACGTCTAGTTTAGCGACTATGGTTGTAAAACAGTTTAATTATCATAGCCTTGTCTATACTTCGAGTTGAGCTTTTTTTGCTTCTTTAGCAGCGTCGTCAAATTGCAAAAGCGAACTTTTTTCAACAACTGCTTAAAGGACTGCCAAAAAATTTCTCACTTATTTGTGTAGCACTCTACAATTTCAAAATAGTAGCATTGTGTACATCGTTTGACACAAAAACTTCTATCACACGGGGATCAAAAAAGTCGCAAAAATGTCTGCAGTGCTAGAATTGGGCAAGAACTCTGTAGTTTCACTTGAACTCTAGTTTCGTTCCTCGTCATCAAAACTGCTATGCGTGAATGACGTCTTTTCTCATGTAAAAATGCGACAATCTTGATCTCCAGGTGCGAAACCTCTTTGTTCTACCGATAATGTAACCGCTTCGTTAGCTTCTTACAAAACTACATTTTACTTACAAACATTACAAAATTAGCTATGTTATTTTACTTACAGAAATTATCCGGTCTCGAGACCAATTTTTGAGCTACGAGACAAAGACCAAGACCGGTGCAAAGCAGCCGAGGCCAAGACCGAGACCAGAAAAAATTGGTCTCGAGACCTACAGCCCTACACGCCGGTATCTGTTTCTACTTGTTCCATTGCGGAAAATGATGAGTTTTGAAACAAATGGATTGCATTTTTTGGTGCGGAATCGCGCTGCTTTCTGCCTCATTCGCATTCTCCTGCAAATGCAATGCGGTATGCTGACGAGACATTATTATTCCACGACAGCGCGACATGGGCTACGCAATGGTTCTATTTTACCAAAATTGATTTTTTGATAGTAACTCTTCATTTCCATTGCTACGTTTAAAATAATTCACTTTGCCGTTTGTGCTGCAAACGTTTTTTCAATCCGAGTATCTCGCAAACAATACAAGCTAGAGCGCTGAAATTTGTTGAAAGAGATAGAGAAGCTAATGACCTTAGAAAAAATGTTCCAAAAAAATGCAAGTTTTGACGTTGTTCATTTGCAACTCTGGGTAGAATTACACTTGAGTTGAGCGTTTTTCAATTACCGTAGTTTTTTCACATTGTGTCTTTTAAACAATTTTTGTGAAATTGTGCACTTTAAAAAAAGGAGGGGACTGGTCCCCCTAATCCCCCTCTGGCTCTGCCGGTGTCTACTACACCAGACTTTTACTGACAACACAGTTTTTGACTTTCAATCGACTGAATTCACAATATAATAATTCTCCCAGGTTTGAAGCTAATAAAAAAAAAAAAAGTTTACAATGTTTCGTTTGGTCAAATACTCTTTCAAATTTACGATCAAAACTCGTGACAGATGACGTCATTAAAAACGTTTGTGACGTCATCGCTTAGATTTAAGCAATTTTTGGTTTGCATTTAAAAACCTAACTCTCATTTCCAATTTGAGCCATCAATACATCATTAAAAAAAAAAAATGGCTATGACGTCATCAGCAATGACGTCACCAACTTCAAAGAAAAAAATTTTAACCTTGCACTTGAAAACCAACTATTAGTTAAAACTTGGCACTTTTGGATTGGCTATTGGATAGTAAAGGCTCTTTGACACTAGATGGCATACTTTAAAGGCCGAAAAAGGGGAAATTTCTACGTCCAAAACATGGGGATTTTTTTTTGGTGGCTCAGGACATGGTCCTGAGTCATCGTGCCAAATTTCAGCTTATTATAAATTTTTTCCGGGTTAAAGCTATTTCTACCGGACTACTAGTTAAAAAACTTTCCAACGTTTTTCAAAATTGTCCAATAATTACCCCATCCGACTACATAGATTTATAACTTTACAAAAAAACCGTCGATTTTAACTGGCCTTGGTTTTGTATTTTTATAACCTAAACTGTTACAAGTTGTAATAATTTTTAGGCTAGATTTTAGCCCTATTGCGCTAAAAACTACAATAACTTTTGGAAAGGTTAGAACAATCAAAGACTGCCTACGGACCACGTTTAAGACTATGTGCAACAACGTATGACAAAGAATTTGTACATTGTTGCAAGCGAAACACAGGACAGCGTCATTACTCGAAAAAGCAAATGGAAAAAGACCCGTTACACAACCCCCGAACCAGACTAATCAATTACCTAAGTTAATTCCATCCAAAACCACATCAAGACAAATTTGAGAGTTTATATCTTTGCGAAATAATACGGTTATAAAAGAACAATCACTCACACAATACCATCGCTAAGCATTCTTCAAGTTTACGTCTTGATGATATGATCACCAAGCAAATACATACAATAAATAAAACCAAAACCACTGGCTATGTAGAGTATCGTATTTATCTGATCATCCCACAGACCGCTTCGGTGTACTGGCAGGCCTTTCTCTCTTACCTGTAAAAGCAAACAACTCTATTATTGGCAACCGCGAGAAACTTGCTTTTATCCAAACAATGATGTCATTTTCGCCAAAAATTAGAAGAGGTGATAGCGTCAGTACAATGACATGATACATTAAATTTGCGTGCTTTCACGGTTCTCGATTTGGGCGATAGGCTAAAGTAGAGTGTGACTGTGGAAACACATAGCTTGAAAAACGTAAAACAGACGAATGTATAAAAAACAATCACAAGAATTTTAATTAGCTTGCTGCAGGTATTATGCAAAATTATGACATAGGTTGGAGTAAGCTGGAGTTCAAATTCATTCTGCACTTTGAAAAAAGGCTACGGTTGCCTTGAAAAATGAAGGCCTTTTTTATTCAAACGCTTCCGTACAGCACTGAAATCTAAACGAGAATTAAAACATAACGCACGATTCTCAACCAGGGTCCAGGTGGTGCCATTTGCTGGGTGTCGTGAGCTATATTAGATTGATTTATTCACCAGGGCAGCGAATATCACAGCGTTTTGTTAAAATTTATGAGTCAACTTTAACTTTTATAGTCCTACATTAATTATGATGCTATTAACTAGGCCTTGTTTTGCTGTTTCAGGTCACTTATTTTATTGCCAGTTGCAACCAAAAGGGTTCCCTTATGCGAAAAACTTTTAAAAATTCAACCCGCATAAGCAAGCTTTTAGGCGAGTAATTGAACTTGACTCATAAGTTTAAGGGGAACTGAAAAAACTTAACTCCACCAGATGACTCGAATAGCCATAAAATAATGGATATTTTTTCCAATTTCATAAATGAACTACAAAAATCATAAAAACAAATCAAAAATTTCACCAATTATTGAAATTGATAAAAACCTGAAACTAACTCAAAAGTGCTTTTAAATAAATGATGCGTGTATTTTGCTAATATTGGAGCCAATGTGCAAATATTTATTGAATTCAGACAAAGATGATTCGAAGTTGGTCATGCCCTCGTAACAGTTGATTCGAAGTTTTGTTTGTCATGAAATAACTTAAAAAGTTGCAGTATTCAGTATATTAACTCCAAAAAAATCCATACTGCGCCTGGTCTTGATAGTATTTCATCCAAATTCATTAAACTGGCTGAAGTTATTGTAGCACCCTTTCGCACAATTGTTCAATAAATGCATTGACCTAAAAGTTTTTCCTGAAAATTTTTAATTTGCTATTGTCACTCCTTTTCCCAAAAAATCATCACCCAAGTCAATGAATGATTTTCGTCTTATTTCGTTAGCCAACTTCCTATTTTTTCGAAAATCTTTGAAAAAATTATAGCAAAAAGAATGATGAGTTTCATTAAAAAAGGTATTTTCACTTCTTCTCAGTTTGGGTTAAGAACTACAGATCCAACAGAATTAGCATCCATGTCAATTTTCCATGGACTGCTCCAACATTTAGACCACAAACTCTTTATTTAGTGGACTAATAGAAACAGACGCGCGGAGAAAAAAAAAAGAACAGTAAAGAAAAAAAAACTTCGCTTTTCAAGCGATGTTGTTTTTTTGCGATTACGCGTATTCGACTGATTAGATTGGACATATTCTTAGCGCGAGGGAACCAATACAAAGTCACGCTGATTGGACAAATCGGCATATTCTAGAAAAATGATCAGCGAAAAAAAAAAAAAAAACTGTCAGTTTTCAGTCTACTAATAAAGAGCATATGTTTAGATGACAATAATCTTACATGTTCCATTTTTTAGACCTACGGAAAGCATTCGACTAATTGTTGATCACAGTATTTTGTTAAAACTAAATCATTACAGATTCTGCCCAAATACAGAATTCTTTTTGAGTCTTATTCAAAAAAATCAAAAGTTTGTAAAAAACTTAATGACGCTATGTCGAGATTTTATAGGATATCCTACGGTGTTCCACAAAAATCAGTCTTTAGACATGTATTGTTTCTATTGTATGTACACAACCTTCCAAATTCAAAACTATACCCTTTTTGCCGACGACATCAATTCGCAAAATTTAAATTACTTTAGCATTTCACTGCTTCAGGTGGAAGTTTCTCAGGAAATAACTAAAGTAGATTCATGGCTGAGGAAAAATAAGCTGAGCATGAATTATAAAACAAAACTAATTGTATGATTATCGAAAATGCTTGTCGAAAACGAACGCCTTCAATTTGACGATCAGTAGTAACGTAATTTCTCAATCAAACATGGTAAAATATCTTGGTGCGATTTTAGACAATCTCTCATGGCAGCCTCACATTGACAATCTCAGAAAAAAAATTTTTAAATCTTGTGGCATGGTTTTCAAACTACGCCATAACGCTACCGCTTTCTACTTTGAAACTAATTCTCTACGGCATGTTTAATTCTATCCTTCAGTTTTCGTTAATAAACAGGGAAAGAGCATCTCGTTGATATTTGCAGAGAACTAAAACTTTGCAAAATCGTTTCTAACGTGCGCCAGACTGTCCCGTGAAAGACGTTGTTCTCTAAATGTCATTTACAGCAAGTTTGAAGTATTAAAATTAGAATGCATGCTAGCAATAGAATATACCAAATTTTTACACCAATTCAGCCGCAATATGTTACATGATTAATTCAAGAATTATTTCGTTGATTTGACAATAATTCATCAACACAACTCCAGACTCAAAAAACTTTTTTCACACTCATGCTAGAACTGAGTGGGGTAAAAAGAGGATGCAGCGTAAAGAGTTTTGAACAGAAATTGAGCAAAGTCATTATCTTTCTTTTGGTCTCCTTATTGAGCTGACTTAGAGATGCAGTGTTTGTTGCTCCGTCAGCAGGGGTAAATGCAAAAAATAAATAAGCCGACTACTTTTGCTATCATTAGTATTATACTTTTTAGCCTTCAGTTTTTTTTTAAATTTTTTTAAGCTAATCTTTCGCTTTTGTTAATTAGTAAAATTTTAATTTGGAGTTTGAATCTAAACTCAACCTTTTTTTCTCAACCATTACTGGTAATAAATTATATGTTTATTAAAAGCTGTCTATACAGTAACTAAAAAATTGCTTTGTGTTTTTGATTTTCCCAAACGCTGATCTTTCTATGATGCTTTTTTGGTTTTGTTTTTCATAGTGTGCTGCCGAGTGATTTTTGCTTATCTGTTGAGCATTTTTCATGATTTCTTATGAAAATTGCCGCTTTAATGCCATTTTTCAATATTAAGAAGAATTAAGTTGCTAAGCTCTTTTAGCTCCACACCTACTTACTGGTGAGGTTCAAAGTATGCTAAAAAGCTTACATACTTGGGTGAAATTTTTTTGATAAACTCCTCCTTCTCCTAAGGTTGCGTCACTGCAGCAGTTTTTCTGGTTTTCATTAACATATGTTAGAAATGGCCGAAACTATCGAGCTGCTTTAGTCGCCGACAAATGTCAAAAAAAAAAAAGATCATAAAGTTATTCAGCTACTAGCTCTCTCGACGCAGTATCGTATCTCCCAGCATTTTTTGCTCTGCAAAATACACAAGTCTTCCAAGCAAAAGCTAGGACCAAAAGGTACGGTGGAACTAAAATTAACTGTTCTTTTTGGTATCTCCCACCGAAAAGAGCTCAATGATCACAGATCAAAACGAATTATAAAAAAGAGAACTTCTAAACAACAAAAAACAAATTGTTGAAACTTAACGTTGTAAGCGCGTAACAAAATAATGCGTCTGCCTGGCCTCGAAACTTTATTAACTTAAGGCACAGAACTGCTGTTACAGGATTTTTAAGTTAAAAGGCGGACATTGTGTCTACAAAATAATACGTATGTTAGGTTTGCCGGCGGCTACGTTTCAAATCTGAGAGACTCATACTAGGAAAACTTCCATTTGATTAAATTTGAAAGGTAGAGGGTTAAAAGCAGTAAAACGATTCATACGAAAACTCAATCGCACAGCCGGTAGGTTTATAATTTATCAGAAAAGGGGAGTTTCACACGTGCATGAAGATTTAATGAACATTTTTAGTCAAAAATTTTGTTTTTGTGCCTGCATTTTGAAATTAACTCAGAACGTTTGTTTAGTAGTGCTTCTGGTTTCCCTTTGATGATTTGCAGCTTTTCTACCAAACAAAGGCTGCATATTTTTGCACCACAGCGGTATGAAGCAGCTTCTCTAACAACGCTCAATTGGGCCCATGGAAAAATTTCTCTTATCAACGGAGTTTATAATGTTCTTGTATTGTTGCTTATTTTTTGTCAACCAATTTTTGCAAAGCTTGAAAGTGCACGCTTGTGCTAGGGATAAAATTTGGCTTCTTTTTTTAAGCTATTAAGTGTGTTGCACCAATTCGGTGAGTTTAACCCAGAAAATTTTGGCATAAAAAATCTTGCTCCAAAATGCCTCCAGCAGTTTTGTCCTGCAGAAGAGCCTGCTTAACGAACTTTGATTTATAACTTTATACCTAAAATGCTTCCCCACTTCATGTCTGTTTGACCATTGACCACACTCAACACTACATGCCCTTTTTCAATTCTGTTTGTAAAACTTCGTCAGAATGACCTGTATAGAGTGGAAGAAGCAAGAAATACTGGTATGTGGTTAAAAGACACCATAATTAAACAACGTAATGCAGCGGTGAATGGACAATCAATTATTAGTGCTGCGGTATCCGCACTTTAAGAAAAATCACTGTTTGAACTTTATATAATGCATAAGGCTTTCAAAAACACACACTGTCAACACACATGACATACTGCTGGAGGTGGAATTCAATAATTTTATTCTTGACCACCATAATCATGGAAAATAACACTTCATAAGATGTTATGTAGATTTTAAAAACGGGAAAATGAAGAATCGACACAACGCCAGACTTTAAAACATTCAGGGCACATTGAGACAAAAATGAATTTTATTTGCACGGTTGCTCCACCTATCACACGAAAGCATGCACAATGTAGGCCTAATCACACTCATTAACATGCTGTACATGTGTAGGCCTAATCACACTCATCACCATGAAACCCTTTTAAGAAATTGCAGAGCAAATGGAAAGCTTTGAATCGCTCAAGCAATCACTGGGCAGGCAATGGACTAACCAATGATGGGCAAAATACGAAGTTAGCAACGAATAACTTGATGCTCTTCACAATTTTTAAACCAAAAACCGGTTGCCGCTTTTAAGAAAATGGTTCGTAATTACGTTTCACTGAGTCAACCTTCTAAGCAAACTCGCTAACTGCTTTTAATAACACAATGAGGTGGTGAAGCATTCAACTATGCTTATATGCAAATAAAAATAGCATGATAAACATATCTGAACTAAATTTCAGCTATCTAAAACCTATTGTTTCCGAGATCTTTCATTTTATTGCAAAGCTGGAAGTCTCTCAACTGCAGTGTTGCTTCACCAAAGGTTTAACTTTTCTAACATCATTTAGGAGACAACTTTCACAAGTATGTTTTGAAAGCACTTGATGGCAGAGCTTCAGTAATGACTCAGTGTTACAAAAGAAATACTTATTGAAGTTCAGCAAGCGTTAAATTTAAGGAAAATTGTGCTTTAACTGGCTAACACTGCGGGTGATGTTTTAAACTTTGAAATATCACCAAAACGATAGTCGTAGAAAGTCAAATTTTAGTGAACACTTGTTTTAAACGAGGACTGAAGGCAAATTCAATGCTGTTTCTAAAGCTAGTACAATTGTATCAGATTAGATTGGCAATGACTTTGTCTTTATCCTTCTTGAACTCAGCCATTCCAGAAATAATCTGCTTCAAACAACACGTAGGTCGTAGGAGTCTCTCTAAATAAATTTTCATTTGCAATCCTAACATTTCAAAGCAACAGTCTAAGACAAAGTCACTTTAACTAACACATAAGTTGTGCGAACAGGTTTGGCGCGAAAACAATGGCGGCAAAAATGTGTCCAAAATTTCTCGCATTTCCTAGCTTTTACGATGAAAAATGGCCGACAAGTGTTACAAAAAAATTGAATTTCTCAAAACATACTTAACCTTTTTTTAAAATTTACATTACCTAATTTGATGGCATATAAGACGCACTTTTTTCCAAAATTTTCGCTCAAAAAATCGCCCTGCGTCTTGCATGGCGTAGGTAAAGTTCTTTTTTTCCTGAATCTGACCTGCTAAAATGGGGTGCGTCTTACATGCCTGTGCATCCTATATGCCGTCAAATACGGTAATTATAAAAGTTAACAATGTTTTCTACAGAATTATCAAAAATTCAATCAAGAAAAACAAGATTTAGCACAAACATTTTGACTACAAAAATGTTAAAAGTGCAAATTTTAGCGATATCGTATTTTTAGTATGCAAAATCACTGGATAAACACCAACACAGTTTTCAATAGTTGCGATACTTGAGTTTTTCTGCATGCTTTTTCAAAATTTCAACTGCGTTAGAAAATTAACGATGTTTTCTAATTTTAAAACCTTAACAGGAAACACCAAAAATTGAAAAATTTTTCTTTCTTTCTTCAGTTTTGACGGATTAGGGAGCAGTAGTTCTACTGAATCACTCTAAAATTTTATAAAAGCTTGTGCTGGCAATATCAGTATTTTTCCAATCAAATATTGGCTTTGTGTTGCAGTATTTTTCTTTTATTTTTACCTGCCTTTTCTTCAGCAGATCAGCAAGAACATAGTGACATAATGAAAACGTAATTGTAAATAAACAGTACCGATGTCGTGGACAAAAAATATCAAGGCCATCAATTATGCTTTCACTTATACGGCATGTGCTGAAAACGTTACATATTTATATAAAAAATTCGCTTCCTGGAGTTCATTTTAATAACCTTTTTTTGCTGAACTACAATTAGTGTTTTCTACTTTTTCTCAACTTTACATATCCAGTAGCCAGATGCTTCAATGGTTTTTGCATGCATGCTAAAAAGGAAGGCTTTGCCAAAGATGGAGTCCATGAGGTCTGGTACTGCGCCCAAATCGTAAACAAACAAGCGTATTTTTCTTTACTTCAAAAAGAATTCAGTGCGCTAGACAGAACGCATTACCAGTGTACTAGCTGCCAGTTGCTAAAAAAAAAAGCAAGAAATAAGGTAGAGATCGTACACTTACCGATTGTACGCACAGTCTAATCCGGGAGTAAATTTGCACTTTCGACAAATTGATCGAAAATTTGTACTATATGATATTTTTTCCGGCGCAATTTTGGATAACTTGTAGAAAACGTCGTTAATTTTTGAAAGCAGTTTTTTAGTCTTGAAAAAGCATGAACAAAACTTAAATAACGCAAATATCAAAAACTGTGTTGGACTTTTCACACTGATTTTGCGTGCTATCACAAAAAATTGCACTTTCAACATTTTTCTAATCAAAAATTTTGTGCTAAATCTTGTTTTTTTTAGTTGAATTTTTGATAAGTCGATAGCAAACATTGCTAACTTTTATAATCAAGTTAAATTTTGAAAAAAAGTTAAGTATATTTCGAAAAATCCAATTTTTTTGTAACACTTGCCAGTTATTTTCTATTATAAAAGATAGGAGATGCGAAAAATTTTGGACACATTTTTATCTCCATGAACGCTTTACAATGGAACGAATGATTCGCTCAACTTATACGTTAATTAAAGTGACTCTGGCCTGGGCCACAAAGACCTGTAGGTTAAAAGGCTTTGTGGTTGGGCCTAATTGCGGTGTTGCCTCAGGATAGAACTAAGAGGGCGTCGCCGATGTTATCAACGCAAGAGTGCTAACTACGATTACTCTGGAGGCTCCTAAATCGTGCTTGAATTGAATATTTCTGGAACGGATGGAGGAGTCAACGCCAATCTGATACGATTGCCTTGATTTTAATTCTCCATGCATTGATTTTGCTTTCAGTCTTCGTTTAAATGTTTTTTGTGGTTTGGTAACAATTCAAACTGAAATACTGCACCTTTTTAAGCAGCATACGTACAAAGTCGTACATTTTAATTCTCCATGCATTGATTTTGCCTTCAGTCTGCGTTTAAATGTTTTTTGTGGTTTGGTAACAATTCAAACTGAAATACTGCACCTTTTTCAGCAGCATACGTACAAAGTCGCACATCTTACGATGTAAATAAAATATTCAAATGAGAGCTTTTCCCAACTCTTTCGACTACGGCCATTTCGTAACTAAAAGTTGAAGAAGCCAAACTGGGATGTACACAGTAGACCAAGATCACAATCATCTCGTTCAGTTCTTCCACTATTTCGTTTTGAACTTTGGAACGAGGCAGAGGAAGACCTACTTCAATTTTCATTATTAAGGTTTCGCATTGCCAAAGCTTTCTACTCTTATTTTGCCAGCGGCATAGCATTGCTTAGAATACATTGGTAGAAAATAACTTGGCAGCACTGCCAAAATACCATTCTGTTGCTAAGGGCAACAACATTTACTACAATTTGTTCTTTTCTTTTTCGAGTATATTTTTATGAGGGAATGTTTAATTGCCAAGTTGCCTTGGACAAGATTCATCAAAAAGTCCTCACAATCTTTGGGTCAAGCTGCAACATATCTATTGCTTATACGTATGAAGATTTAGCTTTATTGTTTTAGAGTTATTACGAATATCAGTTGAGAACTTTCTTTCATCGCAGCTGAATTTTAGCCAACAACATTCACGACAAAAATCTATTTCCCACTCGATTGTCAAGAATTTGGTAGTTGGATACTCCTTACGGCTGTCAATTCTAGAAAATGATCACTTTTGCCGTTTCATGGCTGATTTTGAACCAAGGTAATTGTCAATGCAAAAAGCTGAAATTAATTTTTAACCAGTACTAGGATTAATCAAATGTAGTGCAAGGCTGATAGAAAATATTTAAAAAAAAAACCTTTAAACTGCCCTTAAAGAGAATTGTTTTAAAGAATATAACGAATTATATTTTTTGTTCACTAGATACAATCCAATCGCAAGGTCGACAATAACAAAAAAAACTTTACCAGATATGCATGAAACAATGAAAAAGAAGATTTTAAACATGCTGTCACAGCAAAAATCAGTTTCCTTGACAGTATATATATGGAGCGACCGAACAATGCGCAGCTACCTAGGAATTACCGCACATTTTCCTGGAAAACAAGTAGTTTAACCAGCAGGGAAGAAGAAACTCGCGTCGTTGCTGCTAAAATTTCGGCGTTTTCTTGGTTCCCACACTGGTGAAAGCATAGGGTTGGCTTTCAAACAAGTGTTGGAGGAATTTGAAATAAAGGAAAAAGTGATCTATGTGGTAATGGACAAAGCTGCAAACATGAGAGCAGCATTTAAAACTCGATTTCCCAGTGTGGAAACTGAGGCGGACGATGACCATGACCAGTTGGGAGAAGTGAACAATGATATCTTTCAAGGATTATCTGAAGCGGATGAACTAGATATACAAGCAGCAGTTGAGGATACTACAAGGCGAAGAATTTCCTGCTTTGCCCACTCCATGCAGCTAGTCGTCGCTGATGGCTTGAAAGAAGCTAGAAATTTGTCCGCTACCTTACCAAAAGCAAGCCATCTTTCAACTCTGCTGCATCGCAGCACAATTTTCAAAGAAAGGTAAATATATACCTTACAGCATTTTGCCAATTATGTGCATTATTGTAATTTTTTTTAGTTTTGTTTTAGAGCAAAAAAAGCATTACTTCAACATGAATTTGCTTGCCAAACTTCTTATAACATGTTTGTGGTATTTGCAGATTTGAAAAAGCTTTTGGAACAAATATATCAATTCCAGGAACCAATAATACTCGATGGAATTCCACTCTTCACCTAGTGAAATCTATTTCAAAATTGCGGTTAAGCACTCTTTCTGAAGGATGCGGGACGGAATTCAAGGAAGCAGTGTTTACTTTATGAGAATGGAACCTTTTACAAGAAATGAAAGATATTCTTGCTCCTTTTGCTGAAGCAACAGAAATCACCAAAGGTATGCTGCATGATTGGTCACAAAATTACTTGTACCGAAAAATGCCTTTTAATAGTTGAACATGGCACCAGGCGGTAAATAATTACTTAATCTTTGTTGTATGAGCTAATCTTTGTTGTTGGTCTGGTGGCACTTCAATAAGCTCTGCCTACATGCCTTTAATTATTTCGATTCTAAATAAAATATTTTCTAACGCTACGCTTTGCAAGGCAGGAGGCAGTGACCATCAGTCTAGTTGTACCTACAGTTTTGGACATCAACTCTTGCTTAAGAAAGCATTCAGATCTCACCTGCCCTGCTGCTTCAGTCGCTTGCAAAAATATGGTTCGTGCTTTAAGAAATTCTCTTTAAAAGAGGTTTGCGGGAATATTCAGAAACTGTGCAATGGGTAGCATCCCCAATGAAGCTATACACTTGGAGCAGCCGTTTGAAGAAGATGTGTACTTAATCTCAACAACATTGGACCCAAAGTTCTCACTTTGATGGCTGGATCTCGATGTGCAATTGAATGGAGAAGACGAGACTGCCAAGTGTATACGCAACAGAATAAAATACAAAGTTCAAGGTAAGGTGTAGGTGAATTGGGCGTTTAAAATCAATGTGCAGTTTAAAGTATCACCACTTTAGTTTCTTTTGCTGTTGTAAAAAATTCTAGAAAATAACAAATACCCGTAACCCCATCAGCGATGTGTAACTTAACAACAACGTTACAATGTACAGCTATATATATTGCATCGACCCAGGTTGTAAGGTTTTTTATTTGCGAGTAAACTTTTATATCAAATTTTACGACTTTGCACTCGCCCAGGAGCTGCAAACGAGTCAACAAACGTAGTTCAGGCCCAAACACAAAAATAAAAAGCTCGAAACTAATGTGATTTGAAGCCCAATGAATAAGAAATCGCAAGCGAAATTTGATATAGATCGAAAGCACTAAGTAACGGCTTCTAGCTGTGGGCTTGTGCATGCTACATGACTAAAAATCCATGAAGGCTGCAAGTGGTCTTCCTCAGCTTATGCCCGTCTGTGTAGAATGCTACAAGATAACAGTTAAATCGAATCATTTTATGTCATTATTGAAATTGAATTGTAAAAAGGCTATATATTTTTTGCAGAAAAGATTATCCGAGCAGCAGAAAATTTAATAGATGATAAGGACGTGGAGGGAAGCACATCTGAGTTGGCGAATCCTGGATGCTTGGAGGAAGAAACGGCACAGATAAGAAACATTTCACGTCTTTTCAGCATATATTCAAAAATTCCAAATAAAGCAACTTCCAAAAGATCAAGAAGCGTTCGGTCGCAGTTGTTAAAGTATCTCAAAATCACCAACGATGGTGAACATTTTAACGAAAATATTTTCGAATTTTGGGAAACCTTAGAAAACCAACTATCTGCCATATATAAACTCGCGATGCAAGTTCTTTTTGTGCCAGCGTCATCGGCTCCAGTGGAGTGTATTTTTAATACTGAAGGTTTGATCATGAGACCTCATCGATCTCGGCTATCTTCAGTTAATCTAGAAATGCTGCATTAAAATGCAATTACAATCTTATTGTTTGATTTTGGAATAGGCTTACTTTTTGCGGTTGCATTAATTTTTCCGTTGTGTTTTGTGATTATTTTTGCTGGCAATAATATGCCATTCAAGATTTTTTGGCTCTGTTACTAATCTGTAGTTACTGCAAGCTGGACCACTGCGACAGTTTGAACACAGGAACGCATTGCCCAGTTTCAGTTGGCATCAAACTGCAATTTCTCTACTTTAAAAACGGGCGCTTGACAGTTGAGCTACGCCGTCACCTCTTCATGTGCTTGTGAATAGCACGTGGCCCAAGTTCGTTTTTTGGTTTATGGTTGTTCTACTGTATTGCGATTGGCCGTTTGTTTAAAGAAAAACCATGAAAAGGGTTGTCAACAGTCAATACAAATAAGTTTTGCTTCTAAAATCTTGGGTCTCGAAGTCTCATTTCTGTCTCGAGCAAACTCACTGAGTCTCAATCTCGGTCTTGAAAATTTTTTCAAGTCTTGGTCTCGAATTTTTCCCAAGTCTCGATCTTCGTCTCGATCTCGACCATCAGGGTCTTGACTACATCACTACAGGTAATAGGGGCAAAACCCATTAAATTTGGCCGTGCTTCCCCCTGAAAAAATTTTGTCAAACGTGCATTAACTAATTAATGCACTACCATTGGAAATACCACATTGTTGAGAGAACTTTATAATATTGCACCCCCTTCTAGCAAGCTTCCACATTATCAGTTATTTAGTTGCATTACGCTCAATTTCTATTCAGTACGAAGATGTTAAAGTGACTATTTTACTTCTCAAAAAGAATAATAAATTAATTAAATACAAAGCGGTTAAGCGCTCTATTTCTAAGAATTTTTGTTGGACAAACTGAACTTGTACAATAAGTGTCCATCTCTAATGATATTAAAAATGAACTTCAGCCTACATTGTTAATAAAAACATAAGACCACTCAACCGATGTGTTGTTAATTGAACATTCAGCCGCACTTCACCTAGAGTTGAAGTCAGGATGCTGGAACCAAAATTCATATTTAAAAACTGTTCAATAACTCCAGCACTGGATCAACTGTTTAATTATAAATGCTTTGCACAGTTGCACTGTTTTTTGCAATAAACCATAACGTTACAATTGGACAGTAAAATAAAAAAAACGTATAATTACATGCTTTTTTAGTTCCAGCGACAGGAAACAAAAAATTGTGCAAACTACAGCTTTCGCACAAAAAATTTTACATTTTTGCGCGAAAGCTGTAGCAGACTTCAGTAATTAAAAGGTCTAGAAGCAGAGCTGGATATATGATTCGTTAGAAAAAAAAGCTACAAAACTGAGCCAAAGCTTCGAAATATGAAATTTCACTTGCTCGAACGCCAATGTTTAGATTTAATCATTTTACCATAAAAATTACTTCAAGGTTTTGTTTCCCTCCACCTCGTTAAAAAGAGAAAGATGAAAAATAGGAACAAAAATTAAGAGTATTTTTGCTCACAATCATAATTTTTTTGTAACAGTTGAATGCTGAAGCTGTCAGATTTGTGACGTACAACATAGTAGCAAAATCGACATTGCTGCGAACATTTTAGAATCTTGCAAACTTAAATGCCCTATCAGAAGGTATTATAGCCAGTGACAAAAAGTGTCCAGTATAGATTGCTGAATGCCAGCTATTTAATGCAATTTGAACCTTGCTGCTTAGAATCAAAGACATCACAATCAATCAAGTCAACAACATTCACGAAATGTTGCTTAGTCAGCAGCGCGGTTGAACGGGTAAAGGCGTCGTTTTTACAACGACCATCATCACATGATCTGGGTCCAACCTGCATCCTAGTCATGTTGTTGCGTCCTTGGACCAGATGCTTTACAATCTATCTCTGCTTGGAGGCTTTGAACAAGTAGCAAAAATTCAGTGAACAAGAATTGAAAGAAATTCACAGGAACTTTGGATCCCTGGAAACTTTGCAGAGCCTTTTAATCTCGAAGTAGTCATTGCAATGAAAAGAGTGCATATCATCCAATAGTTAGCGTCTGATGCTGGTTGATGATAGGAGTACAATGCAATATAGCAACAACAATGTCTACAATATATAGCCATAGTCATAAATCATAGCTATCTATCATTCAGAATAAAGGAAAAACTCAATGCACTATTCACCATAGAAATATGATGTTCCTGCTTTTCTGCCAACTTGGGCCAAGATCGTTCAAACGATTCTCGGTTTATAGTAGTATAAGAGTTTGAAAATTCATTAGCTGGAGGAACAGTTCTTGATTTAACTTGTGTCGAAAATGCCTGCAAAAGTAGAAAAATTAACAGTATTTTGCTAAACATAAAAACAAAACAACTACAGAAAATTTTTTATTGCTTTTCTTCAAACACACAGTTACAGCATATCAAACAATAGCTGGTAGAATTTCAATTTTTTTTCATTATTGTATAAGCTGCAGATAGCAATTTTTAAATTCAAACACACAGTTACAGCATATCAAACAATAGCTGGTAGAATTCCAATTTTTTTTCATTATTGTATAAGTTGCAGATAGCAATTTTTCAACTCGAGTAATAACTAATCTGGAAAAAAAATGTTCTTGTATGCCTCTGAATTCTCATAGAACTGTATTTGAATAAAATTTACCCCTGATGATTCCTTTTACAGGTCTACAGGTTGTTAATGCTTTAATGCTGTAGTAATTTGCTGTGATATTTGCTCCAACTCTTCATCAGCGAACACTTTTTGAAATCTTGACATCAACCATATTTTTTATTAACTTAAAATTCGAACATAATGCTTTCAAATATCTCAAAAATTCAATCTCAACTGATCTTAAATTTAAAAAAATTTTTGCAGATACATACTTTTAAAACTTTTGTACAACTCTTAGCCTCTCAGAAAGACTAAAGGTTACCGTTTCAATTGCTTAATTTTAGCATTTAATTAAGCATCTCCCACATTAAAAATTTTTACCACCGCCCAAACAAAAACTCAAGAAGTTTTAAACTGAGCTACTCACCACACACATAATAATGATTGGCAGAATAGCAATCACTTTAATAGCAACCTCAACCATAGCTTACACACCATGTCTGTTAGAACAACTATAGTCAGCATATTAAGATGAAACAACATTTAATAAACAATTGCTGGTATAAAATATGAATGTTAAATTGAATTGTGCCACATAACTTCAGAGTTAAATCAATGATTTAATCCACGGGTGTGTAAATGTAAACTTTTGCATTGCTTGGCAAAATAGGAATGACTGGATAAGGCCACAGCCTTAACTGATACTCATTCAATATCGAATTGTGATTCTGGCAGGCATGCTACCACGTCATAATTACGGGAGGGTTAAAGCCAGACATTTCTGAGCCACTTATTTGCAATGGGATGGGATTAATACGGGTAACTTTCAGCAATAAGGAAACTGTGGGCAGAGTCCCCAGCATTAGAACATTTTGCAATTTTTGCTTTCAAAAATAAAGTGGTTTTAGGCCTATTTGGGTTAAAATTTTTGCTTTGAGGATGTGGCACATTAATTGGCATTACTAAAAGGCATCTGAATTAGCTGCACAAAAGAGCTAGATGTATTTAGGTGGTGGCAACTTCAAATTTGAAAAATTCAGTAATTTCATTACCTCTGGGGTCTAGTAAAAAAATTATATAAAACTACTTAACTGGAGAAATCTTCGAAAGAAAACTATAGAACCGACAGTTTTTAATGTACAAAGCAGGAATGTGGAAGCGGCAATTTTTGAATCGCTTCCATTTCCACCCTTAGCACTGCCGCTTCCACCACTTGCTGATGTAACTTTTGCTTAAAATTTTTTGGCAAAATTTGTTTCCAGATAAGTTAAAATAAAACAGCATTGTTAACATCAATTTAAAACATCATTAGCACCAAATTATACAATGACATTAGGTGGTTTATCATTGCAAGAATTTGCACATGGGTGTAGTCAGGAAGTCGGATTCGGAGAGACCCTGAAGCAAAAAATTCAAATAATCACATTGTTGTTATGTTTCAGCTGATGCGAATTTCTCTGAATGTTCACCCAAAAGTTTAAAATAATGAGCAATTACTTGGAGTCTGGAAACAGATTTTCAAGCGCTCAAGATAATTTATTTCAACTGCATCTGAGCTGTTAAGCACAAATGTTTACTTGGTTATAATTAGGTAGCGAAGCTTCCACATTTGCAAAATTTTGTGTTTTTCAGCAACTGGTGCATGATTGTGGTTGGCTCCGAAATTTTGTAAGCAACATGTACTTTAAGTAGAGCAAAATCAAAAAACATTGCAAGAATTATGCAGTTAAACAGAACCATATTAAAATAATTCTTATCGCAAACGGTATTTAGCAATAATTAAAACAAGCATTATAACATGAGGTTTAAAAGTCATACAATATTAAACTTTGTTTGAGAGACGTTGTGATGCTCTTCTCAGTTTGCTTTCCAAGAATATATTATCGCAGAGAAAGAAATTAAAATACTGGAACTCTAAATTTTGTATCTGTTGGTGAAAGTTGTTTTATATGAGTATGGCCCAAGATTTTGTTTATACGAATATGGCCCCAGATTTTGTTTATACGAAAACGGCCCCACAAAATTTTTGGAAAAATCTTAAATTTTAAGACTAAAATAGCAAATTTTTGAATTAAAATTCAAAAAATTAGTTGGTTAGCTTCATGGATTATCTTTTGAGTTGATGAGGGTGGGGGCTGCCCCACATCAGAGTGAACCACAAGCCTTCAAAAATGTCTCTTCGCAAATGATGATCAATCAAACATTCACTTTTCATCACATATTTTTTAAAAAATTGAACCACATTTAACTTTTCGTGTTTAAGACGGCCAAAGTGGAAGTGATACACTTTTACCACTTCCAGCTACTGCTTCCACAAAAATTTGCCATTTCCACATCCTGGTACAAAGAAGCTACTTGTATATAAAAGCAATTGTGCAGTTAAGCCAAGTCAACACAATTTACTTAACTATATAATCTCGATATTTGCACCAGCAACAAGTCTGACCACTTTGTTTTGCAATGCAGTCAGTTTGTTAATTGCAGTTAGTTACATCACACATTCATATTTTTGGTAAAGATATCACAAATTTCATTTGTTATTTTTGGCCATAATTATTTGCCCCCTTTTCCCATTCCAACATAAGTGTTCTGAAATAGTTACAAATAACTTTTAAGTCAACATCACTCCAAAAGCCTGGTGCAGAAGTAAAGTGCAAAAACATGGAATTTTCTGTTAAACTTGGTTGACAAATCAGGTAGGGGCCTAGGGGGCTATTGCCTCCTCCAAGCTGCTACTTTTTAAAAATAAATAATTTGCAAGTTTTAACTTTGATTATAATCTTCTTTTATGGAAAGAGTCTGCAAATTGTCCAGTAACTAAAATATTTTACATTAAAAAATATTTGTTTGTTACATTTAAAAAAATTTTAGACTCAAGAAGAAATCAAACTAAATCAGAGATGGAAGACAACAGAATCCAGAGTCACTGATATTTTTAGCAGAAACTATACCAAGACTACTGGCACAGCCTGAAATAAAAAAAAAGGAAGAGACAAAATTTTTCGTTATGATTAAAAGTAAACTCAACTTGTTAAGTTTTAATTTAGGCAAATTGTAACAACTAGCAAAGGTTTAGCGATAACAGGCAGAAGTCCTACCGTCATTCACGCAGCAGACTCATGAAAAAATTAATTGAAAGAGAATAAATTAAAGTAGTTTTACCTGGTTTTGTGATTTTATTTTATTTGATGATGCAACAGCCACAAAAAAACACATTTTCTTCACATAGGCCAAACGAGAAAATAGCAGATTGCTGTTATTATTTAGGTAAGCTGGCATTAGGGTGTTGCAGTTGCCCGTACCTCTTGGGATTTTGTTCTACCTTCTTCAAAATAGGAGGTTGCCAAAGAAAATCAAGAATACAAAGTTTGAGAAAAAAATTGCGGTATAGGGGTCGCACAGAGATCTTTTTTACCCAGGATTTGGAATTTGTTTGATTTTGTGCCGCTAGATGGTGCTATGTGAAATCATTGTTGCTAATGAGTCATTGCAAAAATGAACATTTACTTTTGGTTTTATACATTCAAAAAACTTAACTATCGTACAACTTCTAAAACTTGTTTATGTTTTTTGTTTGTTTCTTTCAAGATTAATAGTGGTCAAAATTGATCACGTTTCTGTGCTGGAAAACTTACAACAAAAACTTTATTTGAGTCAGACCTACAATATCTATTTTGGCTGGTTATGTAAAACAGAGTGAAACATAGCCTGCAATGTTACTTCCTTAAAGAATGACGGTGCAGTCTATGCTTTAGGCCTAGTCATTGAAATCTATTAAACTGCTGTCTTAACTTAACTATAGTCACAGCAGCAGTGTACTAAAACCATGTTTTTTTATGTTTTGCTGAGTAAGATACACAGCATAATGCAATTTACTTAGTACAAGCTCTATAAAATATGAACATTAGTAAATCTACTAGCAATTTACTATCACCAGATTTGTAAATTCTCGCAGTAAATTCCTAGACCTGAAAACAATACTATCAAAAGCACATGTTTCCTCACCACAAAGCTGGAATTCCTACAATTCATCAATTAAAAATAATTGAGGAAGTAAAGAAGCTGGTAGATGAAATGAAAAATTTGTACCAATGCAACTTCAACAGAACAAACAGTAGAAAAGCAAACAAAACCATAGAAAACTTCAGGGAAAATTCTTTCTCTCTTCATTGCCCTCTTGCCGTGAGGGTTGCGGGGGCAACAGCTTGAGATTAAGCTACCACACTTAAACGCCTTCCATCACTTCCATCATTTTGCTAGGGTGAAGTCCCAAGCAATTCCACCCAAGATCCTCAATGTAAATTGATTCATCTATACTGTAGTAGTTCGAGGTCGTCCTACTGTTTTTTTCCCAATTACTTTGGCAAGTAAACCTTGTTTGGAAGTTTTCCTGAGGCCTTCTGCTTACATGGCCAAACCATCTAAGCTGAGATCTTTCAATTTCGAGAAGTAGCAGCCTTAGAGATTTTCGAATCTCAAAGAGATGTGCATTACGTCAATAATGTAACTCCTTTGATGTTTTTGTGAAATCTCATTTTGAAAGCTTGCACTTGCGATCACATCCTTTCAGTTATTACCAAATTTTCATGACCATACAGACATACAGTAGATGAGAAGGGACAAAAAATATTTCAAAAATTGAGAGCTTTGCTTTTTTTTGACAATTCTTGTCTCACAGCAACTGAATAGAGCAAAGTTTTCATTATTGCAATTGCCTTGCAAATTTAGATATCCAGTTGTTTGTCTTGCCTTCCGTCACTTGCGAATGCAACTCCAAGATACTTAAACTTGTACACATGTTTCTGTGTCACTCCATTTAGCTGCAAACAAGCACTAATCAGGGTTTTTTGAACCATGAAGTTTTGATCCTGCTTATTTTTATTCCTGTAGTGTCATAAGCAGCTGCAAACCTATTTAATGTGCACTGAAGGCTAGATCCTGTAAAAGCAGAATCAAATCATCAGAACATAGCAGGCAACTGATTTTTCAATTCCCTATCATGGCAATACAGCAGGGTTGCATTTGTCGATCCAATTCATGTTAACAATGAATAAGAGAAGAAACAAAACACACCCTTGCCAGAGTTCCACGCCTATACGGAAAGCTTTGATTGCTTGCCATTTTCTCAACCACAAAACTACAGTCGGCATCATAGAATGCCTTAATGGCATGTAACAACTGACCATCAATGTCATTCTCCTGCAGAACCCTCCAAACTTAGAAAGGCAATCATATGATACTTTTCCGAGATCAACAAAGCAAGCAAAAAGATCTTCACCATATTTCCAAGATTTCTCAAACATTGAAAAAAAATTGAACAAAACAATGAAGTTTTGTTCATCAGCCCAACGCCTTAACATGATTGAAAAATGACAAGAAAAAATATTTTTGCATAGCATACATCTGATTGAAAAACCAGAAATGAGAAGGGAAAAACTTTGGCTGTCAAAGCAAAGAAACGGAAATTATGACAGCTTATCAATAAAATGCTTTTTGTTAACACAGCTGTCAGAAACAAAAAAAAACTGAGATTGGGTAAATAACAATAATGAACACTTTTTAGTTTAAAGTTAGAGTCAGATATAAAATTAATTACTAAATTAGAAAAATATGCAATAATTTGGTATTAATTATGCTTATGGCAATAGTTCTAAAACGCAACTTTCGATAGCTTTGATTTAGGAAGTTCTCTTGTTGGCTCTGTACTAAATAACATCTCCAAAAAACAGAAGAAATGATCAAAAGTAATCACAGGTTTGACTTGAAGCCCAAAAACAATCAAAATGGAAAAAAATACTTTTTTTTAATATAAACTTTTAATGTCACTGTGTGACCCCTAAATTTTGACAAATTTTTACAAAACTTGACCAAAAGAGTTTTTGTGTGAAGCCTTCAACTTGAGCTAAGGTAAAAGTTGCCATGATAAAATTTTCAAATTTATGGGGCAGCTGCAACACCCCAGCTGGCATAATACTATTTCATTTTTTAAATACAGAGTAATGTAACAAATTAAAAATATATGAGATGTACAACTCGTAAAAGCATACAAACAACTCCCGCCTACACTCGAAAATGATTGATTTTTGAAAAAATAAGTGCTCCCAACTATTAATGTTAATTGAGACCACGTCCTGCTTGCTATCTTCAAACAGAAAAAAATGCGCTGTATTGTGGTTTGCCAATACAAAGTTTCACTAATTGATCACTGTATTGTAATTATTATTTTTGGAAGGAAACAGAGATATAAGCATTAAGTAACAATAATGTGATAGCGATCAACCATTCCTTACATGCAGCTGTCTCAAAATCAAATATGTAATGCACATCTGAACTGAATTTGCAAAAAAATGGTCATAACAAAATAATAGGTTTATTTATACAGCAAGTGCATGAACAAAATTTGGTTTGCGCTGAAAAACTCCACAGAATGCTTCCAGAGCAAATTTCTAGGCCCGGTCTACAATGTGCGTAAAATCATGAACATACAGGTGAATCGTTAGTTTGTTTGAAACAGCTGGCTGCTTGTATGCTGGTAAGGCGATATGCCAGGTGTGCTGAATTTTGGTTTAAAATATATTAAAGACGAGCTTTCGCACTCAAGAGTTTATGCACATTAGAGATCGGGATTAGGCAGATGGTATCTGCACGACTTTTTGCTCACAATCAATCATCATCATTATCATCATTTTGCTCCAGGAATGTGCTTCCTTGTATTTCTGGAGCCCAGCAGAGGTTTCCTGCATGCAGGGGTCAGCTGGTTTTTGCAGCCTAGTCGCCATCTTTCACGATCTTGAGCATCCAACCTTTGCAAACCTCTGGCAGTCATGTCACATTCTAGTACTTCTCTTTCCACCTCTTTTTCGGTCTTCCTTTTTTCGTCCCATCAACTTCTAAAAAAAGTTCCTTAACTTGACCCCTTTCTTCATCCATTCTCTCCCCATGTCCCAACTATCGCAACCGTTTCTCTCTCAGAAACTCTTCCAATCTCACTACACCCATCATTTCACGAATCTTCTCATTGTTCATTTTATCTTTCAAGGTTTTTCCACATTTCATTTGCAACATTCTCATTTTTGTGGTCTTCAGCCCCCTTTCATCTTCCATTTTCACTGCTCAACATTCAGCACCATAAGTTAGAGCATTTCTCACATAGCTTTTGTATAACGTGCCTCTAACCTTCAATGATATGCTTCTTCTACATATAACATTCGAAACCTCTTTAAATTTTTTCCATGCTGATCTAATTCTTGATGTTACAGCCTCCTGAGCACCTCCTTCCATACTGATTTCATCACCAAGGTAAGAAAACCTGTCCACCACTTCTATGTTGTCTCCATCCTAAGTTATCATTTTATCTTCATCTTCAAATAACACACCAGGGATGTATTTTTTGCAAGTAAAATCTTTCTCTGTGGTTAAACTTCCATAAACTCCAGAACACCACTTGTGCACCCAGTGTTGACATTTTGTACACAGCATGGAGTTTCTTCCCAGTCCTTTGCCACATACAGAGCAAGGATACTTTCGCATTTGCATTTTTACAATTTTTTTCTTGTATAAAAAGCCTTTGTCTTGTTTACATTTATTTTCATTCCTTTCTCTTGTAATGCTTTCTTCCATCGAGTGTATCGAGATTCTACCTCTTCCCAGTTATCACCAACTAACACAATATCATCCACATACAGCATTTTCTTTACAACTCCTTCTCTGATTCTTTAGTCACTTCATCCATCACCAACGCAAACAGAGGACTTAGTATCAATCCTTGATGGACTCCAACTTTTACATTAAATGACTCCAATCTTGAGTATTCCACCTTGACATATGTTTCAATATTTGTATACATTTCCATTATCGCTTTTATTTATCTTTCTAGTACCCCTTTTCTTCTCAGCGACCACCAAATCACCTCTCCTGGAACACGATCAAAGGCTTTCTCAAGATCCACAAATACCATATATAGATCTCTTCCAGCCATCTCATATTTTTCCAACAACTGTCTCATTATGAAGATAGTGTCCCTGTACCTCTACCTGGCATGAAACCCATCTACATTTGATCCAGTTTCACAACTTTCCGTAGCCTTCTTTCAAAAATTCTTTCAATCACTTTCATACCATGTTCTAACAGTTTAATGCTTCTGTAATTTCCACACGATCTTACATCTCCTTTTCCTTTAAAAATTGAAATCAGATCACTCTTTCTCCAACTTTCTGGCATTTTATTTCCCTCCAGCATATTGTTTGCAACTTCGGCCAATCTTCTCACAGATTCTTTTTTGCAAACATTTAACACTCCACTGTTACTCGGCTTGGTCCAGCCGCCTTTCCTGTATTCATTAGAACAAGCTCCTCTGTAGAAACTTGTTCACAAGGACCTTCAACCTTTGTTATTTCCATACTTTTGTTCCAATCGTTTTCTTCATTCAACAGCTTCTCTTCATATTCCTTCCAGACTTTAATTTTCTCCTGCAGTGTCACCTTTAGCTTTCCATGTTTTCCAAGGATACAAGGCATTTCCATTATGTCTTTCATATCCTTCTTGCTCTGTTTGCACAATTTAAAGACATACTGCAGTGCTTTCGAATTTTTCTTCTCAAGAAGTTCTATTTTTTTTTGCCTTCCTTTTCCTTTGCCGCTGCTACCACTCTTTTAACTTTCTTTTTCATAGTCCAATATTGTTCTTTTGATCGTTGGTCTTTTTTCTTCTGCCATGCTTTATACAAACGCCTTTTCTCTTTGATGACCTCCTTCACTTCTTCATTCCACCACCATGTTGTTTTTTGATAATGACCACCTTTCGATATTCCACAAACTCTTTTGGCTACATTCATGATATACTTGCACCAATCATCCCAACTTTTCGTTTCTTCTTTTGCATCTAGGGTTGTACAAAGTAGAATTTCGAATCCTTGAGATTCGAATCTCCGGAGAAACGAATCTCAAAAAGCATTTTTTATCGGGTAATTGGATTCGAAAAAAAATTTTTAAAGGGCTGCCAAACCGCAAAGAGTGGTGTGTATTACACAATTTTAAGCAACCTAATTTTGGGCAGAAAAAACGTTTGAATTTTGGATTTCGAAGACCTTTTTTTTTTTTTTTTTTTTTTGGAGATCACCTAATTTTGGGTGGAAAAAAAACGTTTGAATTTTGGATTTTGAAGACCTTTTTTTTTTTTTTTTTTTGGAGATCACCTAATTTTGGGCGGAAAAAACATTTGAATTTTGGATTTTAAAGACCTTTTTTTTTTTTTTTTTGAGATCACCTAATTTTAGGCGGAAAAAACGTTTGAATTTTGGATTTTGAAGACCTTTTTTTTTTTTTTTTTTTTTTTTTGGAGATCACCTAATTTTGGGCGGAAAAAACGTTTGAATTTTGGATTTTAAAGACCTTTTTTTTTTTTTTGGAGATCACCTAATTTTGGGCGGAAAAAACTGTATTGTCACAGTTTGCCATGAGTTATTCTAGAATAGGATTCGAAATTCTAGATTCGAAATGTCTATTCTAGAATTATTCTAGAATACTGCATTATTCTACTTTGTACAACCCTATTTGCATCTTTCATCATCCTTTTGATTTTTTTGTCTTTCAATCTCCACTATTTAACTTTTCCGGGATTTTTCAACTTTCTAACAGCTCTATGCTCAATCATTAGGTCCATGATGAGCAATCTGTGCTGTGAAAAACATTCCTCTCCCGAGATTACTTTTATGTCTTTAACTTTCTTCAAAACTTCTTTCTGCACCACTGCATAGTCAATAACAGTTGCACAATTTCCAGATTTATAGGTGATTAATTTTTCATCATCCTTCTTGAAAAAAGTGCTTCCAACAACCATATCAAGACTGTCTGCAAACTCTAAGGTTCTTTCACCACCTTTGTTGTGCTCACCCCAACCAAATCCACCAGGAATTCCATCATAGCCTAGAGAAGATCTTCCAACATGCCCATTGAAATCTCCTAACATATAACATATACCGTGCCTAGATTGCACTTCAGCAGTGAGATCTTCATAGAATTTTTCTTTCTCTTCTTCACTCCTTCCACTCTGAGGTGCATAGACTGAAATCACATTCACCACTTTTTCGTTCACCACTATATTTATAGAAATGATCCTTGGGGACACTCTTCTCACTTCCATCACAGATTCAACAAGGTCATGTTTCACCATCAAACCAACACCACACGACTGCTCTCTTCTCCTTTCCAATACAATTTGTATTTTAAGTCACCTCCTCCCACTTTTCTTACTCCCTCATTCTTATATCGCACCTCTTGTAAAGCCACTACATCCACATTTCTTCTTCAGATGGTTTCTGTAACTTCTGCACTTCTTCCAACCATTGAACAAACATTTACTGTTGCCAATCTAAGCAGCTTCACTTGAGATTTTCCGGCCAAATTTCCTTCAATCCTCCTGGATTCCCACGGGGCTTCAACAGGAGTTGTCATTGATTTAGCCTTATCTGTCTCAATGTTTAGCTTCTTCCTAGTAGCTCTATTTGCCCTCTCTACTCTAGGGTCCAGCACAGAGGAACATCAAAACAATTTATTTTCTTTTGTCAGCTGCATTTTTTTTTTTAATATATCATATTGCTCACAATCAATCAGCGCACTCAATTTAGGTTTCGATAAAATTTGGACAAGAGCACTGCTATAGATCAACACAGCTATGCGTTGTAATATACAGACATAGAAATTGAAAGTAAATTAGTGTACTATTTACTGTAATAAACATTTGACATTGCACTGTTTAAAGTTGTAAGATTAATTCAAACCAGGCGATCGCTCATTTCCCAACCCTAGCTGCCTAGCTAAAAATAGAATTGAAGAATCAAGCTGACATTGTAGTTACCCTTTTGGTAAACTACAAAAACTTTTTGAGCAATATTACCGTATATACTCGCAGATAGGTCGCAATTTTTTCCTTATATTTTTTCAAAGAAAATATTGGTGCGACCAATCTGCTCGACATAAGTGCAAATCGTCACCAAGTCGGTTAATTATAAAGTTTTCAAATAAATTTTTTTAACAAACTTATGTGTGTTTATATTTTTGTCATTTCTCAAACAGGGTTAGGGGTCTGAAAGTACTGGCAATGATATACAGGTTTGTAGCAAGTTGGTTATTCATGAAAATCGTATGGTATGCGCTTGCGTACATGCACTTATTATTGCTCACAGGTGTTGATAAACATTTTTTGATTATATTAAGCCCTACAAAAAAAAAAGAAAAAAGGAAGTTATCTGTGCAAAAAAGCTAGGGAAAGGGCCTTTTAAATCCCTAGATTTTCAGTGCGACTTATGTGTGAGGCAACTCTAAATTAAACTTTTTTAACACAAAACTAATAGTGCGACCTATACTGTGGAGCGACCTATTGGTGAGTATATACGGTACATTGATTTCACTGTTTTTCAGGTAAATGGGCTCTCTGGATGTTTGTCTAAATGTACACCCACATAAGCCGGCTTAGACCAATTATGTCTGATATCTTTTTCAATGTAAATGCAAAAAAAAACAAAAACGAAAAACAGGCAAATGCATTCAATCAAATGTCATGCATTTATTTAACTATTTATGGAAAAAATACATGTGATCAACAAAACAGACCTAATATAATAAAAAATCAATTTTGACATTAAAGATATATGGAAAGTCATTCTCTTAGAAGAGATTTGCTTTCCTTAAGCAATTAGTGTTTTTATGAATGTTTTCCATTAAATTATGTTCAAAATTTCATAGTCGAAATACGATTTGACTGTGGTGACATTTAATTTGTGGACTGATACATGTCAGACCTTGGCCACCCCAAATTCTCACTGGTATCTGATTCTACTTGTTCCATTTTAAAAAATGATGAGTTCTGAAGCAAAGTAGATAGCGTTTTTTGGTGCAAAATCACGCTGCTTTCTGCCTCGTTTGCGTTTTCCACAAAAATCAATGAGGTATGCTGACAAGACATTAGATCATTCCAAGACAGCGCAATATGGGCTAAGCAAAAATCGAACATTTTGATTAAATATCAAAACCAGACTATACAAGCAGCAGCCAGTTGATCAAGCGGTAACACAATTGTCTCTGAGCGGGAGATTTGAGGTTCAA
Source organism: Trididemnum nubilum (assembly GCA_963965965.1). Lineage (NCBI taxonomy): Eukaryota > Metazoa > Chordata > Ascidiacea > Aplousobranchia > Didemnidae > Trididemnum > Trididemnum nubilum. Next base: position 33,431,982 of record OZ014482.1, on the reverse strand, counting down.
ATCTTGGGCTGTTCAAATTGAACACAGTGTTACCAACTGTTTGCCACAACTGTCAACATTTCTTCATAAGAAGCTGTGTTGCCCAGGCACACTGACTCGAAGATGGGCCCAGCAAACTCGTTGCACGCTACGGCGTAATACAGTGATTATAATGAAAGATTTGAATGATTTGACAAAACAAGCATTTCCACTCTCTGAGTTTTGTTTCTACCCTGTGTTGCAAAAAGGCAACATGGTTAAATTCTCATTTCAATAATATCAAGTTTTTAAACGTGATTGCAAAATTAATGTGACATTATAGATAATTTTTTCAATCATATTTACCAAAATTGAGTTTTTGTTTGTAACTCATTTCAATTGTTACACTACAATGATTCACTTTGCCTTTTTGCGGCTAACTTATTTTTAACCCAAATACCATGGAAACAGTATAAGCTAAGGGCTGAAATTTTTCGTGAAAGATAAAGAAGCTAACGACCTCGGAAAAAATTTTTTTTAATGCAAAAGTTTTGATGTTGCTTATTTGCATCTGAAGATGGAATTACACTTGAGTTGAACATTTTTAAATTAATTTTTTGATATTAAATCTTTTTTAAATAATTTTTGTGAAATTTAGCAGTTTTAAAATGGGGGTCCGGTCCCCCTAATCCCCCCTGGCTGTGCCGGTGACTGTGACAGAAAATTAAAATTTATGAATTCTCAGATAAGTCTTGTAGAAGTGCTGAGGAGAGCATTGATTTAGTTTTTTTTTTTCTCTAATTGACAGTTGTTTGTGATTACAAAATTTCGACTTGTGGGCTGCATTTGGCCTGTGGATTACAGTTTGTACCAGGGATGGCAATCGCATCGCATCTATGATTTTCTTTGATATTTGTTACGGAGAAAAACTGTGATGTGATGCAAAGTAGAATAACATATATGATTTTTTTTGCGATTATTAGAAATTTTTTCGATGTGAGAATATCGCAGCTACTTTGCGATTATTCGTGCAATTATTGATTTTTTAAACTATTTTGAAATTTAAGTTTGTTGCCTAAAATTTAGCACTCCGTTTACAAAGCTATCAAGCTTTTATTTAACCACATTTGCAAATCAGTATAAAACGAAAAGTTGCTGCAGTATCTTCTTGATGCCTGATGCTTCAAATACCGACAGTGAAAGCCTGTTAAATGTTATTGCTTCTACAACTGCTTTCTTGAAATCTGAAACGCCAATGGTATAATCGACATGGCCTATCTCGGCTGGTCGCATTACAGTAATGAAGGCATCTAAGGTGGCACTTGAAGACGTTGCAGATGAAGACCGACCTTTTGATTTGATCAACGTTTCATGCTGTTCGGGGGTGTTTGCGTTTAAGATGCTGCATTAGGTTGCCTAAGTGAAAATAGGATTTACCTGTCTTGTTAGGCAAGGCGTCGCTGCAAACTTACAAGACTTGCACTTTGCAACTTTTTCTCCTTCTTCCTTCCTTTCGAAATACTCATGGAAATCATTATCCAACTTTGGCATGATTATCCTGCTGCAAAGCTAGACGTATTCGCAACCAGAGGTGGAGTCCTCAAGGACGTCCTTGGCCTCAAGGACACATTTTGAAGTCCTTGGCCTCGAAGCCTCAAATCCTCGAAAATTGCCCTGTCCTTGGCTCAAGGACAGCACTATTTTTTGAACCGTTGAAATTTTGTTGGAAAATGCCAGAAACCTTGCGGAAAATTTGTGAACACCTTTTTTGTTTTCCTCAATTGGAGCATAGGCATAGCCAAAGGGAGGGGGAGACCAGGGAACCCGCCCCCCTCCCAATTGAAATTTCACCAATGACAAGAATGTGCCAAAAAAGCCTACTGTTTCTTCAGTTTCAGTTTCTTTTTAGCATTTTTCATTTGCAACAGTAACTAACAACAATCTGGAAGACCAGGGGCCCCGGGTCTTCCTCAATTCAATTTTTGCCAGCCAATTTAAACACATGACTCGCAAGAAATGGAAAGTTTTTGTCCCAAAAGTTGCTATCTCAGACCCTCATATAACCTTTTTATGAATGTAATGCATTAACCAGGGCCGGATTGACCATAATATGGCGCAGTACCAGCTAGGGGCCCTGCGCTCAAATCGTGAGACTTTTTTTGGGCTTCCCCTATACTAGGCAGAAAGATGTTGCAAAAATCCCCAAACTGCCAGGGGCCCGGCGCGATGTAAATCCGGCCCGGCAATAGCATGGTTAGTAGGCGTAACCATCTATTGTACCATTTTTCAATAACAATTTAACAGGAATTCACCTTCAACTCCCCAGTTTTTATGCACAAAATACTTTCAAAAAAATTAGCCATGGAAAATGCTGATTGAACAAATCATTGACTTCAATTGAGGGGCCTGGCCCCCAGGCCGAACATATACTCCTATAACTGGTTACTTTCATGACAAAATAAAAATCTCTAAGGAAAATCTTCTAGTGGATTATTACTTGCTGCTAAAATGTAGCCAGAGAAAAAGCACCTTACTTTCCCCTACCTGGACCAAATCACTTACATCTAAAATTTAACTCAAAAATGCGAGATGTTAAACATGTTTTGGACTTAAATTGCAAGTAAAAGGAACATTAAACAATTTAATTTTTTTGTTTGGCTTTCAAATTTCAATAATCTAGTGCTTTCAAATGGCTCTGAACATGTGCGAAATGTGATTCAATGGCATTAAAATAGCTGATTTTTTCCAAAAAAATTTACAAAAAATCACCCATCGGCTGCTAAAGTCTCTAGCGGCCGGGGGTCCCGCCCCCAGACCCCCGTCTGTGATACGTTTGAGTTACACTAGCTTTCTCAACAGTCTTCAGAGTTAGATATTTGCACATTTCAACTATTAGTTTAAGCCCTCTCTCTACAAAATCCTGGTTAAGTGCCAACAAGCAACGGTTTCAGATCTTCCACCCTACAATATCTTTGTCCCACAAAAAGTTCCTCTGTTGAAAAATTTTGATGACGTCATTACATGTGATTTGTAATTTGAGCCCCCCTCAATCAAAAATTATGGCTACGCATATGAATTGGAGATTGCCTAAAAAACTTTTTTTGAAGACTGTTTATGCTTTTTTTTTATTTGAAGAACACTTGCGGCTATGTTCTTGGTCCTTGGCCTCGAGCAATCCTGTCCTTGGCCTCGGATTTTTTTGTGTCCTTGGCCTTGAGCCTTGTGTTCTTGACTCCACCTCTGTTCGCAACTGAAACAACTAACGTAGTCTGGAAGCTTAGCCAGTGCGAGATTTTAATTCCAAGATTCCGCCTTAGCAAAAAAAATACGCAAAAGCCATTGCGTCATAACTAGGATCACCGCATGCACACACAGTGCTCCATGCTCACACGCGTCAATACCAAAAACTGAAAAGCAACTTTAAGCACAACTTAAAAAGCAAGTGTCAGTCAAAATCGGTCACAATGACGAAACAGTTAACTTATGACCAAAAAAAAGAAACTAATAGAATTAAAGACAAAAAAAACAAAATAATCGAAAAAATTGCAGATTTTTTTTGTCACATTCTGCAATGCGATAACGGATGCAATTTTTTTGGTTGTTTTGATGAGATAATTAGATGCGATGCGATTGCCATCCCTGGTTTGTACTGCTCCAATTTAATCAATTAAATTAATCAATGATGATCGATAAAAAATATGAATTGTGATTGATAAAAATTATGATCGATAAAAAATATGAATTAAATCAACCAAAAACACAGATACAGGTAGCTAACAAGATTTTTGTTCTGTAGGATATTTTTCCAAAACTAACTTACAGATTTATATAAGCCAAAACGATTTCACCAAAAAAATGATACTAGTGAAGTACTTCGTATCAATCAGTGTAAATTTAAATTTTATCCGATTTAAATTTTTTTCAACCATTGTGTCTAAATTCATCAAAAATATCACTTGGTAAACAAAATATCTGACAGTGGTGTAGCCTTTTTCCCCAAAAGAGTTTTAAATCAAAAAAATCTGATTTATTTATGCTTTTGAAACAATCATAATTTTTATCAACTCTGCATACGTTACAATAAAAATAATAGAGGATAGTGCAGAATTAGGGTTTTGTGTAATTTGAAAGTAGAGCTAAAGCTTTGAAAGCTAATTTGAGCACATGAAAAAATTTTCTGTACAAAGTTTAGAGCAGCCAGATTAAGTGCCAGATATCGTAAGAAAAATGCTTGTATAGCAACAGTTTAAATGGTATTGTTTTTGCAATACCACTTAAGCTATTACCAGAGGTGGGCAAAGCGCAACTTCCGCAACTGCAAGAGTTGCGTTGCACTTTAATTTTTTATTTTGAAACATTGTGGAAGTTGCGTTGCAAACTAGTCTTTAAAATTTTGTTGCGCTTTAATTGCACTGTGTTTTCAATTTTTTTTTGGTTAATAGCACAATTCTATGCATTGAACTTAATTTTGTTCTATTTTGATTGTAATATTGATACATGTTGGCCATCTTTAGCAAATTATTTACTTTTTTTCTGTCTAAAATAGCAAAAAATGTTGTATTTGCATTGTGTTGTGAAATTTCAATTGAGGAAGTTAGATTGCGCTTTAGCTTGGTACGAAAATGCCAATCCACTATTGCATAATTGCGTTGCACTTAAATTGAATCACTAAGTTCATTGCGGAAGTTGCGCAGCGCTTCAGAAATTAAAAAAATCAAATTGCACATTTTGTGCCGCACTTTTACTGGTTAAAAAGATCTTTGCGCTTTGTTGCGCTGCGCTTTGGTATAATGTTATTTGTGCCCACTCTTGGCTCTTACCAAACAAGCAAAAACTTCAAATGACTCTGAAACCTTTTGTTAGTTATATACAGAATAAGTTTTACTCTGTAGTTTTTGGCTTTATCCTTTTGCAAAAACCTTTGAGAAAAAAAGGGCAAACTCTATTACATTTAATATAACAGATAAGGACATCATTGCTTCAGTTGGCTGGTACACATAAGCAATGAGACATAAAAGAAAATAAAGATTCAGAATCAGGCATACAATATGCAACTACAGTACAATACAATAAAAGAATTCCCATTAAAACATGACATTGTCAACTAGTTTATTAAATTACTTCATTTCTACATAGCAAAACATCTGATCATTTCCAAAATAACCTTGGTACATAATTAACTATTGCACAATCACATTGATTCTTACCTTTACTGAAATTCTTTTTAAAAAAATATTACTAGTGCGACGGGCCACAAAATTTGCAAGCATTTTTCACCGAAAAGAAGCTGAAACTACTTTAGATTCTTACTACCGATATATTATAACTAGATATCGCTCTTCTTATCTCAGATCTGGTGCACCAAATGTCAAAATCACTGCAACAGAGTTGTTACATATTATACACTGTACAGATCTGAAATAGGTACCGGTACATTGTAAGCGAGCCTAATAAAGTGACTGATCAGCATTTACAGTTAGTTTCTACATGTGCTACAATACATCACAGCTATTTGTAAGAGTGGGTATTCATAAGAATAGCTCACCTACCGTATTTAGTCAAAGCCTATATTTTTTAAGGGTTTTTGCTTTTCCTGGTGCAGTTTGCCACTTTAGCAATGAGTTACTTCAAAAGCTAAACTTAACAGAGTGAAGTTAAAAGCATTCAGGTAAAGTGTTTCGCTGATGAGTGTAGACAGAAATGTTTAAAAAAAGTCTGCAGGTCAATGATTTCATTTTTGACATCAAATTCCCTGACCTCAACTGACTTATGAATTTTTTTTCATAACATGTCGGTATGAAGCTTAAAATTAGCCAATATCTCACCATAGGTTAGGCTCCTGTAATGTAATAGCAATATCAGACAATGCTAATAAAATCTCAAAAATCTGGAAGCCATTGAAGTTTATTTCTAGTATTACACCTAGTGATTTTGATCACCAAGGCCTATTATACAAAGTGTCAAATGTGGTGAGAATTAATCTATGGACACCACTAGATATTACTAGTTAGCAGTGACAGGTGGGCACTTGTACCTCAAGGGCGTCAAAGCCATCTGCTTTTTTTCAGAACCTCTGCGCTCTTGCTCCTCTCATGTATGCACTTATTAGGGTTAGGGCTAGATTTGAGAAATAGCTCAGATCAAAGAGTACAGTACATGCATCGCTAAGCTTCTGAAAAAAAGTGACGCCTCATACCGGTACTTAACGACATTCATACCCCAACTATTTCACTTGTGATGACACTTGTAGCACTAATATAGGCCAAGTAATATTTTGGCAATGATGAGCACAATAGACATAGGCGTTGATTTTTTGTTGATTATGCAAATTCCGAGAGGGCGATAATTTTTCTGCGAAGTTTGGTTAAACTTAATTTCAGTTGAAACGATTTTGCTTTGCTGTGGTTTACGAGCATCTGTGCTGCAGTTGTAGCCTATATTAAGTTTAGCGCTGATTATGTTTTGCCCGCATTAACATTTAGCGATAACTTTTTTGCAAAATTCTTTTTAGATCAACCGCTACCGAGATGTGTAAATTAATGCTATCTCAAAATTGTCATAAAATATTTTTTTAACACGCTTAGTGCCAGGAGGAATATTTTTTCAACATGCTTAGTGCCAAGAGGGCATTACTTCCAAAAACACATGAGGGCCACTATTAACATAATTCGCCCCCTTCAGTATCAGACCCAAGGGGGCACTGCCCCCGGCCACCTCAAAATCAACGCCAGTGGATGAACATATCATTGATTGTTTTTCAATCAACTCTGAACTGTGAATGTGATTATAGTTTGGGTAAAACATAGCTAAGGTTTACAAAAGACTCATGGAGTCATGGAAATTGACCTGTTGACTGCTCTGATAGTTCAGGACAATGTAGAACTAGTAGGCTTACTAAAATCTAGAAAACAGTTTCTAGTGAGATTTGGCGCAAAACTGGAGGAAAGTAAGCAGGTATCGATACGTGAAGACCAGTGTTCTCTCTAACTTTTCACCTTCTGCGTAACCACCAAAAAATTGCAAAACTGCCACAAAGTTTTGCCAAAATGCGGTAGCTCAGGCCAGTGGCGGATCCAGAAAATTTTGGTGGGAGGGATGATAAAAATTTTCAGCACAAAACCTCAAAAATTTGGATGTGCTGTAACCAGGCACGTAGCCAGAAATTCGCAATGGAGCGGCTGTTTTAGGGGTCTGGGGGCGGAGCCCTCAGCACTTAAAAAGTTTGCATTTTTTTGCAAAAATAAATTAATTTTAGAGCTAGTTTGATAAAATAATGCTTTTAAAATGCGGCATAAAAATTGGCAGTGCAAACATGATTCAACTGGTTGCATATATGGCCTATGTGAGAAGTGGTTAAATCTGCGAGGCGGGGTTGTGACCAAAATTGGCGCCAATTTCGATTGGCAGTTTCAACTGCCAATCGAAGTTGGCGTTTTAACAACTGCCAATTTTGTTGGCAGTTGGCACTGCCAATCGAAATTGGCGTTTTAGCAACTGCCAATTTTGTTGGCAGTTGGCATTGGCAGTTGAGCATTGGCAGTTGGCAGTTGTGCATTGGCAGTTGGCAGTTGAGCATAGGCAGTAAGCGCTTGGCAACTACCATCAAAAAGGTGGCGATTGTTAAAACCAATAATTGGATGGCTGTTCTATTGACAGGTGATCCTGCTAATTGGCAATATTTAAGTTTGTAATGACATTTTATTTGCTTTTGAGAAAGTATTATGAACACATGAAAAGAAGATATTTTGTAGACCCCTAAAGTTTTAAATGAATGTTTTAAGTAATCTAATTTAACATGAAAATTATTAGGTCAGATGTGTTTTTAAACTGCAGAAATTGTTGTTTTTATCACCTGCCACCTTTTTGGTGGTAAGTAAGGATTGTTGTCATCACAGATCATGCATTGATGCATACGGTATTAATAATAGGCTACCTATCATTTACCAAATTTGAAATGCGCCACATTTGGTATGGTACACCCAGTAAAATAGCCTATTAGTATTAGATGGTACTGTACCAGTAGGAAATAGAATGCTTTTGCAGGTGTAATCAGACTCATTCTCTTGAAGATTTCATTGCAGTGAAGCCAGATGGTGTTCAGCGGGGTTTAGTTGTCAAAATAATTTGCTGTTTTGAGGAGAAAGGTTTTAGGCTTTGTGCCATGAAAATGACGACTGCTAGTCAAGATTTGCTAGACAGGAAAAAGAGGTTAAACGGTAGGCCTAGTGATAGTTGGTGGTGGAATCTTTTAACTTTTGGTTCAAGCCTTCCCCCTCTTTGGTCAAATCCAACTTTTTCTTGAAGATTTCATTGCAGTGAAGCCAGATGGTGTTCAGCGGGGTTTAGTTGTCAAAATAATTTGCTGTTTTGAGGAGAAAGGTTTTAGGCTTTGTGCCATGAAAATGACGACTGCCAGTCAAGATTTGCTAGAAATGCACTTTGCAGATCTCAGTTCAAAACCATTTTTCCCAAAACTTTTTGAATTTATGTTGTCTAGGCCAGTTGTGGCAATGGTTTGGGAAGGAAAAGGAGCAGTTAAAACTGATCGTAAAATGCTTGGAGAGGCTAACCCTGTTGATTCTCTTCCTGGAACAATTCGTGAAGATTATTGTATTGACATTGGGAGAAACATATGTCATGGATCTGACTCTGTGGAAACAGCAAAGAAAGAAATAGCTTTATGGTTTAAAGAAGGTGAACTTAACAATTATTGCTGTGCTAACAACTCTTGGGTGTATGAATAAGAAGGATACTTCAACCTGACACTCAGCACTCTTTTGGTGTTTTGTGCCTACATAGCAGGATCTGACATTTGTAGTTTTTGTATTTTTGTGTACATAGTTTGGATCTGACTTTTTTTTTTTTTTTTTTTTCTTTACCTTTCTGTCTAAATTTATAACTACCAGTATATTGAAAGATACTTTTCACCTGTTTTCATTTTAAATTCAAAACAACTTTTTCTGCGTATTTTGTGGCTGATTCTAAATTTGCTATTTTGTCTTACTAGTGTAGAATCCTTCATTGGTTTGACTGCTTGATAATGCCCGTTAAATGTCCATGTGAAATATGTTTAAGACCTTGTAAAAGGAACCAGTGTGCTATTCAGTGTGATATGTGTGGTGGATGGATTCATCTCAAATGCACAGTCATTAGTCCCCTTAAATTTCACACTCTTTGTTCTTCTACTGAACCATACCTCTGCCAAAATTGTTACAGTGAATTGTTTCCTTTTCAAACCCTAGATGATAAGCAATTGTTAAATGAAATGAGAAATGATGACAAACTAAACTTTGATATTAATCACACAAATAATTCGTTTTTCCAGCTAAATGCTTACAGGTAGACAACAAGATAAAAAGCTTACTAAATGATTTAAATTCTGGTTTGGTTGACTCAAAATACTGCTCACAGGCCGAAGCCAATATTATTAACAAAAAGTGTACATTTTCTTTGCTTTGCGTGAATATAAGAAGCTTAAATGCAAATTTTGATAAATTGAATGAACTTTTAACAAATTATGATATCTTACCTGATATCATTGCTATAAGTGAAACCACACTTAAATTGTTACAGGTATACAATGCAAAGTTAAGTGGGTACCATTTTTACCACAAAGGCACAACTACAAGATGGGGAGGAGTAGGATTGTTTATTAAGGAGTCTATCAATTTCAATTTGCAAGGAGTTTGATTTAAACATTCCTAACTGTGAAGATATGTGGATTCAACTAGATTTAGGGAATAACAAAAAATGTATAGTGGGAGTAATTTACAGACACCCTAAACAGAAATTATCAGAGTTTTGCAAGAGTTTTGAATCAACCATTGAAAAACTGAATAGTAGAAAATTGATGTATTATATCGGAGGAGACTTCAACGCAGATTTGTTGAAAAGCAACTCTGATATCAATATTAAAGATTTCATGAATTTAACATACAGCTTAGGCTGCATTCCCTTAATTACACACCCGACAAGAATAACCACTACAAGCTCAACTCTTTTAGATCATGTTTATACAAACAATGTAGTGGGTGAACACAAAAGTTTTATTCTGGTGGAAGATGTAAGTGATCACCTGCCAGTAATGGTGTGTTCTAATTTAAGCCTGCCCAAGAAAGAAAAATCAAATGTCACCCTAATTCGTGATACAAAAAATTTTGAAGTAGAAAAATTTCTAGACAAATTAACTGAAGGAATGGAGCTATTAGGTGATATCAAAGAGGAATGCATTGACAACTACACTGAAAAGTTTATTGACATTTTTCATAAGACATTAAACATACATGCACCATTACGAAAACAAAGCAGAAAGGAAACAAAACTAAAAAACAAACCATGGTTATCCAAAGGAATCCTTATATCAATCCAGCAAAAAAATTTATTGTACAAAAGAGCCCTTAAATTAAATGACAGTAATACATGGGCACAATACAAAGTCTATAGAAATAAACTGACTCATATTAAGGAATATGCAAAACGACTTTACATTAAAAATTTAGTGAATGATAATAAGCATGACACCTCGTCGCTTTGGAAAATTATAAATAAAATTATTCACTTGAAAAATGTGAAGAAAAATAACATTCCTAATAAAATGTATGCTTCCAAAAGTGAAAGTGCACAAGGTCCACAGGCCATCAGTAACTTGTTCAATAAATATTTCATAGAGATAGGAGTTAACCTTGCATCTACAATCGAAACACCAGCTATAATTGATGGCAAATTTAGTGCCACATCTTTGATTCAGAGTAGTTGCAATTCGTTTTTTCTAGAACCAATAGTTGAAGAAGAAGTAGTAAATTACATCAGAGCTATGAATCCATCAAAAAGTACAGGAAGACATGGAATTCCTGCAAAGTATATAAAAATGTCAGGCTCTGTTATAGCTCCAGTTCTAACTAACATTTTTAATGCATGCATATCAACAGGATATTTTCCAAAAGTGTTAAAAACCGCTGAAGTTGTTCCAATTTTCAAAAAAGGCGAAAGAGAGTTATGCAGTAATTATCGCCCTATTTCTATTTTAAATCCTTTTGCCAAACTTTTTGAAAAGTGTCTGCTTGATCAACTAAACAATTATTTTGTGAGCAATAATTTGATTAGTCCAAACCAGTATGGTTTTAAGAAAAATTGCTCAACAAATGAAGCTGTTTTAGATACTTACAATAAGCTACTTGACAATATGGATAAAAAGCTCATTACATGTTCTATTTTCTTAAATTTAAGAAAAGCATATGATACCATCAATCACACAGTACTGATCAAGAAACTAGAAAAGTATGGAATTAGAGGATTACCATTACAGTTACTAGCAAGTTACCTGACTGACCGTCAACAGTATACAATTGTAAATCAATATAAATCCAAGTCAAGAGATGTTATTTGCGGTATTCCACAGGGATCAACTCTAGGTCCGTTGTTATTTAATATTTATATCAATGATCTACACCACTTGCCTCAAATTCCACAATTCATCTTTTTGCAGATGATACAAACCTTACTCTCTCCCATTCTAATGTTTCAACACTGCAACAAAATATTAATGATGAATTAGTCAATGTAAGCAATTGGTTCAAGGTGAATAAATTATCAATTAACTTTAATAAAACTGAGTTTATGGTAGTGACAACAAAACAAAATAAACCTGAACTCAAAGTATCAATAGATAATAATCCAATCAAGCAATCACATCACATAAAGTATCTAGGTGTTCTCATAGACGACAATCTAAACTGGAAACAACAAATCAAGGAACAATGTTCAAAGGTAGCAAGGGGACCTTGGGCCCTTAATCAATTGAAACACTTTGTAGATGAGCAAACCTTAAGATCTGTTTACCACTGCCTCATATACTCTCATCTACAATACTGCATAAGTAGTTGGGGGACTGCTTCAAAATCAACATTAGCACCTCTCTTTATTCTGCAAAAAAGTAGCATCAGATTGTTAACTGGAAGTGGATATCGTGAGCATACAAATCCTTTGTTCTATCGAGCTAAATGCTTAAAACTCAAGGATATTTACTCTCTGGAAACTGCAAAGCTAATGTACAAAATTCACAATAATGTATTATCTTTTGCAAATTCAGATAAGTTTAACCTAATAAAAAACTGCTATACACATAAGACAAGATTGAGCCACAAAAACAACTTCTTTCTTCCAAGAACTAGAACAAGATTAGGGCAAAAGTCTCTATCATTTGCAGGAATTAAAATTTGGAATGAAATTCCAAGCAGTATGAAAGAAGTTTCATTCTACAGATTTAAAAAAGCTGTTAAAGCTCATTTTTTATCAAACTATGAAACCGATAAAAGCTAGAATAACAGCTTTCTATCAGCAATGCAGTAGTAATTACAGGAATCATAGTTGCATATTTATGCTTGAGTTTAACAATAACCTATTCTATTGCTTGAATAGCATGAGATGGTGCATTCATCTATCACACATTTATTACAATACGTCATCTCTCATTTTGATGTGCCCTTAAATTATTAGTAATTTTGCAATAACTGACTGAGGTTGATATATACTGGTATTGGAAATTGTACCAGTACTAATTACATATTGGCAAACACTACTAAACAAAGCACGGAGGTTTTTTTTTTTTCACTCCAATTGCCCACTTTAAATTCTATAAAACATAAATAAGCATTATGAACTTTATTAATTTTATTGCTATCCAATCTGTAGTTACAGCATTTTTATTTTTTAGTATGCTTAGAGTTAGAACAATTCTAATATTGTCTAGCATTTTCTTTACATGGTGACTGTGAGTTTTGTGTATACACTGTACAAAATGTACATATCTTTGCAACACTTTGTTTTAATTTTGCGTAAAATTTTTTATCATAGAAAGTAGCAGACTGAGAAAATCTAGAAGCTGTTTTTTTTTTTTAACCTTAACTTGGTGAGGTGGCAGTAGACTTAGATGACCTTTCGGTCCTTCGCTGTCTCCTCACCAAGTGACTAAATATCGCTTTGACTCTGCAAGTTTGTGTGTTTGGTTTTAAAGGAATTGCATATTTCGATGCTTTGGTGATAGACCTAGAGGAAGTTGCAGTTTTTTTTTCTTGTGATATGACGTCACTTGGTAAATAAATAAATATGATGATGATGATGATGATGATAAACACGCTTCAGGGTGGAAAAACAAAAATATTCACATTAAACGATTACAGATTCTGAGATTGTATTAGTAGATGATCTGATGATGACCAAAAATAAAAGTTTAAGGCTATATGTCCAATTTAGACACTGTTACTTTTGAAAAATCTATTTTCTTTGATTCCTACAATATCAATAACTTAGGTAATTACGGTAAACAACTTATGACATGTTCATATAAAAATCACAAGGAGAGCACGAGTGAAATGCATGAGCGATACATTGCTTAGTAAATAAACACTTGACTAAAAATTAGCAGCAAATTAGAATCATTAAAATTTCATTCAATGATTGTCAACCTAAAACTATAGGTTTTCAGGTTACCAGTAATCTCGTCACATGGTGATTTCGTCACAGTGATTTCGCCACAAAGTGAGGGTTAGGGCAAGACAGCTCTGGGGATAGTAGAATAGTTTAATGACTGCTGTTCTTAGTCAATTCCTAAATTTCAATACAATGGTAGTATAATACGGTTAGCAGATAGGCCTATTCTGTCTTTTCTTGTCCTCAAAGTGCCGTCTGTCACGTAATCATTAGTGACGAAATCACTTTGTGACGAAATCACTGGCAACCGGTTTTCAAGTTTCGACCAGTAACTTAGGTCGTCTTTACGGCCAGCATATAGAAGCATAAGTTATTCATCTGTACAATTTTTTATTGTAATATACAGTGCGATTGAGCTATCGCGACGCGTTTCGACCTTGCTCAAGGATCTCATCAGGCGAAAAGAATAATACATATTTAAACATGCAATGATATAAAACTGCAATTAAAATTTGGAAACAAAAATTGGCAGCAATTTTAAAATCATTGAAATTCTACGCATGCACTCATATAAATCTGCAATTACCAAATTTGGAAATAAAAATTGCATCGATAAACACATCTGCTTTGTCTATGCAAATTTTATAATGACGTCAAACAACTTATGACATGTTCATATAAAAATCACAGGGAGAGCACGAGCTAAATGCATGTGCGACACATTGCTTAGTGAATTATGGTACCGGTACTTTAAAAGGTTAGCCTATTGTGATTAGTTGGAGTTTTAGCAAAGGTAAGGTCCTTTAAACACTAAAGGTGTATTTACACTGGATGTGAAGCAGAGGTTGGCAAATCTGAAATGTCGCCAACTTCTGCATTTTGTGAGTGGTCGCCCATGACTATATACCGGTATATATAATGTCACAAAAGAAGTGTGTGCCTAAGAACGTGCACAGATAAAAGCCGAAATACAATATAACAATCAACCATAGAGAATATTGTACCATTACTAACGTCACTCTCAAAGGTTGCCAGCCTTTGCGATTGCTAATGTTTGCTTCATACATCAGGCCAGCTCTGATAACCTGCTTTTTCATTGGATTCAATTTGCAGGAAGCGTTGTATGCTTTAGTTTTGAAGTGGTATTCTGTATTACTTATTAGAGCTATCATAGACTATGTTTTGTCATAGTGTACTCGAACATGAGGAAGGTTGAGTTTATGTTATTGTAGGCCTAATACTGGTATGCTATCACGTCATAATCGTGAAAGAAAGAGTTTATAGTACTAGTTGCCTTAATACTGAAACAAATTAAACATGTTAATTGTTATGGTATCGGTACCAGGGTACAGGATTGAGCTTAAACAGTTGTTTATCTTAGCTGGTTAGAGCTGTTTGTGAAGATTCCCGTTAGGGATGTCCATTTCAGAATATCGAATCCTACGAAACAGGATCCTATTTTGAACCGGTTCCGTTTTTAGGATTCAGTTTAGGTGTGAAGAAAAACTGCCAGCGATAAATCTTTTCAGACGTTGCGCATCAGCATGTATGTATAATGCCAACGCACGCTGCACTACACTGCTACATGTGGTCTAATCGCATGTCTTGATTACTATGCAGGCACACACTTGCGGTCTTGATTAATGGGCTTACATGTTGGAGCCTTGAATATTCTGCACTACAATAAAGCTTTATTGAACTCCCTTTAAGCTATGGCATAGCAAGGAAAAAAATTGAGGGAGGCCATGAGTGTGGAATGTACTGTTTGTACATGTTTTGGAGTTTATTTTTTCCTCAGTTTGTAAGATTTAAGAGGGTCCTGCCTCCTTTTAGACCCTGAAACGCCACTGCCTGTACATTAGGGTGGTCCTTAAATACATAGCAAAAATTAAACAATAAAAATTATCATGGGAACTGAAGTAAATGTGTTCCTTTTATGCTAAAAGCATCGTGTGTAAAAAATCTCCGAGATAGAAAAACATTTAGAGGTTGCACAAAGGCAATAAATTTTTTCATAAATACCCAATTTTGCAAAAATAAGGGATTCCCTGTTTGCAGAATGTAAGCTGTTCAAAAGCATTAATATTATGGGTGTAACCCAACTTATTGTATGTTGCCAAGTAACACGTGTACTGTCCTAATTCTCAATTAGCAAAAACCTCGCTTATGGTATGCTTTGAGGCGAAGTGCATGTGGAGCTGAAGCTGATCTTCATCACAGTTTTTGATCAGTAAGATGAATTCCTACATAAGCACCACTGCCACACCACGCTCTACAGTTGCATGCTGGACTTGGATTTTTGAACCAACTTTCTGTCTGCCATCAATGAGCCTGATAATTCACTCCAAGACTCAAACTCAATATTGATAGAAATTTTTGATCAATTTTTGTTTTTTGGAAAAATCCAATTGTTGTTTCTTAATGGTGCGCTAGGTAAAGTTTTCATTTTCGTGAAGATCTGCAACCATTCGTCACTTCATGTCATAATGCACCTCTGGTTCGGAAAAACCTCAGCCACTAGTTTCTTAGGCATGTACCAACGCCGACCATGAAATCTTTTCATTACGGTTGCCCTGATTCTCTTGTCAATGCGATTTTGCCACGTTTTTTGCAAGTCCAAGATTTTTTCTACATTTTGGCTAGTTTAGTGCAGATACAAAAAATGATTCTTTGGTCCATGCTCGCCTTAATCAGTTTACCATGCAGTTCTGGCGTATGGTGAACTAATTATGGCCAGCATAAGTTAGAGGCGCCATAATCAGTTCTGGTGCCTCTAATCAATTTGTGACTTCGTTCAAGTTTTGCTTTAACGGAGATACAAGCACCAGATTCTTACTTTTAGTGTTTGAGACATTCATGTCAAAAAACATTGGAAAAGGCTTGGCGCACGTTCCGTGCGCGCAGACATTTTGTAATAAAGCCAAAAAAACTAACCCTAAGTCCTAACCCTAACCTTAGCCCTAATCCTAGCCCTAACCCTAAGCCTAACCTAAACCCTAACCCAAACCTATAACTGTAATATTCAAAGTGAAAATTTCCGAAAACGAGTGACGTCACCCGAATCTTTGTTTATTTAACCGCGCACGTTCCGTGCGCCAAGTCACTTCGAAACATATTACCCTGTAGCAAAAACTTTCTCAGCCTATTCCCATTCTTTTAATGCTCAAACAATGCCATTTGCTTCAGATTAACTGGTCCCATCAGGAATTAGGAAATCGTGAGCAGATGTTTTATGTACTGTAGATGCCAGAGGTGATAATAGGCAGGTGATAGACTTGTGAGAATAAATTTGAATAAGATTTAAATTGGTTCAAGTAATAAATCGAAACTTAAAAAAATAATATGTTCAGAATATATAGGGCTAATTTGTATAAATTTTTTATTTCTTCAGATGATGTTTCAAATTCTTTGTTCAGTTTATTGTTTGCTTGGTACTCAATAGGCGAGGGCCCCACGTTAGCGGTAGAGGAAGTTTAGTTAAAAATTAAAAATTTAAAAACCCCACTACAGGCTGTTTCCCCCAAATGGGTTTGTTTGTCAGGTGTAGTGGAAGCTAAACAAAAACAGGAAAAGAGCTCAATACCCCACCCACGTCTCCCCTCCTCGCACCGGAAGCCCTGTGACGGGCGTGAGCCTAAGCTATCCCACTAGAGTTCACTGTGGTACCCACCAGCCAGGGGCCCCAACCAGGGTCGATGGAGCAGGGCCGCTGCTGGTACAAAACACTGTAAGCATTAACCGTGAAGGCTGAGCATCTTAAACCAAATATTGCCGATGCACTGATGCGTGTCTGTCAAATGTTGTGAAAACACTGTTAAAATTTTAAACACTGTCCTAGATACAAAGCAGCATTTTACGTAACAGTGATCAACCGATTTGCGCTAAATGTGGTTTCATTAGGTTGATGTTTTTTAGGTTTACTTGGCTTTCTGTCGGCATTTTGATACAATTTTGGTTCTTTGGTTGAGAGTGTTAACCGAATTTCCTTGTAGTATCGTAATTTTTTCTTCCAAACAAAAGTTACATCTGTTTGAACCGTTCTGATAGGGATGTGCTCATCTCATGATGTATAGTGTTGTATATACGGTAGCATATGAATAATCTCAAATTTTCGCTGTTCATGTGCAACCTGTAAATTTTAATTTTTCTCCAAGATATTTTGCGTGTACAGTTTTTTATCGAAAACGAACAAATTTAACCCGGTTCCCGTATAGTTTTCCAAATTTTTGAAATAAGGACCACCCTACTGTACATGCTTCGGTTTCTTCAGACCAGCAACTAGAAGCAAGTGCTTAGGGGGGGGGGGGGCAAAATTATTTTAAGAGAGGGAGCAAATTAATATATATGCCAGTATATATACACTACACACGTATTATTAACTGATTTTCTTTTGGAGGGCTAAGCCCCTCTCTTTGCGGGCCTGTTTTCTTTTCCTAAAATCAACTAGAAATGACGGTTAAAATTAAAACGAAAAATTCAGTGAAGCTGATGAAGCATTGCAGAATGAGAATATCCCATTGTCATGTGATTTATAGTGCTGGAATCCTTGTACTGGTTATAATACATTCATTAAAAATGAAACAAAATGTTGGACTTTTTATGTTTTGCAGTAGTTGAGCAGTTACATGCTGAATTGATATCAAAACAGTACTGACAGCCATTTTATAGATTTAGGATTCTGTTAAGGATTTGGAATTCTGGATTTGAAAAAAAAAATTCTGAATTATTCTAGAATACATAATTGTTCTGAAATGGACATCCCTAATTTCCATTGCCAATGTTATAAGTGAATCTGAAAGTTGAATTTGTCATCAATTATGTACATCCTGGTAGTGAAGTTTTTGCAGTTAGTTTGAGAAAAAGTCAGCCTCTGAAATTATGTTCAGTTATTTATTTGCATATTGATAGTTCTGTGCAAAGTTGGAATTCAAACCCTAAATCAAAATTTTATTAATAAAGTGAGTATTATAATTAAATAAAAGAAAATACATAAAAATACTATTCGGCTCATTTAATTTTTGCAGTGGACTCCTACTGACAGCAACAAACTTCACATCTCTAAGTCAGCTCAAAAAGGATACCAAAGCAATGATAATGACCTGTTCAAATTCTGTTGAAAGATCACGTATTGTTATGAGAAATTATAACAAATTTACAGCCTTAGCTGCCTAGATATAGTTGATGATATTCAAACTTAGCCTGGCATTGTATTTAGTTTTCCTAAAGGCTAACAAGGTAAAATACTGTAGGCCTACTAACTTGGCCAGTTTAAGTTCGATAGCCTAAGACTATCCCGCATCTAACAATGCCAAAATTCTATTCTTGGCACCGATACTGGATACTATGTAAAATCATATACAGCAGATATAGGCCTACTGTTTATGTCATTTTCAAACAAACTTCAAGTGCAACTCTAAAAATCCAGTCAGTCATTTAGTATCAATATCCTTTTAGATTGAGTATCCTATTCAATATTCAAATTAATAAGCCTACAAGCAAGAGAAGTTGAGCAACTGCTCACAAAAGTTTGACCCTTTGCAAGTTGTTGATGATGTCACATTTTGGTTGCTTTGTGTCTAGTATAAGCATATCTTTAAGCTTTACAGTATTAAAATTTGAATTTAAAAGGTATTAACAGCCACATGCTATTTTCCACTTGCATCTGTGCTATGGTTTAATTAGGCCTTGGAGCTCAAGTTAAAAAACTTACCGTAGCAGTACTTAAAAAAACTATGTAGCCTATTTTACAAAATGAGGCTAGAAAAATTGTAGAAGAAGTTACCTACTATGATCAAATATCACAATTTTATGCGAAATTGTATACCCTTGAAGTTACAGTAGTTTGTATGGTCTTTTTTGACAGAAAAAAAATCACTATTTGCATGTAAAATGAAAATGCTGCCAGATCAATTTGATAACTACCTCATTGAAGCTAGTCGGTTGTACAAAAAGTATGCAAGAGCAGTGTTTCCTCTAAGCGCAAAAAAGTGTGAAACATTTTTTGGCATTTTTGCACACATTTTTCACAAGTGCAAAACAGAGTTTAATTCTGGTGTTTTTTATCTTCACAAGCGTAAAACAACGTTTAATTTCGGCGTTTGTTTTTTGTTAGAGCCCCACAAAATGCAGAGAGTATCAGATCTGCAGCGCTATGACATGTTTTTTTGAGATCGCTTGCCAAATCACAGAAAAAGTAGGTTTGCAGCCCAACACAATGACCTTTTTTTTCTTTTTGGAGATCGGTATTTTGTAGCATCACAAAGCCTAAACTAAGGCATTTTCGCAAAAACTTTTGGACACTTTCGCACTTTTTCCGGCACCTACGCAGTAGAGGAAAACTTAGAGGGAACACAATACAAAAGTTTGATTTTTGCAAATAAGTTTTGATTTTAAGTATTATTATAATTTAACTTTCAAATGGTTTTAAAAAAGTGAGAAATGTTATCGAAATCACGTTAAAATGGTTACTTTGTTCTGCAAAATCACAAAATTGCTCAAGTTTCATTACTTCCACAAATTTGTAGACTTCTCTAAAACTACTGTATTTTTATCATATCATATATTGTTGTAAAATATTTTCTCTTGATCCAACACTGAACAAATCGCTGTTTTCTGAAACAAAAAACAGCTTAGTGGCACTGGTAACATTGACCTGTGACCAACAAATAGTGACTGCTCTCCAGAAAAAATGTCATCGACACGTTCAAGTACAACTATACTTATACCAATGGGCCTACTTCAACGTTTAGTGACGGTAAGTTGCTTGAAAGAATGCCATTATGTTGTAACTATTTTGTAGTATGTTTGTGTAGTCCAACTGCAATGTGTGGCAATGCACATTTCAGATTTCAATATGTTCAATTTTTGCTTTAAAAAATTTCAAAACGTTTTTAAATTTGTTTATAATTTTTTTTGTGATGCGACATGGAAAAAGCATTTCATTTAAATGCTGTATCAAATATTGTGATTGAATTTACACTTAATCAAGTACTGGCATAGGCGTCGATTATAGGGGGCCGAAGGGCGGCGCCGTCGCGGGTCTAACACTGAAGGGGGCAAAATATGTCTGACCCCCTTGGTTTTCTGGCAAGTAATACCCATTTGGCATCAAGAAATCCGAAATTCCGGACTGAGATAGATGCAAAATGCGGCAAAGACTTTTTTTGGTCTTCACCTGAATTTGGGGGCAAAATTCCGGACTGAAATAGAATTATTTAGTTTAACCAAACTTCTCAAAAACATTTTGCCCCTTCGAAATTTGCTTAATCCACAAAGAATCGACGCCTATGAGTACTGGAATAAATAGTGAAATGCTGTTTTGTATTTGTTAAAGAAGTTTGGTCACTTTGGTGTTGGGGTTTTATGAAGTGATTCTAACAGTGTAAAAGAGTAACGTGTGATTTTGCAACACTCAACGAGCTGTCTAAGAATAACTAATTGCTTTTCATTGCAAAAGAAAAATCCTTATCATTATCCGTGAGCTTGTGAGATCTTCTTTTTGCCTACCTTTTAAGCAACATATTAAAAATTGATTTTCATTAGGTTGAGGCTATTGTATCAGGTTGTTGCTGTAAGAGATGTTGCGAGAAGACTTAAGGTCAGCATTAGGCATTTGGAAATAATGTGTTTTGTAATGGTGTTTTACAGTTTGGATAAAGCCACATTCACATTATTGTTAGATACCGCCAAACCCATCTTTTCTTGACCATACTTCGTTTAAAATGATTGATTCTATTAGAACTGTTGTACATCCATGTTATCCTCCGTAACAAAAGTACTAAATAAGTAGCCCCTACAATATCTAACAATAATTCATATGGATTATTTTGATTTCAAAATTTGACAGTAGATATTACTGTGTTTGAAATTTGTAACATTATTCTATTTGCAAAAGATGCTGTTACGTGCAATGACAATTGTTCTTCAAAATCAACTGGCAGAAGTCATTACCATTGAAAATTTTGTCAGTGCACAATCGATCGCCGCTATTTATACATAATAAACTTGAATCAATTTCATGGTAAGAATGTAAATTAAAAAAGAAGTTTTTATTGTACTATTATTGCCTATTGCAGGGGTTCTCAACTTTTGGTGTTATGGAGCCTTTGAAGAGGTTGACCTTTATTTATGGAGCCCCACAATAAATTTCTGAATAAAAACAGAAAAGTAAACGAATACCTTGCTGAACCCCTGGGTTTCTCTAGTGGAGCCCTGGGGCTCTGTTCAGAATACTATGAGAACCTATGGCCTATCGAATGTTAGCAACTTTGTTTAATAATATGTTGAGAGAATTTTTCACACAATTTACAAAACAACTTAATAATCGAAAGCTACAGCGGTAATTTTCAATCTATTTATACTGTTAACCTTTTTTTTCACCACCCAGTAAATCTATTGGCGTTTCTAAAATTCGGTTCTAACGGTATGAATGCATTGCTATAAAAAGCATACAAATTTACAGTACTGATTGCACGGCAGTTTTATTTAATTTTATTAAAAAAAGTAAAGCCCTAATTTTAAATTTATCCAAAGTAAATTTAAACTGCCAAAATTTTTTAACGTTTCGGACTTGGCTATGTTCATCATCAAAAAAATTTGAAAAAGATTTTATTTCTATTTGAATAAGATTTTCTTTTTACTGATGATGGACATAGCCAAGTCCGAAACGTTTAAAAAATTTTCTATTTTGAATAAGGCTTCACTGTTTTGAACCGTAAAAATTTAGATTACATGTGTGTGATTTTCACAGCACCTACAAATAGTGCTCAATGCCAAAGCGAAGCTAGTTGAAATTATTAAACATGAGCTAGATTGTGTGACCAATGATTTTTGAGACTTGTGCTGTTGTTATTTAAACACAAGGTTTTAGTACGCGTGATAGTGTACGTACGTATTTTATAATATTTAAAGTAAATTTGTAGTAATGTTCTTATTTGTTTTATTTAGTACATCCATCTACCATCGAAACACATTGCAGTGGTAGATCCGTTTAGATCTAAATTGGAGAATTCTGCAAGTGCGTCTGTCGCTTTCAGGTAAACTCTAATATATATGTTGAGGCCCAAGTTTTTGAAAGGATTTATTTATTTTCTAGGTCGTACGTTGCTTCAAAAGTAGTAGCATGGTTTAAACCATATACTCTCAAGGCCTAAGAATAGCGTAAAGTTATTATTATGAAACTTCTGGTTTATTGTTTAAATCATAGGAGAAAGAAAATAGAAAAATTTCGGTTGATTGTGGTAGAGTACGATTTTTAAAGCATCAGACAGATAAAGCACATTGTATCTTATTTCTACTCGTTTTACGAGAAAATTTATTTTTTCTGGCTGATGTTATTCAATTTGTCAATTTTCAGTAATTTTCTGCAATTAAGGTCTATTGATGAGGAGCTGAAGGAATTAAATTGGCAGCCGGTGATAATATCGCACCCACAGCAGCAAGACGGCTGAAACTGCGGAATATATATGTTGGAGGTAACTAAGATGTAGCGTGATCACTGGTCATGATGCAGAGCGCCCCCCAAAAATTAATTACTTTGATTGGCCTGGTAACAACAACAGATTTAAATGTTTTTTCAAAGTTGGATTGTCTTCGAAAAACAAAACTGTTTTAGTCTTTCACTCATTCAGATATTTTCCGATGTTGTTTAGACCTATTTTAATATATTATGTTGTTATGCAAACTGTACATTAAACGGCGATGAAAATCGTCCAACTATGGTTAAGACTTTGACTGAAAATGGCAGGCCTTTAGCCGTTTATGGTCGCAGACCAATCAAGTCCGTGTAGCAGTAGATCAATGCTTTCATGCCTGTATTGAGAGGATAATGGATGTTTACATATCCAAAAAGGTTTGTGTTTTATAGATTGCGAGAAATTTGCTGAGCGAGTTGTCAAAATTTCCAATGCAAATCTGCTTTGGAAACACTCAACCATACTTGCAATAGCTCAGATTACGATATGCATGCCGAATATTGGCTACATCAGGTAAATAGAATAGGACGCATTGCAAAAATGAGAAAACGAAATTAAATTATTGGTATAATGTAATAGGGCGTTTAAACAGAGTAATTTCGGATCCACTGCAAATGCGCCAAATCGCATTTCGAGCCTGCATTAGCGCTTTTCGTACTTAAAACTATAGGCCTTAAGCGCTAATCGTGCGGAGAACAATATATCATTTAAAAGTAATGAATCAAGCTTACGAAGACTAAAAAAGAAAGTAAAAGGCGAATAATTGTTTGATTTTTACGATTCGGACTGTTTTCTGTTGTTGATATGGTAAAGAATTGCAAGACCATATTTTAAAAAAGTTTTGGAAGAGGGGCGGTAGAATATATGAACAACTATATAGAACATCAAAACAACTATAAAGTACGTTACGAAAAATATACTTATGGTGTAGTTTGCGATTCAAATCTGTGTGTTGCGTAGGGAATTCAGAAAATTAATTGTGGTAATGCAAATACATTTAACTGCTTTCGATAGTAAGCAAATAAGCATTAACTAAGCTAAAAATGCGAATTGCAAAATCGAAACTAATCTACGGATAGTATCACATATTTTAAATCTTTGCCAAAGCTGTATGTTGCGAAAAATGTAGAACAAACCAGCGGTAAACTTGACTTAATCCGGTAATATCGAAAAGTAATTTTTGGGCAAAGGAATGTTTTGCCGTCATTTCGTTGTTTCGAAAGTTTGCTTAAACACTACATAAGTTTTTTGGCATTTGTTGTTAATACTCTATATCCCATCAGTTAAACATCTAAACTTGCGCTGTGGCATTGAGCTGTTGGAAACGTTACATTTGAATTTAGAGTTAAACTTAGAAAATGTTTTGCACGCAGAAAACATGGAGAACGACTGCTGGATGTGTCTCGACGGAAGATCGGGAAGGAAAGAATGGGTATGTTTCCCTGACTTCCTAAGGAAGTAATGAAGTACTGCAAAAAGTTTGTCCCTGGACTTCTCTGTGATAAGTCGATGGTGTAGTTTGCGATGTACTGGGCCCGTGAACATGCCGACGTTTCTGGCAATGAACTGGCACTTTTTGATTCTGGCCGTAGTTTACTTCTCGCCGGTGGGATTTCTTCACATTGGCGAAATTGATCATTTTTTTTATAACATCTAGAAATGCAATACTTGCATGTCTATGCAAAATGAGATAGTTTTCTATGTCTTTGGAGGAAACTGGCATTATATTGTTCCGAACCATATGAACCTTCCAGACTTTACGGCCGCAACCTATTTTGTCTGTACACTACAGGTTAACTCTTCATGTAGTACCTCAGACCCTGTGATTCAGTTCCTGAATGGGAATATTGGCAAATGTTCTCCACGATTCCATCGCGCAGTAACAGCAGTAAATGATACGTATGTGGCGAATTGAATTCACCATCGAATTTGCTGGAAAAAAAGATCATGCACGTAAATCAACAGTGCTTTTGAATCAACAATTCCTTGGATCGTACATTAGTCCAAATGTCACATCAAAAATCTACGAAAAAGAACGTATTCTTGCATCAGATCCCTAATGATTTTGATACTGGTCCATGTAAATAACGTGTAATTGTGTGTTCACTGTTTAATAACTGCTTCGTGAGAAATCTGTTTTTTGGAATTGCTTTGCATTACCGTTTGAAAGTCGACTTTTCACTTACCACCGTCAATGTTTTTTTATTGTTATAGTTTATTAGGTTGAATGCAATGCATGCGTGCGTTGGTATCATGCAGTGGTGTCGGGTCTACGACAACTGACCGCAACAAACTGACCGCGAACAACGCCGATTGGCTGAGACGGGCGATCCTAAAAACATTTTACTATCCCCAGAGCCACCTTGCCCAAACCCTCTACTTTGTGGCGAAATCACTGCGACGAAACGGTTGGTTCGCGGACAGTTTGTTCGCGGTCAGTTGACTTGGCTCGGTTGGTGTCAGTGTTGTGAAGGTCAAAAAGGTGATATGGATGTGTCCTTTACATCAACAAGGAGATGGTTAGTATAGATATTACTTAAACGAGGACTGAAGGCAAAATCAATGGGAGTGCTTCTTTTTTCGTGACCCAGCCGTTCCAGAGTTATTCTACTTCAAACACGATGTAGAGGCCTTTAATGTTAGAATTTATATTGGCAACTCTGACGTTGATAGCATTAGCGATGCCATCCCAGTTCTAATGTAACGCAATGCCGCAATTAGGCTACTGCATTGAGTTGTTTCGCTGCACACTAATCAGTTTGATCTTATGGGCACAACAGATCCGAGCTGGTACAAAGTAAAGGCTGTTTGGCGGACATGACTAAAAGGCAGAAAAGTAGGAAAAGGCGGTTGCAACCCTGACCGCCTTTTAGCACGATTTCCGCCTTTTCCTACTTTTTCGCCTTTTGGTATTGTCCTTGTTTGGCAGCCTAGCGATCTTAGTAAAAATCAAGGTGTAAGATACATTTCAGTCTAAGTCATAGCCTAGCGTAGTAATAAGGCTTTTATTACTAGGCTATGAAGTCAGACTGAGAATAAGACTACCAGTACCCGAGTTTGTTGTATTTGGTCACAGTGTTTTGTGACCCTAGATTCCTAGAATGAATTTTTCCAACTAAGTTGCCAACAATGGCCTACTAGCCTTACTTGTACTTGTTCTTAAACGTTTGTTACCTAGGCTACTGTATTTTGTTCTCTTTTTTCCAGCTCGAATCTGTTTTACTGACAAAATCAAGCTGATTAGAGAGCAGCGAAGCGGCTCAATGCAGTAGCTAAATGCGGCGTTGCTTTAGGTTAGAACTGGGATGGCGTCGCCAATGCTATCAAGGCCAGGGTTGCCAATAAAATTAAAATCAGAGTGGCCCCTACCGGCCCGACGTCGTGGTTGAAGTAGAATATCTCTGGAACGCTTGGTCAAGAAGGATGGAATCGACGCCAATCTAGTCTTATGCGATTTGCCTAACTTAAGATATACCCATTGATTTTGCCTTCAGACCTCGTTTAATTTTAATTCGCAAGGTTTAAAGTGTTATGTATGTTTATATTTCATTCAGCGATGTAGCCTTAATTCAGGGGCGTCCAACTTTTTTCAGTCGCGGGCCAAATTTGCTGTTCCAAAAGTTTCGTGGGCCAAAATTTAGTCGTACTTTATCTTCTTCTTCGCAAACTAAAGTCTTCTGATGGATTTCGTGGTGATTTCCGAAAAAAAAAGGTCTTCACTCAGATTTGATCGTTTTTCCTGCCAAAAACTAGGTGAAGACCAAAAAAAAAGGTCTTCACTCAGGTTTTGATCGGTTTTTTCTGCCAAAGAGCCAGTGAACACACACACACAAAAAAAGGTCATTCCGATGGACTTTGTGGGATTCTTCTAAAAGCAAGTACAAAAGAAATTCAAGGACTCGTTTCTGCAACTCACAACGTCAGCGCGGAAGTATCAATCAAGCAATCGATGCAGAAACCTTTGGCGCGAGCCACTTTAAAATCTTTGGCGGGCCACTTGTGGCCCGCGGGCCGCGTGTTGGATGCCCCTGCCTTAATTGATGGGTTCCGATCAAGTGTATATCAAAAATTAGCTTTTTTGCTTGCTGTGACTACTCTGCCTACATAGTTTCTATAAAGTTATTCGGTGAACATTTGTTTAGAATGAAAGGTGTTTAGTGGTGTCAGAAAGCTAGAAAAGTTGCGGAGAAATATTGTGCAATTTGACGTAATTAGGCTACGGCATGTTTACGGACTTAGCTGATTCCAAATGAATGAACGTAGAATTGGCTTGCAATTATAGATGCAACTGAAGAAGTGAACTCCGATTCAATTCCAAAATTTATTGATAAGTTTTTAGTTTGTTTATTTTTTGCGAAACTATTCTTTTATTGAGGTTTAAAACAAAGCTGAAATTTACTTTGAAGAATTCAACGCATGAAACGATCTCATCTTTTTGTTTTCCATTCACATGTTACGTATAGAGCTACAGTTCACATTATGTTACGCCTGCTTATTGCCTAACATTAACATAGCCGTATATCGAAGAAATAAAACAAAAGCAATCAAATGAATATTTGAAATATAGTTAGGTTATTTACCCTCTCAGTTGCATACTTTACGCGTATAACTGCAAGCCCGATCCTTTTTTGTGTTCCTTCACACTCATAATGCTTCTACAACAACTTTAGCGTAAATAATATTGCAATTACATGTTTATTTTAACACAGCTGTCTTGGCCAGGAAACTGCAAAGGTACTTTTTGCTCTTCGAGTCAAGCAGCAATTTATATAGCCACAAACGGTGGAGGTTTACTAGCAAATTCCCTTTTAACGCTACTAAGAAGCTGTGGATGCCAATTTTTTTAGTGTTTAGATTTGACCCGACCAAGAATCTGACTTTAGTCTACCGTTTCAATAAAAGATTCTATCCTCTAAATATGTAAAACCGGAGAAAATGTCTATGTTTTAAACATTTTTTATTTTGGACAAAAGGTTATTCACCTCCACTTATTTTAGTTGATGAAAAAAATAGCAGAGTGTTTCAGAGAAATTCGTCTCTATATTTTGGAATCATCTTGCAATTGCACTACCTATCACGAGCGTAGCCAGAGGGGGGCCCGCCCCCCCCCCCCCCAAATTGAAGTGCCACTAATGATAAAAATGTGACAAAAAAGCATATTGTTTCTTCGGTTTCAGTTCCTTGTATTTTTCGCATGTAAACAGTAAATAACAAAAATATTGACGACCACGGAGCCCCTCAATTCAGTTTTTGCCAATCAATTTAAATATATAACCCGGCTGATATTAAGGGTTTTCGTCCTGAAATTTGCTACCTTAGGCCCTTATCTAACCGTTTTATGAACTTAATGCATGACGAGGGTCGGATTTGCCATATGCCGCAGTGCCAGAGGCCCCGCGGTCAGATGTAAGATTTTTTTTTGGTCTTCACCTACAGTATATTTGACTGGATGATAATGCAAAAATCTCCAAAGTCAGAGGCACCGTGCGAATCCGGCCCGGGCAATGGTTAGTAGGCCGTAACCATCTATTGTACCATTTTTCGATGACAATGCTCCACCTCACCAGTTTTTACACGATGTAATACTTTTGAAAAAATTAGCGAGTGGAAATGCTCATTTGCAAATTATTAAATTTGATTTGAGGGGTCTGGGTCCGTGGTTGTACAATGTACATGTACTCCTACTGTGGTAGTAATTTTTTATTGCCGAGCAACAAAAAATACTTAAATTGCAGAGAATTCGGTTGTAGGATTTTGACCCAGGCGCAAAGTTTTGTTTTGATTTTGGTAATTAAAAAAAAAAAAATTACTACAACTGATTGTTTTTATAACAAAACAAAAATGTCAAAGGAAAATCTTCAAATGGATTATTATTTATTGTAATTCTCGAGTATTTATTGAAAATCTTCGAGTAGCTTTTAAGCGCGTTTTGGACTTAAATTGTAAGTAAAAGGAAAATTGAAGAATTTAATTTTTGTAATTGGCTGTTACATGGTAAAAATCTAGTTCTTTCAAATGGCTCTAACACATGCGAAATGTAATCCAATGGCATTTAAATAGCTTTTCTTTTCAACAAAAAAGCTCCCACACCCCCATAGCCTTCGGCAGTTGAGGGTTCCGTCCCCAGACCTACTGTACATCTATATTACGTTTGAATTACACTATTTTATTTACTGTACTACCAATTTAGGCATTTTCACTTTTGGTTTAAGCCCTCTTTTTTTAGTAAAGTCCTGTTAAAATGCCAACGAAGTCAATGCTGCTGATCTTCCATTCTACAGTATCTTTGTCCTCCAAAAGTTTTTTTTTTCGAAAATTTCTGATTACGTTATTGCATGTGATTTAAAGTTTGGCCCCTCCCAATCAAAAATCCTGGCTACGCCTGTGCTACCTATGCTTTGCTGCTTGCAGTAAAATTAAAAGTGAAGATGTTGGTTGCAAAGCATATCGTTCAAACAATGTCCGACGCATAGTTGCATACTGGCATATACTATAGTTCGTTACAGCAGTTCGTGGTTAATTCCTTTTACTATTTTAGCCTCCTTAATGTGTTTTATTTTATACTTTTTCTTGTTAAGTGTGGCGATTTTTTTTTTCACCGCTAAGAATTATAAGAATTCAATCCTATTTCGATTTTCTGGTTCTTTACTGCTGTAATACGCGATAGAAAGATTAATTTTTAAAGCAAAAATGAAGACAAATTTGAAAGACAAAAAATGTATATTGTAGAAATATGATGCAAAAATTAGAAAAAAAAATTGTTCCAATAGTTTTTGGCGAAAATTAAAAATTTGAATCTGGCGCGGAAAAGTCCAGGCGCATAATCGGCCGCATCTAATCGTTACAGCTCGGTAAAACCGAGTTTTCGCCAGTGGAACTGCACCTTAAATTAGACCATGTTATTTCTTATTCGTCCTGCTTTGGACAGTAAAACTATAGACACCTGACGTATCTTCTCCAAGCTTTGCATAAAAAGATTACATTTTGCTCGTGTTAGAGCCGTTTAAAAGAATTAGATTGCTAATAACTGAATACCGAGTTTATTTTTTTGCATGGTAGACACTCGACAGATTTTGGTTTCTGGTGAAGTTCCTAAAATTTTTAGAAATTTGCTAAGAGGGCTTCACCCCTGTTTGCGTCACTTCTCGTGGCGTTATCCCTCAAATTAATCAAAAATTATTAAATTGGAGGTTGAAAAATTTGGTTGTTATTGCAAGTTTCATCTTTATTTTTAATGTGAATTTTATTTTGCAATTACCACAAACGGTGTTACGCTTTTGAAAGTACTATTGGTTTCGCTGTTGCTGCCAGTGTTTGTTTCGCTGTTCCAATCACTGTTTTTAAAAGTGAGCTTTTTGCGACCACTACGGATGTTGGCGGCAATACCTCGTTGGCAAAGCATCGAGTTGGTAATCGAAAGGTTGCTAACCCCTGGTCGATTCCCAAACTGGCAATGTGTCGTGTCCTTGGGAAAGACACTTCACGCGTATTTCCCATTGGGGTCGACCGACCGAGCTGTCTAGCCGTTGTGGTGGCCCAGCTCACGAAATACTTGCAAACAGAACTCAATAAAGTACTCTGCGTTCGTGTGGTGACACAGACGCAGAGTGCCTGGTTCATGCCGATGAAGGAACTTCAGAATGTGTTTCGTTGCTGCTGCTGTTCGTTTTTTTAGTCATGTTTTAGCGCTGTTTCTTACTTGGTTTTTGCCTTTCATATGTTGCTTTATTCTATTAATTAAAATACAGGTGATTTAAAAAACTAAGTCAGTAGTTAATGATTATATAGACAGTGTTGAATCAGCTACGTTGTGGTGATATAAGGGTGTAGTACGCTGGATTTTGTGGTGTCCTTGGATAAGACGCTTTACAATATCAACTCTCCTTGGTGGCTTCGAACGAGTAGCAAAGACGGTGGACAAGATTTAAAAGAAATCCACTGGAACGTTGGATCTCTCCTAAACATGTGCGGATTCTTCCAAGCGCGAAGTAGTCATTGCAAAGAAATGTGTGCGGATCGTCCAGTGGTAACCGTCTAAAGCAATATGATGACAGAAGAATAAATATGCATCTCGGAAGCGAAAAGGTCTTATACCAGATTTTCTCTGCATTATTCTGCCGAAAAAAGTGAAGACCAAAAAGATGTAAGCTTATACCCTACGTTTTCGTTGCAATTACCATCCAAGCGTGGGGCCCCTGGCAGTAGTAGCGCAGCGTGAGGCCTCTGGTAAGAGCAGCGCAGCTAGGGGCTGAAGCGATAGCATCTCCTCCATTGGCTAAGCAACCAAAATGCACATTAAGGGATAAACCACGATTTTTGCACTTTTTTGGCAGCTTTGCAATTAGCTTGAAACAGCTAAAAATACGCAATCAAATTTGATCGCTTGATGCAAAATGCTTGTAAACTTCAAAAATATGGTGTGGAATGGAGGGAGCTATAGAGTTTTTAGTTTAGGTTTATTACGAATCGCTTCTTACATATCGTATCCAATTAGCCCCTCCAATTTATTTTTTTAATGCCAACGCATTAGGTTAAATTTGTTAGATTTTATAATTTACCTGTTTTCAATAAAAAGGCTGAAATTTTGTCATTAACCACCGCCCTCATAACCCATTTAGCCAGCCCGTTTAATCATGCTATTGTATTGCTATGCCACGTTTTAAAAGCATTATTTTTTTACCAAAATAGGCTTAAAATTTAGGTTGTTAGGGAAAAAATGCAAAATCTTCGAAGATTGCTCGCGACTTCACCCTCAGAACCCTTAAGTAGCCCCCATTAAAGTTTGGCACAACGGGTAGTAATCTGGGCCATGCGCCCCAAACCACTGCTTGTCCTCCTCCCCAAAATCACTGCTTGTGGCTCCCCAAGCGAGAGTAAAGTTTCGTACCATCAAACTTTTTCCACTTGGTCATAGGTATTTTCATTCTTTTTTTTACAGAAGAACTGTTTTTTCCGCATGGTCACAGGTAGTAAGCTGAGAAAAATAAAATTTAAGTAAATGCTGTTAATGCTTCTTAAGTAGCATTTTATTAAACGTAAAACTAGATTTCTAATTTGCCTTTAGAAACGGAAATTCATTTTGACTAAAACCTCTTGAAAAAAAATTAAAAATTATTTCACGCTTGAATAATTGCACAGAGAAAATTATGGAAAATAACAACTGCCACTTTCAAGTTGGCAGTTTGGTTACTGCCAATTTGAGTTGGCAGTTGGCACTGCCAATTTCGATTGGCGCCAATTTTGGTCACAACCCCTATAGAAATCTGCTATGGTAAAATTTTAGTGCTCTTATTTGGATGCTGGTAAATCATAAGCATAAAGTTAAAAAATTACAGTAAATTATAGTTCAATAAAACTCACACGAAGTAATTTGTTTCATCTATATTTTAAAGAGAAAAATAATTGGAGAGGGGCTAATGGAAAGAGAATTGAGACAAGTGATTGGTACCGTAATTAACCAATACTGAATCGCCTCGCCACCCCATTTCTGAGTTTAGGCCTACAATATATTTATTGATGAACGAAGTGACTTGGCGAATGGAACATTCGCGGTATTTTTTTTTCCTTGCGAATGGAGACATTGCCTTTTTCATACATTTGGTTTAAATACGACATTTTGTCAATTACTTGGTGCAAGCTGCGTAGTGTAGTGGTTATAGCGCCTAGCTAGTAGCTGCTAACCATCGCACCCGGGTTCGACTCCCGCCAGAGGTGCAAAAGCGTAGAATGGAAGAATACGCAGAATACACTGCAAAAACAAACGTCCTAAAGTAAGTCGTTTTGAAAAATTTGACTTAAACTAAGACAAATTTTTTGACTTCGTCTTAAACTAAGCAACCAGTGTCTTACATTAAGACGAAAACGTAAAATGACTCACTTTAAGCCATTAAATTTGACTCAATTTGAGACAAAATCAAAATGACTTATATTAAGTCAAATAAACTGACTGCATTCACAACAAATTGTAAATGACTTATTGTAAGCCACTAAATGTGACTTTTATTAAGACAAAAATGATACTGACTTAGTTTGAGACAAATACGTGGACTTTTGCAAGATGACTTATTGTAAGCCAAAAAATGTGACTTTTATTAAGACAAAAATAACACTAACTTACTTTGAGACAAGTAAATTGGCTTTTGCAAATGGTCTTATTATAAGCTATTGAATGTGACTTTTATTAAGACTAAAACCATACCGACTTATTTTAAGACATATAAATTGCCTTTTTCAAATTGACTTATTGTAAGCCACTAAATGTGACTTTTATTAAGACAAAAATAATACTGACTTAGTTTGAGACAAATAAGTTGACTTTTGTAAAATAACTTAATATAAGCCAAAAAATGTGACTTTTATTAAGGCAAAAACAACACTGGCTAACTTTGAGACAAGTAAATTGGCTTTTGCAAATGGTCTTATTATAAGCTATTGAAGGTGACTTTTATTAAGACTAAAACCACACCGACTTACTTTAAGACAGATAAATTGCCTTTTTTTAAATTGACTTACTGTAAGCCACTAAATGTGACTTTTATTAAGACAAAAATAATACTGACTTAGTTTGAGACAAATAAATTGGCTGTTGCAAATTGACTACCTTACCAAGTCCAATACCCATGCAGATGCTACATAAGTGTTTGAATGTAAGCCATGCAGGGTAGCAAAACTCGCGTAAAAGAAAGCTTAAAAGCTGTGAGCATGCAGCATATGCCATTTATATAGTTGTTTTTATTCTTGTTGAGCAGTTGTAGGACACAGTTCAGCTAAGGCTTTGCTGTCAGTTATACCAGGTTACCATAGCATTCAATCCTTTGCTGCTGCTGCTTGATGGCCAGCTGCAGTTGATGCAGTTGTGGTATCAGGGTAATCAGTATTTCAGGCTATAAATGCTACCGGTATACTGCCTGATGGTTGCATTTTGGTGCAGTCTCTGACTGTGCTGTAATAGAACTGGACCAGCAGCAGAGCAATGCCATGCTTAATTGTAAGTAAGTCCGTGTAGCCTATAGGCAAGTTTGCTGGTTCGGTGGTCAGTAGCATTTATTGGCAAAGGACAATTCTTGAGTGTCTGAATTATGTTCAGCATATAGCATTATGCTTATAATAGGCAATAGTTCAATTATTCTAACCAATTTAGTACTGTAGTAAACATATTTATTAGTATTGAGTATAGTCAATGTGGTAGATGCATGCTATGGTTTCTAATGATGAGCTACCGGTATGACAAAAGTTTGGTTCAGGTAATAAAAGAGTTACTTGAGCATTTATTCAGCATAAGTTGCCTTGGCCAGGAGACAGCAAAATAACCATTTGGTCTTTGCGTCACTGCTACCTCTATCAGTGTAGGCTATTACCACGCCAATAACAGAATAAGATGAAGGCTCCACAATATCCCTTTACTGCTGAACGTCAAGCAGGGAAGCTGTAAATACCACTTCATATAGTTATGCCATAATTGCTATGGATTTAGTCGGGACAAGTAACAAGTATTATTACCATAATTGTCATAAATCATGATGCATGATAAGGTGACTTGATTACAGATTATGGTCACGTTATACAAATAATATATACCGGTAGCTGCCTATTCAAATTAATGAAAATGCTTTCTCCAATTTTTGTCATAGCTAAGTTAAACATTACAGTATCTATAGGCTATTTTATTTGTCGGTAAATTTTCTTTATATGTTCTGGAAATGTCTAAGTTAGTCTGCAACTTGTGCAGTTTTGTGACTTTTGATATTACATTGTTTCGAGAACATGCAAGGATTTGTCATAAAGATGACTTTCTTTTGTGCCCACTAAAAGATTGTTTTGCACAATTTAAACGATATGATAGTTTTCGAAAACATTGCGAACGAGCTCATCATGAAATTGAGTATGAGCAGCAACAGCCGTCAGCAGAACAGATGATAGATGAAACAATGTATGATGACAACTATGAAATTGTAACCCCACCAATGGTTCCCTGTGACATGAGTGATTCTACTGATTGCTGTGATGAAGTGGCAGATAAAGACAATGAAACTACAGCAGAAACTGACTTCTTTGATGATTTAAACTTTTTTGCTGAGACAGAAACTTCTTCTGGCTATTCTTTGCAGAAAATTCAGCTACTGCTGTGTAAGAACTTTGCAAAACTTCTATTAAACTTATCTGGTCGCCACAACCTGACCAATGTGAGTATAAGGTTGTTGTTTTTAATTTGCTATTTATAAAGTTTAAAGGATAACGAATGCTCTTGTTTGCTAAAGCCTTTGTGATTTTGCGTGAATATCATCTAGAATTTCTGATGAGCCAATGCAGTGCTATATAAAAAAAAGGCAGAAGCTAATTAGGTTTTGGGATCGTAATTTTCTATATTTCTGAACTGTGACTCCTACATTGCTTTATCCTGTTAACTGAACGAATCTAACCCAGCCAGATGCTACACCCAACAGCTCCAAGCTACACCAAACAGCCAAAGAAATGCATGTTGGGAAAAAATTCACCTTTGGTAAGAATCGAATGTGATGCATTGGAAGGCTATGAGCCTTCCAATGCATCTCATTCGATTCTTATAGAGCTGTAACTCTTTCACAATTATAGCCTTGCTCTGTGACCAACACACAAACTATCTGTTTTTAAACCTATAAACATTGTTATGCATGACTAGCTTCATTCTCATGTGAGTCACGTAACTTTTTATTTCAAAAAGTTACAGGCTTGTAACCTTAGCCACTACCTAAAAAAAAAAAACTTTGGGCCAGTTTGATTTTTAAGGTTTATTTGCTTGTTTTTTGCATCTTTATCTTCCTTTCACGAGAAAGCAACAGAGGCACTACATATGTTGAACAAATTTGCACTCGCTAATGGGAGTTTCCTTTTCCAACTCTCCGATTGAAATCTTGAGTTCTTTTCGAATTGTATAGCGGCAAGAGCTTTAAAGTCCAATAAATTACTGAAAATCGGTTTGTATATTAATTGACTAAAATTTCTGAAAGAATATAGATGCTACAGTATATGCTTGCAAAATTTCTTGGATCTGGCCCATTTATCGCTATACTGGTTATGGAATTGAATAAAATATATAATTTTGGCTTTTAGGTGTTAGTTTAATTCATACAAAGCGAAGTTTAAACTTACTTGCTATATAGGCATGCTAACATTAATGCTTTGTTGTGATCATATACTGCTTTGATATGAAAGTGAATATAATTTAATTCATGAAATTCTGCGCAGTACAATTGGCTATAGGGGTCTGCATTTTTCCACAAGCAGCAATTTCTTCTTGAATTAGATTTACAAATGTCCCTGATGACATCATTGACATTAGCAACGCGATTTTGATTGCTTAAAATTAGGTAGTGACTAAAAAGCCGACAATTGGCTCCCTAACTTACAAAAAAGAAACCAGCGCAAACTACATTGCCTGTGGCACCCGCCGCCTGTACTGTTCTCTTTTTCTCTCTTTAAACCAGTTGTTGGCTTTTTAGAATTTTGGAATAGAAATCGATTGTCAGCTTTTTAGTTAGTTAACTGATAATTTATAATCTACCAGTAATGCAGTTTTGATTGGCTAACAATAATGTTAAACAACATTTTTGAAGGTTTACAAATGTTGAAGAATACTGTATGAATAATAATGATTATTTATTTATGTAAATAAATAATAATGATTATTTATTTATTTATATAGATAATTTATTTAAATAAATAAATAATAATGACAGGAAACTCAATTGGAACAAGTAAGCAAAATTGCAGTACAAGATTCAATGACATCATCAGGGCATTTATCCCCCCAATAATTTGGCTGCATCCCCCCAATAGTTTGAGAATGGGCATCCCCCAATAATTTGAATGCGTGTACATCTGAGCGTAAATTTTGGGAAAAAAGTGTTCTATTCTTGTTGAAGACCCTTTTTTTTTTTTGTCATCACCTGTGTTTGGGGAAAAAAGTGTTCTATTTTTGATGAAGACCTTTTTTTTGGTCTTCACCTGAATTTGGGCAAAAAAGTGTTCCATTTGCATTTTTTTTTTGTGTTCACTAAATTTCCACACCTGTACAAAATCGTGGTCGAGGTTCATCCTCCCCAATGTTGAAAATAGGGCAAAATTGAGGTAAAATGGCAAATTATCCCCCCAATGCTCAACAAAGATCGTCACCACTGTATCCAAGGATGAAACAATGCAACGAGGGTGCAGTTCTATGTTTGCATTGGTCCATGTATTTAACCTTTAAAATTTTGCAGATCGCCATTCATGATATCACTGAGGGATATATTGCTCTTTTGAAGAAGTTATGGGAAAGCGTAAATCTGATTGTTAAGGAAAGTGAACGTACTTTTGATGATGGTTTTGCCAGCCTTCTAGATTCACTAAACTCATTTTTGTCGATGCACTACTTCAAGCAGTTCTGTGCAGACAATTTCGGATTGCTGTCATGTAAGACAATAACATTGGGTAGTGAAAATAGAATCGTTGGAGAACTTCAAAACAGAAAAATTAAAAAGATTGATCACAGCATATACTACATACCCTTGCAAAGCACTCTTCAAAATTTAGCCAGTTTTACTAACTTTTTTGACTTAAACTACAGAGCAGACCATTCTGAAAATGTGTATCACGATATTGGCAATGGCAGTGCTTTTGCAAATTATCCTACAAGTCTACTGAATTTTGAAAGTTTGAAACTGCTTTTTTTCTTTGATGAATTAGAAATATGCAACCCATTGGGAAGTCACACAAAAACTCACAAATTAGCAGTGCTGTGTTTCACTTTTGCAAATATTCCACCTGCATATCGTTCTAGTCTATCGTCTATTTTTGTGTATGCTATGATCAAATCTGAAGTTCTACTAATGTACGGTTATGATGTCATTATAAAACCACTAATTGAAGAAATTAATGCAATGTCAGCAACTGGTTTGCAAATAATCAAACAGAATGGAGAAAAAATTTGTGTAAAAGGATTTATTGCTTGTTTTGCGGCTGATACTTTGGGAGCACATCAGTTGCTTGGATTAAAAGAAGGAGTTGGATTTTCAAAAAGAAAGTGCAGGAATTGTATGGCAACATTTGAGACTTTGCAAAAATGTTACTCTCTTGACCAACTAGATTTGCGAAATGTGAATGATCATTTACGTCAATGCGCAACCTTAGATGCTACGTCATCAACGGAGTTTGGCATCAACCGAAAATCTTCTATTTTTGAATTGCAATATTTTAATCCTTTTATTGCAATGCCGCACGATGTGATGCATGTTGTGTTGGAAGGAGCTCTCAAATATTTTGTGAAGTTGTTTTTGGAATATTGCATTTGCACTAAAAAGTTGTTTACTTGTGAAATTCTCAACGAAAGGATAAAAAATTTTCCGTATGGAAACGAAGATAAATCAAACCAACCAAGCCCAATTTCTTTGATTCACCTCACCAAAGGAAGTCTGCGACAAACTGCTGCGCAAACCTGGGTTTTGGCTCGTATGTTACCATTTTATATCAGTGATTTTGTAAACACTTCTTCCGAAATGTGGGATTGTTTCATTTTGTTGCTGAAAATCACTAGCATTATCATGTCCCCCCACATACGTGAAGAGCAATTGCCACACCTTGAACAGTGCATTTCATTTCATTTGCAATTATTTCGTCGGCTTTTTCCTCAAAAAAACTGTATACCTAAGCAGCACTATCTTCTTCATATTTCAGACAATATACGAAGTTTAGGTCCTCCCGTTCGTTATTGGTGCATGCGTTTTGAAGCCAAACACCTATTTTTTAAAAATCTAAGTGCCATAACTAATTGGAAAAATGTGCCGCTTTACATG
The DNA here is from genome assembly GCA_963965965.1 of Trididemnum nubilum. Lineage (NCBI taxonomy): Eukaryota > Metazoa > Chordata > Ascidiacea > Aplousobranchia > Didemnidae > Trididemnum > Trididemnum nubilum. The sequence continues at coordinate 33,393,314 of OZ014482.1, read as the reverse complement.
CTAGAGAGATATTGTTGGCAACAATGCATGTCAATGTCATGTGAGAAAGATCGTTTCAATGTCCATTTTTCTGAAGGTCCTATTTTTCCCCCTTCAAAACTCACTGATGACGAAAAATCTTTGGTAAATGACACTTTTTTGAACAAGCATGTAGCGTGCTTAGCTTGGCTTCGATGCAATTGTTTCCTATTTAAACCTTCTTGCTTTGTATTGTGTGGATCTGCTGATGGTTTACCAGAATTCGGAAAAATCTGTCGGATTCTGCGTTGTGGGCCAGATTACTATTTTATTATAAAGCGTTACACTACCAACTGCATTGAAGAGAATTATCATGCTTACTCTATTTCGATAAAGCACGAATCATTTGAGTGCTGCAATCTTAAAGCCATTAGTTTTCATGAATCTTTTTGGGCTTTTGAAACTGGCGATAAACTGCTTATTAGTATTAAATATGACCTAAGTGCGTTGTATCTTTCACCCTAAGTTAAGCGAGTTCGTGCATTGATCTTAATCTACAAAAGAAACAGCGTAAGGATAAGCTAACGATTTTCTGCTGCAATCACGCTCTAATTTACAATGTCTTTTTTCAATCAAATGAGATTTACAATTCGGAAACAATATTATGCAACATTGTTATTTAATCATTTTTTGCCAAACTACTTTGCATGCTTTCCGTTTCATTCACTTTTCGTAGGGCTACCGAAATGTGCTTGACAGTGTTCCCTCTAAGGTTCTAACAGAAAATGCTCTTGGTACCTGTATTGTACCCTTTTATATACGCTACCGTTTTCATAATTTTTCTACCGGTGTCCACTGCCCTTCCTCATGAACAAATTTCTGCGGGCACCCGCATTCCAGCAACCACATGATGAAGATCATTCTCTGCATGGACATATGCAGAGGTGCCAGAAGAAAATTTCCATCCCTCTACTCTCCTCAAAATTCTCTACAAATTGATGACTTAAGCAGTTATAATTAGGCGTATTTGTGCTAAAAGTGCTGTTTAAAACGCTTGTTTTTTGGCGCTAAAAATGCTAAAAGTTTCTTATCGGCTTGGCTCCCGCTCCCGTTTGTTATCATCGTCTCGACAGTGAAAAACTTTTATCTTTGATAAATTTTGGATTCACCACTAATTATTTTGCTCCCCTCCCCAAAAAATGTTGGGTTGGATACTTTCCTGATTCTCACAAATCTTGTGTCTCCTCTCTAAAAATACAAAGATGATGTGGGTAACTGGGCATTCAACCAATGGGCATTAACCTATCATCAGGTCTAAAAATTAACAAAATTTGACCCCCCTCAAAAAAAAAAAGAACAAAATTGTTTGTTTCACCCCTGTAAATCTCAAAGCAGTATGCAACATGGTTTACATCAGATTCACTTTGAACCTCAATAACTCAGAAGGGCTAAGGACTTGTTTCAGATGAGCCCCAAAACCAACAATTTTGCAATACAGGTATTAAAAATATTTTCGTGTTCGGCACAATTTGTGTTGGTCTTCTTAGAAACAATATATAACTTCTGCTATACCCCTTCTCTCTTGTTTGTTACACCACCGATGATTACGTTATAGAGACTGGTATATAGTCAAAATGGGCACTTGAGGCATGATACTGCGTATAGTCAGAATCAAGGATGTTAAGAGTAGGCACGAAGATGGCCCTTCTGCGAGAATCAGACACAGGGCAGTCAAGGATGGGGTGATGAAGGTCCTGGGTCGGATGACCACAGGTGCTGCAAAAGAGGAAATCCTCATTTCTGCCGATTCTGCGTAGGTAAGAGGAGATCATATCTGTTTTAGAACTAAACTTTTTACGTGTAGTATACTTACATTGATCTAAACGCTTACTTGCTCTTACATCGAGGTATCTATGACATCGCAATAAAATTTTCTGTTGCACTCAATATGAATGATTCAAGCATCACAATGCTGATTGTTACTCATAGATACTCCGATCATAAACCTTTGTTTAGAACGATTTGTAATACAGCCCGAAAAAGCTTAATTGTAAAAAAATATCACTGGATTAACTTTTTAGGCTATTGCAAGATGGTGTCAAACGATTTATAATATCAAAAATTGAGTTTAAGGTTCCTATACTTTTAAGTAGCTGATGTCAGTAACGATTACTTTTTTCGAGAGGTTTCATTTGTGCTACTTCCTACTTTTACTTGCAATTTATACCAAAGAAACTACATGAGTACAGTAACTATGCAATTTAAAAAGGAAAAATTAATAATTTTGAGCAAAGTTTGATCAAAGAGAAGAATAGTAGAGCAAAAAACATTAAATTCTGTTTTAAACCGTAGAATTTTGTTGCGCCAACTGCACTAGTCCTGCTTCAAAATGTACATTAAATCAATATTTTATTGGTTAAAATTTAGGTAAAAATGGCATTCGATTACAATGTTGGTAAAATTCTGAAAAAAAACAAGTTTATGGAAATTACTTTGTATGCTACAATACTTCTACTTTGGTTGTTTTGTATATTTTTTGGTGCGGCGGCGCATAAAATTATCCGTACTTGCAAAGTTGGGCACAAATAACATCATACCAAAAGCGCAAGGGTCTTTTCAACCAGTAAAAGCGCAGCGCAAAATGCGCAATTTAGTTTCTTTAATTTCTGAAGCGTAGCGCAACTTCCGCAATGAACTTTTTGATTCAGTTGAAGTGCAACGCAATGGTGTTTTTGTTCCAAGTTAGAGCGCAATCTAAGTTTCGCAATTGAAATTTCACAACACAATGCAAATTACTTATTTTGCGATTTTGGACAAAAAAATAGCGAATAATTTGCTGAAGAAGACCGGCATTTATCAATATTGCGATCAAAATTGAACAAAATTAAGTTTAATGTATAGAATTGCGCTCCGAAAATTGAAGCGCAGCACAATTAAAGCGCAGCAAAATTTAGACTTTAGTCCGCAAAGCAACTTTGGCAATGTTTCAAAATAAAAACTTAAAGCGCAACGCAACTTGCGGATGTTGCGAAAGTTGCGCTTTGCGCTTGTAATTGCGCTTTGCCCACCTCTGCGTACTTATGTATGTTGCATTTTTGTAATAGTCAAAAAAACAACCATTTTAACTACAATGCAGTGTTTTGGAGGCGATACTGGAAAATGGCAATTATACTTATACTAGAAAATGACGGTACTGAAAAATAACAGTACTGGAAAATGACGGTACTGCAGTGCTGCCATTGACAAAATTTACATCAAAAATATGTGTAAAAAGCAGACATTTGCCTTTTGTAAATCTTAATGTTTATTCCAAGTGGCAACACTGCTGTACCGTCATTTGGCAGTATTGGCTAAAACAGTACCAGTATTTTGAGGGTCAAAATATTTTTATTCCACTTTAAAGACGTTATTTTTCGCAAACTTCAGGCAAAAGTTTAAACACTGCTGGTATTGCGTACCGTACTTTGCATGTCATTGGACTGTCTGTGTTTCATTATGGATGTCGAAGACGTAAAGCTTTTGAAATATAATAACAAAGTTTAATCATTTTTGGTGCTTTGGTAGGCTAGTTTTTGAAGTCTTGTGGCTCAAGGAGTACCGGTACTGTTAGTAGTATAGGAGTGGTAGTAAGTATTTATTACTGACCGTATAAACACCGAACAATTAAAGATCAAAGTCAAATCACCGTCGTATAAAAGGTAAACAGCAACAAAACGTGATATATTGTACATGCCAGTGTTTCAGTGCTGCAAATTTTTGCCAACAATAATTATAATGTGCCATGATTGCTGCACCTTGTAGCAAACAAAATTGCAATAGTATGAGCTAGACGTCAAAAAGCAAATTACAGAACGCTATGTTCAATTAATGATGAGGAGGTGGATGGAGGTAGAACAAAAAATGAGTCACTCGGGTTAATTGCGGTTAATTTGTATTTAACTCCAAGATATCGTACTACAGTATAATCGATGAGTCAAATTATGATACTATTATTAAAACTAGAAACAATTTCAGTCTGTGACTAAAGAAGGACAGTTTTATTAATAACGCCATGAAGCAGGAAGTTTGCATTTCACAAACAACGAAATAAACGCCACAAACCACGTCGGCATCATTTAACCTTCGGATGTACTAATTATTGCCAATGCAAGTCGGCTGCATTTTCTCGAAGGTATTGTTTATAAGTCCTATCTGGCTTGCTTGCTTTTGAAGAACACTTTTTTTTGGCAGAAAAACTTTTATGTTTTGGAGGTCAATCTTGGAGCTCCGAGGCCCACCCCCTAGCTCTTGGCGGCTCTACGGCAGAGGGCTTTAAACTTTAGACCTTAGGCTCTAAAGCAGGACGACTTGCCTCTAGGCCCGCTACATTACCCGAGCGTGAAGCATGCAACGGCAGTCACAAAGTAGTGTTGTGATTTGCCAGTGCACTCATTAACTTTTATCAGCAGGTTACATGTCAACGCAGTATATCGTAACACATGCTTTAGTAACTCAAAGCCTGATCACGCAGTCATGAGTGATTAACACTTGACCTAAAATTAAACGCTGCCTCGTCCAGGGACGCCCGCAGAAAATTTTTTATTGGGGAAATAAGGGGCAAGGACATAGGCGTAGCGGGGAGGCCCGCCCCCCCAATCGCATTGCCAGCAATGATAAATTTGTGACCAAAACGGCTCATGGTTTTTCAGTTTCCGGTCTAAGTTTGGTTTTCACCTAGACCACCTTTTTGGGGGGGGTTTCACCTGATTTTTGGGAGAAATTCAGCCCTTCAGTCCGCGAAGACCTTTGTTTTGTTGTTTTTTTAATTTTGATCTCGACTATGTAGCCTAAGTTGTGGTTTTGGCGCCCCCAATCCTAAATTGGTCTCCAACAAAATTCGCCCCCCCCCAATCAAAAATCCTAAATCAAACTGTGAAGACCTTATTTTGTGATCTTCACCTATCTGAATTGTGGTTTGGGCCCCCCAATCCAAAATCCTGGCTACGCCTATGAGCAAGGACTTATATATAGTCAAACGGTACCAAAAAGTACGAAACCAACGTGGATGTGAGTGGGATGTAAATCCAGCTAGGGGCCGTGGTAGGCTGGTATAACGCTGTAGCTCTCCCACCGACTCTAGGAAGAAGCTTTGCAAGTTCCGGGCGAACCAATTTACCCGCCTGGACTGTGGGAAAAAGCAGCACCAGGGCCTTGGTAGATCCTTAGCCTCAGGGCAAGACTTATCCTGAGGCGCTGATGGCAAAGCCAGGAGCCCGCGGAGCGCTCCCCTAGACTTCCTGGCTGTACTCGAATCATTCACATGGCCTACCCTCTCAACATGTAGTTTTTCATTGTATATGCAGCATTTTGCGCCATCGCAGCACGCTGATAACAAACATGACATACGAGCGAAATTTTAGCATTTTCAAGTGAAAACGAGAGCAATACAAGTCCAGCTGAGGGATTAATTCGGATCAATGGAGGGTTGAACCCCTAAGAATGCGCCTTATGATGTTTTCGTAGCAATAGGCTGGCTCTATGACTAAAAGAGAGCCTTCTTTGCATAGGCGTAGCAGGAGTTTTGATTGGGGTGGCGCAAACCACAAATCACATGCAATAACGTCATCAGAAATTTTCAAAAGAGGAACTTTTTGTGGGGCAAAGATATCGTAGAATGGAAAATTTGACTCTGTGGGCTAAAGGCACTTAAACAGGATTGTGTTAAAGGAACAGGGCTAAAGTAATAGTTAAAAAGTGCAAATGTCTATGGAAGTTGAGATGGATAATGGTGGATGGAGGATGGTTTAATGTTGCGCTAATCTGACTCCTATGTCTTCATGTTAAATTGCACACCAAAGCTGTTTTTGTGAATCATTGGAACGACCGACGCTTGCGTCGCGTGTTTCTCTGTTTTTACTCGGCCATTTTCCAACTAACGAGTGCGAACTTTCAGACTTTTGCTTATAACTTGAGTACGGTTGGGTCTAGCAACATAAAATTTGGACAGCAGTTTGAGATTAATGAGTTGTATGTTTGTACCAAATTTCGAGGCAATAAATTGCGTGACTTTGGTTTTAGAACGCGAAAACCGCCCCGCAAGTTTGGCGTAAAAAGCGGTTTCAGTCAAAAACGGCATAATTACGGCAAAAAATATTTCATAGGGTTGTACGTCTCAAGATACCCTTTCATCCCAACCAACCCACTTTTGGCCGCGATGAGGTTTATTTCTTTTTTTTTTTCTTTTTTTTTCTTCCTAATTTTTGTACGCTCTTCTTTTCCTAAACCACAACACATCGAAATCTAATTTTTGTGTAAAGTTGTTGAGCTGCTAATGCAATTTTTTCTCCCGAAATTGTTTGGGGCAACTCCACCGGGAACCCCCCAAAATGGGGCCGCAAAATATCAATTTTTTAAAAGGCTCAAGCTAGGGTGCTAGTTCTTTTTGATATCAGTAGATATTTAACAGACAAATATTTTGACATATTTTGGGGGTGCCAACCCCCCGGGGACCCCCCAAAATCAATTTTTGAACAGCTCAAGCTAGGGTGCCAGTGTTTTATGATATCAGGAGATATTTAACTGACAAATATTTTGACTCTACTTTTCTGGAGGTTCCATTATCAGATATTTTTGAATGATTGCTGATTTTACGGTAGACAAAAAGTACTCTTGAGCGTCACAGCATTAGCTATGCGTCGGTCGTTCACTGGGTTTGCTGGCAAACTCTCATGTAGTTCCTTTTAATTTTGTTAAGTCAAAATTGGTAAAAAACTGTAAAATTCTGAAACTCGTTTAAAACTCTAAAAAAACTCTTTAACTCCAAAAAAACTGTGTTTCGCCACGTCCAAAACAAGGTTTCATCTCTGCCTTTTTGTCCTAATGACGTCGAAATTTAGTAAAAGGAAACGCGCGCCCACAGATAAAAAAAGATAAACTATTCGTTTGGGAATCTGAATCACTCAAACGAGGCAGATATGGAGCAACGCTAATACATCGCAAATACATGACACAAAAACTAGTTGAAGCGTTCAGAAATCGGTTCATTTGGATAAATCATCTGGTACATGATGTGCGTGATTGCAGCCTTTGCACGCGCTAAACATGATCAATTCCTTCACGCCACATGTCTAACTTGCGAGTTATGTTGAGTAAGCTAGTATAACTTAACCGCATCACATATGGGGATCTGGGGGCCGAGCCCCCGGCCGCCGGAGGCTATGGGGTTGTGGGGACAATGCCCCCAGCCGCTGGACAATTTTTTGTTATTTTTTGAAAAAAAAGCTGTTTTGATGCCATTGGATCACATTTCGCCATAGGTGGGCAAGTTAATGCAAAACATTAGCTTCGTTAACCACAAGTCCGTTAACAAACTTCACACCTCCGTTAACGTTAATCCGTTATTTTCAGGTTTAATTAACGGAAGTTAATAAAGTCCGTTAATCCGTTAACATTTTGCGTGAAATTTACATTTCGTTTTATTCACTCGCTTCTAGAACACGTATTGACGCTGTTGAGCTGATTGTAAGGAAATATTTATTGCTATGGTGGTCTTTTTGTGTTTTGGAAGTTATATTTTACAGTCTTAAGCTAATTTCAAGATAAAAACAAGTTCAAATGCACTAACGAAGCTGCGATCGGAAAATCTTTGGAAATTGCTAAAAGCGATAATTAATAGACCTATGAGGCTGAAGCTTATTATTTGCTACAAAAAAAGAACTCCTTTCTTCGCTCTCTTCTGTAAAACTCGTGCTAATACGCTACATGCGTTACCAGAGCAAACTGGTTTGTACCGGTCCGATGAATGAATAGTGCAAGATATTAACGATAAAAACCTTAATGGAAGTTAACAGAACTTAACGAAAGTTAATTTAGTCCGTTAACATGAAAAAACTTTTTAACGGATTAACGAGTTAATGAAAAAGTTAGCTTCGTTATTAACGGATTAACGATTGACGGACTTGTGCCCACCTATGCATTTCGCACATGTTTAGAGCCATTTGAAAGAACTAGATTTTTAATATTTGAAAGCCAATTGAAAAGACTAAATTATTCAATTTTCCTTTCATTTGCGATTTGTCCAAAACACGTTCAAAGCATTGCATTTTGGGGTTAAATTTTACTTATAAGTAATATGACCCAGATAGGGGTAGGTAAGGTGCATTGCCTCTTGCAATATTTTAGCCGTAAATCATAATCCACTCGAAGATGTTCCTTAGAGATTTTTGTTTTGTCGTGAAATTAATCAGTTATAGGAGTACATGTACGGCCAGGGGGCTCAGGACCCCTTAATTCAAATTCAATAATTTGTTCAATGAGCAATATTTTCCCTTGCTAGTTTTTTTAAAAGTATTCTGTGCGTAAAAACTGGCGAGGTAGTGGTGAATTTTTATTGAAAAATGGTACAATAGATGGTTACATCTACTAACCATGTTGTTACCAGACCGGATTTACATTGCGCTGGGCCCCTGGTACTTTATGGGTTATTGCAACATTTTCCTGCTAAATATAGGTAAAGACCAAAAAAACTCTTACCATCTGAGCGCGGGACCCCTGCTAGCACTGTGTCATATGATAAATCTGGCTCTGGTTATTGCATTACTTTCATAAAAGGGTAAATGAGAGCCTGAGGTAGTAACTATTAGGACAAAAATCCTTAATTTTACTTGGGTTTTACATTTAAATTGGTTGGCAAATAAATATTATGGTTAATTGCTGTTGTATACGTGTGTACTGTTGTACGCGAAGATGCTAAAAGAAACTGAAACAGAAGAAATAAGGCGTTTTTGTCTTATTTTCATCATTGGTGGCATTTTGATTGGGGGGGGGGGGCTTGTGCCCCCGTGGCTACGCCCATGCTTCTTTGTGTTTGGTTTTGTTTATTTTTTGATGAAAAAGGTACTTAAAAGATTCACGTCAGATTTATGGGGGGTTTGAACTTCTGAAAGCCCCCTGCGTACGCCCTTGTACAGGTGATACTGGCAACTGCTTCCCCTGCCCTGGTCAAATATCTGCGTTTTCAAATGCTAATTTAAACAATTTATTTTTCTATTTGACTACTTTGATCAAAACTGGAGATAGCGTGTTTCAATGTCACCGGCACTGGAAGTATTATGCAAAAAAATCAGGTTATCAATATCACGTAATTCAAATGCAATGATTTCTTTTTTGTTAAAATTATATTGGCAACTTGGAGTTATACGTGTGGCGGGAACCACGCTTTGTTGATCAGTGAAGAATACCAATAGTTGTTTCTTTCTGCGCGTTGCATTGAACGCATGAGTACATATCAGCTGCTGCGAGTTTGTGGAAAAAGTTAGAACATTGTTTTCTCATATTTTGAAGTAAACGGAAGATTACTAGTTGATTTTGATAAAGTTTGGACTTGAAGCCAAGGATTGCTTGAAGGTATGGTAAATAAGCTATAGGCTAGCCTATATCGATTCGAAGACTGTATGATGCTCATTTCACTGTATCCTTTGCTGCATGCTGCTGGTTGAGGCAGTTTTTGGCGCATAAATGCAATAATTGTAACCGTAGGCTAATTGCAATGCACAACGCATGCAGAAGCATTACACTGATGGCTATTTTTTTATGGGCTATCTGTTGCATGAGTCTGCAATGCTATAGATCCAATACAAACTGTTCATTAGCATGCACCAGCAGTGAATTAAGTGCTGGGTCTGGGGTCATTGTGTGGCATATGCTGCTGGTTTGCTGATTAGTAATATTTTGATGCTTTAATTGCTGCAGGTGTGCTATACAAGCAGCAGGGTATAGGGGAGTCAGTATAACTTCTCATTTGGTTTATTGATGTATCGATATGTTTATTTTTAATAAAAAATCCAAATCTTTAACATAACATTGCTGCTGAGATGTTTGTTGTAATTAACAGCTTGGATAACTGTTTGCTGGGAGTTTTATCTGCTGCAGAGCAGAATTGCACATATTTTGCATATTTAAGCCAAATCTGAGTTTATGCTGTGTCAGCAGCTGTGTGCCGGCTAATCGGTGAATTATACATCATTCTTACAATATAACATTTGCTAATCACAGTTTGATGATTCACCTCACACCTTAATTTTTGTTTTGGCCTTAATAAAAAGTGATTTGTGGCAATTATTTTTGCTTTGTGGTTTTTAGGCTAAGTTTACATTCCTTTGTTTCATTACCTACTTTGCATTGTAGAGTAACACGTCAGCAGTTCATTGAGAGGTTTACATTTCGAGTTGCTTTGCATGCGCTGTTCTTGGTATGTCCTTTGATGATTTTCTTGCCCTTCATTTTGAATATTTAGATATTTCTGGCATTTCTTTTTTTTACAATTTTACACCTATTGATTCCTTAACTTGGTGAGGTGGCAGTAGACTTAGATGACCTTTCGGTCCTTCGCTGTCTCCTCACCAAGTGACTAAATATCGCTTTGACTCTGCAAGTTTGTGTGTTGGTTTCAAAAGAATTGCATATTTTGATGCTTTGGTGATATAGACCTAGAGGAAGTTGCAGTTTTTTCTTGTGATATGACGTCACTTGGTAAAATAAAATAAATATGATTGATTGATTGATTGATTAATAGTAAATAAGTTGGGTTGGAATTACTAGAAATCAATTTAACTGCACTCGATTTTTTTTTTCAAAATAGTGAAGTTTATTTCACAGAAAATTTGTAATCAAAGAAAAACACAACATACTACATGCCTCAGTTCTCTTTTTCTATCTTTTATTAGAAACTTTTGGTGAAGTAATCGTTGCGTAAAAGTTTAGTGTACACCTTCGGATAGTTGAGTGGTATAGCATTTTCATCTCTGGAAGGTCTACAGGGGTTCAAATCCTGGTGTGGTCAAATCTGACACAAGTTTCCTGCAACTCACCCACTGCTGTGTCATTCATTACACTGTGTGCCATGGCATTAAGCTGCGAAAATGGGTCCCTCTAACCCATATAACACGTGAAAGACTATTAGCAAATAAATGAAGATTTGATTTTTTTAGGTTAGTTTTAACATGATTTGCCCATTTTTAGATTATCACTTTGTAAATTTAAGATGAATTTGGCCAAGTATTTTTTAGATTTTCCTGTTATTGTATTTGAAGGCAACATTGCTTGTTGCTTTATTGTAACTTGATATAAAGGTATGACTCCATCAGCAACTTCTCAATATTTGCAATTTTGCTTATTGCTGTTGTCTTTTAGTCATATGAACAGTTCTTTTTGTCTCTAAAGCTGACTTGCCTCCATCAACATTTTATGAAACGGATAATGAATTTGTGTGCTTTGTTTATGCATGTAAAATTTATGTGCAAGATTTCACAATTTCTTGATTTATGTAGATACAAAAATATTAATGCCTAATAGTTCAGAATCGACTTCTGTCCATGCAAAATATCAAGCCAAAATTTCGAAAAACATGGTTTGAAAGTTTTGGGTCGAAATCCGGGTTTCCCTAATCATGTTCATACCTTTTCTGAAGATTAAAATGTATAGTACCACCAGCGAGACACATACCATGAATTTCAATTGTAACTTCTGATTTTAGTGATCCAACTTCAAGTCGTGGACTTTATTACGGGGTCACTAACTAAAAGCTTTTAGAGAAACAAATTTAAAAGTTACTATTTGTTTATAGACTTGAAGCTGATAGTGCCAAATAGAGGCTGTGTAGTAAACATGAGTTGATGTATTTAAATTAACCTTCTGATTTATTGAATTGATTCCATGCATCAACTAATTGTATTGGCATTCTTTTTAGATAAGAAAGCATTGAGGCGCTTGCTTGATTGTGATAAATTTCAAAAATGGATGAGTTTGTGGTGAAGTATTTGGAGTCTTGGGGTTTGGAGGAATACAAAGAGAAGTTTGCCAGTAAGAAAGCATAATTTTATATTTGTTGCTTCTGCACTATAACAGTAGGCTATTCTGATTGTATGATAAAATACAGATTGTGTGATAATTTACTAGTTTGATACCATTTATGAAAGATCAGAGTATTGGTGCTTAAAAAGAGTCATATTCTTTGATGGCTGTCAGTGTTCCCTCTGCAATATGGCAGCTACAAAATTGCTCAGATAAAAATTTGATAAAAAATTTGTCCAACGTTTTACAATTTAAAGAACGTGTGCTTTGAAAATTGTTTTTAACAAACTTTTGTTTTGGACAAAAACTTTCTACTTTTTGCATCAGCTTCAGTGTGATTTACACAATCTCAAGTTTGTAACTTATCAATTTTTGCACTTCAGTGGGAACACTGATGGCTATTTATCTTTTGCATGTGCTTTTGTTTTATGTCATAGATCTTGGGTCAAGTAAAAAAAACTGTTTTTGCCCGGATTTTCAATAAATTGTTGCCAATTACAGCGTTTCATAGGGTGTAATCAACTTTTAATCCTGTAAATTGCATGTAGGGTTGGATAAATTCAAATTCATCCATTGCCAATTTTTTTAATTCTAATTTAAATTCATCAGAAAAAAAATCAAATTCATTTACTTTGGAAGAATGAAATTAACATAAATCAACAATAAATGAGCAGATTCAAAATTTATATTCAATCCAACCTCAACACAACTGTCAATTAGAATTAAAATAATTAATGATATGTAAACATACATCGCCTGCTGTGTAGGCTGTTTGTCAGCTCGCTTTGGTCGAAATTTAAACTATAGGCACTCTGGCTGCTTTGATGCTTGCTAAAATTCGTGATAAGCGCCATCAGTGTTCTTCTCTCAATACTAGATTAACTAGTTATGCCAATCATGCATTAACAACTTAAGTTAGTCTTTTGACTTGCTCAGTTGAAAGTCTAAAAATCGAATCCAAAAAGTAATGATGGGCTCACAGTAGGCAGTGATTCTTCCAAATTCCATACAAACAACAATGATTTGCAATAGCTGATTGCAAGTAAAGTTTAATTTAAAAGGTAGTGACTAAAAAGCCGACAATCGGCTCCCAAACTTACAAAAAAGAAACCAGCTCAAGCTACAGCATTTAAGGCACCTGCTCTGTTCTCTTTCTCTCTCTTCAAACAGATTGTCAGTTTTTTAGAATTTTGGAATGGAAACAGATTGTCGGCTTTTTAGTCATTCTGTTTTAAAACTTAAAACTGCTCAAGCTATGACAAAATATCACAATTCAAATTCATAAACTTTCAAAATTGGACCTTAATTCATTAATAATCAATGAGTGCTTTCAAATTCAATCCAACCCTACTTGCATTCTTGATAGCATTTATGAAGTTAAATCTTCAAAATATCATTTGTCTGAGGTCTTTTGGGCAGTGGCACAAAACTAGCAAAAAAAACTTGTTGGGTGGCAAGGGTACCAACTGAAATTTGTCCAGGAGAAGAGACAAGCAGTCTAGCTGAGGCAATATGCATAAAAACAAATGTACGTGAGAGGTAATTTAATGTAACAGTGGGTCTGGGGAGTGCTGTAAGCTTCTTGAAGCTTTAGCCTTTACACTGTATGTTTGTACGTTTGGTGTAATAAAACACAGCATCCCTTAAAAACATCAAATGTCTTCAGAAGCACATAACCTCCCAAAAATATTGCAAGTCGTTAAGGTAATAAATATGCAAAACTAAAAGGAACTACATGGTAAGTGGGTATGTGAGTGATTTGGGTGCAGCTAAAGGGTCTGGATGAGTGCTTTAAGCTTTCTAGTTGGGTCCGGGGTGGAGCTCCAAAACCTTTACACTTTTCAGCGGTTTTTGGAATCAAAAGCAACACTTTTTACAGTTACCTTCACAATTCTGGGGTAGTAAGTGCCCTCCCTGTGGGTTCTGTGGGGGACTGGGACAAATTCAAGCTGTCAGCCTGTCTCCAACAGATATTAATCTGCAAGAATTGTTCAACCATTTTCAAATTGTGGGACTAATGGATCGCCAACCTGTTGTTAGAAATTTTATGGGCTTCCTTGTGGGTCTGTAGTGAAGCCTTAACCTTCAGGAGGCCTTGCTATTAAGTAATTTTTGTAATTCTAAGAGGTACTCAAATTTTAGTTCATTTAATGCATTTGAAGTTTTCTTTTTTAAGATAATTTTTTTATTTTATTTCTGTTATCCCCCAAACTGAAACAGATTATGTTAAATTTGAGCTTAACATAAATCCAAGCGTAGATGCAAACGTCCTATACTGGTAGTTCTTTTGCAGTGATTTTTAAGTTTTCGGTTTGTCAGATCATTCCTGTTTGAAGTATGAGGGATGCCCTTATCCCCTCTGAATGGTTGCCTGGCACTGGTACCAGTATTGAAAAACTGAACTTAACTAGCGCAATGGCACTGTGGTTAGAGCATCCACTTTGTAGTTGGAAGATCTGGGTTCATTCTCTTGTCAAGTGATACTAAGCGGCTCCAAAAAATTATTTTTACAGCTTTTATGCTAGACATTCAGCAGGAAAAGGATAGTGTTGAGCTTTCACCGTGGTGTGGTAGACAGAGGTGGCAGTGAACAAAAGACCGTATTGTCATTTTGCTCTCTCCTGGCCAAGGCAGCTTTGAGATTAAATAGGTTAAATAACTATGTTAGTCCTTTATTGTTGTGCCACTGATGGAGAATTAGTACTATTGGTCCACATAATTCAGCCTATAGGGATCTGTAGGAGTGCTGTAAGCTACCCCTGCAGCAGTACCAGGGGATCAGCTTTAGTCACTTCGGTGTTTTTCTAGGCTCAAAGCAGCATTTGATGCTCTTGTAAGACAAAACTTAGCATGCTGATAACATGAAAAGCAAGCGAAATTATGTAACTGTCACATGCTAATAGTGATTTTAGTCTAACTAGAGAGAGTGATGAAGTGGAAGCTTTGTCTGTAGCTCCCGGAAAGCTTTAGCCTTTTAGTGTTTTCTAGCACAAAATGCATCTTTTAAAATTCGTGGGGGTTATTTTCAAAATTATTGTTGAAAATAGTTTCTTTCAAAATATCTGGTTGTGAGTGCCACTTTGCAGGCGGCCTTAACTCTGGCAGTAATCTTTTGCCATAGCTTCAGTTCTTAAGTGACTAAAATTGATGTAGTGTTCTGGTATATTTAGAAAACACTAGCCAACATTTTAATTATGAAATAAAGTTTTTGAAGCTTCTCTGCCTTCCCTTATATATTTTATTACTCTATGGTCTGAATTGGTGATACAGTCCCACGGGTTTTGTGCCCCTGTCCTGTCTTGGGTAATTTACCACATTTGCATTTTTTGTGATATGTACCGGCAACTGAAGTAGTGATGAGCAAACTAGAATAATTTGTATTCTACAGTAACTATATGGAATCTAGAATTTCAAATCCTTTTCTAGAATAATTTTTAATTTATAACTATGTTTTGCAATTTGTCGTGTTTAATTTTGTTTCTTATACCGCTAATAACCAGTAACTACACGCAAGTCACTTATCACTCAAAAGATATTGCATTGCTGAATTGCACTCATTAGCATAAAGCAGAAAAGAAAGGCAACTAAAGAAAGATAATAATATTAACAAGCAAGTTCTTTTAACATTTTAATAAAATGTGATTTTAGATTTGAATCTTTTGAGATTTGGATTCAGAAGGTTTCATATTGCAACATGTCCATGACTAACTTATGTCTTGTCAGAGATTTTGAAATAGGCACTGAACATAAATACTACACTTAAACAGGCCCAGCTCTATACTGGTAGCAATTTGCAGAGTAGGACAGCACTGTTTTGACTTTTATAGGACTTCTCAGCCACCCTTAAATATTTTAAATTTTTTTAGTGATAAATCCAGACCTTGTAGTTGCAAGGCCACTTGGGTGTTTGCAGTAGTAATTAACAAGGTCATTACGTGGTTTCTTGTTCCACAGATGGCATCATTATGTACTTTGGTTAAAGAATATAAAGCTATCTTTAATGCAGAGTTGATTTTTTATTACTGTTGTTTTTTAAGGTGAGTGCATTTGTGAGAGCACATTTACAATGCTCACAGAAGATGTTATCAAAGAACTGATACCAAAGATTGGTCCTCGCTTAGTATTTACGAAACATTTTAAAATACTAAAGCAGGTAATTGGAATTGAAACTCTGATTTTACGAACATTTTCAGCATTCAGGGGAAATGATGGGAGGAAACAATATGATATGGGTCCTAATCGAGTTTAAAATGTGTTAAGTTTTTAAATGCTGTCGTTTTCTGAGAAACAAGGGTTAAAACTGAACTCGCATTGCAACGTATTGCTTGTGCTTGGGATTATGCCTATACCATCATGTTAAGTCAGTGTTTCCACTTAAAAAGTTTGGGTTTAAATTGTTCAGTTCGAACCTTGTTATCTCAGAAATGGTTACAGTTTAAATTCACAAGTTTGGCAAAATTGATGTTCATATTTTTATGCATTTATTAAAAGTAATGCAATCTGGCTGAACACATATTATGGTACTGTTTGAGATGTGCAATAACAAATATCTTAGTCGACTTTCTGAATTCGAATTTTCAAGTGTTGTGTGTAATTGAAATGGAAGAAATTTTAAATAAAATAAGCCGCTTTTTTATACACGCCACATTAATTTCGTTCTTTTATGTGTAGTGTTTTGTTAATATCTTTGGAGTAACCTGAAGGAAAAATTTACTTTTGGGCGGCCCGGGGCTTCTTTGAGACTATTTATGCGACTCTTCCACTCACCAGCTTTTGAATTGCATTGTAATTCCGATGTCATTGGAATGAGCAAACGTCAAAGTGATGCTTGTCTAGCTTTACGAGCAAGATTGTCAGCCATTGAAACGTGAACAATGGTGACCCACACTTTATAGTGTGCTTTAGAGCATTCATCCCAAAAATTTTCAGTGTGTTTTAAAAGTAGAAACAACCCAATTTTGACTTGCAGCAACTTAGAGTGCCATTGTCCTTATCTAAAGCATTACCAAGTTAGAGAAGCAGCTGATGACCAATCCTGCCACAGTGCTCACATTACCATGGTATTTTAAAAGATTTTTCAGAATTTGTCCCCTAATAATCCAACTGCATCAAAGCGGTGAGCATTGCTATTATTAGCAACTTTGCACAAAATTGAATTGGACAACACAATGCATGGGTATGGACCAGAGGTGGAGTTCTCGAGGACGTTCTTGGCCTCGAGGACACATTTTCAAGGCCTTGGCCTCGAAGCCTCAAGTACTCGAAAATTGCCCTGTTCTCGGCTTGAGGACAGCACTATTTTTTGAATGGTTAAAATTTTGTAGATCGGCTGAAAAATGTTTTTCTAGACCGTTTTTTTGGAGATCAACGGAAAATTTTTTTTAAAGACATTTTTTCTTAGGAAAACACTTGCATTTGTGTCCTTGGTCCTTGGCCTCGGATTTTTTTTTGTATCCTTGGCCTTGACCTCGAGCCTTGTGTTTTCGACTCCACGTCTGGTATGGACACGAAACTTTGCATTGTATAATTATAGTACAGGGCATGGACATTAGACACGTGGATACAAAGTTGCTGCCACACATGCGTTTTATTAGCGTCAGAAATTTGTTGAAAAATATTAACAATCAAACTCTTATAGCTTTTTAAGTAATGCTTTTAAAAAAGCACAAGTGCAAAATTTATGCAAAAAATTTGTTAAAGTTTTTCAGCTTTTTTTTAACAAAAAAATATTGCTACACGAAGGTTGAATGCTCTTAAATTTTGCTTGTTACTTGGTTTTGAAACAGTAGATTAGGCTTACTTTTTGTAATTGTCCCTTTACTGGTGCTATGGCTATGCCTAAATAATGCACACAATCTGAAAACAATTCGCTTTTCTGGTTTTGCTTCACCTAGATTTCAGTGATAGCAATAATTATTATGCAAGCAATACGACAGCTCTGATGAACAATTTTTTGTTTTAGCTTTGTGACGTTGTTTTACTCATCTTAGCCAATGTTTATCCACTGCAAGGTAAAGGCATGCATTCCTCTTGGTTAAAATACAATTGAGTCCAGTGAGAGTTAAATTTCAGTAGCTCATCGTTCCATCAAATGTTTGGTTTACCTTCACTTTTTTTTGGTCTAATAGTGTCCATTCATTCAATCATTCAGCAGCATGAGTCCATGATCATCCGGTGTTGTTGACAAGTGGCCGAATACAACTCGGTTGTTCCTTAAAGTTTGAACACCTTTTTACCATTTTGTCAGGTTAGAAGCATGTACCTCTTTTATACAGACTTTTTTTTGCGCCTTCAACTTTTGTAAGTGCTAGCTTTGGTTTGCATCTTTTTCTTAATCCGTTCACTTTAAAATTTAGCATCTTCCTCCAGATGTCCTTTTTTTTCTTATTACATCCATGTCTATACCAGTAACTGCACTTGCTTTTCTACCTTTTCTGTAGCATTCAGACCCACCATTGCCAGCAAGTTTTTTGTGTTTCCATCAACTGGACTTCGTGTATCACTAGAATAAAGGCTCTTATTCAGTTTTTAGTATGCCAGGTTTTTGTTGACACACACCATGTTTTTCTGCCCTGCAACATCACTGATTTCATGTAACTCTTGTACATTTCGTATGCAACTCATGCTCGTTAAGTTGTAATTCTTCGTTGATTTTTTTTCATTTTTGACGAAAACCTTTATTCAAAACATGTTCACATTTTAAGTTTGCCCATCCAAGTCTTGTTACTGCTGCTTTTAAACTTTTGAACCTTCCAAATACTAGAAATATCCAAAATCTATTGTCATTAGTTCTCACTATTGGTCTGCATTGTCCAGCTCAGTTTCCCTTCAATTTTTATCAGTTTGACGATATCTTTTAGTTGTGTTTTTTTTTTGTACCGTCAGGGTAAACAAGCTGTGGTGAGGTTTTAATATTTTTTTGCAATTTTATCCTGAACATGATCTGTTGATGAAACTGACTAGATGCTCTGACCACGACGTCATCGAGCACTTTCCAACGTAAGATATTCAAGTTAAAAGTAATGATAATATTAATAATTAAAAGCGCAGTACTCCGTTGATGATCGTGAATATTGGAATGGTGTAGTAAGTTGTTAGGTCAATGTACCAATAGGCTACTTCTACCGGTATACCTTTATAGCATTCAACTGTTTACTGAAGAAGTTTCAAATTGTATTAAACGTTTTCAGTGATTAACATCCAAAGCTTTAAAATAGAGAAGTTAACTGTTAAGTTCAAAGTTCATTTAGAGTCTATAATCGTTGCTAATCAATGCACTTTGCTATTCTTGCATTTTTGCATGCATTCAATTTTAGAACAAAGTTACACGTGCCAAGAAACACCTGCTTAGCTCATGCATTATCACTACGCGATTATAGACTTCAGAAATGTGCTTTAAGACGCCTGTGTATGCTTGTTGGATTGTTTTCCCTTTCTACCACGCAATCACACAGCTTTTGATAAATGAACGGTGCAATTAGAGATGTAAAACACAATTTTTTTGGGGGATTTTTTTACCCTCGTTTTTTTGTTTTTTATTATTTTCATGGGGAATTGTTCCCTAAGGTTGTGTTTTAAATGGTAAAAGCATAAGATGACTATGGTAAAACATAATAGCAAAAAGAAGCAAAGTCCATCTACATGTACCCCCTTCATTCGAATGAAGGCAATAGAAGAAAAATCTGGAGTAGATTTAAATTGACGTTAGACTAGCGTGGGCCATGCATACCCTCAGTAAAATAGAAAACCACTGGTTACTGCATAAGAAGCTACGAGCTATGGTAGTTGCTGCCAATCATGTCTAGTTTATTTACTGGGTCCAGTAATCGCGAAGGCAGGAAATAGTGAAAGAATACAAGACCATCGAAATTTTAACTCGTTGATTGCCTTGAATCAGCAGAGGTAACAGTATTAATTATGCGGTATTACCAAAATAACAGAAGTGCAAGAAATGCAAGGACCACATGCAGCGCAAGGAGAGAACATATGCATGGAGATAGGGATATGGGAAAGGGGCATGTGTTGGTGTGGGGATTGGAATGGGGGATAAAGGGGATGATGGAATAGGTCATGTGTTGGGTTGGGGGAATGGGGAATGTGTTGGTTGGAGTGTGGCATGGAACTAGGGGATAAAAGTATGGAGGAGTAGGGCATGTATATTGGATTGGGGGCTGTAGGAATGGGGCATGTTCTGGAGTGTATGGCATGTAAGTGAAGAACAAAGGGGACTAGAGTATGTGTTGTGGTGGGAGATACAGGGGTAGGAAAGTAGAACATGTGTTGGATGGGGAAAATGGGACATGTGTTGGGATGAAGATAGAGGGACTGGGGAAGTAGGTAATGCGTTGGATGGGGTGCATGTATTGGGGTAGGGGATGGGAATAAGGTATAGAAGGGTTTGGGGTAGGGCATGTGTATTGGGGATGAGGATGGGAATAATGGGGTATATTTTGAGGTGACGTGTAGGAATGAGGCATATGCTGAGGTAAGAATGGGCCATAATTATGCTGGAGTGAGGCATGGAAATGTGGGGCATCCCGCCTTATTTCCTAACCAAGACAGTATTCCCTAATCCTTTTATCCCCTACGCTAATACATGCCCTGTTCTCTCCATCCCCACTCTCCACCCCTTTTTCCCTCATTCCCATTCTCGACCCAACACATGGCCCATCCCCACCCCAATACTTGCCCCATTTCCCCATCCTCACCCCAACACATGCTTACTCCCACAACCCTTTCATCCCCCATTCCTACTTCCCACGTACCTCAATACATGCTCATAGATCCCCAATTCTGCATCCACCACCCCAACATAGGCCCTATTTCCCCAACCCTTTTATACCACATTCCAATCCCCACCCCAACTCAAGCCCTATTCCCTTATCCTGAAGCATGCATTCTCTCCTTGTGTTCCTGTATAGGTTTGCAGGAATTAACAGAAAATAAATTAACAAGCATTAACACGGAACAAACGGGCAACGTGAAACTGCCTTAAGCAATAGCGTATGCAAATACCCGAGCATTCATTAATATACAATATACTGCATACTTTGCAGAGATAACAACCCAGACTTAGTTACCATTTGGCCTCTTTTATGCGGTGGTAAAAGTATACTGTTACAGCACTAACAGCAAGAAACTGATTTTTAAACGAAACGTGTTTTTTTTTTAAGTGATGTGTTTTTTGGCCAAAAATGAATGTTTTTTTTTTTGCATAAAAATTGTCATTGCTTCACCAGAGTAAAAAAAATGTTTTAATGTGAGGTTGTGTGTTATTTAAAAAAAAAAAACACAATAAGTCTTTACATGTTTAGATGCAATGCTATGCTTAAGCTTTAAACAATTTCATTTGATTGCTTGAACAAAGACTCTGTTGCAAACAGTTGAAAATAATACTTTTTACATTGTAACTATAAAATTTTGTACGGCATCATCACCGCATAGCATAGAACTTTTCAAAAGTCACTGTGCTTCTGCTTGTGCAGACAAAAAGTCTATATTATAATAAAAGACGTATGTATTTAGATACCATAGACGCACATCACTGATTACAAATAATTTTTTAGAGCTTTACTTCAGAAAATCCTGATGTTTCATTAAACAGCAGTTCGAGTGGACTGAGTAGTGTAAGTGTTTTTTGGATGTTATTAAAACATGTTTAGATTCTATTTTGATAATTGCCGGGCCTGTGTGTGCTTATATTTTTGTAACTAACCTTTTACTGGTAGTACATATTTTACTTCTTGTAGACACTAGGTCAATAGGTCATGGAAAGGCTCTTCCTTCCCCCCAGTTGGGAGGCCCAGCCCTTGATTGCGACTCCTGTCTTTGATAGTGGTGGGCAGCTATTTTCAATGTTAAACGAGCTGCAATAACCAACAAAGATGATAGTGCATGGTGTCATGATTGATGTAGTTATTGTTATATGGTGATTTAAAGTTTACAAGGTAAATGTATCTTTGTTTTAAGTTTTTGAATTAGTTTTATTGTTGTAGATGTCTAAGTCATTCAGCAGTGATTCATTTAATTCTCACTCATCTGATTCAACTCTGCTAGCAATTAGTGACAGTGAAGATGTTATTCTCAATGGTGATGTATCAATTGTTGAGAAAGCTAAAATAAACGAAGACCCATCATCAGATGAACAAAGATCAAGAAGCACGTTCAGGACGCCAAGAAAAAGACACAGATCAAGTAGCCCACTTAGCACTAGAAGAAGCCCTCGAAAATCACCCAAAAAAAAGAAAAAAAAATCCAACCTCTTCAAGAAATTTGCTAACCAACCTGTCATAGCAGGCAAACTTTACTCGAAAAGAACAATTGCTTATCCTGGAAGTATATCTTACCCGTTTCCTCTTTCAAGTTATTTTCGGAAATATTTGTCCCGGGTATCTAAGCAGGAATTTTGTGAGCACTACTCTGTGTATAAAAGCCTCATACGTGAGCTTCACAGTATTATTACGGTAAAGCTGGGACGTAATCCGACTAGTAATGAGAGAAAATTAATTTGTTGTGGATTGGTTCGGGAATACCCAATATTAGGTTGTGGCTTTCCACCACATTCTGCATTGTCGGAAGCTTTGAGAAAACGTGGCCACAACCAGAGTTCACAAATCAAAAAACAGTTGCAGCTGCAACATTCTAGCTCCAGTGAAAAATCCAACCAAACATCGAAATTTCAGAATCAGCTTTTACAAAATTCTAGAGCTGAGTCAAGTTCAGAATCAAATGATGCACAAAGTGCTTTTAATAAAGGTTTCAAACAGCGAAGAGCATTTGTGACATCTTTAGATGGGAAGGTCAGAAGTAAAGAAACTTTTTCTAAGTATCCAGAATTTAGGGATGCGAATACTTGCTTATTGGAGATGGCATCAATTCTTAAGACTGACAAAGAAAGCTTGGTTAAAAATGCGGAAAAGGCTTGGCAACGCATATTTGACAGCGAAGTGAGTCATTTGAAAGGCAAGGGTGCTGCCGAAGTTCTCCACGGAATGTTAAAGAATCAGAGTCAAAACGACGAAGAAAGTTACGTCCTACAAACCTCCGAAGTAGGTCAAATGGTAGAAGGTCGCAAAGAAAAAAATCAGCCTTTTATTCTTTGTGCTGGGTCATTGCAAAATCCCGGAACAGTGTCAATTACCATCGACTGCAATAGCTTGGTTATACTCCATAGTGATGATCCACTTCGATGGTTTCTTGTGTTGTACAGCCTTTATTATATTCTAGATTTGGCATACCCTGCAGCAGCCCAAAATCTGTACCAGTTCTTTGAAAATAAATTGCTGCGTCAGTGAATATTTTATACTGCATAAGTGAATACTGTGTATGGTTGGTTGTGACACCATCACTAACAGAATGTGATTCGTTTTTTCCAAATAACTTTTTTGTTGTTGCAATTACGGCTTTGGTACGTACAGAACATACATAGAAAATCGTATTTTCTGCGTCGTTTGCCACCAATTAGGTTTTATCATCTGTAGTTTTTGAGATAGTGCACAAAATCAAAAACCACACGGTGAATTCTTAACAAGATGTCATAACCAAAAAATAATATCAGATTTGTAATCAGTGGTCAAAACTCCATCACAAAAATCTGTGCTTTTAGAAACTTAAAGTGGTGCAATTTTGAAACACCCTAGTGGTCCTATTATTTAAATTTGGTCACAAATGAAAATGACTTGTGCCAGCTGCCAACCAATTCATTCTCACTGAAATCATACATCTTGCAAAAAAAAGAGAAGATAGCAAGCAGCTGTTGCTGGAAAATGCTAAAACACCAAAAAAGTTCCTTACTGGAGTCCGTAACGCATGGGTGAGCAAGCTACGGATCAAGGTAGTTTATAAACGTCAAAAATGCATCGATTAGTTGTTAAGCCGTGTGGTAGAAATGTAACGTCACTATGCTCAACGTGGGGGTTCGACTCTCGACCAACTCTCTTTTTTGCATTGGGCAGCAATCGAGTTGGGGTAATAGTTAAAAAGACCGAAGAATTTAAAACGGACTCCAGGTAACGAATTTTGGTGTTTTAGCATCTACCAGTTAATGTTTGGATCTATGGTACAAATCGTAGGTCTGCTGTTGAGAACGAGGTTGAAGCTTTGGGGGTAACGTGATTGGTGTTTGGAAATAGTTCGGATTTGGATATAAGAAGTTTGGGGGTTAAGGAGCTCAGAGTTTAGGGTGGTGGTGTTAATAACGTGTTTGAGGAGTTAGGATTGAAAGTTATTTGAGAGTGGGGAATTCAAAGTTGAGATATGTGGAGGGGGTTAAATTGTGATTGGAGTTCAGGGCAAGGTATTGGAGGTTTAAGAGTTCAGGGATTTACATTTTGGGTTTGGTGCTTAATAGCTGGTTTAGGGGTTAAGAAGTGGAAGTTTGGGGGTGGGGAGTTCGAAGTTGAGAGGTTGAGGGTGGAAGTAAGGGGGAGGATGGTTTGAGTTGTGAGTTAACGTGAAAAGGTTGGGAGACAGAGGTTTTGAGAGGTTTAGGGGTTTGAAGTTGGGAGTATGGAGTTAGGGGTTCAGGGTGGCATTTCAATCAACAGATTGTGGGAGATTGTGTTCCATCAAAGTTAAGGGTTTAGAATTGGGATTTAGAACTTTAGATAATGAAAGTTCAGAAGTGGGGGTTAAGAGAATTAGAGTTTAGATTTGGGGAGGTTCGGGGATAAAAGTTTAGAGGCAGGAGAGCTTGGTGGGGATTACAAGCTAAGGGAGTTATGGGCTGTAGGGAATGCAGACTGGGGGAGTGGGGGTTCAAAATCAAAGTTGGGAGCTGGGGAGTTTAATGGATTCGGGAAGGTGGGAATTTTGAGAGTTGAAAGTAAGAACTGGGGTTTGGAATTAAGGGTGGGAGTTCAATGGGGTTTGGAATATTTGAGTTGCGGGTTTGGAATTGAAGATTTAGGGGTGTAGTCGGGGAAGGTAAGGATAATCATCACTATTGAAACCCCCAAACCCTTAATTATAAACCCCTAATTTCAAACACCCAACTTCTGACTAACGTAATATTTTACCCCCAACGTGGAACCTCCCACCCTTGAACTTCTTACTCAAAAACTCTAAACCGCTTACTCCCCAACCCCCAAATCCAAACCTTCGATCCATCAACAGACTCCAAAGCCCAATTTCAGACCCCACCACCATCTCTCCAGCATTGGGCTTTTGCTGGAACCCTTGGTTCCACTTTTGGCGCAGTCGCAGGTATTGTTTTCTGAGCTCTTGGCTGTTTAATGGCTCTGAGTGCCTTAGCTCGAATCCCAAGCTCAAACAAGTTTGGGATTATGTACACTATCCAATAAAACACACTTTTCGGTATCATGTTTTTCAGGAAAAACAGGACACGATTTTAAAGGGACACTATCCCCAAAACAAATCTAACCCTAAACCTAATCCTATTCCAAACCCTAACCCTTTCAAGAAACACGCTTTTTGGGATGGTGTCCTTCTACCACACGTTTGCACTATCCTCTAGGCTTCTGGCCCTTGCCAGTGGTTCTCTCAAATCCATTACCATACTATAGCCCCTGTTTTTTGCCGTTTTCCGCCAAACCTTTGACCCTTGTCCATAATCAGATTCTGAACCTCCCAACTCTTGCAACCCCAATTTCCGAAACTCTTCCACCTCTATCGATTGCCACCTTTTCAAGTCGAGTTTAAGTCAAGCTTGGATGGAAGTTTGGGGAAGGGGCTTGAAGTTGTGCTTTGGCCAACTTCAAGCCATATGGAGCTAACCAACTATATGCAATTAAACATGAATGCAATGGCATGAGATGGAAAAAATAAGTGTGATTGCTATCTTGTCTCTTTTGCGGGATCTATGCTTAAACTTAGTCGATAAAAGTGTTCTTAAGTTGTGAATAGACGACATAATTCACAACAAAAATTTGACTGACGTTTAGTACGACTTGTAAGTGTTTCTAACAAAATCATTTTATGTTCATCGCATAATTATGATGTGTGAAAGACAAGCTGTTTTTTATCAGACTTGGGCGATAAACTTTGCTTTGTAGAGTGAAATAACTAGACGTTTTTAAGTTGTAAATGGACATGATTTAGTGCGAAAATTAGACTTCAGTTTCGTAAGACTTTCGGTAATTTACCTTCTAACAAAAAACATTAGTTTTCACATATTTAAACTTCTGTTTCTACTATACTGAAAGGTTTAATTTTCAGTCGTACGTGCAATTATAGTTCTCACACTAAAGCCAGTATTCTATAACGGAACTTGAGTAGGACATGTTACTCACGTCCAAGTTGACTATTGTCACTGCATAACCACTAAATATTACAGTAAAATTTAGTGACTATGATGCCACAATTATCAACCTGGACTTAAGTAACATGTCCTACTCAAATTCCGTTTTAGAATACAGGCCTAAAAGTGGTTTCTACAGAGATGAGTTTCTCACCACTGAGCTTATTTGTGTCATCATAAGTTTACAGCTTGTTCACATCATTAAACTGCGTCTGCCAGGCGCCAGTTAATTTCTCTCTTACTAAACTCTGTTGCTGTAAGATAATTTTTTTGTGTTGTAAATAGACAAACTTTTACAATGAATAGTTGACCTCAGTTCACCTTGAACGAAAGCATTTCATGTGCATCATAATAACTGGTAAATAGGTTTGTAAAGGAAGTAGTGCTTTCTTTCTGCACACCAATGAGCAAGGCAATAACTTTGGTTTACGTGAAAACGCGTTTAATTTGCAAATGTACTTGTTTATGTCAAAATTAGACTTGGTAAAATTAAACTTCAGGTCAATACATGCTGATTTATGTATTTTCAAGCTTCAAAAAATTTTTTTTGAAGAAACAAGTCTTACAAAACTCCAGTCTACTTTTAGTTCTTACTTTGGTGGTTTTTGTGGAGATGCATGCTTTACCATTAAAGGATTTGTATCATAAAGAGCTGGTTCTGTACGTTATTGACTCTGTCTGTTAGGCACCAGTTAAATTGCTTATTTTAATTATGACTTGTGCCAATCAACTAATTCTCCTCTCTTAAACTCTGTCGATAGAATATGCGTTCTTTAATTGTGAATAGACATAATTCACAATGATAATTCTTCTCCGTTTTAGCGAGATTAGTAAGTGATTATGAACTGACAGCGTTTCATTTGCTGCGAAAATAGTAGCTGCTCTTTTTCCATAGGTTTATGGGCAAGGCAATAATTGGATTTATAGTGATATGTAAAGTCATTTTGAAGTTGTAAATGTACATGCTTCAATGTGAAATTTTGAATTGTCTTGCTAAAATGGCTCATTGAACTTCTTACAAAACGTTGTTTTTTAGAAGTATAATGCAAAATTCATTCCAGTTTATTATCAATATGGTTTCTATCGAGATGTGTACTTTGCCATTTTCTTACTTTGTCATCATCATAACTTATATGTCATCATAATTAAATAAACTTCTTGCAATTATACATAATTTCTGCGTTTTACTATTTTTGATTTGTTGAAAGTTTAAATTCCACTCATACGAGACTCGAGTTTTCTTTTTTATTTTTACTATGGTGTTTTTTGGAAATGTATGCTTTACCATTGAAGGATTTGTGATCATTAAGAGGATGTTCTGTACATTATTGAAGTGTGCCCGCCAGGCGCCAGTTAAATTGCTAATTGTAATTATGACTTGTGCCAAGTGCCAGTTTTAAGTTGTGAATAGTTTTTTATTTTCAATTTTCATGTTTAGTAAAACATTTTTTTCTTTTTCACTTATTTGCTGTCGGTAGAATAGGCGTTTTTAGTTGTGAATAGACATTTCACAATAAAAATTCGAATAAGTTTAGTAAAACATGCAAGTGTTGTTGAACTAAACACATTTCATTTTCGTCGCATATAAATAGTTGTGTGAAAGACAACCTGCGTTTTTTGTGTTAGCGTATCAGCAAGACGATAAATTTTGATGTGTAGAGTGAATTGTCACGAGTTTTTGAGTTGTTAATGGACATATGCTTTAATGCGAAAATTGGACTTCAGTTTCTTAAGACTTAATTCAAGTTCTAACAAATACATTAATATTCTCTGTTTCCAACTCCTGTTTCTATTTTAGTTTATAGAAGTTTGAAGTCTTTAAGCCCAATTTTAGTTCATGGTGCTGTGGTGATTTATGAGGTGGACATATGTGCTTTACCATTGAACGTATGTGTTATTGTAAAAAGCAGGTTGTTGAAATTTTCACATTGTTAAACTGCCCGTCTGGCGCCAGTAATATCTTGCCATTGTGGATATAACTTTTGCCAACTGATGTTCACGGCTAAAAAGTGTTGTTGTAAATAGAGATTCTTTGCAATGAAAATTTGATTCAACTTTAGCAAGACTTAAATTATTTAATCAATTATTGTTTTGAGCAGAAGCGTTTCGTTTGCATCACATGTAAATAAGAGTGAAAAAATGACTACTCTTTTTTTGTAGGCAATTGAATCAACTTTTTAGAAGTCATTTTAACAGCTGAGCGATATTATCATGATATTATTAACATGTTATTTGAAGTCGTGGCTTACAACAAGTCGATTCTGCACCCCTGAAAAACGTTTTGTTTGTCCCGACTCGATGTAGAGGAAAGTCGAAAATATCGTCTTACTACAAGTCATATTTTTAGGCTTACAAGCAGTCGGTTTTGCGCCTCTTAAAAACGTCTTGTTTGTTCCAATTTGACTTAAATAAGAGCCGAAAATTTCGTCTTATTAGAAGTCCCAATTAATGGCTCACAATAAGTCGATTCTGCACCCCTAGAAAACGTCTCATTTGTCCCGATTCGACTTAAACGAAAGTCGAAAATATCGTCTTACTGCAAGTCATACTTTAAGGCTTACAAGCAGTCGGTTTTGCGCAAATAAAAGTCGAAAATTTCGTCTTAATAGAAGTCCCAATAAATGGCTCACAATAAGTCAATTCTGCCCCCTAAAAAAAACGTCTTATTTGTCCCGATTCGACTTAAACGAAAGTCGAAAATATCGTCTTATTACAAGTCATATTTTTAGGCTTACAAGCAGTCGGTTTTGCGCTTCCAAAAAACGTCTTGTTTGTCCCGATTTGACTTAAATAAAAGTCGAAAATTTCGTCTTAATAGAAGTCGTAATTAATGGTTTACAGAAAGACGGAATTGATGGCTTAAAGTTTAAGTCGAATCGGGACAAATAAGACGTTTTTTTGCGAGTCGAAAATCGCCTTATTTTAAGACGTTTTTTTTTGCAGTGTAGACGGATAAGGGAAGAATATACGTGAATCATTCTTTTTTTGCTTTAAAACCTTGCATTACAGTTAGGGCAGTGATGCCAGTCCGAGAGATAGCAATTCCCTGAAGCAGCTATTCATAGCGCCTGATCCATTCGCTAGGAAAAAAAATACCGCGAGTGTTCCATTCGCCAAGTCACTTCCGTTGATGAAACCTGTGATCAAGTTTTTTACACTACCGATCAAATTTTATTGCTTAGTTTTGGTCATTTTTTAAAGTGTTTTTTTGAGATGTGAATTTTGTTTTTGACAAATTAGCCCCCCTTCAGCATATGTTTCAAAAAATGCTTTAAATCACTTTTTGGTCTATTTTAGTGCGAAAAACAGTCTCAGAAGTGCTAAAAACTTGATATTTTTTATTTTGCATTTTGGTTGACAGGTTAATGGAGGGGCAATAACCCCCTCCAGCCCCCTGACTACACTACTACTTACAATGACTACACTACTATTAACCGATCAGTGGTCGAGTGGATAGAGCGTCTGCTAATGAAACGGTAGACTCGGGTTCGATTCCCGGTCGGGTCAAACCAAAGACTATAAAAATTGGTATTCACAGCTTCCCTGCTTGACGTTCAGCAATTAAAGGGACAGTATGAAGCCTCCGCCGTGTGTGGTAGACAGGTGGGCAGGTGGCAGCTTGACTCGAAGACCGAAAGATCCTTTCGCTGTCTCCTGGCCAAGGCAACTTGGTGAATAAAATGTAATTACAATTACATCAAATTACAATTAATGTTCTTGACCTTGCTTAATGCTCACTTTAATAAGTGGAATATGTCTCTTAAGAAATGATTTGCATTGTGTAGGCTTTATCGCTGAAAAGTGCAAGTTGTAAATGTTGCTAATTTGGCGCTTTCAAATCAATCGGACCAGTAAAAGACTGGTAATTTCTGTTTTGTAAAAACTTCGCTGCACAAATAGTATTTTCTTGCACCCCCCCTACCCCTCCCTTGGTTTTTGAAATTATATCACAGTCACACGAGCTAATGACTATTCACTGATTGCTTTTTTTTAATAAGTTAAGTACCGTATGGTATTATTCATATGCACGTTATGTTTAGGCTAGTGGGGGGAATGGATCACCCCCCCTAAATCCGCCACTGGCTCAAGCTTTGTGATGCCGCCTTTTCATAACGCCGATCTCAAAAAAAAAGGTTATCGCGACGCAGACCCAGTATTTTCAGCGACTTTCAGGGTGATCTCCAAAACAAGAAGAGGTCATTGCGTCGCTAACCCGCTGCTTTCTGGGTTTTCTTTTTCTTGATCGTTCACAAAAAAGTGGTCATCGCGCCGCGCCGGATTTCGCCTATCAAAAAAAATGCCGGAATTAAATGCAGTTTTGCCATACTAATTAGAGAAGGCAACAGCGCAGCGTACGCGGCCGCGCGCTGTTGTTGGTGAAAGCGTGGCAACTAAAATCTGCATTACATAACAGCGTCAGCGCAGTGTCGCGTACTATAATTTTTTACATTTTTTTACAATTATTGGTGGTAAATTATTTGTTTATGTACAACAATGGTTAGTCATTGAAGACAATAACAATACCATATTGTGACAAGACATATAGAGTTAGGTTACTAAAGCAGTAAAAGGTGCCTTCGGTTCGAGTTATTTTTTCAGAATTCGGAGCCTCCTAAAATAAGCTATTTTGGCTTCAACAAACTTATTTTTGATTGGCTGAACAATGAACATGTTTCTTGACACCAACAAAAAGATTTTGGTTTGGAAAAGTTTAGGTCGTTTGGTGAGAAGATGAAACAAAGGTAGACAAAAAAGTGCAGATGAAACAGGTTTGTGGAAAACAATCATCAGAGCAGAGGCACAAAGCCTAGCCACATACCGGTATCCACATTAAAAGCAGTAGGCTTATGGTATTGGTAGGCCTACCAGCCCAAGGCTAGGTAACAGATTCTACTACAGATGCGCTTGCATTTCAGAGTGACAGAGTTAGTTCAATGTGGCCTATTCCCAGTGCCGTCGCTAGAGCAAACTAAGTGAGGGGCACTAGCCGAAGGCGGGGGGGGCACCAAAATAGACTGAACTTTTGCACATGAAAACTGATATTTTACGGCAACAAACTATGCGCTATTTTAAAACTTTCATATTCATGTCTGAAAAAAAGAGGCACGCAAGGCCAGCAGCGTTTCTTAGCTCGTTTCATATGCACCCCATGTAATCGCTTGAAAAATCCGTCTGTAGCATTGAATGCGACCATAAGCTCAACCAGGATTTTGCTAAGAGGGATGGGGGCTTTTTTCCTCAAAAATTGTATAATTTAGGCCCCGTGACAAACAAACTGATGCTACTCAAGCATATCACAGAGGGGTCTGGGAAGCAGCCCTTGGGTAATTTTCGTGATTTTGCGAGAAAAAATAACGATTTTAAAGCCCTTTCAATCACTTTTTGCACGTTTTTGAAACCAAATAAATAACTACAATAAGTTGATAAAATTTAGAACTTATTAAAAGAATTAAATTGCCTAGCCCCTTCAGCCTATCTTATACTTAAAGGCAGTGAATCATCCAGCCAATTCCAGTGGTTTACAATAGCTAAAATTGAACTATAATTTTTGATATTTTTTGTTTTAATTTTGGGACTGCAGTTGCAAAGATATTCAAAAAAACACAAAAAGATGCCCCCCGAAAAAAGTTTTTGGAAACTCTGAGTCTTGTTCTTCCCGCCAAAACCACAGTAGGCCTAATGGTTTAGAGAACTGTGGTAGGCCTAATAGTTTAGAGATAGTTTATTTCTAAATAGTTTAGGCCTAATTAGCAGAGGTGGAGTCGAGGACACAAGGCTCGAGGCCAAGGACACAAAAAAAATCCGAGGCCAAGGACAGCCTTTCCGAGGACAGACACTCTCGAGGCCAAGGACAGGAATGCTCGAGGCCAAGGCCAAGGACCAAGGACACAAGTGCAAGTGCTCTTCAAAAAAAAAAAAAAAAAAAAAAGGTCTTCACAAAAATTTTTCAAGCGATCTCCACAAAAAAACGTTTTCTAAAAAATTTTTCAACCGCTCCACAAAATTTTAACAATTCAAAAAATACTGCTGTCCTCTAGCTGAGGACAGGCCAATTTTCGAGGACTCGAGGCCAAGGCCAAGGACTTCAAAATGTGTCCTCGAGGACTCCACCTCTGCTAATTAGGCCTAAATATCTCTAAACTATTAGGCCTAATAGTTTAGAGATAGTTAGGCCTAATAGTTTAATAAGATTACAGTAGGCCTAATAGTTTAGAGAACTGTGGTTTTGGCGTGAAGATCAAAACTCAGCGTTTCCAAAAACTTTTTTCGGGGGGACATCTTTTTGTGTTTGTTGAATATCTTTGCAAACGCAGTCCCAAAATCAAAACAAACAATATCAAAAATTATAGTTCAATTTAAGCTATTGTAAACCACCGGAATTGGCTGGATGATTCACCGCCTTTAAGGTGAAGTCCAAAACACGTTTAAATGCTTATATTTTGATGTTAAATTTTCTTAGCGACTTTGCTAAAGGGGACTAAAGCCCCCTTCCCCCTGGTTGCACAACTGACTGCAAGCTAAAAAAAATTTTGAGTGTGCTCTAAAAAAACACGAACAACTAGTCTTTTGAAGAATGTTTTCACGTATTGTTTCAGGACATACCGGTGACCACTAACGAAGTGCCGGTAACGATACTACAGGCTTACACCCCTATTTCGTGACATATCTGTAAAGGCGTGTTAATAAGACAGATTATTGCCTCACATTTATGTACAGCAGTTGGTGGCCAGCAATTTTGCAAAGAATGAAGAAAACTTCGAACGAGAATTATGTTTGAACGTTATTATTCCTTTTTCCATTATTGCTTGTCGTCTTGTCGTTATGTGATGTTCCAAAAACGTATTTTGAGTAAACCTAAATGGGGGGCACAAGCAGTCGTTAGGGGAGGCACGCCTGCCCTGCCCCCCCTCCCGTAGCGACGGCACTGCCTATTCCTCAACTGGTCGTGGCATCAAGCATTAGGCTTTCTGTCCCATATGTCTGTAGCCGATCTGGTACCGGTATGTGGTAGAGTCGGAAGACTGGGTTACACAAACTTGCAAGGACCGAATAGCCTTCGTAGTAGCAGATGATTAGAGGGATCCAGGTTCACAGATCAGTAAGCTACTGGTAGTTTACCCAATATTTAATACCCATTTTTAGGCTTACGTTGGGAGGCATCAAAGTTGTCTTATGAAGTTAGACAGTTAAATATGAGTGTAGTAGCTTGTGGCAGCATACAGAGCACGTAATATACCAGTATTGATAAGCTATTGGTTCAGGATTAGTACGGTTGTTGCATGAATCACCGGGTAGACTGGTAGATTATTTTTGATTGCCAAAACACGGTTCAGAAAAACTGATAGAAAACTCACCAAGGCAGATAAAACCAGTGTAATTAGAACGACTGACCTCGCGTTCCGTGTTCCTTTGTTTTTACTCAGCCATTTTCAAAGTTAACGAGTGCGAAGTTTCAGACGTTTACTTATAACTGAAGAACAGTTAGGTCTAGCTGTATGAAATTTTAACAGCAGTTTGAGATACATAAGTTATATGCATAGGCGGGCAAGTTAATGCAAAATATTAGCTTCGTTAACCACTAGTCCGTAAACAAACTTCACACCTCCGTTATCGTTAATCCGTTATTTTCAGCCTTAATTAACGGAAGTTAACAAAGTCCGTTAATTCGTAAACTTTTGCGTGTAATTTACATTTTTTCTTATTCACTCGCTTCTAGAACATGTATTGACGCTGTTGAGCTGATTGTTAGACTCTAGTCGTCTAATAATAAACGCTCCTTGCGGATCCTATTGAATACAACTGATGAGAAGTAGTAGGTGCTTCTGGCTTTGTCCTACCTACTGCAATCAAATGACACCAATTCACTGATCTACAGCATTTTATTGGCAAGCAAATCCAGACAGCACATCAGCTGGAAAAAGATAACAATTTCTCATAAAGATAGCATTAATGTAATTTGACACTCGATATTAGCATTCCTACCGAATTTCAGTATGCCTTTTAACACTCGAATTATGCGATTATTCCAGATAAAATTGACGCAGTTCACCTACACTACAAATAGTCGCTAACTAAAGCTGAAATCTAAACGCTAAAATTACGTATAGACCAAAATCTGCAAAGGCGACAACAAGCGTACGAGCTCTATCTACACTACAAACATTTCATCATCATTTTGCCAAACTCTGAAATTATAAACTTAGCTCGGCGGCCAACCCAGGAAAGGAAGAAAAAAGGGAGAAGTAAAATGAGCTAAGCGAAATTTAAAGGTTGTCAAAGTGATGGACGAGACCTCGATTATAAATACAGTACGGAATGACCATCCCAGGTGCGAAAAATAAGGTTGCAAACACAATATGTGGCTAATTGGAAATTTAAGACACTTGTTGAGAAAACGGATACACTATTTAGGTCACTTAAAGCAATAATTGGTTTTGTATATATACCAGCGCCGACACTGATTGTAAGGAAATATTTATTGCTGTGGTAGTCTTTTGTATTTTGAAAGTTACATTTTACAGTCTAATCTAATTTCAAGGTAAAATTAAGTTCAAATGCACTATAACGAAGCTGCGATCGGAAAATTTTTGGAAATCGTGATCAGCGATAATTAATAGACCTTTGAGGCTGCAGCTTATTATTTGCCTCAAAAAAGAGCTCCTTTCTTCGCTCGCTTCTATAAAACTCGTGCTAATACGGAACAAATGTTACCAGTGCAAATTGGTTTGTACCGGTACGATGAATGAATGGTGCAAGATATTAACGATAAAAACCTTAACGGAAGTTAACACAACTTAACGGAAATTTATTTAGTCCGTTAACAGAACTTACGGTAAGTTAATTTAGTCCGTTAACATGAAAAAACTTTTTAACGCATTAACGAGTTAATGAAAAAGTTAGCTTCGTTATTAACGGATTAACGATTGACGGACTTGTGCCCACCTATGGTTATATCTTATATGTTTGTGCCAAATTTCGAGGTAGTAAGTTACATGACTTCAGTTTTAGGACGCGAAAACTACCTCGAAAGTTGGTGTAAAAACAAAAAAGTGGTCTTATTCAAAAACGGCTTAAATGCAGCAAAAAATAGTTTACAGGGTTATTAAATGTCTTTAAGATACGGTACTCTTTTATCGCTACCAACGTATTTTTGGCCACGATGATTTTTTTTCTTTCTAAATCTTGTGCTTGCTTCCTCTCCTAAATCACGAAACACCGAAATCTAATTTTAGGTAAAGTAGTTAAGCTGCAAACGCAATTTTGTGTCCCAAAATTTTTTGGGGTCACTCCTCCAGAAACCCCCAATATGTGGCCCCCAAAATTAATTGTTCAAGCTAGGGAAATTTTTTTTTATATCAGTAGGTGTTTAAGCAGCAAATGTTTTGACATAGTTTGGGGGTACCATCCCCCTAGGGACCCCCAAATGGACTCCCCAAAAATCAATTTTTTGAACGGCTCAAGCTATAGGACATTAGTTTTTTTTTTTATATCAGCAGATGTTTAAAAGACAAATATTTTGACATGGTTTGAGAAGGCCACCCCTCTGAAAACCGTCCAAAATGATACCTCAAAAATCAATTTTTTTGTATGTAGTAAGCTAGAGAGCTAATTTTTTTTCTGATGTTTGAAGAATGGATAACTTGCGGTGCGGTGTAGCGTGAACTTAGTTGTGTTTGGATGCGGTGTGGTGCAGCATGTGGACAAGGTTTGCGAACACAGCGCAGCATGCGGATGCATTTTTTGGTAACCACGCCATCTCTAATACTAATAGAGTAATCTACAAAAACGCCAAAATTAAACGCCGTTCCGCTCTCGTGAAAAATTTGTGCGAACATGCCAGAAAATATTTCTTACTTTTTTTTGCTCATATAAGGAATACCGGTGAAGAGTAGAAGACGAAAAAAAGGTCTTCCGATACTTTAAAATTCAATTGGCAGAACCGTTTAATAATTTTTTTCTAGAACAACTTGAAATAAAACCAACGCTATAGCAAATCAAAACTGTATTTCAACAAATTCCACTAATTGTTCTAAATCTTTTTTTTATCTCCTACTGCACCAGAAGAAATATCAAATATAATTAAATCACAGAGCTGGACAGTGGCGGATTTAGGGGGGGGGATGGGGGGGATGCATCCCCCCCCACCAGCCTAAAAGTAACGATTTTGGCTAAAAAACCAGCCTCTATTTCGAATAATTCGGCTCCATTTCGGGATGCATCCCCCCCCCCACCAGCCTAAACGTAAAGAATCCGGCAGAAAAATCAGTCTCAATTTTGGTGAAGACCTTTTTTTTTTTTTTTTTTTGGAGACCACCTGATTTTGGGCGAAAAAAACGTTTGAATTTCCGATTTCGGCCGAAAAATCACTCTCAATTTTGGTGAAGACCTTTTTTTTTTATTTTGGAGAGCACCTGATTTTGGGCGAAAAAAACGTTTGAATTTCCGATTTCGGCCTAAAAATCACTCTCAATTTCGGTGAAGACATCCGAATTTTTGAGGTTTTGTGCTTAAAATCCCCCCCCACCAAAATTTTCTAGATCCGCCACTGGAGCTGGACAGCGCTGTTTCGAGCTTTTAGCTCTCATCGGCAGCCCTCAGCTATCTTAGGACGTCAAGATGTTGCAGTTTATAATTAAATCCTTAATAATAACAAAGCAACACAAACATGAAGACGTGGATGTGAAATTCATTAAACTGTCTCATGCTATCGTCTCTCCAATATTATGTAAAATCCTTAATTTATGCACAGGGTTGGAAATATCGATTAGTAATTAATCGATACTACATTCTTTGATTTTCTGCTATCGATTATTATCGAAGATGCTTTTCTTTCAATTTTTTCTCTCGATTATCGCCTTTTCTATGCTTTTTGCGTACATTTTATCAATTAGTAGAATCTTTAAACTTTACTTTTGTTCTTGTTGAGTCTGCCTAAGCTAACATCGTTTTGTTTCTCGTATGCTATATTGCTCTTTATAATTTTATCCTAAAAGTGTATTTTTTATCCTTGATAGTACCGGTGATAATAGTGTTTCCACTCACAAGTTTCATTCAATGGTCAATACGGAAAAGATTTTAGTGCATCCTTATGAAAAATAGAATAAAAATTTTTGTTCGCATTTCGGCATCGATTACCAATTTTTGCTTTTTGTTTCTTTACTTTACTCTTTGCTTTTTGTGTGAACTATTGATTCGTCTTTGCTTTTAAACAGCATCGACTTCCAACCCTGTTTACAGGGGTGCCGAAACCCGGGGGGATGGGGGGAATATATCCCTCCAAAAATTTGACTGTATACCACCCAACAATTTGAGGATGGTCTTCATCTGCATCCCATCCAATAATTTGACTCTGGTGTGCATCTGAGCGCAAATCTGTACTTGAATTTGGGGAAAAAAGTGTTCCATTTCTGGTGAAGACCTTTTTTTTTGGTCTTCACCTAAATTGCTTACCTGAAAAAAGTCTTGGTCGAGGTTCATCCCCCCAATGTTGAAAATAGGGCAAAATTAGGGTAAAATTGCAAATTATTCCCTCTAATGCTCAACAAAGATTTGCACCACTGCCTGCTTATGCATAGTTAATAGAAAATTTCCTGATAACTTGAAAATTGCAGATGTTGTTCCAATTTACAAGCGTGGTGTAATCCATTGGAATGTTCTAAATATAGGCCTATATCACTCCTCTCAAACTTAAGTAAAATCCAGAGGTTG
The DNA here is from genome assembly GCA_963965965.1 of Trididemnum nubilum. Taxonomy (NCBI): domain Eukaryota; kingdom Metazoa; phylum Chordata; class Ascidiacea; order Aplousobranchia; family Didemnidae; genus Trididemnum; species Trididemnum nubilum. The sequence goes on along the minus strand of OZ014482.1, from coordinate 33,355,561 downwards.
GCAGTAACTAGTTACTTTTTTGTAACTGTAACTTAGTTACTTTTCAAAAAAAGTAACGAAAGTGGAAACTAGCTACTATTTGGAGACATTAAAAAGTTACTAGTTACAGTTACTTTTAGCTTTGGTCCTAGTAAAAAAGATTTTGGGTTAATGAAACACTTCTATGTAATCCCTGCTGGCGCTACGAATTACGGATTTTTTTTATTGTGCACTAAAGTGGCAACCCTAGCCATGCTGTGAAAAAATATTAGAACGTTTTCAAATTAAAGACCTCCTTTTAACGATCTAGTAAGTTACGGTATATCAAATAATAATAAGAATACAAGAGTTTCTATCATCATTAGTACCAGCAAAACAGATAGATGACAATTCCTTTGCTGATGCAGCGCTAAAAAAACTGTTCGTCCAGTAAAATACTTCTTTGCCCTCGAGCGCTGCAGCTGAAAGGCTTTTCAGCACGTGCAAAGACATTTTGAAACCCAAACGTTCTGGTACGATAAACATTTTGAGATGCTGCTTGTTTTATTGAAAGGCAATTAAATGAAGTGCATCAATGTGTTACGTTGTGTATTTTTGTTTTAGCAACAGAAACAATAAGCCATAAGCAGCTTGTGCAGAGGTGTGACGTATGGTTCTAATTGTAAATAATGTAGTTAACTCCGTAAATTATAGAAAAACACACGCCACAATAAACTGTAAATAAAAATATATTTTATTGCACTAATCTCTAACTAACCGAAATAAAATAAATGTAAGCGATTTAACTATAAAGATCAACAAAATACTTGATTTGAAATTGAACTGAAAACGTCTACGTTGATGAATAATAAGTTGCTGTTGTTGCTTGTTGTTGTTGCTTGTTCCAAAACCAAAAGAGAACAAAAAATAGTTTCCTGCGTCTGAGTTCGGACAGCGAGAAAAAGGCAAATGTCACGCCACCAATCAGCGCATGCTGTAAGCAACCTTCTTGCAAACACCACCAGCGACGCGAAGTCACATGATTAGCATCACAAGCCGGTTGAACAGAACAAGGCTTCGATTCTAGGCGAGGTGACACCCGTCACAGAGGCACCGCATAAAAATTAGGAAATGAATCGAGAAACAAGATCTGTTAATACCGGTACAAAATACAAAACCAACATTTTTGATACTTAATTCATACCGGTAACTAGATGGGAGCTTGCTGAGAAGCATTCTCAGTAAACGACCGACGCATGTTGAACTATGAGATTCTCAAAACAAAAAAAAACTTTCGCTTTCCCGTTAAAAAATTAATTAGAAACATTTTCTGGAAAAAGGGAATTTGGAATTTCAAACATTGTCAATAAACCAGGGTGTCGAACCGTTTCAAATAACGGTTCGGGTTCAGGTTTAGCTCCTGCTCAAAATATTTTAGCGGTTCAAGTTTGGTTCGGGTTCACTTGAGCGCCATTTTCGAGGTTCAGGTTTGGTTCAGGTTTACTCAAGTAAAATATTACTGGTTCAGGTTCGGTTCGGGTTCATTGACTTAAAATTTAACAGTCGTTACTCGTTTCGTCCAGAAAAAAAAAGAGAAATTGCTGATCCTGTTGATGATCACCACTGCTCTAGCGTGTACCAGCGCCAGCGGCATCCGGATATGGAAAAATATATTCTTACTTTTGTTAGGCGTTCAGGTTCGGTTTGGGTTCACTTGAGCAGAATTTTGAGGGTTCAGGTTTGGTTCAGGTTCACTGAAGTAAAATTTTGCTGGTTCAGGTTCGGTTCGGGTTCACCAAAATGAAACGGTTCATTCGGGTTTACGGTTCGGGTTCAGGTTCGATTCGACACCCTGCAATATACTGTGTTTAATTGAAAACATAGTGACTGATAATATTACAAAGACATCCGATCCAAGCCTAAGCCGTTGGAACTATGTCAAAATATTTGTCTCTTAGACAACTGCTTATATCAAAAACTTATACCTTAGCTTGAGCCTTTTAAAAAATTGAATTTTGGGGGTACCATTTGGCAGAGGTGGGCACAGCGCCGCTGTTTTTTTAATAGCGGAAGCGGAAGCGCCGCTGCTTTTTTCTGCTAACAGCGAAAAGCGGCAGCGCCGCTATATTTGAGGCCCAGTAGCGAACAGCGCTTCAGCGCTTCTGTGAAAGCAATAAATCTGCCGCTTCCGCTACTGCAAAAAAACTTTAAAGAACATTCTTTTAAACTGCAATTAAGAAATGTAAACAATAAAATAAAGCTTTTGTCTTCGATTCTTTTAATCCGTAATGACACTTGTTGCTCTGAATCCAAAACGACAAAATAGTTCTGTTTTTCTCACGTTATCACTTAACAGTTTTCGTCGCTGTCCTCGTTAATCCTGATTGACAGCCACAAGCACTGGTTGCTCTCGTTATTGGTAATCAAAAGACAAAGTTTTAATTATGCATTGTAAAGGAACTTGCGAACAATTTATTGAACTATAATTGCTTGGCTGCTTGCATGTGTGCTATTATAATGACGGTATACTTTTGTGATTACATTTGGTTTGTAACTTCAGAAAAAAAAAAAATTGTTTTGTTTTGTTAAGTAGCGGCAGCGCCGCTGTTTTTGAACCCATTAGCGGCAGCGGAAGCGCCGCTGCTTTTGTAAATCAAGCAGCGGTAGCGGCAGCGCCGCTGCTTTAAACGTCAAATAGCGGCAGCGGTAGCGACGCTACTATTCAAGTAGCGGGTGCCCAGCTCTGCCATTTGGGGTCTGTTGGGGGTGGTAGGCTACCTGCAAACTATGTCAAAATATTTGGCGGTTAAATACCTGCTGGTACCAAGAAAACTGACACCCAAGATTAAGCTGTTCAAAAAATTGATTTTTGGGGGTCCATATGCTAGATTTCCGGGGGCTGGGGGGGGGGTAGCCTCAAACTATGTCGAAATATTTCTCTGTAAAATATCTACTGTTATCAAAAAACACTGGCTTCCAAAGTTAAGTTGTTTAAAAAATTGATTTTGGGGGGTTCCTCAGGGGGGAGTGCTGGCACCCTTGAACTATGTCGAAATATTTGTCTGTTAAGTGTCTGTTGAAAAAAAACAAAAAACTGGAACGCTAGCTTGAGCCGTTCCAAAACTTGATTTTTGGGGGTTCCCCAAGGGATACATCCCCAAACTATGTCAAAATATTTGTCTCTTGGATATCTACTCATCAGAGGTGGAGTCCTCAAGGACGTCCTTGGCCTCGAGGACACATTTTGAAGTCCTTGGCCTCGAAGCCTTAAGTCCTCAAAAATTGCCTTGTCCTCGGCTCGAGAACAGCCCTATTTTTGAACCGTTGAAATTTTGTTGGAAAACGCCAGAAACCTCGCGGAAAATCTGCAAAGACCTTTTTTTGGTTTCCTCAAGTAGAGATCACCTGAAAAAAAATTTTTGAAAAGCTTTTTTGCCTGAAAAAAATTTTTGAAGACTTTTTTTTTCAGAGAACACTTGCGTCTGTGTCCTTGGCCTCGAGAGGGTCTGTCCTTGGCCTCGAAATTTTTTTGTGTTCTTGGCCTTGAGCCTTGTGTCCTCGACTCCACCTCTGCTACTGATATCAAACAACACTGGTACCCGAAATTAAACCATTCCAAAAATTGATTTTTGGGGAGTCCATTTTGAGAGGATCCTCGAGAAGGTGGTACCCTCAAACTATGTCAAAATATTGGTCTCTTAAATATCTACTGACACAGACCCGGCGCCACGGGGGGCATACCGGGGCCGTGCCACCCCAACTGACTGCTTGTGCCCCCCAAACGAAAATTGTGCCCCCCAAGCGAGGACTGTGCCCCGAAGAAATTAACAGGCTCGGGGCTTCTGGAGCGCAAATCGAGGCCCAAATTAGGGTTTTTTGTGGACTGACACCAGATTTTGTGACGTTTTTGGGATGAAGACCTTTTTTTTTGGATATCACCTGTTTTTGGCCGGAAAAATCGCTTGAATTTCCGATTTTGGCCGGAAAATCCCTTGCAATTTCAGTGAAGATCTTTTTTTTTTTTTTTGGAGATCACCTGTTTTCGGCCGGAAAAAGCGCTTGAATTATCGATTTCGGCCGGAAAATCCCTTTGAATTTTTGCTCCTTACTTTGTTCATTTGATCCAGACTGGGATAAATTTCTCGTGCCCCCGTGCCCCTCTCGAATTCACACAAAATAAACTTCTCGTGCCCCCCAAAATTTATTTCTGCCCCCCCCTTTCCAATCACGCTATTCTGGCGCCGGGCCTGTACTGACATCAAACAACAAGCTGGCACCCAAACTTAAGCCGTTCAAAAAATTGACTTTTGGGGGGTCCCCGGGGGGTAGCACCCCCGAATTAGGTCAAAGTATTTGTCTGTTAAGTATCTGTTTATAGCAAAAAAAAATGGCATGCTAGCTTGAATCGTTCCAAAAACTGATTATTTAGGGGTCCAAGGGAGGGTGGTACCCCCAAACTATGTCAAAATATTTTTTCTTAACAGAGTTGCCACATCCTGGAAAAGTCCTGGATTTTTTTTGCTTTCCTGGAAAGTCCTTGAATTTTGTTTGTAAGCCTTGGAAAATGTTTATAAAGTTTTTCCGTGATTTAGGCTACCCGGGCAGAATGTGAAGTTTTTTTTTTTTAATAACTGGTACCTTGTAATCATACAAAGCCATTGTAGAAATAATTTGCATTGTGAAGTTCGTTCAAAAAGCTTTATTATAAAGACAGAGCTTATTTGTATGCTGGCACACTAACAAAAAAATTGCTATGCTAGCCCTCTCCCAACCCTAAATTTAACCCAAACTGCAACCCTAGCTCTAACCTTAACGTTAAAATAAGTGCCCATTCCTCTGCTTTTTGCTCTCTTGTTCTTTTTAAGCAGTTCTTACTAGTGCGCTAAAGTGCAAATAAACACTTCCTCTTTAAAATGACAACATTTTCACTTTGCAATGTAGTATGTATAAATTACTGAATATTATTAGGAAGAGTGAATTCATGGACAGTAATTTATTGCAATGCGATACTCTAGTAGCAGTAGCATAGCGGGCTATAGGTCCTCCATTGGCCCGTAGACCAAATTGCACAATAAGAAAAGTTCGACATTTACAGTATCTCGCTATACTTCTGAGGCAGTTTTTTGCAGTAATATGGATAGTAAAGTAATTATTTAAAGCCACTTTTGGTACATGATTTTGAAGAAGGGCTGATATCAGTCAAAAATAAAACCAGTAACAACTAACTAACTAAAAATGGTTAAAAATAAACAATTCGATCGCTTCATGCAAAATGCTTAACGTAGGCTTTGTAAAAAAATTATTAGGGGTCTATTCAGTATTTAATTTTGTTAATTGCCAATTAACTCTCTCAAATCTCGTTTCATTAGCCCCTCTTCCCAAAGTACGTCGTTATCTAGCGTTATAAAATACAGACGATTTGGATTAATACTTCGGAGTTTTTTCAAAGGAGGTGCCTCTTTGCACTCTAGCGTGCGAATGAGCTCTGCTTATTGAGAACAAAAGAGCAAAAGTGGGTGCTCATTTGCTCAAATACTCTTTTATTTTTTAAATTATTATCGTTAGTGGTTGGTTGGTGTTTAGATTTTGAGATTGGGTTAGGATTAACGTTAGGGTTAGAGCTAGGATTACAGTTTGGGTTAAGTTTAAGGTTGGGGTTAGGGCTAGGATAGAGTTTTTTATTTGCACCCCGGTGTGCAAATAAGCTCTGTTTTTTTCAAATGATAGGATTTTATAGTTAACTGGCTGGAAATAAAGCTAGAATTGAAGTTTTACCATTACCCATCACCAGAGCTCGACCGATATATCTAACGGCCTGTTGATATATTTTTGCCGATATTAGGGCCAAACCGGTATATCGTATCGACTATCTACCGCCGATAAAATATATTCGTTTAGCGCAATTACCTTAAACTGTTTATTTTTAAGAGCAAGCACGAGTATTCTTGTGTTCTCTTTGCTTAGTATGACTTGCGTTTGCAATAGTCTTTCTTTGGAGAAGGATGAGTGAAGCTTTTACTATCAAGTTAAGTGAAAAATGTAAACAAAATTTGGTAGTTTGTGAGTAATGTATTGGTATCGGCCTGAAAAAGTCATATCGATTGAGCTCTAGTTATCAAGCGCATACTCTGGCCCATTTATACATCCAGTTTAATATTGTTTTTTCAGTGCTAATTTCTATGCCACGTTTTAAAAGCAATAATCTTTACCAAACAAGGCCTAAAATTAAGTTATAATTGCAAAAAAATTGCAAAATCTTCTAGGCTAGGGTTTTGCCCCCAGACCCCCGATGGCCTTTTGCGTCTAGGGGTTCCACCCCCATACCAAAACGCTTAACCCTCCCGTAGCAAATTTCTGGCTTTGCACTTGGCTAGTGGTCAGTACTAAGAATGCAAATGCGTTACATCAAAAATTTTCTTTGATCACAAGTACAAAAGAGTAGGTGCATGAAAGAGTAGTCTCATAGTCAAAATACTTTTAAGTCCTGTAAAAAAAAAACTTAAACAGTCCTGGAAAATGACCTAAAAAAGTCCTGGAATTTGATTTTGCAGTTTCTGTGGCAACCCTGTCTTAAATATCTCCTGATATCAAAAAAAAACTAGCGCCCTAGCTCAAACCGTTAAAAAAAATGATTTTTGGGGCCCCATTTTGGGGAGGTTTCTGGCGGAGTCGCCCCAAAAAATGCAACTTTTTAATGCCCGATTCGTCGGCAAGTTTGTTTCTACCTTCGGTCGATTAGAAGGATGTCTACCTCGCTGGAAAATACAAACAGACAAAATACTTGATTAATAAAGCAAGAAAAAGATGAGTGAAAGAATCTCTACCAACCCAGTGGCGTCGCTAGGGAGGGAGGCGGGCCGCCCCGCAGTAGCGTAGCCAGGGGGGCGGGCTATAGCCTCCCCCATTGGCCTGTCAACCAAAATGCAGAATAAGAAAAATACCACGTTTTTAGCTCTTCTGAGACTGTTTTTTGTGCTGGAATTGACTAAAAAGCGATTTAAAGCATGTTTTAAACATAGACTCAGGGGAGGGCTAATTTGTCAAAAATAAAAGTCACAAATCAATGAAAACTTTGAAAAATGCCCAAAAATAAGCAATCAAATTTGATCGCTTATGTAAAAATGCCAAACATAGGTTTTATCAACCAATGTATTATAAACTCAGGTATAAGGGGAGGAGGGGGGCTATTCAGTATTAGTTAATTACCCATCACTTCTCTCCAATATCTTTCCATTAGCCCCCCAATTATTTTTCTTTATAAAATATAAACGAAATAGATTACTCCGTGTGAGTTTTATTCATAGGTGGGCAAGTTAATGCAAAACGTTAGCTTCGTTAACCACTAGTCCGTTAACAAACTTCTCACCTCCGTTAACGTTATAATCCGTTATTTTCAGCTTCAATTAACGGAAGTTAACAAACAAAGTCCGGAATCAGTTAACATTTTGCGTGTAATTTACATCTCTTTTTATTCACTCGCTTCTAGAACACGTATTGACGCTGTTGAGCTGATTCTAAGGAAAATCTATTGCTATGGTGGTCTTTTTGTGTTTTGGAAGTTACATTTTACAGTCTAATCTAATTTCAAGGTAAAATTAAGTTCAAATGCACTAACGAAGCTGCGATTGGAAAATCTTTAGAAATCGTGATCAGCGATAATTAACAGACCTGTGAGGCTGCAGGTTATTATTTACCTCAAAAAAGAGCTCCTTTCTTTGCTTTCTTCTATAAAACTTGTGCTAATACGGAACAAGTGTTACCAGTGCAAACTGGTTTGTACCAGTACGATGAATGAATGGTGCAAGATATTAACGACAAAAACCTTAACGGAAGTTAACAGAACTTAACAGAAGTTACTTTAGTTCGTTAACAGCACTTATCGGAAGTTAATTTAGTCCGTTAACACGAAAAAACTTTTTAACGGATTAACGGGTAAATGAAAAAGTGAGCTTCGTTAGAACGGATTAACGGACTAGTGCCCACCTATGGTTTTATTGAATAACAGAATTTTATGATTTACCAGCATGTACACCAGAGATGGAAACCGGCACCGGTCGGGTCGAGATTCTTCGACCGCCCGGTCAAGCCGGTTGAAAAACCGGTCGAATTCTCTTTTCTGGCAACTAAAAGACATCTAAGTAAGTACCAACCGAAATATACTGATATATTTTATCATAAATTAAAGTTTTTATAAAAAAAAACAGTGTTATTAACAAACCACACCTTTCGAAAACACTTGTTGAATGGTTTCAAGCTGTGACTAATATGCTGTGACCATTAAGACACGCACATCCAGGGACTTATTTAGGGTGGGAGTATTGTGCCATGCCTCCCGACTTTGGGCCACGGCACAAAGCAAAAAAGTGCAAAATATACGTTAAAATCGCGTAATCAGATTCTAATAAACCATGTATGTGGAAGAAGCTTGCGCTACCTGGCATTTTAGAATCATTTTAATTAGCTTAAGAGAAGAAGTGGCACAGATTTCAGATTTTTTAGTGCAAGCTAAAATCTTGCCGCTTTGAAAAGCTTGTTTCAACTTTAAATTTACCACACTTTACACTGGGGAAGAACGATATAGTTCTTATTTTTTTATATCTTAACTAGCCATGGTTTGTTCTGAAGTAGCAGCATTTCTACAAACTGCTGGGGCACATTATATTTTGAATGTTTTCTAGCCAATGTCGTAACAGTTGAGTGTTTTCAATGAAAATAACGGACGCGTTGCGTTCATCGGGATAGTTATTCATAACCACTTCGTACTACCGATGAGTTTATTTATTGGTTTGACGTTTTGCTTCCCAAACCGGGAAGCTTCTTCAGAACAATTTTCGGCAGTGCTGCCTTTGCAGTTACAAAAAGATAAATGAGAAAAAACTAACAGCAAAAGATTGGTAACAGTAAAAACATACGAACATCACAATACTTGTACTATTATACCCAAAAACATTAAAATGATGAAACAATAACATTATTTAATATTGAAAAATTATGTCACTAACAGCTTGAAAAAAATTAATAATATGCGTAACAACTAGTTGCTTCACTAACAGTTTGAGAACGTATGAAAAGAATTTATAGCAAAACATTTTATACTGGAAAAGGTTTTTAGCTTTACAGAGATTTATATTAATTGTTCCGTCCGTATATAAATCTCTGTGGAGCTAAAAACCTTTTCCAGTACATAATGTATTGCGATAGATCCTTTTCATACTTTCTCAAACTGTTAGTGAAGCAGCCTAGTTGTTATGAATACTCGAAATATTAATTTTTTTCACGCTGTTAGTGACATAATTTTTCAATATTATATAAATAAATAATGTTATTGTTTCATCATTTTAATGTTTTTGGGTATAATAGTTCAAGTATTGTGATGTTCATATGTTTTTTACTGTTACCAATCTTTTGCTGTTATTTTTTTCTCATTTATCTTTTTGTAACTGCAAAGGCAGCACAGCCAAAAAAAGCTTTGTGTTTGCTGCTCGGCAAATTGCAAATAATCTGTCACCAATAGCTAAAAAATTGTTACTCTATTTTTGGCCTTTTGCAAAATATCATTAGAAAGAACGTCTAATTATTTAGCTTGTGCCCTCGAGTTCTTTTTATGCTTATTTTGTGCACGTTTTGTGCTGCTCAAAACAGGTCATTCAAACCGAAACTTAACCAAAAAAGGTCTTAAAATTGAGTCATTTTTATAAAAAACGCAAAAGTTTTTTTGCTTTTTTTTTTCTGAGACCCCCGTCCAAAGTCACAAATTTTAACACCACACCCATACCCCCCTTTTGAAAACTTTTCTTTAGATATATTGAACAGTGAACAAAAATCTTCTGTAAAAAAACCGGTTGACCGGGCCGGTCACAAACCGGTCGACCGGCCGGTCAACCGGCGATGATTTTGAAATTAACCGGTTGGGTCGGGTCGAGAAAATCCTGACCGGTTCCATCTCTGATGTACACAAAAAAACTACAATGGTAGTCTATCATTAGCCACCTCCCACACAGCCCATTAATGCAACCAGCTGAATCATGTTACGCTGCCAATTTCTATGCTACGTTTCAAAAACTTAATTTTTTTTGATTAAAATAGCCCTAAAATTAAGCTATTTTTGCAAAATTTTCGAGCGCTAGGGGCTCCGCCTCCAGACCCTCGTGCCACCGGCGGCTGGGGGCTTTACCCCCATTGGCCTCCGGCAGCTGAGGGCTTCGCCCCCAGACCCCCAAATTAGCTCCCCCTCATTGCGAATTTCTGGCTACGCGCCTGCCGCCCCCGGTGTCACCATTTTGTTGAGACACCATGTTATCGAATGAAACCATATTTCCACTGATTTGTGGTGTAAATCGTTTTTCCGTCTTTGTTTGCACCAAAACCCAACCAATTTAGCGGCGAAGAGCTTTTTCTTTTTGTTTTGGACTTCACATATTTCTGGGCCGAAAACCCACTAATTTGATAGCAATGACCTTTTTTTTTGGACTTCACCTATTTTTGGACCGAAAAGGGGTGACACCACAAAATCCCGCCCCGAGTGTCACCATCCCTAGCAACGCCGCTGTACCAACCATTGCCAAACGAAACAAATGGCAAACTGAAAGACGAAACGTCGCAGTGGGCGACATGGTGTATGTGGCTAATGATACAAATTCGAATGCCGTAGGACAGTTGGAAAAGGTTATCAATGTATACCCTGACAGCAAAGGGCTAGTTAGATCTGTGCGCTTACGCGTGAAAGACAATGAACTAGTACGGCCAAGTCGCCAAACTGAAGCTGTTTTTGCGCGATGAAAGAAGTTCCAAAGACAAAACCTAATAATTACATAACCTATGGATGGTCTCACATGCGACGCGACACCGAACATAAAATTTTTTTTTGTATTCACGTTTGATTCATAAACTAATGCACAAGCGACGCGACACTAAACATTCCACAACATGTTGCACGGCACCGAACATATCAATTTGTGTGGTGAATTTTGCCTCTGATCAAAGAATGATTAACAGGCATATTTTAGCCGCCTGGATGATAAAAAAAATGCTGTTGCTCGATTTTTTCGCTTTCTGTTCATCCAATCATTAGTCAATTTAATTTATTAAAACTGAGTCTACTTGTGTTAACACATTACTAAACAATCATTGCTCTATAAAAACCGATGTATTAAGGGCCGCAAAGCTGGCAAAAAGAAGAAAATTGAAAACTCTTCAATAACTTATTTACTGTATATCTTACATTCGTTCGGTATTAAATATTGCGTGGTGCAGTAATGTTTTTTCTATTATTGTTTTTCTCTCATTCGATATTATGTGTAATATCTACGATCAACTTCTGTCAATGTGTTGTGTTGAAAATCTAGTAGCTAAATTGCAAATGGCATGAGTGTACTAACTGCAGTATTGTACAAAATGTATAATATGTTTTTGTTTTCCTGCAAAAGTTACTGGAAATAAAAGTGTAATTTTGTTTTTAATGTTGTGATCAGCTATCTGTGTTAGTTAAGTAATTTCAAAAAGAAAATATAACCGTCTGGGACCATATTCAACTTAAATTTTAAGTTAAAATAATAACTCTGTAATGCCTTGTCGTTGCGATCAAGGTTTGTGCTGTTAAATACTTGGTTTATTGTTGCAATGTCTAATTTTGCTTATTCTTTCTTCATTGCCCGCTTTTCCGTGAGGGTTGCAGGGGCAGCAGCTCGAGATTAAGCCGCCACACCTCACGTTTCTACCGTAATCTGCATAGGCGGGCAAGTTAATGCAAAACGTTAGCTTCGTTAACCACTAGTCCGTTAACAAACTTCGCACCTCCGTTAACGTTAATCCGTTAGTTTCAGCCTTAATTAACGGAAGCTAATAAAGTCCGTTAATTCGTAAATATTTTGCGCGTAATTTACATTTCTTTATATCACTCGCTTCTAGAACACGTATTGATGTTGTTGAGCTGATTGTAAGGAAATATTTATTGCTATGGTGGTCTTTTTGTGTTTTGGAAGTTACACTTTACAGTCTAATCTAATTTCAAGATAAAAATAAGTTCAAATACACTAACGAAGCTGCAATCGGAAAATCTTTAGAAATTGTGAACAGCGATAATTAACAGACCTATGAGTCTGCAGCTTATTATTTCCCACTAAAAAAGAGCTCCTTTCTTCTATAAAAATCGTGCTAATACACAACAAGAGTTAACGGTGCAAACTGGTTTGTTCCGGTACGATAAATGAATGGTGCCAGATATGAACGATAAAAACTTTAACGGAAGTTAATTTAGTCCGTTAACATGGAAAACTTTTTAACGGATTAACGAGTTAATGAAAAAGTTAACTTCGTTATTAACGGACTTGTGCCCACCTATGGTAATCTGTATTTGGTATAAAAGCAGTATTTGCTTTTATACAATAATTCTTTGATTTGTGATATTCCTACTGTTATCTGTAGTACTAGTTGAAGTATGATTAACTTCAGAGGTAGGCAAAGCGCGCGTTGCGGAATAAAGCCTTTAAAATTTGTTGCGCTTTAATTGCGTTGCGCTTTCAAACTTTTTTTCGGTTAAAAGCGCAATTCTATTCATTGAACTTAGTTTTGCTGCATTTCGATCGTAATGTTGATAAATGTCAGGCTTGTTTAGCAAATTATTTACTCTTATTCAGTCTAAAATTGCAAAAAACGCAGTACTTGCATTGTGTTGTGAAATTTCGATTGCGGAAGTTAGGTTGCGCTTTAACTTGGTACGAAAATGCCGTTCCGCTTCAACTGAATCAAAAAGATCATTGCGGAAGTTGCGCTGCGCTTCAGAAAGCAAAAAAAATTAAATTGCGCATTTGTGCTGCGCTTTTACTGGTTGAAAAATCGTTACGCTTTTGATAAAATGTTATTTGTGCCCACCTCTCACTAACTTATGCAAGTTCTGCACAAATCATTACGTGTTTTACTGTGCTAATATCAAAAACAGAATGAATGTTCGTTCATTTTCATTTTTCAATATTACAAGAATATAGTGTATCAATATATGCACCCTTAATTTTTTGTCACGTATTGTTTACATTTTTAATTACGGTACAATACTTAATTTTAAGTGTTGTCTAATGCAGTTTTTCACAGCAGCCACCTACCGCTAGCAAGCAAAAAGCTTCGGCAGACGGACTACTCGCTAATGACGTCATCGCCTTTTTCAAAACAACGCGAGAGGCCTTGTTGTTTCGGTGGCCACGTTCAAGCCCCTCCTCTTAGCAAAATCCTGGTTGCGCTTCTGATCGCATTTGCTGCTGCAGACAGATTTTTCAAGCTATTATATGGGCCAGATACAAAACGAGCTAAGCAACGCTACCAGCCTCATACGTCTTTGTTTTTTCAGACATGAATGTAAAATTGTGAAAATTAGTTTTTAGCGCAAAACTTCAATTTCTTTTAATGCCCAATCCGCTTTCGACTAGTGCCCTCTCACTTCGGCTGCTCTGGCGACGGCACTGCCCACACCTAACTTGGGCCCCAGGGCACTCCACCACGTAAATCCAGCACTGGAGAGGTGATAAAAGCAGAGGGCTGTTGATGAGCGCTCACAACAATTTGAAACAGCGTTATGTCGACTAACTTCCTTTATCGAACAAAAATCAAGCTCACAGTACGAGGAAGCACAAACATCGCACGTCTTGGCAAAATGACCTTTGAATTATTATCTCATCACGCAATAACTTAAAATTTATGTAGCTTTCACGGCAAACCAAAATTAAAAACATATCACAGTAATAAAACAGTAAAAATTAAAATCTATAAAACCTAACAGTCTGTTTCACCGTAAACGGGATCATCAGGGTAAATTAAACCAATTTAAAAAGTATACGTTTAAAATCTAAACTTTAAAGCTTAAAACCTCAAAATTTGAGAACTGAATCAAAACTTCCCAAGCAAGCAGTAGAGCTGCACTAAACTGGCAATAATTTGAACAAACCAAGCGGTTATTACAGTATTAAAACATTAAAAATACCATTTACGGGTGAAACAAACTGTTGAGTTTAATATTTGCTCAAATCTTCGTTATCGAGCACTTTTTTGAAACCTTGATATCAACTACAGACTTATAAAGCAATATAATATGCTAATAACAGTAGTACAGAACTTGAAATGAGTAAATGACAGTAGGATCAATGAAACAATATAAACTTCTCTGTCTGGGACTACGACAGGAGTTTTTTTCACGCTGAAATGAAGTTAGCATTAGCTTTAAGTTATATTAAAAGATATAACATTGAACACTACACACAGCATAAGCACTATAACTTTGCATTTGATCGTATTCAAACCGACAAACATCGAGAAAATGTTGAATTTCATCCCCCTATGAGCCCGATTGCTAATTACGGAGTGTACCCAATACATATGAATCGTTTGGAACAACAAGTTTAGTAGAAATCTTGACCTATAACAGGAGGATAATTTTATGAAGTCGCAGTCTATAAACGCCTAGTTTCTTTCATGATATTACGTACTGTATGTTCTGAAATAAAAATCTTTTATCTTGTCTTCTGTTGTTTTCGACAAATGTACTACTCTGATAACTGCCAGGCTTGTGCTACACAGCAAGGCATATATTGCAGCTCCAGCTGTAGTAACACACTTAGTGCAAGAAACAACTGCTTTGCTGCAGGGATGTTGAAGCGCCAGTTTTTGAATCGCTTCCGCTTCCACCACCATCACTTCCGCCACTTGATGATATAATTTTGGCTAAAAATTTTTATCCAGATATGTCAAAACTGAACGGTTTATGTTATCGGTTCTTGAAAGTATAATATGGAATCAAAATATGTGATTGATTGGTTTGTCACTGCAAGGATTCGGAGCAAAATCGTATCTAGAAATTCGGATTGGAGCGGGCCAAAAGCGAAACGTACAAACGCATGGTCATATGTTTCGAAGCTGACACTAATTTTTCGAACCGTTCAGCCAAAAAATTGAAACAAGCGAATACTTACTGGGGTCTAGGAAAGGACTCCAAGTGCTCGAGGGCTAGTAACGTTTCAATCGCATCTGCTGTAAAGTGCAATTTATTAATCTGTACTTGAGTGCTTTAGGTACCCGGGGCAAAGTCCAAACAATAGCAGATTTTTTTAGACAATTCCGTTTTTTTACGAGGCTTTACTTTAAATTTCTGCGTAGCAACGTACTTTCAAGACTGCAAAACAACAAACCCTGCAAAAACGTTGTGGTTACAGAATTATAGATACCATGTTAAAATAATCGTTATAAGTATAGCAACGACATGTCTTCTTTGCAATAAAACATAACTGTTCGAGTTTATTAAAATGAAATTTAAAGATTAAAAAAATTGTCGGAAATATTTTTGAAGATCATGCCGTGTAAAATGAGATTGTCGTTCCCTACAAAAACAGCATGTATGCGAAAACTCTATCGCCTTGAAATTGAGTCTTTCTATTTCATGACGACATACGTCATCTCATGAAAGAAACAGATCGTTCTTCCTATTTCGTGACGTCACAAAACTATCGTAGTGTGATTGATCACAGTTTCTGCTACAAAAGTTAGTTCCAAACATTATGGATACACTTCGTGAATATGCAGCCCGATTTACACGCCCAAGGTTGTTTTGTGCTTGCAGAAATGTCGAATCACTCTTGCTAAGCTATGGTTGCAACGACATTTTCGGTATTTTCCTTTTTAACAGAGTAAGAAACATTTTTAAAGTATGCAGAGTGGTTCCAGTCATGTAAAATAATATACGGGCTTTGATAACAGTACAGTTCCGAATAATAATACATTATCATCATTAAATCCTGAAATACGTCAGCACCACACCAAAACAAATTCATATTTGAATACGTTGCAAACAATGCCTCTATGTCGTTTTGCCGATTAATTTGATGCAATTTTGAGTCACAGACGGCAATAACACGACTTAAAAACATCAACAATATAATTGTTTAGAAACAGCAAAGAAATCTGTCTTCGAGCTTTTTTACCTGTTGCTAACTATCAACCATTTCAAAAAGGCTCAATTGCACTTGGAAAATTCTATCAAGTTTTTATTCATTCTGGCTCGAATCGAACCCAAATTCAAATTCTTACTCTAAACTATATCGGAATCGAACCCTAACCCAAATATTGACCCTTAAAAAAGCAAATAAAAAGCGTGAAGAATATTCTTCCTTTTGTTTTACTCTTTTTCAACTTAAAATTTTTTCCGTGAAATAGTCACTCCCCATAAAAAGAGGCTTCATTACGTTTTATGAAACCAACCAATTTTAGACGAGCTGTGAGTTGAACATTTCAAGCATTATGTTTTGTTACATTGCAGTCTACTCTTCTCGGCGTGAAAACAACATGCTCGAACCACACTGCCATTGATTGTGTCTCCATATTAACAACTTCACGGTGATTCCAAACGCCGCAGTTCGAATTGTGTCAGAAAAAAAAAAATCGACAGAAAAGAAACTACAAATTGAAGGCCTCAAAATTATTTTTCTTCCATGTACCTTCATTGGAGAAGTAACACCTTTTCGGACGTCGTTTTCACAGGCAAACAAAACTATGCCCTGCATAAAATTGGACAAAACACCTAACAACAAGAAATGCATGGAAAAAGAGTAATTACAACAGAAATCTTCGTTGCATCTTATTGTGTATAACAGCAATACAAACTTGGTACATTTTTAGGCGACAAAATGGTTGCAAATATTTAAACCAGCACACTCGCGCAACAGCTGCGGCGTGGTGCGACGTTGATCAAATGACGCATCTGCGTCTGCAGCTGGTCAACCTCGTTCAAAAACAATTGAGACGCTTTGTGACGTCGACTGCTTTCGTCATCACCGACTACAAGGTCATGACCTTCATCATGAATTACTTCAGCAACCCTCGCGAGGACCCGCCTTACCAAACCCACCACCAGTTCCAAATTGGAGCCGCGATATTCATCTTCGCTCAGTGCGATACGCGACAGATTGGTGACGGCGCTGTCGGGCGTAAATAGGGGCAGCATGCAGAACAAGAGGGTGAGGAAATGCGGCAAACACAACACACACGTCGTCGAACCGCATTCTGCAACAAACAAACACATCAGTAGAAAGGTTACCAGCCATAAAAACTGATTGATAACTCCACAATTTATCCTCCACTCACGAGGAAGCGACAGTGGAGCTTTTGCATAAGACGAATTCCACCGGCTTAAAATATTTTAATCGTTCGTCTTTTTGGCGTTCGTCTGCAGGTGTGAATACCATTTTTCTTGTCTTTGGTTTCAGCCGACCAGGAATCAAACCAGAGTCAACCGTTTTAGTAGCAGACGTTTTATCCACTCGATCACTGATCGATTTTGATTTTGAAAAAGTTGCGATATCGAACTTGCTGCGATGTAGTGCATAATGAACTTGGGTTAGAAAAAAAAGCTTTAGGATAAACACAAGCTTACCGATTCTGAAAACTTCGTTTTGAAATTCACTTTGTTTCCGGTTCGGTTCACAGCAGTTTGGAACTTGTTCGAAGAGTAGCTGAAAGATCTCAGTTTGCTCAATTGTTTCTACCAGTAAGCTGATGGCAATTTGATGCTCGGGCGAAAGGAGGTCAATGTCGCTTTGCTTCGTCGTGGCAAAAAACAAACTGCGACCGCTGTCTTTGTAGGATGAAGCGAAATCACTGAGATGGCAGGCGACATCCTGAAAACGATGAACATGCTCAATGTTCATTGTGTTGCTGACGAACATCAAACTTTGCTAATGAACAACACTACGACATCTATGCTAATGCTATTGGGTTCCAACTTTTTCAATGAGATAAAGGTTGTACTGCAAATAAGAGATTACGGCGCAATTTCAAAATCAATACAAAATCATTTCATTGCTAAGCAACGACACGAAGTATAAATTAATTGACATTAAGATGGCGACAGGATAGTTGCAAAAGACCTAGCAGTCAAGCAACCTTCCTCTTCTGCAGAAAGACAATTCAAGCAAATATTAGTGATGTTTTTAGTTGCTCATTATAAGTAAATTGTGACATTTCGAAAATCTTTAAAACGCGATCAGTCATCAGCATTTCATGTCAACGAAAGCAGTAAACTGGCAATGACTTGAAATGGTACATTGTACAGGGTAACACCCCCCTCCAAAAAAAAACAGTATTCTTAATAGATTTCCACGCAAAACGCCCTCCTTTGGTTGACAAAGGCGTGGTGGGAAAAATATTGTTCCATACACTAGATCTACTGCTACAACCTGGAGAAAAAGAGAAATAATTAACAAAAGATTTTATTCAAATACTTGTGCATAAATTCTCACACTAGATTTAAAAGCGCAGCAAATATATTTCATCTACAAGACATCTTCAGTGCTAAAAAATAAAATCATAAAAACAGTGTGTGGTAATTAACTATGAAATACTAAACCATGAATAAGAAAAACGATGAACTAGGTCTGAAACTAAAGTACAAACTGGCACCATAAACTGTATACTGACACTAGCTATCACAACAGAGATGCAGTAGCAGTAGAACGGGTGAAGTTAACAACTATTGTGGAAAAACATTACGTCAAAAAATCGAAAAAAATACTGCTACAGCCACGCAAGTACAAGGTCAAAGACAAGAAACCTAGGTTAAATTCGCGGCAAAATCATTTTTTGCACAATAATAGTGGCTTAGTCATACGCAGCCAACGTGCCTCAAAAAATCTAGGCGATTACGGTTTGATTGGTCAACAACTATCACAGTGTAACAATCAGAAATTAAGGATTTTGAACGATAAAATGAGTTACGTTTAATAGCAATATGTCGAAGTAGAGCAGTGGTATCACTTTAAAAAAAATTATTTAGCGAGTTAATTTTTTTCCATATAGCTCGAAGCTGACACCATTTGCTGGAAAATGAATTTACGGTTTGACCAACAATCCAACATACTGCGCTGTACAAAACTTACAACTTGCACTATAATTTTAAATATATACTTATGGTACTTTTTGGAGGGTCACCCTATACAATGCAACAAGATCGAGGCTAATGCTAATGTTTGTAGAACGATAGAAGCCAAGACCACGACAACAATTCAAGAAATGAACCAACGTAATGTTGCATCACTAGCATGGTATTAAACGAGGAGTAATCCGAGTTTCATGATGCGCGATCGGGTGTAAAGACATGTTTTATAAGAATCGACTAACCACTGCCTTGCATTTCTAGTCAGTTATCTCGACTACAGGTGAAACTAGAAACATAAACGCAGAAAACTCATATCGTTCACCACAAAACCTACCGTTGGCTTCATATTCTGGGTCGTTTGGAGGGTGAAAACTTGTTTAAACCAAAAATTATATTAATAAATTCTATGAAACGCAGCTACGAAAGTTCAGAAAATCTAACAAAGCTGTACTGTGAAGAATTTTTAAGATTTTATATCTGATTGCAAACGGATTACTGCCACCCAGGTATTTTCGACGGAATTGATGCTTGTGATCCCCAATTTTGTGGCTGATCCCATCTTTTCTTGATGAAATTTTAGACCTATCCACTAACTGATTGCGAATGGATGTTAAATTTGCTTTGATTCCCATATTCAGCAATTTCTACGCTAACTGGCAAAGATTGATAAATCTGGTTTCGAACAACAGCTTGGTAAACAAAGTCACTTACCATCACCACCGTATCAATTCTGGTATGGGAAGGTGCTTTCTGTTTCAACCAATCCAAAGCTTCGGTCGCGAAACTAACAAAATCCTCATCCACTGGCCGAAACACGTTCAAACTTCGAGTTAGGTGGAAGAGTAGAGTCGGCTGTGATGTTTGCTTTCTTAGAAGCAAGTAGCCTCGCGGTTTGCCAGTAGCTGCACAGTAATTCGCTGTAACTTGTTACGAAAAAGGCATAGAGTTCGTAAAATGAATTATTAAGCAATAGATGCTTTTGATCTTAAGACACCTTGCAAAAAAGACAGCAACTGTTGCAAATTGACGTTTTTGGCCACATAACACTGAAATGAAAGAATGCAATTCCCATTTTTATTCCCACAAGAAAGTGTATTTAAAAATACCAAGTTTTTGACGATAATTCAGCCTTCATTGAACGTAATGGGCGTTTCGAACTACGCCATGTTGCTGATGGACTACGCTACACTTAAACAGTAGACTTGGTAAAACTGCGTATTTACTGCGCAATGTGTAGTTGTGCACCGCACCAAATGGCATTTAACCACCCAACTTTTTGACATGGTCTCCATTGATGGGATTGACAGAAAAAATTAATGTATTTTTTGCAATAGCCTTGTCGAGAGCGTTTTTTAAGTAATATCTGTAGCCCCATCTTCGATTACTAAAGCTGAATTGGAACGAGTAACGTGCGCCAGTACAAAATAGTTCGATCATTTTCGAGAATTGTTCAGCTAACTTTTACTCTTAAAATATAAACTATTTATTTCGTTTAAGTTTTGAATACTACACAAATCGTTAGCAAATAAGTTAAAACTCTACCCCTAGCTTCATTCGGAGTAGAATAGTGAAGCTGTCCACTCCTGGGGTGGAAAAATTAGAAGGTACCCATTAGCAGTGACTGGCTGGGGCTGGTAAAGGAAAACACACTTTTTTGAGGAAAACTTTCACATTTCTTTCTAGGTTTTCCAGCCTAGCCGGGGTTTTACGTTGCAGCATTTATAATATCAGTATAATACATCTTTTTCGTCAGGTACTGTAACTGCTCGACTCGAAGACTACAATTAGACCATTTCGCAGCTTCCTGTTTTATGCTACTATGTAATTCGAATTTTATAAAACCTGCAAGGAAATACAATTTGAATTTCAATCATTTCTGCTGCACTGTACTCGTACTCTGGTCCACGGCAAAAAGCTGGTCAGCTTCAACCAAGTAATCAAATGAAATGCACGCACAAACTACTCACTGTTGTCAACACTTTGCATTGCTTCAAGCAGCAACGGTAATGTGATCCAAAACGGTGGGTATTTGAACCGAGCAGGCTCCAACAATAAAACAAGATCATCTTTTGGACAGTAACCTCCTGAGAAAAACAAACGGCTTAATTTGGTCAACGCCACACCAAGATACATCTGCCGGAAAAATTTTTAAATTAGTCATTGAAAAGAAAACCTGCAAGTGACCGAGAATTAATGAAGGAAAGGGAAGTGTCTATTTCGAGTTCCAGGCACTGGAAGAAGGGCAAAAAGTCGAATTCTTTCGAAGTTGTGGTGGCTGCACTAATAGTAATGCTTTGGCAAAAAGGAAGTGTAACTGAAGAAAACTCTTGACAAATTGTACGTTATAGAAGCATATAGACGCCAGAAAGCATTGCGACATCGCTCACGCATGTCCAGGCGAAGCCAAAACCCAAAACAGCATGAAGTTGTATTTAACTGGGACTTCGTGTGAGCGCGTAGAACCTTTGTTTTTTGTTCGCGAATTTTGGCAGATAACGATTAATTTGCTAACAACTAGCCAGCGGTACGGTAAAACCTAAAAAGTTCAAATTTGGACTCAACATAAGCATTAATGAAAGCGTAATGTGTGCCAATTTTGGGGGAACCTAGGTCACGTGATCGTGGGTTGCGACACAAAAAACATAAACCGCGATTTTTGGCTTGAAAATTTATTAATTCGCCTACAACTCAAAAACCACTTGACGCGCAAAGCTGAAATTTGGACACAATGTGGGTGTTTGGGGGCGCCCGGTCACGTGACCAAAATGTTACACGCCGAAAATGAGCAGAAAGTGGACGATTTTGAAGCGATATATCTCGGTAAATACCAATTTTAGTGGAAAATGGTTTGTGATTTTTGAGCACACTATCAACCGCCTTTCGTTTGGTTATGTTCGTTTACCCCAACCTGAATATTATTTTTCTATTTTTTTTCTTTTTTCCTACTTTTATTTCTTTTTCTTCTACGGCTATCTACTGTACATTCAAACCGCTAAACGCACTGTATTCAAAGTTTGAGCGATTGAAGATATTAGGGAGGACTAGTGCAGGAATGAAATCGAGGGTGCTACATTAGGGGATCCTTCTCAATCAGGTCCTCCAAAATTTTGAAGTTTTAAACCGCTGCAACAAGATGGATCAAATTTTCGGCGTGAGTAAGATCCTAAAAATAAACTAAACCTAACAAAAATTGAGGGTTCCACAATGGCGGGTTTCCTCCTAAAAGGGCTCTCTAAAATTCAAACTTTTTAACCTAAAAGCTAGACACATGAATTCTTGAAGTAAATATAAGGGAAAGAGAAAACTTGAAAAAATTTTGGTATCCTAAAATTGGGTTTTCCCCCTCAAACGGGGCAGTCGAAACTGGAACTTTTTAACCACTCATGCTAGGCACACGAAATTTTCAGTGTAGGTAAATATGAAAGAAGATAAAATTTGACAAAATTTGTGGTAATAAAATGGGGGGTTCCCTTGAAAAGAGGCGAGGCAGATGTATCAAATTTTCGGAATGGGTAGATATAAATAAACTAATCCTAACAAAAAAGGGGTTCAAAAATGAGGAGTTACCACCAAATGGGGCCTTCCAAAATTCAAAGCTTTTAACCTTTTGAGCTGGAAACATGAAGGGTTTAAGGTAAGCAAATATAAAAGATAAAATTTGACCAAACTTTGGGGGTACTAAAATGGGGGGTTTCCCCCGAAATGGGGCCTCAAAAATTCAAACTTTTTAACCACTGATGCTAGACACATGAAATTTACAGCGTAGACCAATACAAAGAGATAAAATTTCACAAAATTTGGGGTACCAAATTTTTGAACTTTTGAACCGTTAGACCAAGATGGATTGGATTTTCAGAATGGGTATATATTAAAAAGTAAAGTAAATTTAACAACTAAACAGAATCATACTCTAAATACACAAAACAGCATCAAAAACATTATCATAAACAAAAATAATAATTTGTGATCGAATACAGGAAAAAAAATTCAAACACAATCTAACATCGACACATTCAAATTAGAGGTCCCTAGATATCGCTTGCAATGTTATACTTATGTTGAGCTTAATGTTGTTTTTTTTTTCCGAAACTGTCACTGTGACATTGAAAAAGCGTACTTTTTCTTATCAAGGTTTTTGAAGAATTTAAGTAAGGAAGTTTTAGTGCAAAATAATGGATTTAATAATTATAACACGTGTTTCGAAATTAGGGTTCCTCCCTCTACCGCTTGTAACATGAAAATTTACGAAGCTTTCTTCATTAGACTTTTTTGTAGTTCATTGACGTAAGTTTCTGCTAAGCTATTTTTGATTTCAAATTTCATTCACTTTCATGTCAAGTAGCTGAGTTAGATAAACCCACAAGCTAATGGTTTAGAGAACATTAGATGAATTGATAAACAATAAAAGCCTGAAATGTCGGTGCATTCTTAGCACCTCTCTCCTTCTGAGCTAAATCTTTGCAAAAGTGTGCTGGGTAGTCATTTCGAAAAATCGCGTTAATTAAAGGGTGTATAGAAAACTGCGATGGTTTACCAAGTATTCTAATCGATCTGTGACAACTTGTGAGTGAAGCATTAACTAGGGAAAATAAAATTTGATTCTCCACCTTTTTTGGAATTAGGAAGGTTATGTGGCAAAAACATGAACGATTTAGTAAAAAACTTTAAAAAATGTCTGTTTTAAATTTTCATAATTTTAGCACTTTTTTTCAAATTTTAGTTTATGTTGTTGAGGAGGGGGCTTTAATTTCGAAACAATTGGTTTACCAATACCATATGCTGCATTGCGATGCGAAAGAGCGTTTTTAGAATCATACATGGCTGTAAGTTTGGTTGATGTAAAGACATTTTGCTTGTGAGTCGCTGGAATTTTTAAAGACCGCTTTATGATACTGAGACTTTGAGCGCGCGCGCGTAGGACCTTTGTTTTTACTCGGCCATTTTGATAGATAAGCAGCAAAATTTATTGACTTGCTCATAACTAAAAACGGTTGAACATAGAAAGTTAAATTTTGTATGCCGATTTTGAGGAACCTAGGTCACGTGATCGTGGTTTAGTGAGACCAAATTTGAGAAAAAACTGCCATTTCTGTCTCGAAAATTTATTAATTTGCTTTTAACTATTAATCTGCTGAACGAGGAACTTTGAAATTCAAACACAGCTTGGGTGTGGATAGACTGTATGCGCACCAAGTTTGGAGGCGCCCAATCACGTGAACGCGATTTCAGAGGAAAAAGTGGACAATTTTAAGCCGGTATATCTCGGTAACAACGGATATTAATGAACAAAAGTTTGTAGTTTTTGAACATAATACTTACGACCTTGATCATGGTTATATTCATTTATTCGGCCTAGGATAAAATTTTTTCTTTTTTTTTCTTCTATCACTACCTACTTTTAAACCACAAAATAAATATCAAAAAGTACTGGAGCCCGCCTAAAATTGGGGGTGCTACGATGGGGGTCCCCCCCAAACGGGCCCTCTAAAATTCAAACTTTTTTGTCTTTAAAGCTAGACCAATGAAATTTTTAATCCTCCTTAAATATAAGGGAAAAATAAAATCTGACAAAATTTGGGGGTACCAAAATAAGTGGGTCTCCCTCAAACGACGCCATCAAAATATAAACTTTTTAAGCTAGACACATGAAATTTTCGGGGTAGGCAAACATAAACAAACGTAAAATTTGAAAAAATTTGGGAGTACAAAAATGAGGGGGTACCCTTTAACGGGGCCGCCAAAATTCTAATTTTTTAACCACTCATGTTAGACTGATAAAATTTTCAGAACAGGAAAATATAAGTAAAAGGTATATCATATGCCAAAATTTGGAGGTACCACAATGGGAGGCCCCCTCCTCAAACGAAAACGCCAAAATGAAAACTTTTTAATTGTCTAAACTAGACACATGAAGTTTTTGAGGATAGACAAATGTGAAAAAAAGATAAAATTTGACAAAATTTTGGGGTACCACAATAGGGATGTCCTCCTTAAACGGCACTGCCAAAATTAATAGTTTTTATCCACTTAAGTGAGACGCATGTAATTTTCAGGATAGATAAATATAACAGAAAGTTATAATATGAAAAAATTTGGGGCTACCAAAATGGGAGTACCTCAATTAGGTCCACAAAAATTCAAACTTTTCAACCATCTAAGCAAGGCATAAGAAAGATTCAGAATAGAAAAGAAAGATAAAAGTGAAATTTTCAACATAGGAAAGCAGATAACATGAAAAATTTTGGGGAAGCCGTACTATAGGAATCCTCCAATCATGTTGACACCTTCCCCGATTAACTACAAAAGCTAAACAATTTAAATCTATTGGATAGGTTAATGTGAATCAAAAGATTAAAGGTAACAAAATTTGGAGGACCACACTGAGGAGACCATGCTAAATGGGCTCTGTAAGCTAATCGCATTCTAATTTTTCAGTGTATAACTTATGTAAGCATTATGGTTTGCCAATTGTTGTCCTAAAATTTACTAAATCGATCGTTTTATGCTGGAAGCTTCTTCTCTATGCCGTCATTTTGATACCCTTATCCGTCAACACGGTTGTACATGGACTATAATTTGTATCTTTTATCTGAACAGAGGACACATAACCCATCAAAGTTACAGCAGATAAGACCCATTAGTTGATGGCAAGAATAGCTTGCTAAGAGTCGATAATACTTTTGCGTTAATTTACTGGTATTCTATAGTTTTTAGTACAGTACTTAACTAATTAATCGTGTTTTTAATTATGCAAAATAGTTACGGGAATTTAACGCAAAATTTTGAAAGCCGTTAATCACAAACCTGATCAAGTTAATGGAACATTATGAAATTCGAAAGCAGAGTATTTCAGATCTGACTATCAACAACCATAAACACGCTTAACGCAATTGTAAAGTACTTTAGTTCAGTAAAGTTAGATACCTTCGCGAAGTCCCCGGATATCGCTTGCGATGTCACTCACATTCCAGTTTCAAATAAAGTGAAAAACTGTTTGAGAACTCGTAAAAAGTACTGAGATTTGGCGTTGTATTGTAAACTGTTATGTAATCTTTTTGATTGACGTTACTCAATTATTTTCATGGTAACTTCAAGAGGTTTAAATTTTGAACTCGAATAACTACAAAGCGATTTAAGTTAGTGAAACAAAATTTGAAAGGGGTGCATTTAAATTATTGATCTGATTATCAACGAACACATTTTTTACAAATTCATTTAAAGCAATCGGATCACTATTTTAAAGTTTAAAAAAGTTCAGTTAAAGTTGGATAATGCCGCCAAGTTCCCACATATTGCTTGAGATGTCATGTTCTAATTGTTGTATTTTTCACTTAACATACCAGTACTCTTCAAAATCATTTTCCCAAATAACCTAATTCTTCGTAACTTTTTCACAGTCCTAGATGCAGATTGCAGAACCACATTTCTAGAGATGGGTCAAAACAAAAGAGGTGTTTATTGAATAGGATGAGCTTATCTCACTTTGCAACTCTGCAGTGAAACCACTTTTAAACCAGATACAGCACAGTTCAACTTAAAACACTTGGGAACATTGCAACAACAATTTTAAATTTTTCGGCAACTTACCCACAGGTGCAAAATGACCAGTTCCTGTTTGACCGAGAACTTTTCTTCCAAATGAAACAATGAGTGCCTGCTCAACAGATCGACAAGATTCCTTAATTACTTCCCTGGAACATACACACGTTAGAATAAAAAAGCAAGTAACAAAAAATTTCTAAAAGTGGATTGGTGGTGCAGAACTTAAGCATTGCTTTAATCAAAATGTTGATTTTTTCGTAGCAGCTTTTTGTATGATACTTGTCTAGAAGAATCGTCAGAATGGAGAGCGCAGGAAAAAAGACTATTAACAGGAAAAAGCCGAGCCGTGATTGGCTAGAAAATGACAAATAAGAGAGCGTCATTAGGAATAATCTTTCAGCCAGGAATGAGCAACCTATGCCACCAAGGAATTTCATCCAGCCCGCTATCTTTTAAATCCGCCCTGTGGTACCATGTGACTTCTAGAAATCCGAAGCCACCTCATTTTCTGGAGAAAACCTGTTCTTTGGTCTTCACCAATAATTTGGCCCAAAAAATACCTAAAATTTGGAGCTGACCTCATCTCAGAGATTGTGGTGGCTGGTGGAACCTTGCTGAGTCTGCATGTGGCCTGCGAAGGCAAAAAGGTTGCCAACCTTGCTATATACACACAAATTCTTTTTGTCAGCAAATTTAATGACAATGGCTTTGAGAGCAAATAGATGGAAAGGAGAGCGGCCTTGGGCAAGAATAGAGGATCTACTGTCATCATAATCTTGAGCTCAAGCAGGATTTTGTAAAAGATGAAGTCCCATAGCCAAATCAGAAGAGACTGGGTATTAGGCTGGGTGGAAGATTTGCACGAACTGGAAGTAAGAAAGTAAGCGCAGAAAGTAAGCGTTTTTAGTACGAAGAGCAGGAGCGGATGGATTTGGGAATAAGCTGTTTAATCCTTTCCTGCAGCCTTTAGGAGATACGGCCTACATACCAACTGTCGCAGTGGCATGAGAAGTTGCTTGTAGCAGTGGCAGAGTCACGTTGCTTTTTTTGTAAAGCATGCAGTACATCCTTGTTGATAGCGGAAAGAAGCTCGTTGGTTGAGCAAATATCACATGGTTCCACAACGGAAAAGCACTGTTAGGAAGCAGATTTTACTTGTTTTTTAAACCTGCTTTGCTTTTTCCTATAAATGCTATCTTTTTTCTGTGCTCTCCTGTCTCCATTCTGATGATTCTTCTTGACAAGCGATAGACGAAAAGCTTTGAAGAAATGAACATTTTGATTAAAGCAAAGAAAAACAATTCCATGGTTGTACAAACCGAGATTAACTGTTAGAGCAATTTGACTGCCGTGATGAGCACTGAACACATTATGAGAGATTCTGCAGAAGCTCAGTTACTGTTCACTGACCTAAGACAAGTAGATTCTATACTTAATACAAAAAACCTACCTAATCACAGCAACACAAAAAATCCCAATTTACATACAAATTTCACTTCCGAAAATTAATCTAAGCAATCGTATATAATAGCAGCTCAATAAGACTACATTTTAAAAGTTTAAGCAATACAAGAAGTGAATTTACATCATTTTCAACTTCTTCCCAAAGTTATGGCTGAGCCATCCTCCGGCCTTTTGAAGAACAATGAACATCTAAAAGCTTAAAGCTTCAGAAAATTTTTGTGTTAGGAAATTGCACTAAATTTCAACTCTACCCTGATGAAATCACCAAGAACCTCATTTAATTCTACATTCAAGATTTTCTATTACCCTTGCGAATTGTTTTGACATAATAACATGGCGGCAAACTCGATTGATTTTTATTCAAGTTCAGCTATTCTAGCAAGTCCAAGTTAGAGTTCTTTAATTTTTTCGAGTTCAAGTTTGGCAAAAATATCATATTTTTCAAGTTCAGACTGACAAAAATACTAAGTCTAACTTCTGACATAATCGCTCTCTATTTGTATACATACTATTTTTCCAGATCGCCAAAACATAAACAACAATCTCAATTTACACAGCATCAGTAACAATAGACATCCTCAAGTGCATAAACTATACTTACAAATTAAAAGGTAGCATGCGGAAACTACACTATCATATGCTACCTGAGAGTCTCAAGTGAAAGATGCTCATCTGCATAAACAAGAGAGGAGTCGAGTTGGTTACATTTTGCGATACAAGATAACTGTTGTATGTGCAAGCCATTTACTTTAATTTCTTCCAGAGAAGTGCAGCATTCCAACATATCTTCATGATACCATCGCCAAACACCTTTCCATACTTTTCCTACATTCATCGACCAAATGTCAATTATTTTCTTATGGCCAAGTGGCCCTCTCATTGTGTGTCACAGAAGAACTCATATCACATCCACACAGAGCATAAAGCAGGGCTGAGCAAACTTTTTAGTGCAAGGGCTGCATTTCCAAAATTACATTATTCAAAGGTCCACACAATTTTAAGTAAAAGAATCAATATACGAAATAGCTAAAATAAAAGGTTCAATAAGCAGAGCAATTTCTTCATTATTAATTGAAAGTTAAAACTTTACTTGAATCATATCTATCTAAAGAAAACATAGTAAATTCGAAACTGATTACGTAACTCTTTAATATCAAAACAAGGTCAATGAGAATGATGCATCCAAACACTGCAAGCGCAAGCAGGATTTTGCTTAGGGGAAGGGAGGATTAACCACAAGCCAAAATTTTTTAGTTCTAAAAATGTCATTATAACGTGGCATGCTGAGCAAACTAATGTTATTCAAATGCCATACATACAGTACTTCGCTGGGCAATTTCAGAAATTTTTGGGCAAAAAATTACCAATTTAATGCCATTTGGAACATATTTCGAATGTTTGTAAAGTTCAAGTTCAAGTTCAAGTTCGATTTATTATTTGTCGCTTAGATGCAATAAAATACACACTATACATAAAAATAATTTGCAAAAGCAAAACAAAAATAACTTTTTTCACGACCGGAGACTGGAAGGGACCTGTTACAGTCATCTAGTCAAACAGCCCCCGATTATGCACCTTTTTGCTCATAAGAGCTTTAGGCTTACGAGTATTGGAAGTTATTGTTATCAGAGAGATATGATGAGACAATTCTAGTAAAAATTCTAGTTAAATATTGTTAAGAAGAACTGCTTAGAATCAGATTTAAACTTAGAGAATGAGGAATTTTTGATGTTGTGGGGAATAGAATTCCAGGTTTTGACACCCTGGTATAAAAAAGATTGCTGCAGTTTTGTAGTTTTCATCAATGGAATAGTAAACATGAGGGAAGAGGAACAGCGGGTAGGGCGGGAATGTCTGACATTGGACTTTGAGAAGTATTGGTTTAGGTTATATGGATGTTGTTTATGGTATAAATTATACATTATTTTACCAACTTCATAAAGGTAAAGTTTGTTCAGTTTCAAGACCTTTAGATTGGTATATGAAGAGTTTGCACTGGAATTCCATTTTGTTTGGGTAACAATTTTAACGGCTTTGTTTTGTAGAATAGAAATTTTGTGGAGATAAGATTTATAGGTAGAACCCCATATGGGAATTGCATAGAGAAGGTGAGGATAAATTAATGCATGATAGAGTTGCAATAAAATTTCTTTGGGGAAATAGCATTTAAGTTTATTAAGTATACCTACTGCGCAGGCGATTTTACGCTCAACAAATTTGAGATGAATGTCAAATTTAAGGTTTTCGTCAATCCATAGTCCCAAGTACTTGACATTGCTATTTACAGCTATTGGAAGACCATCACATACTATTTTTGGTTTTTGTGTGGCAGTCTTAGCTCCTGGAGTTATAACTAAAGCACTAGATTTTGTAGCGTTAATTGTTAGCTTTCATCCAACCATTAGCTATTTCGACTTCGCGATTCATTAAGCTTTCTAAATCTTTTTCTTTTGAAGCTTTTACATATAGACAAGTGTCATCAGCGTATAGCACCGGAGAAAAGTCAAAAATGTTGAACATATCGTTAATATAAATAGAGAAAAGTATAGGACCGAGATTTGATCCCTGAGGAACACCAAATTGCATTGTTTTAGTTGTGGAAAAGCTCCCATTAATATACACAAACTGTTTACGTTCAGTGAGGTAAGATTTGAGCAGGTTATATACTACACCACGAACACCATAATGATGTAACTTTCTTAAGAGTATATCATGCGAAACCGTATCAAACGCCTTCCTTAAATCCAAAAATATTAATCCAGTAAATTTTTTTTTGTTCATATGGTTATTTATTTTGCTCATGATATCCAGCATAGCATGTGTAGTAGATAAGTTTTGTCGAAAACCATATTGGTTAGGGTGAATGATATTATTTTTCTCAAAAAAATTTGAAAGACGGGTATAGATGAGTTTTTCTAGGATTTTTGAAAAGTTTGATAGCAATGATATAGGTCGGTAGTTATTAATATCGGTTTTAGGTCCAGCTTTAAAGATTGGAATTATTTTGGCTGTTTTTAGACAGTCAGGAAAGATACCGAATTCAAAAGATAAATGAAAAAGATAGGTTAGATATGGTGTAAGTACATTACATGCTATGCGAATAAAGTATGAGTCAATATTGTCGTGCCCTGAAGATTTGCGAAGACGCAGAGAGTGTATGATATTGAACACTTCGCTATGCCTAGGTGGTTGAAGAAACATTGATGAGGCCACTTTTTGGTTCAGATATTTTGAAAACGAGTTGTTATCATTAGTTGGAATTTTGTCGGCCAGGTTTTTACCGACTGATACGAAATGTTCATTGAGTTTTTCAGCGATTGAGAAACTTTCATTTGTATCTTGACCATCAATTTTTAAGAGATCTATTTTCGATTTGTTAGTTCGGGATTGGTTTGTAGGTAGCGCAGATCTAATTAGTTCCCAGGTTTTGCGAGGATTATTCAGATTTCTCCCAAATTCTTGTCTGTAGTAAATTTTCTTAGATGCGGTTTTTACTTTAGTTAGTGTGTTTAAGTACTTCTTGTAAAACCTTTTCTGGATCTCGGTGCCTGCTAAAAAATGGCTCTTGTACAATTTACGTTTGTGATGAACAGAAATTAAAATGCCTTTTGTAATCCAAGGCTTTGACTGTAATTTTTGCTGTTTACGTGACAGCTTTTTAAGAGGCGCGTGGATTTCAATTGTGTTTGCAATCAACGCAACGAATTCTGCAAACAGCTGATTAAAATTGTCAGGTGTAGCGCTGTAGATTTGCAAATTAAAAGCTTGCAAGTTTAATTCTAGTTGGCGGCAAAATTCCTCCGAGTTGAATTTGCTTTTATCTCTGCGGTAGATTTTTATGTTATTTTTCAGGGGTTTGTTGAAATTCATAGTAAGGGAAAATATGACAAAATGGTCGCTTATATCCGTTTGGATTATGCCTGGCAATATAATATTTGAGTCATTAGTTATAATGTTATCTATGATGGTTTTCGAGTTCTCTGTTACGCGTGTGGGAATTGTTATTGTGGGAAATGCGCTATTACCTAATATCATATTCAAAAAATCATTTGCAGAAGGGTTGGAAGATTCTGGTGAAATGTTAACATTGAAATCTCCGCAAAGGTAAAAAGTTTGATTAGTTTTTGTGATCTTTATAATGCTTTCGTTTAGGGCTGAAATAAAGTTTTCGTGTTTCGGAGTGGGGTGTCGATAAACTACACCTACGATATTTTTCGCATTGGTTCTTGCATGAGATAATTTTATCCATAGGTTTTCGCAATCGTCATAGTCTATATTAAATATATCAGTAATTTCAAACTGATAAATGGTGGAAACATACATTGCAACTCCGCCAGCTCTCTTTTTAGTAGGGTAATAAATAAATTCATAACCAGGCAAAGATAGATTAGTAATAGGTTGATGTGTGATCCAGGTCTCGGAAATGCAAATTATATCTGGGTGGTTGGGAAGTGATTGAATTAAGTCATAAAAAGAGGGAAAGTTCTTATTTATAGAGCGTATGTTAATGTGAAGAATGAAGAGAGAGTTTGAGGGCTTTGATGTAAATAAAGGACTGTCTGGGTGATAATAATTACATGCAGCAATATTTTGAAATTGATTGGTCAAATTCATATCTTGGTCAAGGGCTGTTTGGTTAGGGCTAATAGACTGCAACAGGTTCCTGTCAAAATCACAATATTTCTGAATAAATTTAGCACAATCCATTTTACAGCAGAAAAACAAAACAAAACCAGGTTAATTATAAGTAAAGAAAAAAGAAAAAAAATTAGGACACAGCTGTTGAGTTTGCGCAACATGCCTATCACTACTAAAAAAAAATATTATCAAGATACTGGCAATGCAGCTACAGCGAGGATTAGCTTGGAGGCGGCGCTAAGTTCGCATATAGTAGGCCTACGTGATAGTGGCTGGTTCACAATAGATCGGAAAAACTATAATAAATACAGAAATTATTCAATATTCTGAACTGTTACGCCTCGGAGGATTTGTTCATAAGTAGGTTTGAAGTTAGCAGAGTAAGCTAGCATAAAAATTTAATCGGCATGCACCCTTACATCATCAACAAATAAGCAGTACTCACAGTCGACAATTTTCAAGACAGTCTTTTTATTCTCTTCCTTAGCTTTTTTGTATAAGGGTATTAATTTTTTCTTCTGTCTCTGTAGTTCAATAGGTAAATGTTCTGTAGCGTAAACGTATTTTGTTGTTGGAGGACGTTTTTCATTGTATTCTTTGAGATGTTTTAAGTTTTTAACAAAATTTTGTTTATTGAAAATATCCATAAATTTAACTATTATCGGATGGTTGATTTTGCGTTTGTCGCTGTCGTAAATTGGATGCTGAGGCAGCCTGTGAATGTCGGCCAGTTTTATAGAATTACTATCTTGAATTTGGAGGCCCTCAGCTACGAATTTTCGGAACAGTTTTTCAGTTTGTTGGCGGGTTTCCCAAACGTTTTCAGAGCTTTCCGGAATCCCATGAATCAAATAATTAAATCGTTTGCTGTACAATTCTCTGCTTAGATTTTGCCTTTTAGTCTCGATTCGAATTTCTTCCTTCTCTTGTCTCAATTCGTTAAGTTTGTCTTGAATTTAGGAAATTGTTTGTCTCAGTTTTAATTGCTCAATTTGAACTTCGCCAATTTTGGTTGCATTGCTATCAATCCGTCTGTCAAACGACTTGAACTTGTCTTCCATCTGTTTCATTCTTCTATCAAGGCTGGTGACAGTTTTTAAGATTTCATCAATTTTATCATTAATTGCAGTCATATTTTAAGGTAATCGCTGTCTAGATCAATGAATTTTAACAGTTTCTTATCCGTGTTTGATATTTTATAAACTTGAAAAACCTTCTTGCTAAGATGTATTGTAAGATAAACACTGCTTGCTGCAAATTTGACGATTTGGCTGTTACGTAGTGATAAAGCACTCTTGCGCAATGTTCACAGCTTGTCTTGTATCGAGCTCATCACACACGTCTGCTCTCTACAAAAACTTTACTCAAAACAATTTCAATAAATTTAATTGCTAAGATTTGGAAGCTAGTTGAAGAATTAAATTGACCAGCCCCTTCAAACCTCGTTTACATACAGCTCATGTCCAAAACACGTTTGAGCAGTTGCACTGTAGGGTGGAAAGTGGCTTAGCTAAGGTGGGAGCTAAAGCTCCCATAACCCTCCTGGTTGCGACACTGACTGTCATTAACTAATTAGTTAAAATTAATAGTCAAAGTTGTTTTGCTAATCCTTAAGGCTAGACTGAAAATTTGAGCCTGTGTGAAGTGATCTGTTCTTTCGCTTGTTAATTTTCATTATAGGAAAAGTTAGCTAACAGCTATCTATGGATAATATTGTTAGCTAAAAAAAAAGGAGACTTAAATTGATGCTGATAAAGAAATTATATTTTGTACTTGAGAAGCCAATGAAAACTTAAGCATGAAAAACAAGCCTAGATAACTAAAATAAATACAAAAGCATGTGTCCATAGTGTGGTTGCTATGATGTGCACATTCTGTGGACATAATATTGCAGGAAAAAAATGACAAGAATGAGTTGATATAACATTTAACAGAATTTCTCGGCAGCAGCATTAAAACATTTGACGGGTTGCATGCGGGCTGCAGTTCACCAACCACTGGCATAAAGAGTCTTCAAAACTACTCAAAATCTACTTCCAGATGCATTTTCAACCAAACCCATCCAGAACAGTTGAACATTGAGCAATGGAGTGTTATTTGCAAGGTGGATTGCATGTGCGATAAGTAAATACGACAGGCCAAAATTGCTGTCAAAAAAGAGCATTGAATCACATGCATGCATGATAACGGCAACCAATGTAAAATCACTTAAACATAGTCCTAAACAAAGCCAAATTCATTTCAGGTGAAAAGCTTTTCTGGGAGTAACTACTAAAATAATCAATAATAATTTAGTCATGATGTTTTTGACGTTTGCAAGCCAGAGCTTTTAATAATTAAAGAATTGTGAAAGGATAACTTTTTTGCATTGCTTGTTTTAAGTAGTCGCCGTTCTGGTGTGTCTTCCCTAGGCTTCTGCGCTGGTAGCGTTTAGACCAGATAGCACACAAACGATTAAATACTAAAATAATATTCCATCTGATTAATATGTAGTGTAACAAACTATTTTGTGTTTGCGCTTTTGCTATGGGTTTCAAATGGAATTATACTACAATCTTAAGACCTGATTAAAACTTAAGTAAAATAAACCCTGTTCAGTTTTCCGGCAGCTTATGGCGTTTATACCAGTATTCAAAGCAAGAAAGCATAACAAATTCAGAAATCAGTTTTAATAATTACCAGGATCTATAGCTAAGGCATTAAGAACCATGACAAGGGACGATAAGCCACAATAGGCTGGTTCATCTTGTGTTCTCAGCTGAGGTCCCAACTTAAAATACGCATTCATAAATCCAGCTTCCAAAGCATCCTGCAACAAGCACAAACTTGGTTGATCAAACATTGTCCAACAATTTGTTTGTCAGCGTCACAAGCGACCACTAATTTGGTACAATTTGAATATAATTAGGCATTCAGACAAGATGAGCATCTTTTTTTTTCCTTACCATGTACATGACAGTAGAAAGTCTACAGGAGCGCAGATGATTAAATATCTCCGAATAACATCTCTACAGCACAATACAGGATAAGAGTGGAGCAGTCACAAATTATACTTAAACAAATATAAGTCCATGGATTAGTATCAGACCATCGATCCTTTAAGAAAGTATACTCGATGATTGCTCAGATTTTGCCTGCATAATACCAACTTGATCAATCATACAGTCATATACTGGTACTGTATATGCAGTTAAACAGTGGCGCACCCAGGGGGTTTCAGTGGTCAAACCCCCCGTTTTGGAGCTCAAAAAAACAACAAGGTTTTATTGATATAACGCAGTTTGTAATACTTCGCTGTTTTACTTTTCACTAAATAATCACTTTAGTTGTTGCTAATTAACTTTTAGGCCCATAATTTGATCCTGCACATTATTTATTAACCAATCGAAATTTTTGCATTAGTCTCATGTGTAGTATTGCAAACAGAAACATTGTGTTACTGTTTGCATTTAATATATCTGTGAATATTGAATAATAAGTATATTATACCATACCCGAAAATAAACTTCTGAGCAGAACAAAGCTTGACACTAAAAAAAGACAGACAGCCATTTAGTGAAAAAAGTCGCCCTTGTTTTTAAAAAAAAAAACTACTAAGCCAAATGCACATTTGCAAAAAAATAAAAGAAAACAAATTAAATGTTTAAAGATGAAAGCCATAACAAAATTACATTCGAATGTCAATATTTTTATTCTGCATCCGTATTCAGGAATTTAAAAACAGCTTTTAACAGTGTCGTAACAATCATTTCCAAGTAATTTTTTCTATATTTTTGCATTAACGTTATAGTATTTTAGGTGATTTTTGCAGCATCAATCGTCATAATAACAACTCATTGTCTACTTCAATGTAATCAACCTCAATGTATACTACCGCATTTTAGTTTTTTTTTCATTCCAGCATGGATTCATTAAGAGAGCTGGACGAAAACGTTCAATCTAAAAAGATTTAAGCCAAATATGCATTCTTTCAGCATTTGAACATACTTTGGACTTGATCAGTAAGTGCCTCGGGCCTGATTGGACTAAACAATTCTTTCAAATTTTACCAAATATAAGTAATTTAGCTTTTTCTAATCGCTCTTAAAACGTGCAAAATATTATCCAAATGGTGTGTGTTATAATGGCTATTTTTTTTTGCAAAATTGCAAGAATTGCCCAGCAGTTGGGGGCAAAGTCCCTAGGCCCACTTAGTGGTACCTTGTTCTCTCGCACACAATCTTTACAACTAACAACTTTCAAAATCGTAATTACAGGGTTTCTGAATAAACAAATACTGTAACAAAAAGCAACTATTACTTGAAACCCTGTTTGACTATAATAGCGTGCTTTTTTATTAGAGGGTTAAATAAATTAACTACAATCAGGTTCTGGTTGTTTTTTTTTAAATTAAACCCCACACTTCAAAAATTTCTGGAGGCCCCTGCAGTTATACGCTGCAGCACCTTGGCAGGTCCATGACATTTTGTCGCAATCATTTTGGAGCAGTCTTTTTTGTTACGGCCTATTTTGGTGCAGGCAGTTTTTGGCACTGCTCCTTTTCGATGACCTTTTGACAGTTAAGTAATTAATCCTTTTTTTCTTCTTCTTCATTCCGACAACTTTTAAACCAGTGATTAAGAGTTCCTTAATTCTATGCACATGTGATTTAGTTCTATTTAAAATTGGAAACAGTAAACGCTTTTATGAAATATAATATTATTGTGAAAAGGTGAACTGGTTACCACAACATCCAACAAATTCAAGTTGGTGTTATAAAATGATGAGCAAGCTCTACAAAAAACATTTACAAACAAGATTGGTAAAGTGTCACATAATTGTAAATAATTATCCTTGCCGTGCTATTCTAAGCTGTTTGAATTGTCAACATCTATGAGCATAAGAATTGAATAAGAAAATGCAACAATAAAAGTTTGTGACAAAAACAATAAAAGTCAGATATTGTGGTTACCAGTTCACTCTTTCACAATGACATCTAAAAAACACATTTAATTGGTTACCATTTTAAATAAAATCAAATCAAACAGGGCTACCATGGTTTTTTTCAAAAAAAAAATTCTGACTTTTTTATACATACCAAATTAAACAACTCAAAAGACATATAGACCTAATCATCTGGAATTAAAAACAACCACCACCATTACCACCATTAGTAGATGCGCACCCAGGATTTTGCCAGGGGGGGAGTGTGAACACAAAATTAAAATCTTTTGTTTAAAAAAAAGTCTGTGTTAAGTGGCATACTGAGCAAAGTGGTGCAACTAAGCATATCACAGACAGAGTCTGGGGGCAAAGCTCCCAGCTGCTAATTTTTACGTTTTTTTTTTGGAAAAACTAGCCATTCTAACGTAATTTGGAATGTTATAAAAGCCATTTGAAAGAACTAAATTGCTGAAATCAGAAGTTAATGAGAATATTTAATTGCCCAGCACCTTCAGCTCTCCCCTATCCTTTACTTACAGGTGAATTCTAAAATATGTTTTAACACTTGTATTTTGGGTTCAATTTTCTAGTTGACTTGGCTTAAGGGGAGCTGAAGCCCCCTTAGCCACTCCCCTGGTTGTGCCACTGCCATCACACAATGAAATTTGCTAAATGTCAACATTGCGACTTCAAGAACAACTTACATTGCAAATTTAAATTTAAAAATAAGCATCTTACATTGCGACTTTAAAAACAACTGCTAAAAATTGCTTAAATGAAACAAACTCAAACTTGTTCATGAAAACTATGTTTTTCTGTTTTATTTTGGCATAAGTCACTCATAGATAAATTGTTTTCTTGAGACTGCAGGTACTCATACTCATCATAATAGTAGCCATAGGCTGACAAAGCTCATCGTGTCTTACACTAAGCCTATTTCACAGTAGCTGCATGAAGTACAACGTCTCGTCTAGCCTTCATCTCTTTAACAATTATTTAACATAACTAACATTAGCATCAAGGCGGCTTTGTTTGCTCTAAACAAATGAACAATATTCCTCTTTATTCATGCTAAATGCAATAAGCTGAGACAGCTGAGATAGCTTTCACTATGCAGAACATCGCAGAATTAATTCATCCATGGATGCGCTATTTTGCACTCAGCATAGATCTCTAAAACTTGACCTGACTTACCACAAAAAGGATATAAGAAAATGTATTCAATTGAATAAATCTACCATCTACATTAAGGGTAAAACTTTTTTGAAACACTATATCCCTGTATTATAATTTGATGAACTTTTTTGAAAGATTAACTAAAATCCAACTTTTAAGTTGATTTGATGTAAAAACCTCATGCACAAAATGATTTTAAATAATCAAATTCTTAACTTTTTGACCAGTTCTTGAGGTCACACAAAGCCTTTTTCAATTTTGAACAAAATCCTATGTATAGCATTATTGATGTTTAGAAAATAAACAATGAAGTCAATTGGTCAAATTCATGCCATTTGATAACATAAATCTATGGGGGGGAGGGGAGCGATTGTCCTTGTTTCTGTGAAACACCTGCAACTCCTGCGTTACCTTTATGGAATCCTCACAGCATTGGTTTCATCATGCAATGATGATGAGTGATCTCTTTTCCAGTGCTTTTTAAGCATTTAGAAACAGTGGCATAGGTAGGATTTGGTGGAAGTACGTCTTTTTAGCGCGACCATTTTGTCATGGACCTTTTTGTATCCACCTATTTTATCTCCGCTACTTTTCGGCATAGGTCTTCTTTGTCCCAGACCTTTTCAGGGCCGATTTGGAGCCCTTTGACAGTTTACTTATTTATTCTTTCCTTTTGCTATTTTGCTCAACTATTAAGTAGGTCTGTGGATTTCTCTGACACAATAGAGAGTGACCAACAGTTGTAATTTATTTTCAATAATTTGATTACTGCTTCATGCTTCAATAACATATCTGCATGGTATTTTCTCAGTTTTTTTTTTTGTGGTAAAAATATTTCATTTTACTTTTTGGACCCTGTAAAAAGTTTTTGCGCGAAAAACTGCTTTCAATAAGAACAACAAATCACGCTGCTTTACGTATAGTTTGCACCGCTTTTTGCGTTCACGCTCTAGAATGAACAAGCCTTTACTTTACCATAAGTAGCCAAGTAAATTTGTGTTCATGCAAAATTTTTGACAAAAATAGCAAAATAAAAAAAAATTTCTACAAAATTTTCTGCGTTGAGTATGAAATTGCTCCTAGTTTGTTCCTAGATTTAAAACAAAGTTTATTCTCGTATATTGAAACTGCAAAAAATTTTAATTATAACATCATCTTGTGCGGTTCCGACTATTTTATCATAATGTCATAATAAAAAAAAAGAAAATATTTCGTAGAAAGTTAGCTAATATCTTCGTCTTTCATTTGAGTTTAAAATTAACTGTCTACTACATCTAAAAATATGTTTTTTAAGATTAAAATCAACAGTAACTTGCAGCAGAAAATGTAATTGCTGATTTAGTGGAGAATCCCCGATATTACCCAAAACCACCAGAAACTGGGGAGGAAATATTGGTGATTCAAAGACATTATTTATTCAGTAAACTCTGAAAATATAAGTAAAAAAAATTCTTCTTTTGAACGTCGTGGAGGCTAGACAATAAGAACAAAAATTATTACAAATCAAAATCAAATTTGATGCCAGTTGGTCGAGTGGTAATGCGTTTGTCTCTGGAGCGGTAGGTTTCAAGTTCAAATCTCAGGCCGGTCAAATCAGACACAGTGTTGCCATTGGCTTGCCACATTTCTTCGAAAGGAGCTGTGTTGCTTGGGCGCAATGACGAGGATATGGGTCCCGCCAACTCGTTACACACTTTGGCGTATTACAGCGAGTATAATGAAAGATTTGATTTTGAAGTTATTACAAAAGTCCAACATGCGTCTACTATTTTTTATTATCGTGTCGTGTTTTTTTGTTTCAATTTTTAAACTTGTAATGCATAGACGCTAAAGCATTGTCTTAACGTTTTCCATACCTTTCTTTCATTTTTCATAAGGTAGAGATAAAATCAGAGTCTGAATTTTGCACAGGATCTAAAAATTAAAATGAAATATTTTTTTACCAAAAAAAAAAAAGAAACAACGAATACCATGCAGGTATACTATTGAAGCACACATCAATACTCAAATTATTGAAATCCAATTACAACTGTTGGTCACTCTCTATTGTTTTAAAGAAGTTCCACAGGCCTACTTGAAAGTTGCGCGAAACAACAAAAAAAAAGAATAAATAACTGAACTATCAAAGGGCTTCGAATCAACACCGAAAAGGTCTGGGACGAAAAGGACCAGTGCAAAAAGTGGCGGAGATGACATAGGCGAAGCTGAAAAGGTCTGCGACAAAATGATCACATCGAAAAGTCGTGTACCCGGATTTTGTGGTGGTCGGGGGCAAGCCAGGTCAACTGACCGCTACAAACTGACTGCGAGCCAACAGTTTCGTCATGATTTGATCCCTGATTTTGTCACAGTGATTTCGTCTCAAAGTGAGGGTTTGGGCAAGATGGCTCTGGGGATAGTAAGATATGATTATGATCGCTTTTCTCAGCTAATCGGTGTCATTTGGTTCGATGTCAGTTTGTTCGGGGTCAGTTCGTCACAGTCAGTTATTGTGGACCTGTTAGGGGGAGGGCTTTCTTTTGAAATTAACGTGAAGACCAACCAAAAAAGTATTCACTTTGGAAAAAACGTAATTTGTACCAGATTTACAGTGAAGAGTAAGAACTAAAAAGAATAAAAAGATCTTAAACTCTAAGGAACAGCAATTTTACCGGTTTTGCACTGTATTTGGATTACACACTTTAATACCGCATGCATTGTTTGCCAGTCTACTTCCAAAGGGGTTAGGGCCATCACTGGTTTTTGAGGCAAAATGTTTAGGGTTTTCACATACGGTATTAAAAGCCACATCACGATGCCCACCCACCATGTCTACTCCACTGATTTGAGACCTTTTGGGTATCTATCCACAGCTCATCAAAATCTTCATCACAGAAAAATTGGTGCTAAACCAACAATCTACCCATGGTATGCAGTAAATAAACAAACTTTACCAAATTTAAATGAAGTTTTAGGCACTAGCATAAAAGAAAGCGGCTAGGATGGTACTAGAGTTCCAGCATGCAGTGCATTGCTAATGTTGGAAATCTGTTGAAGGTCACAAAGAGAACTTCCTATTTTGTGTCTCAATGAAGTGACGGAAGATATGTGTAAGGTGGTAGGGATACAGAAATTTCATGTCATCCCTCCAACCGCTTGTGAATCTAAGCTTTTCCACTGCCGGTACTTATCCTTCATAAAGAAGTAATCAATGCTAGGAGAATTGTTTGAGCCATGCAGCTCATTGTCCATGACTACATAAAGAATGTGATCAAATTCATGGTGCTGGCACCTGATTAATTTGGGTATGGATGTCCCATTCTTTGCGATATGACCACCCTTGTTTTTTATCTAGTGTTAACATTTGTCATCCAAGAGTCCCTAGGTCTTTTTGTCGTCCAAGAGACCCTGAAGTCTTTTTGCAATGCTTGCAGCTGTACAATCTTTCAATTGAAGCATAGTCAACTTGATTTTCGTTGATTAATCTTTTAAAACCACAGCTTGATGTTTAATGCCTTATATTTGTTTATCAACAAATTGTAAGCTCAAAGTATCGAGATGAAATGTGCTAATTAAGTGCTGTTTCACTTCAGCTGCTTTCTTGAAAAGGAGCCAAATGCATTTTCTTTGCTGACTAAGGGTTGGTATTTTAATGCCTTTGCCAGAAAACTGATGGCATAGGGATGTCAAGTGATCCAGAAAAAATGAAAATCTACACCCACCTCTTTGGATTTTTTTCAAATTTGGTATGCTGTCAGAGTTAGTCATGCTGATTTCACAAAAATAATTTTGTTCAAAATCGGTTAACAATTGCCAAAGTTACAAGGCTGTAAAAATAGCCATTTTTGTGATCACTCAATCATAGAATTTTGCTATTTTTCTTTAAGGCTGAACTTTCACTGCAGATTTCTCAGGCTTTAGAAAGTTGTAGAACGTCATCTTGACACCAATAATTAACTTGAGTATACTCTGTCATTTGATATGCATTTCACCTTTGTGTGACCTTTACTTTGACCCCAAATTTTAACATAAGTGGTCTTAAAAATCACTCACACGTGACAAATTTTCAAACCTCTATATCTCAAAATGCTCACAAGGTACCATAACGTGTGATATATCATATGAAAGGCCTTGATATGGGTAACTAGAATCAGAAACAAAATTAATGGCTTATTGAGTTTTAAAGCTTGATATTGACAAAATTTAGAAAATTTGATAAAAACAAAATTTATTGATAAAACAAAGGTATAACTTATAAATAATTCATCAAAACAAATTTGCTGACACAACATGTTACTTAAATTAGTTAGTTCATTATGACAAATAAATTATTTCTTGTCTTATCATTTCAAATGTTTTTTATACTGACATTCCAAAAATTTTCATTTTAAATCAAGAAGAGTCTTAAAAAACTAGTAAAGGAGTTTGCTGCACGCTAATCTTCTCTGTATTGTTCTAATCGTGACATGAATCAAAAGTGCTCTATTAAACATGGCACTACCAAACACTATGCGCCTATGATTCTGAAAGTTGTCCATTAGATTATTTTCTTAAAGTGAAATTTATAAAGGCCTGTTGTACCACGCATAGAGAAGCAAAATAGCACAAAATCATTATATATATTTATTTTTTTGCTTCTTTTTTCAAATATACTCGTATATAATTTTGCTTTCTTAACAGCTTTGGCAAACAGCTTTTTTCAACATAAACAATCCCAGAATGAGTATTGAGTCACTGCTATATTACTCTAGAGCAATAGTATACCATCAGGGGCACACCCAGAACTTTTTAAAGGGGGCGGGTTTTAATTTTTCAAAACGCAACCAGAACAATTTTAGTTAATTTATTTCAAACATTACTGAAAATGTATGGTGTTATAGTCAAACAGAGTTTCACGATAATAGTGGCATTTTGTTACAACATTTGTTTATTCAAAAACTCTGTAATAAGATTTTGAAAGTTGTTGGTTGTGAAGATTGTGTGTGAGAGAACGTAACATACCACAATGGGGGCCTGGGGGTG
Organism: Trididemnum nubilum; assembly: GCA_963965965.1. Lineage (NCBI taxonomy): Eukaryota > Metazoa > Chordata > Ascidiacea > Aplousobranchia > Didemnidae > Trididemnum > Trididemnum nubilum. Next base: position 33,311,952 of record OZ014482.1, on the reverse strand, counting down.
AAGCCCCTAGCTGCTAGGCACTTCTTGCAATTTTTTTTTTTTTTTTTGAAAAAACAGCCATCTTAATGCCATTCGAATGACATTTTTAACGTTTTTAACATTTTGAACATGGTGACATGTTTGGGGGCCTGGGGGTGAAGCCTCCAGCCGCTGGGCAATTTTTGCAATTTTTTTTGGAAAAAACAGCCATTTTCACACCATTTGGAAGACATTTTGATCGTTTTTAGAGCAATTAAAAAATATGCTAAATCATTAAGATTTGAAAGAATTTGTTTTTGCCCAGTCCAATCAGCCCCTGCATTCTTACTGATCAAGTTGAAAATACGTTTAAATGCTGAAAGATCACAAATTTGGCTTAAATCTTCTAAGTGAATGATACGTTTTTAAATTCAAAAATTTGTTACTGATACAGAATTTCAAAATAGCTTTTAATAGCGTCGGAGCTTTCATGCACTTAACAAACTCAATTAGAAGAGTAAATTGCTTACTACGCTTGCATGCAATCAATTTAAAATATAAATTAATGTTGTTTTTTTTTTTTTCAGCAAACAAATTGTTTTCTCACACTAGAAAGACATAATATCATTATCGTAAACAATCAATTTGTGGTAAAAACAAAGTTTACATCAATTTATAATGTTTTAAATTGATTGCATGTACGTGAAGGTAGTAACTGTTAGTTACATTTTCTTTTAAAAAGTAAAAACTGTTTTTGCGATTAATCACAACTATGCAAGCTTCATAACTTATACCGGTACATTGTTCTCACTTTACGACTAGGCTACAACATATATATTTCAAAAGTACCAAAAAATATTAGGCATTATCATTGCTTATCATCGTAGTATTCTAGTTGTTCGTGCAGAAAAAAGATAAAGCATTAGCAACTTTACAGCAAAATATTTTTTTGGCAAATCCCAAATTATGCTAAAGTAAACCAACTTAATGCTCATCATTACTTCTTGTCTTCTGATAATACAAAATGCTCACAGCTTTTGTCAAAAATAGTCTTCAAAGTATTCTTTCAGATGACTTATTCTACACACTGCTAGTGCAATCAAGTGTCATCACTCTCTGAGCTGTATATAACTGGCAAGCTGGGAAAAAGTCGAGATGTTGCATTGGAACCAAAAATCTGCATTGACAAAACGCTGTTTTGAACTAAAATTCACAAAAAAAAAGTCGACTTAAGCTATCATTATCTCTGTTATTCTGCTAGATACATCTTAGCTGATTAGCTCAAAAGATGGACTAAGGTTCCATTTATCATATGAAACAAAGCGAAAATCACAAAAAATGGACTTAAATCTTTTTAGAAACAAAGCAGCGATATGGAAGAAGACAAAAATTCATTGAAATCTATTGTAAACAAGATTAAGTCTAAAATCCATTTATACTGGAACAAAATCAAAAAATTTGTACAATATTCGCAATGTGAAATGCACCTTTATTGTTTGAGAATCATACTTGGAATGATTTTATATATACAGTCAAACCTCGGTTTAACGGACAAATGCGGACCACCGACAGTACGTTGTTGGAAAAAGTCCGTTAAACGAAAACGCAGTGTTCCTCACTCTGTTACAAGCTGAACAAGCTGACTGATACGTCTTGTGATGTCACAATGCAAGTAAACAGGGAATCATTATGTCTCTGCGACAACGTAGCACGATTTCTCGTTTCGTCGGCTATTGATTTTCGCTTGTAACAATTACATGTACAACAGTCTATGCTAACGGAACGGTAAAATCCGAAGTCCGTTAAATCCGAAGTCCGTTAAATCGAGGTCCGTTAAATCGAGGGTTGACTGTACTTCACAGTAAGCTTAAAAACAAATTAATTGTGATGGTATTCGTGCAATTTCAAAATATCAACATATGTTTCTGTGACTTAGTGTTATTGGTAACTTATAAAACAAAGCGCAATTTCAAATGAGATGTCACACATTTCTTACTTGCTCTATCGTGAATTATGACATGTTCAGCTAGTCTTCGTGACACTTTTACGCATATGACACTTTTATGCATAAAGCAAAGTGTGAATTGTTTATGTTGTGAAAAAACAATCTCATGCATATAATGCTTCTCTACGTAGACTAATTAAAAAACATTAGGCTAATAAAAAACTTGTGCTATTTTTCGAGTTATAACACAATCATCATTATTGATCATTACTGTGTTCAAACTACAAGAAGCCATTAATTTTATTTCTGATTCTGCTTGCCCTTATCAAGACCTTTCAGATGATATGTCACATGTCATGGTACCTTATGAGCACTTGGAGATATAAAGCTTTGAAAATTCGTCATGCGCAAGTGATTTTGGAGACCACTTACGTTAAAATTAGGGGTCAAAGTAAAGATCACACAAAGGTGAAATGCATACCAAATGACAGGGTATGCTCAAGTTAATTATTGGTGTCAAGATAACTTCTTACAACTTTCTAAAGCTTGAGATATCTACAGTGGAAGTTCAGCTTACAAAAAATAGTAAAATTTTATGATTAAGTGATCACAAAAATGGCTATTTTTACAGCCTTGTAACTTTGGCGATTGTTAACCGATTTTGAACGAAATTATTTTTGTGAAATCAGCATGACTAACTCTGACAGTATATTAAATTCGAAAAAAACCAAAGAGGTCGGTGTAAGGGTCTGGATCACTTGACATGGAATGACCCATAGCCTTGTCATTTGATGAATGAAACTTGCACTAACACTTGTCTAAAGTTAATAATCTTGACTTGTGATATCACCATTACCTTCTTCATAACCTCAAGAAGGTAATAGTGACATCACAAACCAGTATTACTAAATTAAACAAATCACCTCTAATATATGGTGGGTTCTAATGGTGAATTATTCAAAGTGATTTGTGCATGACCTTTTCCGTTAGCTTAACAAAATAAACATCATTTAAGGCACTTGTAAGCAAAAGTTCATTGATTGGAGCAACAAAAAATTAGTTTCGAAAAAAAAAAAAAAAGTCAAATAGTTGTACACTTAAGCTACATACTTTTGTGACACATTTCTGAAGGATATTTTTTCTTACTTTTTCAATAGGCCTATAATCAGATGGGGTAATTTTTGGACAATTTCGAAAAACATTGGAGAATTTTCACTACCTGAGTTAAGCATTTGAGTTAAACTAAATACAGGGTGGGCCAAAAACACGATACCACTTTTTATATTCTAACCATTTTCAAAATTACTAAGACTTTTGTTTCATATTCCTGCTCTTAGGAGAAAGCAGGGAGTCAATATGAATAACGTCATTTACCAGCAAGATGGTGCTCCTCCACATTGCTCAAATGTCTCACTGGATTTCCTCAACGAGTGCTTTCCTGGAGATCGACTCATCTCACGGCGTACGAACAACCCATGGCCTGCCTACTCTCCTGATTTTTCTCCTGCAGACTACTTCCTATGGGGGCACCTGAAGGAGAGGGTGTACTACAACAACCCACAGACCATTGAAGCCCTGAAGACCAACATCTGTCAGGAAATTCGAAGAATCCCTCTAGAGATGTGCGGCAATGTCATCACAAACTTCAATGTGCGTGTTGCAGCTGTACTCCACAGAAGAGGAGCTTGGATTGAACATGTTATCAATTATTGAACGGTGTAACAAACAAGAGACAAAGTGAAAAGACTTTGTTATCAAATTTTAATTGGATATTTTTGTTAAACATCTGTGAAAAAAATTTCTGAATAAATGTTCATTTTTAACATTTGTGTATGGATTAAAAGTGGTACATTTTTTTGGCCCACCCTGTATATTGAATACATAGGACACCTATCCCTCTTCCTGTAAGAAACTAAATGCTTGCTCTGTTAGGTCTATCTAGGCAGAAATTTTAACATTTTCTTGTCCAATAATTACCACTGCATTTGGGATAATTGTTGGACACTATTGGGGTAAAGGTTAGACAGCACTCCATTTGTCAATTTGCATTTATTAAAAAAAACTGAAATATCAAAAATTTGTGCAGCATGAATTAACATAACAACAGCTTACTTATACCACACAAAAGCACATTGCTTGCGACATCAACACATTAATTTACCAGTCCAGTACCTCCATGAAATGTTTTATAGTTTAATTTTAAAAATTATAACCCACCTAGTTTTGTACAAACATGCCAGTTAGAATAGAAGTGTTTTGGTCATGCAATACGTTGAATTGTGAGCAAAATTTTACAAAATCTTCTAGTTTTAACCTTAACTTTATTAAACTATTCTGTGGTGTGATGTTCACAGTTCACAACACACTTTGTAGCATGCAGTATAACACAAATCCACCAATTACACAATGAAAAGAACTTTAAAAAACTTTTCACAAACAAATCAAACAGCAAAACAAAACAAATCTTTATAATCTATAACATTGGTTTTTTCACTTTCTGCCATTTTGGTCTAAGCATGTACTTTCGTGCTATTGCAACTAATTACATAACAAAAACCACTGCTACGCCGTTTATGGAAAATAATCTCTAAGACAACAGTAGTGAGATGTTAAAGTTGTTCAGTAGGTGTGCATAAATTACCTTATTTTTCAACTTATGACAAGGATAATTATTAGACACATTTTACAGGCAACCTGACAAAGCTGTGATTAAGATTCAACCATTATCATGTGATTCAGATCAACTCCTGGTAGGGTTGCCAATAATTTTTTCAATATGATAAAAGTTGTTTTCAATTTTAATACATTACTTTTTTACTTAAATCCATTTTTCATGAAATTTTAACAACTTTGCTTGTCAGATTTTCTCACAGAACAACAAAGAAGAAAAATTCCTACTTTTAGTGATTAATATAATTAATAGAACTTAAGCTTTTATGACGCCAAAGGTCAAATTCACTAAATTTCATGCTTTTTGTCTGTCCAAGAATTACCCACCTTTTAACTGTCCAACAATTACTTAGTCCGACTATACTAGAAACAGAAAATTTCGCCTAATTCTTCCTATTTTCCAGTCAAGAAATGCCATCACAAAATTCCATATTTTTTCCCAACTGCATGGTAACCCTGATCATTGATCACACATGAACAATAATAAGGGAATCGTAATGACCAATTTGAGAGTTGTCAAAATGGAAAAAAAATTGAAATAAATAACTTGTAAACTGTCAAAAGGTAAGATTTAATGCCAAAAAGATCCATAACAAAAAAGAACGGCAGTAAAAAATGTCTGCACCAAAATAGGCCACAATGACAAAGTCTGTATCAAAAAGACATATTCAATGCTCACCGCCTCGGGTCATAGACAAACATTGTGTTGTTTCACTGTGTGAATCAATTCACATGATTTTAGATGCAATATTTTGTCAGAAGTTTAGTGGTACTAAATTACAGGTACCATGCATCACCTTAAATACTTGCTTTCCTTGAGTTGATGAAAAGTCAATGCACAAATTTGGTAAAGTTCTTCTGTAAAAGTTAACCTTGGAACCCATTATTCACAACACATTGGCAGTAACAATCAGACAACATGACTATGTCCCCTGTGAGTCCGAGAGGGTACTAAGTAAAGGTTATCAAATTTCAACTATGCCTAAGGTAATCTATACTTACAGCTTAGCTTATGACATCTAAAATGTGGTATTGATGATGGTGATTTCCTGAACCGTGTTTTGGCATTAAAAAATAATCTACCTGCCTATCTGATAATTCACAAAACTAGTGCATTAATCCTAAACCAAAAGCCCAAATACTGGTATAACACCTTCTCTGCATGGTGTCACAAGCTACTACACTCATATTAAATTGTCTAACTTGATAAAAACAACTTTGCTGCCATTACAGGGGTAATATACAAGCCAATATATGGGCATTCAATATTGGGTAAACAACCACTAGCTTACTTATAGACATGAACCTGGAACCCTCTTAATCATCCGCTACTACCACGTAGGCTATTGCAAATTTGTGTAGTCTAGTTTTCCTACTCTACCGCATACCAGACAGGCTACAGACATTTACGGTAGGACTAAAAGCCCAATGCTTTAGGCCATGACCTGTTCACGAATACTATACCAGTAGGCTACACTGAACTACCGGTAACTCTGTCACTTCTGACTTTGAAATGCAAGCGTTGTACCAATACCATAGGTCTACTGCATACTGGGTGGGTATGTGGCTAGGCTATCTGCCTCTGCTTTGATGCTTATTTCCCACAAACCTGCTTTATCTACTTTTTTTTTGTCTGCCTTTGTTCCACCTTCTCACCAATTGTCCTAAACTTTTCCTAGTCTAGCCTACCAAAACCAAAATCTTTTTTATGGTGTCAAGAAATATGTTCAGGCTGAGAAGCAGAGGACTGCAGATGAGAGCTAAAAGCTCGAAACAGCGCTGTCCAGGTCTGTGAAAACTAAGTTTGTTGTAGCCAAAATAGCCTATTTTTGGATGCTCCAAATTTTGAAAAAATATACTTAAACCGAAGACACCTTTGACTGTTTTAGTAGCCTAAACATATGTATTGTCACAACATGATATTGTCATACCTGTCAACTCTCCCGATTTCGTCGGGAGACTCCCGATTTCGAGGATTTCTCCCGATCACCCGATCTCAGCACAAAATCTTCCGATACCACGATTTAGCTTAACATTTTTTCAGTTTAAAAATGAAACAGTTTTTTGAAAAATTATTTAATTTTGTTCGCGAATATTTGTTTTTTCTGAAAGGCAAAAAATACAGTTCGACCCGGATATTGGTAAAACACGGAATTTAGCTAAATTCCGTGGACTTTTTCAAAACTGTCCACGCAAATACATAGCTTTACTTCAAAATCGTCCATGCGTGAACTCTTTCTAAATAGCTCACGTTTGAACTTTTTCAAAACAGTTCACGCTTGAATTTAGCAGAATTCCGTGGACTTTTTGAAAATAGTCCACGGTTGGACATTTTTAAAAAAGTCCATACTTTAAATTTGCAGAATTCCGTGGACTTTTTCAAAATTGTCCACGGTTGGACTTTTTCAAAATTCTTTTTCAAAATAGTCCACCGTTGGACTTTTCCAAAATAGTTTGGACTTTTTCAAAATTCTTTTTCAAAACTGAGCTAAAATAGTCCACGCTTGAATTTAGCAGAATTCCGTGGACTTTTTCAAAATTGAGCTAAAATAGTCCACGCTTGAATTTAGCAGAATTCCGTGGACTTTTTCAAAATAGTCCACGGTTGGACATTTTTAAAAAAGTCCATACTTTAAATTTGCAGAATTCCGTGGACTTTTTCAAAATAGTCCACGGTTGGACTTTTTTAAAACAGTTTGGACTTTTTCAAAATTCTTTTTCAAAATTGAGCTAAAATAGTCCACGCTTGAGTTTAGCAGAATTCCGTGGACTTTTTCAAAATAGTCCACAGTTGGACTTTTTCAAAATTGTCCACGCAAATATATAGCATTATTCTAAATAGCCCACAGGCTCTTTATTTAGCAGGCTAGAAACAGACGTGCGGAGAAAAAGAGAAGAGCATTGAAGAAAAAAAGTTTGCCCTTGTTGCGTAGTTTTTTTGCGGTCACGCGTATTCGACTGATTTGATTGGACATATTCTTAGCACGAGTGAACCGAGAAAAAAGTCACGCTGATTGGACGAATCGGCAGATTCAAAAAAATGAACAGTAAAAAAAATAGACAAAACTGTCACTTTCCAATCTACCAATAAAAAGTCTATGCTCGGACTTTTTTAAAATTGTGAAATTTTGTAGCCTTTTTGAAATAGTCCACGCAAATACAGAGCTTTATTTTAAATAAGTTAGTCCACGCTTGGACTTTTTGAAAAAAATTCATATTCTGAAAACATGTGTCTTGTGGTGGCTGATTTTTTGACACGTAATAGCTTGCCGCGTAAAAACTGCTTTTCAAGTGTTGTTTTGCTAAAAACTTAGTTAGCTTTTCTATTTTTGTGTCTTAATTGGTTGAACCGAAATGAACTCTTTGATGGATAGCAGTTAGGAAAACTATTGTTTTGCGTTATATTTAGGGGTCTCTGAGTCAATTGTTTTTGCCTTGGTTTCTTTTCTGTATTAAAAATTTATTATATCGAAATTAACAGTATTAGCCAGGGGTGTCAAAACAAGGGGGGATGGGGGATATATCGCCCAATATTTTGGCTGTATCCCCCCCAATAATTTGAATGGGTGTACATCTGAGCGAAAATTGGGGAAAAAAGTGTTTTTTTGATGAAGACCTTTTTTTTTTGGTCTTCACCTGAATTTGGGGAAAAAAAGTGTTCTATATTTGATGAAGACCTTTTTTTGGTCTTCACCTGACTTTGGGGAAAAAAGTGTCCCATTTGCATTTTTTTTGGTCTTCACTAAATTTCCAACCCTGAACAAAATCGTGGCTGAGGTTCATTCCCCCAATGTTGAAAATAGGGCAAAATTGGGGTAAAATTGCAAATTATCCCCCAATGCTCAACAAAGATCGGCACCACTGGTATTAGCTAACGTTGTGCGCGCAGAGCCAGATCCATATTATTAAACATCAGAATTTTTGATACGTAATAGCTGGCTGATTTTTTGACACGTAGGCTAATAGCTTGCCGCGTTAAAACTGCTTTTCAAGTGTTGTTTTGCTAAAATCATAGTTAGCTTTTCTATTTTTGTATCTAAACTGGTTAAACTGAAATAAACTCTTTGATGGATAGCGGGTTGGAAAATTATTGTTTTGCGTTAAATTTAAGGGCTCTGAGTCATTTGTTTTTGCCACGGTTTCTTATTTGAATTTAAAATCTATTATATCGAAGTTAACATAATTAGCTAAGGTTGTGGGTGTTGATCCGAGTTATCGAACATTTTAGAACGGTTGGACTCTTTCAAAAAAGTCCACGATTGGAATTTAGCTAAATTCCGTGGATTTTTTGAAAATTGTTCAAGCAAATACATAGCTTTATTTCAAAATCGTCCAAGTTTAGATTTTTTCAAAATAGTCCACGCTTCAATTTAGCATAATTCTGCAGACTTTTTAAAAATTGTCCACGCACATGTATAGCATTGTTTTAAATAGTCCACGCTTGGACTTTTTCATAATAATTCAACGGCTCACCACCGATGCAGCATTTCTTTAAAAGGAGCTACGTTGCCCGCTTCGGCTTTATACAGCGAGTATATTGAAAGATTTGATTTGATAGCACTACGTAAGCGTTTTACCGCAAACCACTCGATGACCTTTGCTCAGAGTATGTATTATACGTAAGTCAGGTATTTGTTGCCTTGCTTTTTTTTGCTTTAATCGCATTTGTTTGAATTATAAAATGAAGGTTTGTACGTCTGTTTATTAAATCTGAATTTCTTTGCGTTTTATTAAATTTTAATACTTAAAAATATTTATTGCATTTTTTTCGTATCGATATCCTCATCAAAAAATGCCTAAAGAAAAAAGGAAAAAATTTCATGGACAAGAATTTGAAGTTCTTACTTTACACTAACATCGCCTCATAATTTCGCAGAACTTTTCAAATTGCCTACGCTTGGACTTATTCATATTGTCCAGTGTTCACTAAGGTTATGATTTTTTTGTCAGCAAATGCCTGATGTTGGAAGTAATGAACTTTTGGATGTTAATGACGAAAATCACTTTCTTTTTGCTTAACATTACAAAAACCTGCGCAGCCATGCCCCGAAAAAAATCTACGTTTCACTTAAAAAACATATTTAAATTAACCATTAGAACAGAACAAAAATAGCTACGTACAGCTTGTACAAATTTAATCAATAAGCGACTCACCCAATCATACGAATTAAGTTTGTTAATGAAGACAAGTTGCAAGTTTAAGGTAACTTTTCAAACACTATACCCCTAAATATTTGTGATGTTTGAAAGTTTTAAAAAATTTTTCATGATGTTAAATTTTCTTTATTCCGCACTTGCGGAACGTCATTTTTGTACCAAGTTAAAAGGCAACCTAACTTCCGCAATCGAAATTTCTCGACACAATGCAAATACCGCATTTGGGCGATTTTAGACTGAAAAAGAGTAAATAATTTGCTAAAGAAGGCGGCATTTATCAATATTATGATCTAAATAGAGCAAAATTAAGTTCAATGTATAGAATTGCACTTTTAACCAAAAAAATTTTTGAAAGCGCATCGCAATTAAAGAGCAGCGAATTTTAAAGACTTTGGTCGGCAACGCAACTTCCGCAATGTTTCAAAATACAAAATTAAAGCGCAACGCAACTTACGCAATTGCGGAAGTTGCACTTTGCCCACCTCAGATATTTTTTGATTAATAACAAAATATTCTTTAGTAATTAACATTATGTTACTCAATCTTTTTCAGGCTATTGATCCTCAAAGTCAGGGCTTCAAAACCCACCATGGTTATTCGATAGTTTATTTATTCATTTTTATTTATTTATTTATTTATTTGTGCCAAGCGCAAAAGTGCTCATAGAAAACGAAAAACTTTTCCTCACATGCAAAAAAATAAAAGGTTTACATGCATTACTAGTTCTAGATCGCCAGAGAAGAGCAGTAAGCTTCTCCCAAACCATTCACAAGCAAATCAATAAAGCGAGCAACATATTTCGAACGACGAAATCTGCAAGAGTGAAGTAATTAGTGAACAAACACATTGGTAGACCTGTAATAACGATTCATAAAATGGAATAAAAGTTTGCGAACAAGGGCATTAGAGTATCGACATTAGCCTCTGCTTGATATTGACGGACACTGCAATAACGAGAAATATGATGAATACTGTACTACGGTTGGAATCAGAGACACTCGAATACGTCTATAACTTTCATAGGTGTAACAACACCACAGCTGACTGGCATACAAAGTACAACAATGAGCCCGAAATAACAAATTTTTTGTATGAATAAAATACTTATGAAATTTACTGGAAAGTGAATTACCTGTAGCATACAAATAGGCTACTTGACTTGGCGCGCGATATCACAATCATCAGCTAATGTATCAATTAGAAAACACCCAACTATGTTACAGAATCAACAAATTTAATCATTTTTCCATCTAGAGATAGTTTAGGCTTAAGTCCTTGCGGTATTTTACTCCAAACATGCCATATGATTTACTAACGTTAAAGACAATATTACGTGCAACGGCATATTTCAAGCAGACAGCTTGTAGTTCGTTGAGCACTAATATACTAGGACAAAAACAACATAAATCATCAGCATACATAATATGATTAAGCTTGAGATTTCCAACTATACAACGGGCAGTTATCTTATTCAGTTCACTTGAAAAATCGTCCATTTAAACAGCAAAAAGATAGGTACTCAAAACACTATCCTGACTAACACCGCTACTGACATTGAAAAAGTTGGACATACTGTACAATTACCCCATTTTATCATCATAGTTTGGTTAGTAGGCCCATACCAGAAGCGAAGTAAGCGTAAAAAACACCCAGGTACGGATCGGGCCATAACTTGAAAACTAGACAAGCTTGAAATTTCAATATTTCACTACATGGTAAAGCATTTATTTATCTTTCAATATTAATAGCAAAAACAAGTTTGGAATTCATTCCCAAAAGTCAAAGAAATACGCATTTTTAAAGGTGATCAAGTTTCTGAGTTTAAGCACCTACTTAAACAGCCTTTAAAAGTTTAAGCAACAATATACTTAATAAGCCGACTAAGGCGCGTAGCCAGAAATTCGCTATTTGGGGAGCTGTTTTGGGGGTCTGGAGGAGGAGCCCCCATCATACAAAAAATTTTGCATTTTTTTGCAAAAAGACCTTAATTTTAGAGCTATTTTGATAAAAAAAATAATGCTTTCAAAGCGTGGCATAGAAATTGGCAGTGCAAACATGATTCAACTGGTTGCAAAATTGGACTACGTGGAAGGTGGGTAAGGGTAAAATTTTTGTTCTCTTGTTTCCATGCTAGCAAATCATCAAATCCTGTACTACAAAAAAACTCACACAGAGTAATCTATTTCGTCTATATTTTCTAAAGAAAAATAATTATGGGGGGGGGGGGTAATAGAAAAATATTTGATTGAACTTTTTTTTGCTGTAGGTTGGGAACCGCAAGTTGTTCTTTTTTTTTTTTTCTTAAACAATTTACACTAATAAAAAATATATTCTTGCAGTCAGTCTGATTTAAATACTTGTGATTTGCTCATATTATATAAACGAATGATTGTTTTGGATAAAGGGTCAAATTTATTGGGATCTGTTCATGTTAGAGAGTCAAGCACTAAATTATTCCCAAACGTAATAAAATAAAAACCTTTTCATGCAAAACAAGTCGAAACCGGTTATAAAACTGTCTGATAATGGTTTTAGCAATAGAGTTACTAATTAAAGTCAAACCACAAACACGAACAACAATTAGAATTACCGCTAAATAAACGATATGAATTACCAAGCATAGGTTGGTTTTTATACTTAACTGAGTATTTACCAGTATTGCTTATTTATCTATATAAATAAATATTTTGGCGAAAAAACGCTAAATTTAGTCATTTTAGCTGCTAAGTTACATTTGCTCAATCAGAGTTGTAAACGGGCCGACAAGTACGAGCCCGAACACCCGGCCCGAACCCGAAAAGTGATTTAAAGCCATAACCAGGCCAGAAAAAGGCCGAAAATAATTAGGCCAGATCTAAAAATGTGTTTCGCTATTGCTTGTAAGAACTCTACTCGTTGCTGATAAATTGTGACGCAATAAAGATGCAAAGTTATTTTAATTAGCATTAATATAAGCAATGTATATCTCCCTTGAAATAACACCACAGGTGTCAATGCATTTGACTAAGGGGTCATAGCTACATTCAAAGAAAATAGCTTAAGAGAAATAAACTCAGTACACAACAAAGGCACAAAAAGTTTACGGTAATGCTTGCAAAATACTGACATCGAACTGTGATAACATTCTCAAGGGCTAAATGAAAATAACATGCTTTTAAACGTTTGTTGAAAAGGGATAAAGTTTCAATTTCACGCAGAGATAGGGGCAACGCATTTATTACCTTAGATGATGCATATACGAAAACATGGACTGGGATCTAGCAAAGTGTAAGCTATAGTTAAGTTAATGATTTTATACCACCTAAAACGCGAAAACACAAGTCAAGCACGTATATCAAGCCTGATTTAAGTCCAACATTTTGTCAATCTTACGCCGAACCCGAAAAGTCTGGCCCAACTTACAACACTCTGTGCTTAATGTCTGTTAAATGGTTAAACTCAAAATGAAGAGGAACGATATTTCTTGTGCGCGAGAAAAAAAGACAGTAAATGAAATATATTATACAATAAACACGTCGCTTAAATGAGTCACTTTACCAACAAAAAAAATTAGGTTTGAGTTCAAGCCGCTCCTTCGCAAAATCCTGGTAGCGCGCCAGGCTGGAACTACAACTTATGAAAAAACATTGGTGCGAAATTCTATTTAAGACATACCAAGCGGCTACCAAGAACCAATCTTTGTTCGAAACTCAGTGGTTGAGCACCGTAAGGTGATTGAGCTTAGATTTGTACACAACAACTTTCGTAATCTTATTCTTGCGTTGTCAACGACAGAGGCTCAAAATTCTGTTTCCAGAGACAAACAACGCTTGCAAGCTGCCAAGCCGTCACGGAGAAACAGTTCTTTCTGCTTTAACGTCAGCGCGCAGTAGAAAAGGAGAATAGCTCATTCACTCATGCGCATGAACCAAGCACTTTGCGCCTGTATAATTTTGGGATATTTGAGAAAAATCAGGCTCCAGACAGAAAAACAGATCTGGTCAAATTCGATGAATGGACCAACACGAATAATATGACTACTTGGTTCTCTTGGCAAATATTCATACGAGCGACAACGACGACTATTTTTCGATTGGCAAGTCTTTTGTCAAATGGAAGACCTTTATGGCGGTTAACTGTTTGGCCCTAATGGGATATAAGCGTTAATAAGCGTTTTTCTTTTCTGTAATGACAGAACAACGCATTCGAGATGGTGGATAAACAATGTGTTCGATTGTATGGTGGATAAACAAAATAATCATAATAATAACGGCTCAAATAAAAACGTTACCAAGATTTACCTTTGAATCATTCACTACATTTGAATGTTTCTGTTCATCTCAACGGAAAACATCATAAGTAAATCAGTGTGCAGCAGTGAAATCCAGGCTTCGTTGGAGTGCCCATTCTAAAATAAATTTAAATCATACACTCTAAACAAATTAAACACCAAATTTAAACACGTTTAGTGTGCCTTTTTCTCCACATGTATTTTTCTAAACATGTTTAAATAGCGAGTTTATGCGTTTAAATTTTTCATGTTTAAACCGGACAATGCCTATGAAACACGTTTAGAGTGCTTTTTTTTAAACACGTCTTTTCTTTAACATGTTTAATTGCGCGAATTAAATGTTTAAATAACTGGCGTCGTTATTTTATCTGCAATCGAATCAGGGTGATCACTAACACCAAGTTTTTGCTTGAAGTTCATCACGTTAAAGTTGCATTCACACAAAGTTGTTCTTAACCATAACGATAGAAAGAAGTTTGACAGAAAAAAATGTTTTAGGCCGGCTCCCTTTCCTTAAAATATTATTCTGCCGAGGGAATCCAGCCAGGAGATACATTTTGTCAAACTTTTTTTTATCATGCTTTAAATCATCTCGGTGTAAATGCAACCTTAACGTGGACAACTTGAAGCAAAAATTTGGTGCTAGTGATCAAGCTTAATCAAATGCAGATAAAACAACGACACCAGTATAATTTCAACCATTACACATGGTATTACATAACGTTGAAAATAACCAATTCAATGGAAAATCGCAGCATCTCCAGTTCTCCACACTAAAAATCTTACTGGGTAAAGGAAGCTTGATTACCATAGTAATCTCTTCAATAATTCAATTGGTTTGTTATGCATGATTGATCAATCGTTGAGTGTTGAGTGCTGTTAATTGCACTAAAATCTTCTGTTCATTGTATTGTATTTCATCTATCAAAATCGATACTTATCACAAATACAGCAGGTCATTTTTATTCATGTTAAGGTTACCTTCACATGGTGAAACAGCACCATTCGCAAAAGCGCTTAACACAGCGTGATGGCTCTTCTACTGGTACCACCCAATGCAATTCACACTGTAGGGTGATGCAGGCGCCTAGACCTCCAATTTAGCCGGAGCTTTTTTGTTGGAGGTGAGGTTTGGGCTAACTATATTTTTGTCAAATTTATTTAAAAATTTGAGTTAAGTTTAGGGGTGGCTACAGACCCCCGAAAGTTCATTCGGGGTCAAGTTTTAAGAAAATTTTTATAAAACAAGAATGCCTTGATCGAGAAAGCTGATTTTGCACTAAAATTAAGCGGAATAGCCATGTTTCTATCTGTCATACGAGAACATTTTGTTTTATCTTCATATATTTTTTGAGTTATTCGGAAAAACATGATTTTTACCATTACATAAAATTTTGTCTGCGATAGCCATGAAAAGACTTGTCTAAACTTGCTTCAGCAACATGTCATCTTCTTCTATGCATTGTCCAACAGAAATTTTTAGCGCTTATTAACTTTGTAACGATTAAGATAAGCTAATTTTAACTGACTCCGGATGAACTTTTTGGGGCTGCTGCCATCCCTAAACTTAGTTCAAACTTTTCAAACTTGACTGTAGTTTTTAGCCCAAACCTTTAAAAAACAATCTGGCATTATACGCCCATTTTTTAAAATCAAGAGGCGCCAGCATCGCCCTAATTTATATACCATTGCACCAAATAACAGCGATGCTAGCATTCACCAATGACAAAAAAGGAAACGATTATCCTTCATAACAAGTAATGACTTCCTTGCTGAAACTACAAATAACATTACACTTGCAAAAGTCTGAATGCTGATGCTGCGTATATCGATTCTCAACTTGATTGTTGCATAAAAAGAAACGAAAATAAATATAAAACGAAGTATGCCGAACACACAAATAGCAAAACTTGCTTCAGATCAGAGAACACAAACCAAACTCTACTACAATAACATTGTCAATGTCAATGGTGGCCACAGGAAAGGTGCAAATTAAACGGGGACTATCCATTGTATAGACTTGTACAGGCACACAACCCGAATTTTGTTAACGTGGGCTGGAAACAAACTCCAAAATATTCGCTTCAAATATACTTGTTAAGGAAACGCGTTAAACAAACCAATGGGTCTCAAAGGTAGCAAAAGCAGCGGGGGTCTGAGTGCAGAGTATAGGGTTGTACAAAATAGAATTTTCAACCCTTGACATTCGAATCTCTCTAGAAAGGAGTATCAAAGAAGCATTTTTAGCGGGTAATTGGATTCGGAAATAAAACAGCAATATTTCAATGAGCTTTGTTTGTAATGTTACAACTATAAGTGCTAAATGCGTTTTCCAAAAGCAGCACAGCACATGGTAATTTTTATTTCGCTCTCACACGTAATTGTTTCCAAATTGATGTAGAGGGTGTGGTAATATTAAGAGGTTGTGATTAGAGAAGTGTGAGGGGCCAGGGGTGCAATTAAAGGGGGTGAAGTACCCAGCCAATTCCGGTATAGTTTACAATAGCTAAAATCGAAATATAATTTTGGAATTTTTTCTTCTCAATTTGGGGCTGCGGTTGAAAAGATATTCAACAAACACAAAGAGATACCCTCCTTAAAAACTTTTTCGGAACCCTGAATCGGTTTTCTCAGCCTGAACTTCCTGGGAAAAGGACTAAATAATATTTATTCTTCCAGTATAACATCACATGACCTATATCCAATTTCAGTAAAACCCTCGTTTTGTTTGGAAATCTAGGCCGAGAGAAAAAAATTAAGAGTTTCCAAAAACTTTTTACGGGGATATCTTTTATATTTGTTGAATATCATTGTAACCGCAGCCCCAAAACGAGAAAGAGTATCAAAAATTATATTTCAATTTTAACTATTGTAAATTATTGGAATTGGCTGGATGCTTCACCCCCTTTAACAAGATGGGGGATTAGAGATGTGCAGGGACGTGGTAGTATAATGGGGTGTTGCTTAGAGAGATAGAGGAATGATTGTTATAGAAGATAACGAAGTGATGAGGGGTGTGTAATGTGAAGTACAAAAAAGACACCACCATGAGGCCACAATTGCTTATTAATCATGCAGCAAAGTCGTTTCAAGAAAATGTCTACATTCGACACAAATAGTTAAGCATCCGCCGCTTTCATGAAGTTCTTTTCAAATACTTTGTACTTGGAATTCTTGTAGCATTCGTGATTGTCGTTCAAAAGGTAATCTTGTAAAAAATGGAGTACCTCAAAACATTGAGGATAGCTTAAGTCCCATGCGTAATAACAAGCAAATAGATCCAAAATGTAGTTCAAGAATCCTTCCTCGGCTTTGTCATTCTGCAGCTCAACGCTGCACCCCGCAGCAACCACCCAAGCCTGGGTGTCATTAGCTTGATTTATAGAAACAATTAATCTGGGAGCTTCCGTTTTAGGTGAATCTAAATTCACCGCAACGGCCTGAAAAAAAAAGAACAAATCAAATTCGCATAAATAATAATTCTATTGTGCAATCAGCCTTACATTATACTTCTACCACCGTATTTCCATATTAGGTTAACATCATAATATTGCTCATATATAAGGGATTTCAACGTCACGTGCAGTTTCACAACATTCTCTACAAACTCTGCCTACTGCAGTTACTGTATTCAAGATGTTGCAGAGCTGAATGTTGTAGCTGTCAAAACTATTTAAGAAAATTTACTACAGAACTTTCAATTTTTGCTATTATATACTGCATTTAGTTAAGTAACCCAAAAAAGCTATCCAGAAAAGACAAACATCCATCTATAACGTTACATGCGATTAAAACAACCTATTGCAACTTTAACTCTTACATCAACAACAGTAATCAGCTTCAGTGTTACTCCTTTTGTCTGCTTTGCACGTAGGCTTTTTCCCAAAAAAGTCAATATCTCAAGTTCAGTCTTGTCTTGAACCTGCATTGTTATACACAGTTAAGAAGTTGCAGATAAATATATTATATACGTTCAAAAAATGAAACGATACAGCAAAGAGGAACTGATTCGCATCGACTTGAAACTTTGAGCTTTTGCTGTTCCCCAGATACACTTGCGTTTTTGTTTTTTTTCTTTGGCAACTTTCTAATTTTAAACGCTAAGTAATTGCAATGTCAGTGCTAACAATGTTCATCGCTTAATTTTGCACTATATTATCACAATAGTTGTTTCACTCTTTTAGATTGGATCCTCTAAATTAGTTTACGTTCTTGGCAACTTGATTACGTTATACTTATCATTTTATGAACATCTTATGACGTCACAAAATAATGGCATTTTTTTTAAAGAGTTTTGTCACTTTAGTATGGAATTTTACATTTTTAAGTATATAACTTCTACTTCAACTGAAACGAAAATAACGGCTTACCTTATCCCTACCCAACTTTTTCAAAGTTTTTATAATTTTTTCATAATTTTCTTTGCACGTTTTGGAGTCAAATGTAAGTTGACGATGAAATTCTTGTCGAATCTAAAAAAGGTAAATATATGATTATGAGAGAAGCACTGGTCTTTATAAAGTACAGATAGGCAAAAAAAATAGGACATCCAAAAAGGACTCGGAAAGACAGATGCAGGAGGAAGTCACAATGATTAGTTCAAAAAAATGTTCCTAAACACTCAAATCTTATTAAAATATAAGTGGCGTAAAAGTATTTGGGAATCTGAAATACAGTGAGGCAGATCCTGCTACACAGGATGAAAAATCATAGAAAGCCATTATCATAATATGATAAAACAATTATACAGCATCTTGTAACAAAATTTCTATTCCGTAAACTTACTTATGCTGTCTTACAAATTTTTAGAAACCTTAATTGACATAATTTAAATAATCCAAAATACAAAATTAACGTCAAACTCTCCATTATTGAATTAATTTAAATAATCCAAAAATATTTTCATTGAATTTACAAATTCTTACATAATGTATCTTCTGTAGTAAAGGAAACTTTTCAATAATTGCGCTGACATTTCCTCCCAATCTTTTAATTTCCATCTGCCGGTTTTGTGCTGTACTTGAAAACGCTTTTTCAAGCAAGAAATGATCAACGTCATGCCATGCTTTGGCAAGTTCATCCTCTAATACTTTTTCGGCTCGTTCAACGCTCCAGTCTTCCTCTATACACAAGCAAGTGTGGCCTTACAATTCCTTTTCACTATACTTCTTTCACTTTTGCATAAATACTTTGCTGTTGTTAACTGCACAGCACTTTGAAGTCTAATTGTGTTTTTCACTATATTTTTTAGGTTTTGAAAGGAGGCTAGTAGCTATAGATAAGCATACGGCTGTGCCAGTAAAACAGGTCACGCATGGGTTCGAAACCATTGGAATCAACTGCTAACTATAAAACCTTGCTCCTGAGGTTATGACACCCAGTAACCCTATGGAAGCACAGAATCACACGTGATTATGTTGATTTGGAAAGTTGAAGTGCATATTTATCCTCCTGTCACGAACCACGTCGGATGCTAACTATTCAAAGATTCGCACATTTTTCGTTGCATTGACTAACTACCGTATTTTACGGACCATAAGGCGTGCTTTATATCCGTTTTTTTTCTCAAAAATTGATCGTGCGCCTTATAAGCCGGTGCACCCAATGTATGGATCAGGTAGTGCTTTATACTTTATTGTCCACACTAAAAACCAGTACCGGTACTATTGTTGTGTGAACAAACTGCCGTCTTACGCAATAAACTACAGTAAAAGCAACTAGCAACTGCAATATTCACTAGGCTCATTTTTTCTTTTGCTAATTGCACTATTGTGACTTTATACGGTAACCTGATATTCTTCAAAAAACCATTGGGTCTTATAATTCGGTGCGCCTTATGTATGAAAAAAAAAACACAAACCAATTTATTGACACTACGCCTTATGGTCCGTAAAATGCAGTACTTCGAAGGAATCCGCACCTGCTTAGGAGCTTCCAATGATCGAATATTCCTGTGCATTTCTTCGAATTCTTGTCCACCGAATTTGCTGCTGGCTCGAAGCCACCAAGCAGAGATAATCATCGTAAAGTATCTTATCCAAGGACGCAACAACGTGACCAGTGTGAGGGTTGAACTCAAATTATGCAATCACGGAGGTCCAAAAACGACGCCTTTGCCCTCTCCATTGCACATACACCAAAAGCGGTGAAGCATCCAGCCAATTCAGCAATTTCGGCAGTCCGGTACCTTGATCATATACCAATGTACCTTTTCAAGCATTAAGAATATCAATATGCTTTTGAAAGTAACTTATTAGCTCAAAATCAAATGTAAGCAATTCAGCATGCCACCAATTCAATGCAAAATTAAAAAAAGGACATACCGATTGCCATGTTAGAAAACATGGTAATCTTGGATCTTTTGCCGGCGATACTTTCTCCAATATGTTTTCGTTTCCATCGTAAGTTCCGAAGCTTTTCAGAAAGCTTGCGTGAAAAAAAAGCCTAAATAACATAAAAATTGTGACAGCAAGATGCAGACAATATAAAAGTCAGGTATAGTGACTATTTCACCGGAAATTTTCAACTTAAAGAGAATAAAATGAAAACGAGAAATATTCATCCACGCTTTTTTCATTTGCTATTTTAAGGGTTAAGATTACGATTTGAGTTAGGGTTTGGGTTAGGGATAGGTTTGGCATTAGTTTTAACGTTACAATTTGAGTTTAGGTTAGATTTGGGTTAGAATTAATAAAAAACTAGATAAAAATTTCCGGTGAAATAAAGCCTTCCTAAAAGTCACACAGTAAGTGTGCTGTCTAAGCAAACAAGGGCCTCAAAAACTAAATAACTAAAAAATATTATCACACTGAAATGCATATCTTACATTCACTCTCTGGCAAACATCTAAAAAATTCGAATGCATCTGTACATACCCATGCCTTTTCTTTACTGTGAGACGAAGAAAAATCAAGACTAGGGTACTTTTGCACCATTGCTCGGCCAAATTCTTGATACTCTAACTTTGTTGTCATATCTCCATTGGATAAAATGTGCTGAGCAGTTTCTTCCACTATCAAATTTAAGTCTCGCTTTGTTAGATGTTCATTTTTCAAGGATGACTTGACCAATTCACTAAATGCTGGAAGATACTCATCTTCATCAACAGCCAAAGTAGAAGCAGAGCTACTACAGCTTTGGGCTTCACTTCTGTTCATCAAATAATCACTCGTATTCAGATTTACTACTGCGTCTGAACTGCTGCATGACTAGAAAAACACAATTAGGAGTGAACTGTTACAATACTGTGCAATGTGCATTAGGTTGATAAAGCAATTAGAAACATTATTACAATAATCAAAAATAAGGCTGCCACTCAAAAAAAATTTTGTGATCAAAATTGCAAAAATATTATGATTTTTTATTGATGTTTTGCTAATCTGTTTTATGATATTTTCCTTTAATATTATGATATTTTTATGATAAAACATTACTTCTCAACATGCATGAGAAATCGTTTCACTGAAAAACTTGAAAATGAAGTTTGCAGAAGCAAAAACATTTTAAACAATTTCAGCAAGAAATAAGTGGTTATCACAAAAATGCAACAATTTTCCAGAGAAGACATTTCTCTTTTTGGTAATTTAGTGCAGAAAATAGTGGAAATTGAAAGACGTTTTTCATGTTCGATTTTGGGACGCTTCAAAAAGCAGGGTTTTTTTTATGATCTTTTGTGATCAATTGAGCATTTTATGATTATTTTTCCAGATTTTTGCAATTTTTTATAATATTTTATGATAAATGGCAGCCCTGAATAATGCAAAATTGGGTCAAGTTAATTGAAACAGAAACTCGCAGCATTAGTCCTACACCTAGCAGTATCGAAACAAACCAGCAAAGTCTCCAAAAGAAAGATAACTTATCAGAATAAAAATCATTTTAAGCTGCTTCAGTTTCACTACGGTATTTAGATCTAAATTTTCAAAACATATTCGAGATTAAATATTAGACACGAGACGAGATATATGATAAGCTCAATAGAGGAAAAAATGGTCAAATTAGCGCAATAAAAAATGCAGAAGTTCATTCAGTCCATAACCATATGGTGTGCATTTTGCAACAATTAAAGCCAATTATCACACTGCAGTTACCTGAGATGATCCTCCATCAGCCCTCTGATCTGAAAAACAGGAAATAACACATATTAAGAAACACTCTTACCACGTAATATAAACTTAAAGGACCTCAAGTTTTTCAGGTACTAGGTGTTATATATACTGACATACGTTCATGTTATCACAAAAAGGCCACGTAGGAAAAACAATACAACTGCAAGATGCTAGAGCTAGACTGTTTTTGTTTTTACCGGATGTGATACTAAAGCAAGGTTTAGTTATGGTAAAGTCTAGTTTTAGACTATGAAAGTCTCACTAAGGGGAAAAATCAAATTTGTGCAAGTTAGTAAAATGAAATACAGTACTATAGTAACAAAAAGTGATACGATACCTATTACCTACCTAATACTTTCCATGCTTGTATAAGCTTTCGAGCTTGGATCGTTGTAACCATGGGCGTAAGATCAGATTCGATGACAAATTTAAGATCATCTATTTCTTCCACTCCTATATTTTTAAGGCTAGTGCAAATTTCTTCAACCGAACTTTGCAAGTTTGGCAAAACTTCTAAAATTGCCTTTTCCATTGCATTTGTAGGGTCACAGAAAACTTTTTCAAAACTGTACTCTTATTACTAAGCTAACGTTATCAACAACTGTATTCTAAGTGAAATAACAACTGATTGTACTGCTTATTAACCATCGCAACAAACACGTATGGATAAGCTTATGCCAGTATTAAGTGCACTGATGAAAACATGCATCACTGTAGACAACTAACACAATACCATATTAGTTGACCATAAAAGGTAACAAAGCTTCGGGAAAGATGTTGATTTTGGATACCAGAGGATTGAAAGTATGAGATACAGGTATTTAAAGTATCATACAAAATCAACTTTTGCGGTTAAAGATTAGGGTTGCCGTTGGGGATTCAAGTTCGGATTACACGTTACAACAATGATGAAATCATTACAAAATTCTTTTATATAAACCTGATTTTGATACAATGATTAACAATACATATTAGCATTCATTTAATGATTGCTACCAGCCAGTTGGTAGAACGGTAACGCATTAGTCTCTGAAGCGAAGGTCTGAGGTTCAAATCTCGGGCCGGTCAAATCAGACACAGTGTTGTCAACGGCTCGCCACCTCTGCAACATTTCTTAGATAGGAGCTGTGTCGCCTCCAGGCGCAATGACGCAGAGATGGGCCCCACAAACTTGTTACACACTTTGGTGTTTAACAGCAAGTATAACGAAAGATTTGATTAATGATTGCTAGAGCAACCAATGACAAAAAGTATACATGAAATACTTAGAAGTGGTAGATTATTCTACTAATATCAACCATCCATTTTAGTGTTAAAGGATCAGGGTATAAGTTTGGGGTTGTGACTGGAGCTACATACAATAATGATATAATTATTCAAAAATTGTTTAGCTACAGAAAATTTTACATGACTTTAGCATAATGATCCATCTCTTTTTAAAGCACAAACGTCATGCATAAGTATACCTACGCTTTTCTGCAAAAATGGTGTTAAAATGTCCATTGCTATACCAGCATTGGCTATGTTAATTAGTATTAATAACATAGCCAACATTGTTAAAAACACAACTACTAATTTTCATCATATAAGTTACTCTCAACAGATTTTGTGGACATGGCACAACGCATTAGATGAATTGACTATTGGGCAACATAAGAAATGTAAAAAAAAGTTAAATTGGAACATGGATCAGTATACCAGTAACTTTGCAATACCAGAACATGATATTGGCATCATAAGCTAATATTATTCCAATCTAGCTTGTGCAATTTAAATTATATGGTAGTATTAGTTACTGATAAATACAATGAAACGAAAAGCTATTGCAGTACTATTGACTTAAAAAATATTGTTACTGTATGTCTGCATAGCTTGTTAAAAGCTTACAGTAGCTATGTATACTTAAAAGGGCACATTCAAGTTGAGTTTTTCATTCTTGACCAAACTGTTGAGATAAGCCTAAAATGCATTCTCATCAAATTTGAAGTTTCTACGTCATCCCGAGTTCAAGATATTTCAATTTAAAATTAGTTGCTTTCCTCTTACTTAAGTGTTGCCATTTTGTCAGTCTTGTGGAGGAAGATAACGTTGGATAGATAACATTTTGTGGTAGCGCCTTTCAAATCACTGCTTGTGGCCCCCAAGCAAGAAGCGATAATAGGCAACTAGCAACATCTAAGCCTTGAAGTTACCGAGAAATGGATGTGGAGTAAAATCAAAGTTTAACGATTTGTAGAAATTGCATTAGCAGAAAGTTGATGAGAATGTAATTTAGTATATTGTTCACAGCAAAGCTTTATATGATTGGGTAAAGTACAAACAAACATTTGCCCAAAAACAGGTCACCACAAATGCTCTTCTATGAAACAACAAGACAAATTGAGTGAATGTGGTTCAAGTAGCCCAACAGTACTGTAGTTATTATTCTTGATAAAACGTCCGTCTATTTAGTTCACAAAATGTTGACCCCCAAACATAATACACAGGCGCTGGGCCTACAATGAGGGAATTTTCCCAAAACGCAATGCAAGTTAAATTGAGTCTCATTTCAGAATTAAAGAAAACTTGCAACTGTGCCTAACAAGGCTAGTGGTCTATTACAACAACTGCATGTGTATAAGGTCTTTTTATAAAGACCAAGCTTTGTCAACATGATGTAGCATTACATACTTTTTTCTTTCACATGTGTGAACTAATTGCGGCCATTTGCAGAATAATTCAGCAAAGGAAACAATAGTGTGAGTAGCTGACGACTCCACATGAAAGGCATTCAGTTTGCTTTCAAAAGAAACAACCGACATATCATTGCAGAAAAATAATTGCAGTGAATCAAACACATATATTTTTTTTATCACAAGTAGAAACGGTAAACCAGTGTTCCTGCAGAAACCATTATTAAGCACTGTTCCAGGTTCATAATCCAAATTGTTAACTCGGATTGAGCTGCACAACATGATGTGATCAGAACTGCTTGCACCAATAGCATGAAGAGCATTCAAGTAATTTAGAACTTCATGATTTTCAGCAATATCTTCAATAATAACATTTTGCATTGGTTGTAGTGTGCTATACGTTTTGTCCTCAAGTACAGAGCCACTCATTGTTTTACTACAAATCCATCTTTGATGAAGCTGTGCAAGGGTTAATGGCAAGTTTTTAAAATTGAACAATCGTTTCTGTTTGAAAAAGGCATGTTTTCCTTCAAATCTCATGCACCAGTGTGTCCTTAATGGTCCAAATAACTTTAATTGTTGAGGAAAATGTATCAAATAGTGCATTTTAGGTGAAAATGACCTATTAGGATAAAGCTTTGAAACTGTATGCAAATACAAGGAAATTAAACATTGCAATTCAACCGCTGTTTCTTCAGAAACCATTGATGATGTGCAAAGAAGCACTATCTGAAGCAAACGAAGAAAGTTTAACCAATGATCATTATCCATTGAGACATAATCAAATAGGATAAATGGAAAAGAATGCATTAAAATTAACATGCTAGCTGCTGTTTGGGGAAAAGTACTTTCTGTTGATAAGTGCTTTTTTTCTATCTTTTGTGGCTTATCACGCATATCTCTATCAGCATATTCAAAAAACATTAAACGTCTGTTCAACTCGTCCAAAGAAAATAACTTTTGGCAATATATTAAATGATGTAAAAGATTTTGCAGCTCTGTTTTACAGATTCCTTCAAGCAAAATGTGCATTGGATCATGCAATATACATTTTGTGACATCAAACTCGGGAACATCATGGATAAACGTTTTTGTATTAATCCCCCATTGTTGGGACCAGTGTGCTCTGTCATGAGAATTCATCAAGTTGAGTTGCTCAAGGCGTTGTGTATGTTCTTCATAAGAACTTATAGGACATGCATCATGGTGTAACACTTTGTCCATATTCTCTTTCAAAATATTGCATGTTCTGCAAGGGCTTGTTGCAGCACCCACACCCTCTTTAAAGCCACCTATACTTTGGGCTGCTGGTGTATCCCCAAATGCGCAAAGCAACTTTCCATAAAAAGTTCTTTTATTACCAGCTACAGTAATTTCTACACCATTTGCTAACTGTTGCATTGAAGAAACAAAGTTTTTGAGCATCTTTCTAGAACCATTGCGCATTTTTATGTCAACAGATTTGCCCAAACAGAGCAACTGAATGGAGGCAAGCTTGCTACGGTGCATGACAGGAATATTTAGCAAAGTCCAGTAGAAAGCCATTATCTTGTGGATTTTACGATGAACTCCAATTGCGTTCACAACTTCAAACTCATCAGTATATAGTCCAATTAGCAATGCATCTGGATGATTTTCTAAAATACTACTAGTGTTCATAAAAGAACCTTCACTAATATCTTTCATTACGGATAAATCATTATTTGGGTTGCTTTGCAACATGGCATAAATCTGTGGAACATTTAAAAGTGACGTGAGTTGTTGCAAAAAAGGAACATAATATGCTCGAACTGGTTTAACAATACGTTGAAAACTCTTTTTAACTCTTGAGTGAAACACTTGATGTCCTAATATGACACTTTTAGGCTTCACTAAACCAAACATTTTTTCCATATAAGCATTTGCATCTCTAACATTTGCAAAGTTTTTAAACACAGATGTTAGAATTTCTTTCAGCTGGCCAACAGTTAACATATTGCTATCTGAGCAGGTGTTTTTTATATGATGGAATTTGGATTCAAACAGTTGTCGAGTTAATTCAATAACACCATTTACTGCACTTTGACTTAATTGATGCTCAGTCATAAGCTTCAACAAAAATACTGCCTCATTGAAATCTTGTTTAGGCCTACTATCTTGTGATGGACTTTCAAGATTATTTCTTTCAGAACTAGTAGAAGCAATACAATCATGGGAGTCTTGATCTTCCATAATAGAATCCTGCAGGTTATCCTGCTCCAAGGTAAGCACAGGCTCTTTAGAATGCTTACGGCTATAATGTAATTGAAAAAGTTTGTAAGATCTGAAGTATTTTTGACATGATGCCACATTGCATTTAATGCTATGTATTGCATTTTTGTGACGACGAATAAGATGCTCTTGCAGAGAAAACTCACTTCTTGTCTGGAAATAGCAATGCTTGCATTTCAACTCTAAACTCATGAAAATTCAGTTATCAGTAACAGTGCTACACAGTACAGCTTTCATCCAGCATCAGTAAAGTTGATAACAGGCAATTCTTGAGCTGTTACCCGTAACCGTTGACTGGCTGGAGCATAAATCTAGCCCAATACACACAGTGTACAACTGATTTATACTTAGATACCAATATGATTAATTACTACTGATTTGCACGGTAGCCTAGGCTACTACTGCTAGAGATGGAAAGCGCAAGTCATAACAGGTGCAAATCTAATCTAACCCAAACTCTATTTTAAACCTTATGGGTAAGAGTCTATTTTGCCACTAAGGTGAAAATAGTTTTTTTCACTATTTTGTCCCTAATACTAATAGTTTTTGATTGGCTAGCAAATTTATGTTTAAAGGCAAAATAGACACTTTCTAAAATTTTCTTCAACTTTTTATCTGCACTAAGAAAGACTTGTTTGAGAATACATAGAGATATGATTCCTTGCAAACCGCCTCCGTAGACCCCGACTTTTCAAAAACGACCTGCCATCCCAGAACCTGCATCTCGGATCTACCAATACCTAAATAAATCAGCAGTTGCTTTGGAAACTTTCATCCCTAGACGTAACCATCTAAGCAAATCTTATTCCTCATTCTATCCCTAGGCCTACGGTAGCTATGTCTTTTTCATCTATGATAGGCCTATACGATACAAGCCCTAGCCTAAGTACTGTAATAGCCTAGTAGGCCTACTTTAGCCGTACCGGCATGTGCACTAGTCATTCCGTTACCTAGCTTACTGTTACAGCTTTACTATGCAGTATTACACAAAGAGGATAGGCTATAGCCTACGGGTACTTCTATTATTTCTTGACTGTTATCTTTTTTCAATTAAAATTATACAAAATGTATTATAGTCGAAACAATCAGCCTGCAAACCTGTTCAGTGATACAGTAGGCTAACATAATTCTGTAATTCCGGTCTGACAATTTTAACACGAGCAGAAAATTCTGATAATAGATGATGCAATGCCTGGCAATGATTCACCAAGTCAGGTGAGCGCAGTGAGGCGTAAAATTTATTTATTTAGTTTGTATTTTAAAAGTTTATTTCAAGACCTTATAAAAATACAAAAACCAATAACACCAAAATATATATACTAACGGTAAAAAAAAAAGATTATACATATTGCAAATATTTATTTGCTCAGAGAATTGCTGCTCACCTTGACAAAGACAAATCTAAAAGAACAAAATGTTACCTTGAGCAAGAAAAAAAAATTAAAAAACTAAAAGTTAACTAGTCAAGGTGCATGTTGATAACGTCAAGTTATTTAAAAAAGATAACTATTTTTAAAACTACACTGGAAAAATAGCCAGACTGTGCGTTTGCGAATGCATGACTGCAGCTTCCCACACTTCTATTCAACCCTTTTAACTTTTATCACTCTTACTCTCATTTCTATCCTTATTCTTCATCTCTAGCTTTTCAATCCAATCCCCATTCTTATCTCCCATGATCTCATTCCCATTAATTATTCATTTTCTAAACCTCAACCACCCTGTTTCTTGTCTATTTTTATTTCATCATCTCATCTATTTCCCAATTCCTGTTACTCTGTTTTCTATTCCGCTTTCTCCATCCTCATTTCCCAACCCATTCCATCATTCTCATTTTCCATCCCTATTACTCCAAACCTTCATTTCCTTAATCCCAAGTCCTCCATCCTTAATCTCCTATCCCCATTTCCCTCATCCCATTTTCTCAACCCAATTTCCATCTCAATTCTCTCATCACCATTTCCCCATTATTCCCATTTATCCATCCCCATTTCCCATAAAATTCTCTTCATTCCCATTTCTTTTCCCCAATTCTTATCCCCATCCTCCTACACCCATTCCTCCCATCCCCACTCTCCCATCCCCATTCCCCATTTCCATTGTTCATCCCCATTTCACCATTCCCCCATCCCCATTTCTCTATCCCCTTTCTGCCACCTTCATCCCCTATCCCTATTCCTTATCTGCATCCCAATTGCTCCATTCCCCCATCCTCATTCCCACATCCCCATTCCTCCATCCCCATTCCCCCATCCCCATTTCCCCATCCCCCCACCCCTATTCCCAATCTCCATTTCCCCATTCCCTACCCCATTCCCCTATTCCAATCCCCATTTCCAATCTCCCTATCCCCATCCCCATTCTTCCATCCCGATTTCCCCTTCCCCATTTCCACACCCCCCCAACCCCATTCCCAATCCCTCTATCGCCATTCCCCATCCCCATTCCCCCGTCCGTATTCCCCCGTCCCCATCCCTCATTCCCCCATCCTTATTCCCCCATCCCCATTCCCCCATCCTCATTCCCACATCCCTATTCTCGCATCCCCATTCCTCCATCTCCATTTCCCTATTCCCATTTTGCCATCTTGATGCCCTATCCCTATTCCCCATCTTCATCCTGATTCCTCCATTCCCCCATTTCCATTCTCCCACCCCCATTACCCTATCTCCATTTTTTCATCCCCAAACCACATTCACCATCTTCATTCCCCATCTCCATTCCCCATTCACCCATCTCCATCCCCCCAACCGTATTCCCAATCTCCATTCCCCTTTTTTTAGTCGGTGATTAGCCCACACCCAATCCATTCCATTTTCTTTTTCATTTTCCTCGCATCCAATTTTTATTTAACGCATGCATCATCACTGACTTTTATGCTTTTGCATGACGCGTTTTCATTACGCCAACTTTACATGTTTAAAAGTTGGTCGATATCTCAGTGCAGCGCTGTATTTGCACGACTATACACGCATCAACAACATATTAAACGTGTTGCAGCGAGATTAAACGGAAAATTTTAAACGCGTGTTTGAAAATTACACAAAATTTGTCACCTCGACATGTTTTAATGCCAATTTAAATGCATAAAACACACCAAATTTAAACACTTCGTTTAGAGTGTAGAGTTTGGGCTTGAACCCTTTTTCATCGATGCAGATTCGTATTTGTGATGTACATAATAGCATAGGACATCATTGCATACTTAGAAAGACACTTGATGTTACTCAATTTGTTTATTGGGGCCTAGCAGTCACACACTTAATTGTGTACCAGGCTGACGACAATCAAGCCAATAAAATCCTAAACGGGGGAGACTACATAAGGGTGTAAAGACAGACGCAGAGTCCTTTCTGAATGAATGGAAGGACTTCTAATCACTTTGCTTTAGTAAAAATTCAATAAGCTGTTTCATAATTCATTGACTTACTTGATTTTGTTTTCTTCTACTGTAAATACTGTATGAACTGCCGATTCAAACAAACTTCCGCAGCATCATTGAAAACCAAACGAATCAATTGTTTAAACAAACGCATTAAAATGGAACATTGTCCTATGTACCTATATCAATAAACCAAGACTATACAAAGTATACATAAGTACCCTAAATTCTTATTCTCTGAAACAACAAATGCAAAGCATTAAACAAAGCATTTAAAATACAAAAAAGGTATCCATCAGATACTTTTGTGATGCCGCAATAATATTGAATCAAAAAGATAATACCTATTTTACACGGAGAACAAAAATCAAATGTTTTTTATACTTTCTTTTTCCTTCTTGGCTTAATTGAAGCGATTCATAGTCCTAAATAATAGACAAAAGTGCACAGATGCTGTATAGTATGACATGACACCTCATGATTTTAACGTACATTACACATCAAAGTGTGTTCAAAACTGCAACAACAAGACAGTGAGGGATTGAGACGCACAAGGAAACGTCGCTTATTTACCAAGGCAAAATAAAATTCAGTTCAGTTGTTTCTGTAAGAGACAATCCAAGCATAACAACGAGTAATCAAGAAGATATGGTGCAATGCAAGATAAAAGTACATAGGGCTATAGCGCACCCGATAAACGTACTCATTTTCCGCCATATTGTTTAATTGTTAATATTTCTGAAATCCATGATCTGACATTTGAGACATTTCCTTGTCTGTTTTCATGAGCACTTTTAAATTCTTCGGATAGCAAAACCTCAGATTTGATCATATTCGTGTTTTTCTTCTAACCTTTTTAGTGGTTGTACCTTTCAGAATCTGTGCAGTAATGTTTGCTGATGATGCGCCAAAATGAATATAAAAGAAGTACTTGTATTCTAATACCAATTTGTGTCATCATTTGCAGCATTTTAATGCTGCACTTTTTAATACAGCACTTAATTCAATACTATTAAAATTTAAAACTTATCACCACGGCAAACATAAACAAACAACAGCCGTCAAATCAAAATCAAATCAAATCTTTCATTATACTCGCTGTATTGCGCGAAAGTGTGTAACGAATTAGTGGGGTCCATTTCTGCGTCATTGCGCCTGAATGCAACATAGCTCCTTTCGAAGAAATGTTGCAGCGATATCGAGCCGTCAGCAACACTGTGTCCGATTTGACCGAGACGAGGTTTAAACCTCAGACCTCCTGCTCCAGAGACGATATAATTATACTGAAAAGCCTAGTAACAATTGAAATATAAGCTTACGAAGAAAGAAACATCGACTTTTGATTATGCGCCAAAAGGTGTCACAATTAAATTGACAGTTTCATCTGTGCTACATTAAGAGACAACCGTCAGAGGTGCTATACGACCACCGATTTATTCCAAGCTGAGGGAAATATTTTTCAATTGTTCGTCAACTTTCCTCGAGTGTCAGTGCAGGAAATGCTGTTTGAACGAAACATTTATTTACTCTATATCCAGTATTTTTGATTAAGGGGAGAAATTTTCAATCGACATTATGTAAATGACGCACAGCAATAAAATATAATATCACGAAAGCAACATAAATTAGAAATGCTATTAATCTGAAGTAGCATCAACTAGTAACGATTCTCACTCATAAACAGAGCTAAAATTACAACTTAACCCAACATGTTTACATAAAAGTTTGAACTAAAGCATAATGCATGCTTTATTCGCAATGTGATCGTGACGACGTTTCGTTAAGTTTGTTTCAGTTGGATACGCAACAAAGGGACAAGCATTTTTGAGGGGCAAAATTTACAGCAAGATAAAGGATGCAGATACTCCTCACAAAGCCTAGTGGTAATTAATATTTTACTCTGTTACCACCACCGTCAACTTCATAACTTGCATCACCCAGTTCACAGCTTAGTTTCAAAAACCTCATGAACCAATTCTTGCTTTCTGCTTTTACGCTATTCAATGAAAACACATCACTCATACGACAAACACAACATGCATTCGAATCTAGCATACTATTCAAAACTTTATGATTCGAACCTATTTTACTTCACTCTTTCAAGTTTACCATATGCGGCCCAAATCGCTGCGCTATTATACAACTTCTGTTTAACCACCCCTCCCAAAAAAAAAAATCGTTTGTTGCTCAAAGGGATGAAGCATCAAGCCAGTTCCGTTAGTTCACAAAATAGCCAAATTCGAAACATAATTTAAAAAATTTTTCTCATTTTGAGACTTTGTAAAGATTGCAAAGATATTCAACAAGTACAAACTAAGTTATCCCCCTAAAAGATTTTTGGAAACTCTATATCTGTTTTCCCAGGCTTGACATTCATGGGAAAAGATTGGCTGAATGTTATTAATCCTTCCCGTCACACCACGTGACCAGTCCAATTTTGGTACAGCTCTACATTTTTCTGGAAGTTCAGGCTGGGAGACAAATTGAGGGTTTCCAAAAACACTTTTGGGAGAATATCTCTTTGTATTTGTTAAACATCTTTGCAACCGCAGCACCAAAATGAAAATAAAAAGTTTAAAAAAATTATATTTTGATTTTAGCTAATGTAAACTACCGGAATTGGCTAGAGGCTTCACTCCTTTAAATAAAACCAAAATACCGCAAATCTATGAGTCATGCAACATGCAAATCAACTATAACAAACAAACGCTTAATGCTATTGTTCTGCACAGGAATATTTATTCCTGGAGGCTGTCTTAGCAGCACAATATACAGTATTTGCAACATCATTAACATAGTAATGCTGTTGCAAAAATCGTATATTTGTTTATGCACTAGTTAGAATTAGTGTACATGGACATTTTACAAGGCATGCAGCATGCAAATCAACGCATATCATGCAACGTAGTTTTGACACAATAACAAGCATACTTAATTTTATTGTATTATTGCTTTGTTATAAAAGTTAGGAGTAAAGGCTTTTGCTTAATTTTCTTTTGTTTAAATTGTTGCTCGAACCCTCTTATAGATATGATTGCCGCTGATTGGGAATCTTCTAGTAGTCATTGGATGGTGTTTTAATCCATTTAGATTTAACCATATGTTTTGGGTAGAGTGGAAAAATTCTAAGTTACACAATAT
This sequence comes from Trididemnum nubilum, assembly GCA_963965965.1. Taxonomy (NCBI): domain Eukaryota; kingdom Metazoa; phylum Chordata; class Ascidiacea; order Aplousobranchia; family Didemnidae; genus Trididemnum; species Trididemnum nubilum. Next base: position 33,278,399 of record OZ014482.1, on the reverse strand, counting down.
TATGAGAAGAACTCCTGACCAAACAATAACATAATGTACACTTACTTTGCATGAAACATCAGTTTTTCTGTTGAAACGTTGCTCTAGTAAACCTAATTGACTAAAAACATCGTAGCAATTTGTCACAACACCTTGAACAGTGAAGAAACAAAAAAACGATAATACATGATCTATGCATCATTATAATGGATAGCAAGTACGTTCAACTCCCGTTGATCGGACTCCTCCTTTAATCGGACACCCTCGCCATCGCAAACAATTGTCAAGAAACGGAATTACAAAAAACAAACTAGGCTAACTCGTTAATCTGACAACCTCGCTAAACGGGCATTATTCACTGGAACAAAACGTGTCCGATTAACTGGAGTAGACTGCATATTTAAATTGTTCCACCATTTTGTGACTGTCATCATCATAAAATGCAATCATTTTCTGCAAGATAAATACGTTTTGGTATACGCGGTATTGTATGGATGCCTAAAAAGTTTAAGAAATCTATTTTTATCAGAAAAAAAAAATTCACGATTATTATGTATTAGCAGCTAACTCACTATAATCTTAAACAAACTACAAGCATGCACATTGCACAGTAAGCAGTGTTCCCTCTAAGCTGTGCGCGGGTGCGCGCGCACACAGGTTTCACAGACTGCGCACACGTATAAATTTGCTGCGCACAGACATATTTTTGCACGGTGCAATAAACTTTTTCGGGCACAAAAACCGCTCCAATTCTGGGTGAAGACCTTTTGTTTTTTTGGTCTTCACCTAATTTACAAATATAAGTCATTTCCAAAAAAAGTGCGTGCACACCAAAATTTCTGCGCACACAGACTACAAAAAATTAGAGGGAATATTGACAGTAAGTAAACATACAGTAAGTAAATAGATTGACACAAGCAGAATAACATACTGTATGCGCAGTCCCTTCAAAATTTACCATACTATATTTACAATTTTGAGTCGAAGCATGAGTTCGTATGGGATTCATGAGCATTTGGGACAGAGGAATTTTTCTGGCAGGTCTTTGCTGTTTAAAGAATCTGAAATGCATTTAACATGATACCACTCATGACACTTACCTTCACAATATACCATCGTGCAATCCTGTGTAGGACGAATGCAAATTGTATGGGCGCATTGGGAAAAGGACCTAGAACTGAGAAATTTGCAAATACTTTGAAGAAGATTGGAAGTTGAACAATAATTCGGTGGACATGTCCTTGAAATTCTTTTTTTGGCAAGTCGTGTCGGATTAATATGAAGTTGAGTGACATTCCGAGGACGCATTAGCTTGGCGCTAAATTGGGCTGATGGAAATGCTTTTTTATGATTTTGTACTAACGTCTCACCAATCCAATTTCTGATTTGTTCCGATTGTGCTGTATCGTACGAAAATTCAGTGCCGCTACACAAAGCAAAAACAAAAAGGCAGAGATATACTCCACAATCAAAGTTGTTTGCCTGTTTGAGAAAATCTGTAGGTGCACAAATTGACCATTCATCTTCTGAAACATCTTCTAACTGGAATTTGACAAAACTCCAAATGTAGTTTAAGTGTGCAATGTTGACGCAATGCAAAGAATCTAAATGCAACACTACTTTAGACTGCAAAAAAACAATAGTTAAAACCCAATGGCTGTTGCAAACATTGATGGGAAAGATCCAAATGTCGTATTTGTTTGGATTAACCTGCTTGAGCCATGTGTTGAAGTATGATGTAGCTGGGGTCTTATTTTGTAACCAAGTAATAAAATGAGCGCCGAAAGGTAAAATTTTGATATAATTTTCATCCAAATACTCAAATTGAGAAGATATAAATAAAAAGCTGTCGATGACTGCATCACTCAACCATACTGTTGGTTTTAAAGTAAAAAAATCAGCCTTTTGAATTACAATGGGGCCCACTTCAATGGTATTTGTTACTATTGGAAGTTTGGAACAATTTTTCCACGGCAAAGATACAGATGATGAGATAGTAGAAGAAGAATGCGGGGAACTGATTGCATCTGCATTGCCAAGAAATGCAGAATCCAGATGAGATGGTTGAGATGATGACGCATCTGCATGTTTGTATTCAGCAGGTGGAGTTTCATCATTGGAAGATTTGAAGACACCCTCTGTTAAACGCATGCGCTTCGACTCAAAATTGCTGTTAAAAGATAAATGGTTACCGCTAGAATTAATCACCTGTTTTGCTTTCGAGTCAGGCGCTTGTTTTACTTTTAAATTTTTGGTTTCGCTCACACGAGGTCTTTTTCTTCCTGATCGATTTCTACCTCGAAGGTTTTTTCTCAGTGCACTCAAATTGTAAGACTTTTGGTCTGAAAGTTTTTGCCCGATGGCTAGTTTACAAGCTTTGATGTGTGAGCAATTTTTTTTGGCAAAACAGGAGCATTTTTCTAGCGGAAACAATTGTACTGCATGGAACTGCAAATTAAGCCCTTGCACTACAAAGCAATGCATACCAGGATTCAAGCTAATGCGATCGTTTTTGAAAAAGAAATTGGCCAATCCGTCGTCGGTTTTGGACGTGGCTTGAGCTGTGGTCGTAACTTGAGATTTCATTTTGTGGCTTTGTACAAAATCAGAAATGTTGTCAGGGTTAATTATGTCTTTTGGAAATTTAGTGGTAGCAACATCTTCTCGCAGCTTCGCGTCACGTAGGTTCCAATCTCCCAAACTGCATCTTCCTCGCAGTATTTCATTCAGACTGAAAGTCTGAATAAAATACGCAGTGAGCACCAACTCGTCCAATCTCACTTCTTCATGCTTTAGTGCTCGTTTCAATAGAGCATTAAAGCTTTCCGAAGAGTTGGTCGTAATTCCACCACTTCTAACCCACAAGTTTTTCTCCATTAGTAACCATTTTGCTGCATGCTTGCAAATACTGGATTTAAGAAAAGAATTAAAATAGTTCAAAAAAGGCTCACTCCAAGTGGATGAAAAGCTATCAAAAGAATTTTGGAAATCTTCAAAAGATTCGCAGTTTAACAATTGTTTCAAATGATTCAAGTAAACAGTTACATCATCTTTTTTCCCACCGTGTGAATTAATCCAATATTTTGCGTCCCTGAGAAGATGATTCCAGCAAAAAAATAAATTCCAATTTGGGCAATTTTTACTAATTGCATTTGTGATCGATTTTTCCCTGTCTGTGATGATGTTAACCGTTTTTTTGCAGCCAGCATCTTGAAATTTTTTATAGATAAAATTAAAAAAATTGGAATGAAGTTCTTCAGATTTTTTGTCATGGATGAAAAATACCAAAGGGATTATGGGATCTTCAGTAAAGACAGAATTTTTAAATAGAAGAACACTAACATAAAAATCACCGCAATTAAAGGTTGTATCATAACTCATACAGATGGAATCAATATTTGAATTTAACAGGCAAATAAGCTCTTGGAATATCTCTTTCAAACCAAAAATAACACTGAAATTTGGAAGCAAACAGTACTGCCAAACAAAGCCATTAATTGAAGATGCTAACTCATACGTTGCAAAAAGTTCATCTTGATGAATTACTTTCTTAGTTCTTTGTGTTTTTTGAGCGTTTCTTGCCTGACTCGAGTTGCGTGGCAATGCAGATGCCATCAGCTTGTTGTTGGTGATTGAAGAAGACATTGCATTAACTACGTTTCGATAAGTGAGTTTTGGTTTTTGGGAACTTTCTGCCAATCGCTTTAAAGTTGAAGGAAAGGTTCTGATGTGAAGTTTTTCTTTGTTTTGTTTACGGTTTCCATGAGGAACATTTTTCACCGAATTTGGATTTCCGTAATAATGTACTAGCACGAGCGTGGTATTAGTTTGAGTCAAAATAAGAGCTTTTTTGAAAAAATTATTGCCGTGTCGCGATTTATAATATCGTATCTTTAGGTTGTGAGATGTAACGGAATAGTTATTTGACCCCTCGCATGACCACTGAATTTGATCGCATGTCCAATCTTCCTTACGAATGGAATCATTAGAATATTTAAAAAAGTATACTTCTCCATCTTGAGGTGACGAAGGCGGCATTTGAGAAAATTCGTCACTTTTGGCAGTAAGTAAAAGATTGTATGCTTCTATTGTAGTAAGCTTCTTGTAAAATAGTTTTCTATTTAAGTTTATGCCAAGCCGTTCTTTGGTTTGTTCTTCAGTAGTAGAAGTTGTTTTTATCAAGCATTCCTTTTTTTCTTGAAATGTAGATTTACATTTTTCTAATTCAGAAGCAAAAGAAGAAAAATTATCTATGATGCCAGTACTTTTAGGCGCATTTTCTTTGTCCTCGTGAGCAAGGAAAGATTCCAAGCAAGCAATATCTTCCCGATCATTTGCATCCAAGTTTGAAGATGGCGGGAAAACCTCATCATTTTTGTTATTATACAAAGCAAAATTAGAATCTATGGAGTTGCTGACAGTTTTTTCATAGCATGTTGGGCTTTTGGCTTCCTTTGGGGGTGCTTTTTTTACTTCTTGAAAGTCGTCGCTGGAGTTGGATTGGTGCTCGTCAAAGAAAATAAGTGGTGAAGCAATCTTTTTAGTACTTCTTTTTTTGCTCGGTTGATGTTTGTAATGCAGTAAAAGTAAAGTATGATTAGAACTTTCTTGAACAAACACAATTCGGATAAAACCTGCGCTGTTGTGGTAATACCTTTTTTTAAAAGTGTCGTTTCCATTTTGTTGAATTGTTTTGGTGCCTCTGCATTTCCATTTGATACCATCCTTACCCCAAACACTTAAAATGGCTGGAGAAAAAATGTCCGATTTTTTTCCAAACTTGTAAACAAAGATATTTCCATCTTGGGGGGATATAGGAGGTCCAAAAGACAGAGAACAATTGTCCAAATCAACCAAGTTAAAATATTGCATTACCTTTTTGAAAGATAAGTGAGAACTATTTCCCGCCAAAACAGCTGATGTTTCCATAATGATCGTGGAAAAATTCTGCAATCTGAAAAAAATTAGCAATAAAATTAAAGCAGTTATAGTAATTCAAAAAGCCTCTTACCTTTAAAATTTGAAGACAGAAACTTGAAGATTCGTATGAACGAAATGATCACAATAATTTGCTTGTTTTCAATCTTTAAATTAAAACCAAGGAATGCAGATGAGCGAAAGAATAAATGAATGCAGTCAAACTGTACTTACCTTTCAAAGTCAAAAAATTTTGAAAAAAGAAACAATTCTAAAAATTTCTGATGAATTCTCTTCACTGCTTACCTGAAAGGTTGGAGATTTCTACCACGCTCAATTAAGATTCCAGGTAATCTTTGCTTTCTTGAAAACCTTTAAAAACGGATGCAACCTTTATAATCGCTTACCTTTAAAAATGAAGACTCGTCCAATTGCTAACAGTCTCCAAAGCCACAAATCTAAACTGAACCGAAATAATGACGAAGTCAAAACTCCTTACCTTTTTGAAAACGAAGATTGCACAGGCCAAAACGAAAAATTTCCTCTTTTCCACGCTAAAGTTGAAACCACCAATACAAGCAAACTACCAAACTTACCTTCAAAACTAAAAGAATGAACGGTCCGAAACCTTCTCTAACTTTCAAATCCAAAAATTTGAACCAACCAATGTAATAAAATAATTACACTTACCTTCAAGACAGAGAACGTGACAACCCAGAAATTGAAGCAATCCCTTTGGATTTAAGGTTGAAAAATTGCCTAATCAGTCCAAATCATATAAAGTACAGTACTTACCGGTAGTTTGAAGATTGATCAATTATAGTTTGAACCGCTTATTAATTCATAGCAAGTAGAATTCATTGCTTTACATTATATTACATACAACACATTAAGTTTAATACACTAACCATAAAAAGCAAGCAAAATGGTTATAAAATAAATAGAATTTATAAATGCTTTTAGCTAGTAGCGTAGCCAGGGGAGGGGAGCGGGGAGGGGGATATAGCTCCTCCATTGGTATGTCGACCAAAATGCAGAATGAGAATAAGAAAAATACCACGTTTTTTGCACTTTTGAGACTGTTTTATACTCTGAAATGGATTAAAATAGTGATTTAAAACATTTTTTAAAACATATATTCAAAGAAGGGGGTGGGGGGGGGGTTAGTTTGTCAAAAATAAAACTCACAAATATATAAAAACTTTGAAAAATGGCCAAAAATAAGCAATCAAATTTGATCGCTAGTGTAAAAATGCTAAACACAGGTGTCATCAACAAACAGTAGCGTAGCTATGGGGGGCAAATGGTGCTATAGCCCCCCATTGGCCCGGAAAGTATGCGAAATAGCATGTTTTTTGCAGTTTTGAGGCTGATTTTTGCCCTAAAAACGAAAATAGCTCCCCCCAAACGAAATTGGGGTGAGAGTGGGAGAAGATCCTGAGTTCATGTCGACAAGTGAAAGAGACCTTTTTTTTTTTGGAGATCACCTGATTTTGGGCAGAAAAACGTTTCAATCTGATTTGAGACTGATGATTATTTGAATCAAGTTTGTTTACTATTGTTTCAAGCTTCCCAAAAAGCCCCCTCCCCCCCTTTGCAAAATCCTGGCTACGCGACTGTCAACAAATGTACTATAAACTTAGAAATGGGAGGGGGCTATTCAGTGTTAGTTAATTACCAATCCTTTCTCTCAAATCTCTTTTATTAGCTCCCTCCCTCTAAATATTTTTTTATAAACTAAGGGCGAAGTAGATTGCTCCATGTGAGTGTAATTGAACTATACGACTTTATAATTTACCTACATCTAAATAAGAGAACTTAAATTTTACGATTAGCCACTTCCCAAATAGCCCAAATGCAAGTAGTTTAATCATATTTGCCATGCCAATTTCTATGCCACGTTTTAAAAGCATTATTTTTTTTATCAAATTAGGCCTAAAATTAAGTCATTTTTGCAAAAAAATGCAAAATTTTCGAGCGCTGGGGCTTTAGCCTCCCCAACCCCCGTGTCTCCTGCAGCTGGGGGCTTTATACCCCGACTACCATCCTCCGGCGGCTGGGGACTTTTCTGAAAAATCAAAAATTGCCCAACGACTAAAGGTTTCGTCCCCAGACCCCCGTTTGTGATACACTTGAATGGCACCAGTTTGCTCAGCAGTCCACCTACATAAAACTTTTTTGGAAAAAAACTATTTTGACATTTAGTTCAAACCACCCCTCCCCCCCACTAGCAAAATCCTAGTTGTGCGCCTGGTCCTCATCTAAATTTCCGCCAGGTTTTGCATCAAAGTTAACCAGAAGCCGTTTTCTACTTTGCTACGGCGCGTTCCTCGAAAAGTAACGTTTCACAAAAAGTTTGGGCACCTTTGGTTCAGCGGAAATTGTTGATTGCCACTTTGTCATTACAATATTGCCCTCCGAGTAAAAATTTCGAGAATAATTCGGTAAACTATTTTAGTTTCTTTACGCCCTTTAACACGATCCTTCAAGATGACTACCTAGCATACTTTTATAAAGATTTAGGTCAAAGGTGATGAAAATTCACCGACATTTCAGGCTTTACCTAGGTTTTTCAATCCATCAAATTTTCTCTCAGTCATTACCTGTGTGAGTTAATCTAACTCGGTTACTCAAGATGAAATGAAAGAAATTTGAGATGAAAAAAGGCTTAGTACATACTTTAATTAGCTTCCAACTAGTCCATTGAAGAAATTTTATAAACTTTTTTACGTATATAAGTTTTAGAGGGGGGACCTTAATTTCGAACACGCTGTAAAAGTAGTCCTATATTAAATTCGTTATAGCACTAAAACTTTCACAAGCAAATTCTTCAAAAAACCTTGAGCTATAAAAAAAGGAGGCTGTCTCAACGTCACAGGCTTTCTCAACGCTTAAATCTCGCAAAGCGTTTAAGATCAAGTACTTTAACGTCAAATGTTTGGAGGTTTATTTTAAAGAAACTTGGAATCCCCAAGTTTGACTCTTGCACTTTTATGTAATAGCAACTCATACTGAGAATTTCAGCAATCTAGATTACGGCATGAAAATCTCATACTTAGGAGGTCCGTAAGGGCTAATTTTCCAACATGGCATCCACGAGGTTTGTCATGTTTTATCTTTTATATTAATCTACTGTAAAAACTTATTAGGTACAGCTGGAGTAGTTAACAATTTAAAACTTTTAGGGGCCCATTTGGCAAAATTTCCTCAACATGGCGCCCACAAATTTTGTCCCGTTTTATCTTTGATTTATATTAATCTATCTCAGAAATTTAGTTTGATTATTTCAAGTAAGTTATAATTCTTCCTAAACGTGTCTCACCAAAAGTTGTCGCGTTTTATCTTTTTATATTCTGAAAGTTTCATGTATCAAGCTTAAGGGGTTAAAAAGTTTGAATTTTGGAGGGCCCGTTTGAAAAAAAAAACAGCGCGGCACCCTCAATTTTTGTCAGGTTGAGTTTATTTTTAATTCCTTTCCATTCTAAAATTGCGATCCATCTAGCTCCAACAGTTCAAAAGTTTGAAATTTTGGAAGACTCGTGTGAGGAGGATCCCACCAACAAGGCACCCCCGGTTTTAGGCGAACACTAGTCTTTCCTGATATCTACAATCGTGCAAACTTTGAGTACCGTGTGTTTACCGGTTTAAAAGTAGATAGCTAAGAAAGGGAAAAAAATGAGAAAAACAGTATTTTACTGTAAAAGCACGTCACTGCTTTAAATGTAGGCTAATTCAACGCAGCTATACCATGTAATATGCGGGCACAGAAATTTATCGAAAAAGATTTTTTTAAGATTTCAAAGGTGGAGTCCTCAAGGACGTCCTTGGCCTCGAGGACACATTTTGAAGGCCTTGGCCTCGAAGCCTCAAGTCCTCGAAAATTGCCCTGTTCTCGGCTCGAAGACAGCACTATTTTTGAACCGTTGAAATTTCGTTGGAAAACGCCAGAAACCTTGCGGAAAATCTGCAAAGACCTTTTTTTTGGTTTCCTCAAGTTGAGATCGCCAGAAAAATTTTTGAAGACCTTTTTCGCCTGAAAAAATTTTCTGAAGACCTTTTTGGCCTGAAAAAAATTTTTGAAGACCTTTTTTTTTGGAGAACACTTGTGTCTGTGTCCTTGGTCCTTAGCCTCGAGAGGGTCTGTCCTTGGCCTTGGCGTCGAAATTTTTGAGTGTCCTTGGCCTTGGCCTCAAGCCTTGTGTCCTCAACTCCACCTCTGTAAGATTTATTCGCGTACTATTTCTGCAATAAACGTTTGACATTGTATGAAGTTTGAAATTAATTAGAACCGCGGAGGACCGCTCATTTTCTCAACCCCTTAATTCCAGCTGAAATTTAACGATTATGCTTACATCGTTGTTAGTTTTATGCCAAAAAAAAATAAGCGTTACCATCTCGTAATATCGTTTTTGACGTTTTTCAGATAAATAAACCTTTTCCTGTTGGTCTAAATATTCATAACGTAGTACAAGATTCTTTTTCTTTATACGAATCAGTAAAATTTAAGTCTAGAGTGACGGTTTGGAAAGTTTACAAATTTAAACTTCATTTGTTCCTAATTGTTTTAATGGACTGACTAGAGATGTAAAAAAACAGGTTTTTCGCTTGTTTTTTTTTACATTTTTTTGTTTTTTTCCTTCGTGCTCGACAAAACAAAAATTAAACTTTTTTTTTTTTTTTTTTAGTAAAGCAAAGCAATTAGCATCAAATGGCACGGCTAACATGGCAGAGTATTGCATATCAGAGCTGTAAACGGGCCGACAAGTAGGACAGGCCCGATACTGAAAATGAAAGCCAGAACCACCAAAAATGATTTAAAGTCAAAACAATGCTTGAAAATTAAGTTAGATCTAAAAATTTATGCGGTTATTGTTCGTATAAGGTTAAAATAAAACTACTCATTGCTGATCAACTGTGATGTAATAATAATGATTGTGTAGAAATCATTCATTGAAGCTTAACCGAAGTCGTCAGTCAGGATATTGCTGATCGATTGTCTAGTAATAATAATGATTGTCTTGTAATAGTCGCATTGATGCTTAACCGAGGTCGTCAGTCAGAATATTAAAGCTATTTTGATTAACGGACGCTTTTACACTACATGCTGTACTTAAATTGTAGGGGGACGCGTCCCCCCATTGAGAGTCAGCGTCCTTCCATCGAGATTTATCGTCCCCCATCGAGATTTGAGCGCTGGATAATCAGACGAAAAAGAGCCAGCCAGCACGAATAAATCCTTCAAGTTCCGGCCGAATATAGTCCCAAATTGCTTTGGTCTTTACCTGATTTCGGGAAAAAACTCTTCAATTTTCGGCGAAGACCTTTTTTTTGGTTTTTAATCAATTTCGGGGACGGATTTACATAAATTCTACTAAAATATTTTCGCATGCCAAATGCGTTTGGTCAAGGCTGCAAAAGCGGCCCTCATTCAAAATTTTACAATTTAAGCATTGACTATATGAAAATGCGAAAGCACAAGACAAGTGTATTATGTAGATTAAGCTGGAAATTTTGTCAATCTTAAGCCCGAGTCAAAGCTAAAAAGCCCTGCCCGACTTACAACTCCGTCCCACATCTCATTTCCCGTTCTGTGGCATTTGCCCAGCTGGGCTGAATTCTTGTTTCGTCTGCATTTTCGTGATGGTTTTTATCTTGCTTTTATGAGAAAGCGACGGAGGCGCTATGCATAGCCCGAATCACAACTCCCTTCGGATTTGCTGTTGTTTCCAAGTTTTAGGCTAGAATTTGCTTAGAGAAAATTAAAAGTATTTGAGAATTAGAAAATTAGAAGTATTGCAGGGGCTTGCGCACCTTATGGTTAACAAGAGCGACACCAGCCAAGGTACAACCAAGCTGGAACGGTCAAGGTTGAGAGATCATAGACAAAGAGAGATCCAACCACGCTGCTCAAACTGGGTTCCAACCCAAGTCAAGTCAAGTTTATTTCACCATAGGCTTAAAAGTAAGCAGGCAGGAAACAACAATAAGACCATGCGGTCATCTAGGTCAACTGCACCAATTAGCAATACTTAACAGTTAAAGGCATAAACTTAAGCTAGTCATTGAACATAAAAAACTCAAAATGTCATAAACAATGTAACAGGTAACTATAACAGTGCTGCCAGCTTCGCACTAAATATAAAAAAAAAACACACGCACAAAAAAAACAACTGACTTTGGCTTGAATGAAAATTTTACGTATTAAATAGACCCTTAGCTCAAGTGGACCAAGCATGAACACTGAAGTTACGTTAAAAAAAAAAAGAAAAGAATTTCAGACAATCATAAATATGGAATGGAATAAAATAAATATCTTGGCCGCACCATGGTCAAATTATGTATTGCAGCCTTTAGAAAGAAGAATATGAGGATCTAAAGCACAAGCACTGCACGATTTTAAATACAAATTTCTGGAATTTCAAACACACACTACAGCATAAACCGGAATATGCAATATCCACACCACGTCGCTTTTTTTTTTTTTCTTTTTTCGACATTCATTAAAAATGTAGAAAATGCTATCAATATTTTTAAAATATTACTGTTTTAACCAACTTGATAGGCCTATGGCAGTTAAAGCAGTGAAGAAAAAAATAATAGCCGAAGGTTACTGTATAAGGTATGATAGTGATAACTACAACTGAAATCATATTTCTGCTCGAAACTATACGTGCAAATTACCGAATGCTACTTCAGAAATTTAAGAGAAAACAATATTAAAACAATAACCTTCTCCTGAGCCCATACCTTTATCAATCATGAATAGAAGTTAGTAAGGATCTAAGTTCTTCCGGTAAAGTAGCAGATCTCAGCTATGTATTTTTAGGTGTATTTGACGTTTTGTTGGTCTTAAAGATCAACGTTATCAGAAATAATGAAGCAAAAAGTAATACCTACTGCCACCACAACATTTATCACCAATACAAAAATTTGAAGTTGAAGCCAAACCTGTATGTAATTATTACGTCACAAACACCAAAAACAACCAATGCTTACAGAAAGTCGATCAAGTATAATTCACGTGAACGTAGTGCCGGTAAAAGTTAAAACTCCCAGGCCTTTCCTAGTGACTTGTGCAAGACTTAAAATTTTTTGGGAATTGAACCAAAACTTAAAACTTTTTTGTCCGAAAACTGCAATCTATCTGGCGTGCTAAACAAATTGGAGCAACTCAAATGTATCACAAACGGGGGTCGCCGCCTGACAATTTTTGCGATTTTTTCGGAAAGAAATAGCCCCTTCAACGCCATTTTACACGTTTTTAGAGCCATTTGAAAAAAATTAAATTGCTAAGATTTGTACGTCATTCGAAAGAGTTGAATTGCTCAGCCCTTCTCCGCCCTACGTACAGGTCAAGCTCAAAACAGATTTAAACGCTTGCATTTTGGGTTAAATTTTTTAAGCGACATCATAGTCACTAAATATTACATGTAATATTTAGTGACTATGGTGACATGGCTAAAGAAGGCTGAAGCCCCCTTAGCTTATATGTGCCTAAACTGCATGGGAGCATAATGCAAAACCCAACACCCAACGCTTAAAAATGCTTCAATGTAACTAGAGATTTGAAGAAAGCAGTGGATTACAATAAAAAGTCATCAAATTTCAAAGCACGATCCATTCTTACACTTACAACATGATTAAAAAAAAAAAAAGTGTTTCTTGAGGCCATAATTTTTTTGAAAAAAGCAATTTTTGTTTAAACGAAGGCAAAAAAAACATTTACATCATAGGAATGACACGAGCTCATTTTTGCTTGGTTAAACATTTCTTTTTCTTATCGATCCTAATTATTAAACAAAACAGTACAATCCACTGGCTCAGAGTAGTAAGTCGGGTCCGGTTCGAGCTTGACAAAATGTTGGGTTTAGTTCGGGCTTGATATTAGTACTCGCTTTGTGCTTGAGCTTTTAGGTGTCATAAAAGCGTAATTAAAATAACTTTGCTTTCAATGAATGACAACTTCGCTCAAGCTTTAATACGATTGTGATTAAACAATCATTATGATTACATCACATTTTAACCGTATACGAAAAATAACTGCGCACATATTTCAGATCTAACCAAATTTTCGGGCTTTTTGGGTCTGGTTTTGACTTCAAATCTCTTTTCATGTTCGGCCTTATGTTTTCGGGTTCTGGCCTGTAGCAGAGTTGTAAGTCGGGCCGGGCTTTTCGGGTCGGGTTCGGGCCTAAAGTTGAAAAAAATTTCAAGCTTGATTCGGGCCTGAGACGTGCTTTTTGTCTTAGGTGCTCAAAAATATAATCAAAATAACTTGGCAAAATTGCTCAATTTTTCAGATCTAACTTATCTTTCGGGTTTTTTTGGGCATGATTGGGCTTCAAATTAACTTCGGTTCGGGCCGGGTCGGCCTTATATTTTCGGGTTCGGGCCTGAACTAGTCGGCCCGTTTACAACTCTGGCCTGTAGTGCTTGTCCGCCCGTTTACAACTCTGCAATGGCCATAGGCGTAGCTAAGATTTTTGATTGGGGGTCCCATATCACAAACCACATGCAATGACGTCATCAAAGCTTTTTGAAAGATAAACTTTTTGTGGGACAAAGATATCGTAGCTTGCAAGGTCAGAAGCCGTGTCCTGGTTTGCCAAAAGTTTAAAAGTGAAAATGTCTAAATTGAGAGACGTGTTGAGTAAACTATTGTGACTCAAACGTGTCACAGACGGAATTTTGGGGTCGAAGCCCCCAAAAGCTGAGCGATTTTTTTGAAAAATAAGCTATTTTAATGTCATTGGATGACATTTCGCACGTGTTCAGAGCCATTTGAAAGAACTAGATTTTTAACATTTGAAAGCCAATTGAAAAAATTAAATTATTCAATACTGTTTTTACTAACAATTTAAGTCCAAAATAAGTTAAAAAACTTGCGTTTTGGGGTTAAATTTTGTAAGTGATTTAGCCCAGGTAGGAAAGTGGGATACATTGCCTCCTTCAATATTTTAGCGGTAAATAATAAAATAATCCATTTGAAGATATTCCTTAGAGATTTTTGTTTTGTCATGAAAATAACCAGTTGTTCAATGGGTCCAGGTCCCCGTCAATTCAAATTCAATAATTTGTTCAATGAGCATTTGCTCTAGGTAATTTATTTTTCGAAAGTATTTTGTCGCCTAAAAACTGGCGAGGTGGAAATGAATTGTTATTGAAAAATGGTATAATAGATGGTTATACGCTTACTAACCAAAATCATGTTATTGCCCGGGCCGGATTTACATTGCGCGCGGGGGCCTTTGGCACTTTAGAGATTTTCGCACATCTTCCTGCCAAAAATAGGTGAAGACCACAAAAAGTCTTACCATCTGAGCGCGAGGCCTCTGGCACTGTGCAATATGGTAAATCTAGCCCTGGCTATGGCATTAGTTTCATAAAAAGGTCAGATGAGGGCCTGAAGTAGCTACTTTTAGGATAAAAACCCTTAATTTCACCCAGGTTATACATTTAAATTGGTTAGCAAAATTGAATTGAGGGGGCCAGGACCTACTGGTCGTCAATATTATTGTAAATTACTGTGGTACGCCTGCACTGTTGTTGGCGAAAAATGCTGAAAGAAATTGAAACTGAAGAAACAATAGGCTTTTTTGTCGTATTTTTATCATTGGTGGCATTTCATTTTGGGGGTGCCCAATTACTCTGCCCCCCCACCCCCCTGGCTACGTTTATGAAACTGGCTATGATTGTTGAAACCTGTTTATCATTTCGTTGGGGTGCGGTTCTACAATACAGAAGTTATTGTTACTGTTGTCGTTTTTTTTTTTTTTTTTTTCAATTTGGCTCGTGTTGTTATTAAATTGTCCTTATAAAAAACAACAGCATAATAAAAAATCAGTAATGACATTAAAGAAATAAAGAGTCGTTCTCTTCAACAAAATAAAAAGAGTTGTTCTATTGTTTTAAATGACATTAAACGAAAAAGTGATTGCTTTCCAGTAATTAGTGTTGTTTTTTTAAATGTCATCGTCATTAAAAAATGTTCTCAAAATTTATCAGGATCGAAATTTCAAATAAGCCATATCTTCTGTAATATCGTAGAATCTGCCGTCACAGACTAGCTGTCTTTTTTATGAAAAAGAAAAGGTCCATAATGAAATATACTGTTCTAATTATACGCTTCCGCCTTCCAAAAGAAACCAGTAACAACTTCTCAAGTACTCATAAATCTCATAAATTAGACTTGGGAGATAAAACGACCGTATAATATGAGATTCCACAAAACAAACTATGGAGCAATTTTAAACCACGCGCTGACAAACTTTGTAAAAAATGATTACGATTACAATGATTAAGAACAATTGGGCAAAAGAACATTCGAGAAAACAAGCAACTCATCTTCGAAACTAAGAAATGTTATATTAACATTAATATTCATTATAATTTTTTATTATTTATTATTATGATCATTGTGACACTGGTAGAACGCCAATTCCTCGTCAATTTTTATTACGTTAAATTTTTAGTATAGCGCATATCATTGGCAACATGGTCATTGCCAAAAAGCTCAATGAGAATTTCTTGTCTAAGACGATATAAACATACCTAGCGATAAAAATGCACCGGTATTTGCTTTTTTGCGACTTTTAGTATAGATCAAAAATAAAATATTGTGTCAAGACCGATACAACTAAAGTTAACGAATGGTTCATAGATTGGAAATATTTTCCAAAAACTGATGTCGCTATCGAATATTCGCAATTTGTATAATTTGAGCATGTAATACCAAAGAACTTATAGAAAATAAGATCAAATCACGAACAACGAAGTGCAAATAAAACAAAATTACGAATAATGAACGGTTGAAAGTCATAGAATTTTGTCGCCTACAATTGTTCGTTATTTTTCGAATAACCAATATTTGATTAATAACGAAGAGTATGTAAGCGTACACCCTCTGGTTTGGACTTCCAAAAGTTTTTCGGGTTCCGGCCTGAACTAGTAGGCTCATTTACAACTCTGGGCCAACGGTGGGAGGCTATAACCCCCTTGCCCCCTGGCTACAATACTGATTATAAGTTTGGCTTTGATTTCAGTTTCTGAGCAAATTTAATTTAGAGGCTGATTAATTATTTTTTAGCATTTAGGATTTTACGAGCATAACATGAATTTGAAAAATTGAACGCTGTGTTACCGTTTTGATTTTGATAAGGGCTCAATGACAGGCGCAAAGACTTTTGATAATTATAATAAAAAATAAGCAATTTTTATGCTTAATTCTCCGGCGCTGCTTATTTTCGCTTTGCGAGGGAATTTTTTGCTATCATATCACATATTAGCGAAAGCTAGTTTTCCTGCCTTGTAGCATTGCGAATTATTGTAGCATTTCGTAAGCACATATTTTGCAATCTATTAGTTTAACCTTAATTGTGTCTGCAATATCGGTAACAAAGTGTATTGCTTAAATCCTGATTCTAGATTAGAAACCCTATTTATTGAATCCTCTATTGGTTAAATTTGTTCTCTACGTCTTGCAACCTGTCAATGTCAACAATATTACATTCCAAATAACTAACCCATCATATTTTAATCTAAAAGGCTACTGTGTCTGATTCGACTGCTTATATTGCACCAATTTTAACTCTGAAAAACCTTGACGTCCCTCGTGGATGACTCCCAAAAACTCAGAACGACTTTCATTAGTCCACGCGTGGATTTTGGACTTTAGAAAATAGTCCACAATATTTAGCTCTGTGCTTAGTTTTAACTCATTAAAATTCAATTTCAATCGTTTAAGTTTAAATTTTTGCATTGTGACGAAATACTACTTACGCACGCGGCACGCTTGGACAATATTAAAAAAGTCAGCGGAATTTTACAATTTTTAAAAAGTCCAAGCATAGACTATTTTGAAAAAATCCAAGCATAGACTTTTTAAAGTAATGCTATACATTTAATGCTATTTGCGGGGACAATTTAAAAAAAGTCCACGGAATTCTGTTTAAAAGTCCAAGCGTGGACTATTAAAAAAAGTCCACGAAATTTCACAACTTTGAAAAGTCCAAACGTGGACTGTTTTGACGGGTTCTATTTAGAAACGAGTTACCAGAACCTTCTGGCTTGAACTTGAAGTCTTCTGTAGCTTCTCGACTAGGGCTAATCAATCTGTACTATAACTGTGCTAATTATCTTTAACAATCTTATATAGAATAAAAAGCAAAGTTAGCGTAAAACAATAAAATAATACGAACCAGTAATTAATTAATTTAGTATTAAAAAAGTAATTAAAAAAAATCACTAAAAGTCAATATTTGAAAGATATATCAATCAAACTGTACCATGAAATAATGCGACGATTATAATCAAAACTCAAATAATAACTAAATATTTTCTAATGTTCGATAATTCGGATCTACTAGTACAACCTTAGCTAATACTGTTAACTTCGATGTAATAGATGTTTAACACAAAAAAGAAACCAAGGCAAACACAACTGACTCAGAGACCACTACATTTTACCGCAAAACAATAATTTTCCTAACTGCTATCCATCAAAGAGTTCATTTCGGTTCAACCAATTTAGACACAAAAATAGAAAAGCTAACTATGATTTTAGCAAAACACCTCTTGAAAAGCAGTTTTTACGCGGCAAGCTATTACGTGTCAAAAAATCAGCCACAACATGACACATGTTTTCAGAATATGAATTTTTTTCAAAAAGTCCAAGCGTGGACTATTTAAAATAAAGCTCTGTATTTGCGTGGCCCAGGCGCGTAGCCAGAAATTCGCAATGGGGAAGGGGGCTGTTTGGGGGGCGTGGGAGCCGCCGGAGGCTAATGGGGGTGTGGGAGCGAAGCCCCCAGGCCCCGGAGGCTGGGGGGTTGGGGGCAAAGCCCCCAGCCGCTGGAGGCAGGGGGGTCTGGGGGTGGAGCCCCCAGCGCTCGAAAATTTTGACTTTTTTTGCAAAAATGACTTCATTTTAGGGCTATTTTGATTAAAAAATAATGCTTTTAAAACGTGACTTAGAAATTGGCAGTGCAAACAAAATTAAACTGGTGGCATAAATGGGCTATTTTGGAGGTGGTTAATGGTAGAATGTTAGTTCTCTTGTTTAGATGCTGGTAAATTATAACATCGAATAGTTCAATAAAACTCACACGCAGAAATCTATTTCGTATACAGATTATAGACAAAAATAATTGGGGGGGCAGGGGATAATGAAAAGATATTTGAGAGAAATAATTGGTAATTAACTAATACTGAATAGCCCCCCCCCCCCCCAGGCCTATTCCTTAGTTTATAGTATATTTGTTGATGACATCTAGGTTTAGCAGTTAAGCATTTTTACACTTGCGATCAAATTTGATTGCTTATTTCTTACCATTTTTCAAAGTTGTCATTTACTTATTTCTTGGTTTTATTTTTGACAAATTAGCCCCCTCCCCCTGAACATATGTTTCAAAAGATGTTTTAAATCAACATTTAGTCCACTCCAGTGCATAAAACAGTCTCAAAAGTGCTAAAAACGTAGTGTTTTTCCCATTCTGCATTTAGGTTAACATGCCAATGGGGGGGGGGGCTATAGCCCCCCCGCCCCTCCTGGCTACTCTATTGGCGTGGACTATTTCAAAAAGGCTACAAAATTTCACAATTTTAAAAAAGTCCAAGCATAGACTTCTTATTGGTAGATTGGAAAGTGACAGTTTTGTCTATTTTTTTTACTGTACATTTTTTTGAACCTGCCGATTCATCCAATCAGCGTGACTTTTTTCTCGGTTCACTCGTGCTAAGAGTATGTCCAATCAAATCAGTTGAATACGCGTGACCGCAAAAAAACTACGCAACAAGGGCAAACTTTTTTTCTTCAATGCTCTTCTCTTTTTCTCCGCACGTCTGTTTCTAGCCTGCTAAATAAAGAGCCTGTGGGCTATTTAGAATAATGCTATATATTTGCGTGGACAATTTTGAAAAAGTCCAACTGTGGACTATTTTGAAAAAGTCCACGGAATTCTGCTAAATTCAAGCGTGGACTATTTTAGCTCAATTTTGAAAAAGAATTTTGAAAAAGTCCAAACTGTTTTAAAAAAGTCCAACCGTGGACTATTTTGAAAAAGTTCACGGAATTCTGCAAATTTAAAGTATGGACTTTTTTAAAAATGTCCAACCGTGGACTATTTTGAAAAAGTCCACGGAATTCTGCTAAATTCACGCGTGGACTGTTTTGAAAAAGTCCAAACGTGATCTATTTTGAAAGAGTTCACGCGTGGACGATTTTGAAATAAAGCTATGTATTTGCGTGGACAGTTTTGAAAAAGTCCACGGAATTTAGCTAAATTCCGTGTTTTACCAATATCCGTTCGACCCTTGCTTCAACTGATTTGATATTTTTCAAGAGTTTTGAATTGAAAATTAATGTGTGTTCTTGCTTTCACGTAACGGGTAACATCAATTCGAATTGTTAAGAATTTACAAATAACAATGCCATGCACAAATTACAGTCTCTGGTACCGGTCATTGCAACTGTGAAGAGCTGAGCTCTTTTAATGGCATCTGTTGGACAAAATGTTAGTACTGTAGCGTCAACTCCACCGTAGCCACGAGTGAAAGATCAATTGGACATAAGGATTAATAAGTCAACCCGGATAGTAGCTTGCTAGGTTGTTCAACCAAGCCGGTCGACCGCATTGGGACGCGTCCTTTTGACATGAACGTTACAGTACTATTTCTTCGGTCTCAGTTTCTTTTAGCATCTTCGCGTATACTAGTACACGCGTACAGAAGAAATTAACAATAATATTGATCTAGGGGACCCGGGCCCACTCAATTTAATTTTTGCCAACCAATTTAAATGGGTTGCCTACAATAATATTTAAATGGGTTCCAACAATAATATTGTTAATGTTTGCCAACCAATTCAAACGTATAACCTGAGTGAAATTATAAAGGGTTTTTATCCTAAAAGTTGCTAACTGAGGCCCTCATCTAACCTTTTTATGAACGTAATGCAATAACCAGGGACGGATTTCACATATGGCACAATGCCAGGGGCCCCACGCTCAGATAAGACTTTTTTTTTTGATCTGCATTAGACAGAAAAATATTGCGAATATCCCAAAGTGCCAGTGGCCCAACTCAATGTAAATCCGGCTCGGGCAATAACACGGTTTGTAGGCGTAACTATCTATCGTACATTTTTCAAAAACAATTCACCTCCACCTCGCCAGTTTTTGTGCAACAAAATACTTTTGAAAAAAATTAGCTACAGTAAGGGGAATGCTCATTGAACAAATTTTTGAATTGAAAGAGCTTGGGCTCTCTGGCCGTACAGTATTGCTCGAATTAATTGAAGTCAAGCATAAAATGGATCAAATTTACTGATTTTTTATTTATTAGTCACATAAAGCAGTTTAAGCAGCACTTAATACTTGATATGTCCTCCACCATTCTTCAACCACTCAGTAACTCGATTTGGCATCGATTCAACTAAGTGTTTGCACTTTTCAGCTATTTCTTCATCCCTGTACCAAACTTCAATAATTGCCTCTGTAAGCTTCCTTTTTGTTGTACAACCCTTTTTTAGCAAATGAGATTTGATGATAAACCACAAATTTTTGTTTGGGTTTAAATCCGGGGAACTTCCAGGCCGATCTAAAACCTTGACTTTGTTTTTCCTCATAAATTTTGCACATTTTTTTGACGTATGGCAAGAAGCCAAATCTTGCTGGAAGATGCCTTCTCCTCCTAGAAATGCGTTGTTTAGGTTTGGGATCACTTTTTTCTTAATCACTTCAATGTAGCAGTCAGAGTTCATCATGCCCTCCACAGGAAAGAGGAATCCAACATCTGCATAACTAAAGCACCCCCAAAACATCTTTTACTGAGGATGTTTTACGGTTTGATTGACATGATGATGATTCAGCGGCTCTCCGATGCTTCTTCGTACAAATCTGCTGTTTTCACCTCGGACGTAGAAGTGACTCTCAGCAGAAAAAAAAACCTTTTTCCAGTCTTCGGCTGTCCAGGTTTTATGTTTTTTGGCCAAACTGAGTCTTTTTGATTTCATCTTTTTGGTGAAAAGCTGTTTCTTAAGTGGACGCATAGCTTTTCTTCCACTTTCAACAAGACGTTTACGGACAGTGCTTGAGCTAATTTTCACTCCTGCATGGGCTAAATCTTTGGTTTGTTCGTCGCTTGTTTTTCTCAGATTTTTCTTGCTTTCTCTCAAAATTAATGTATCATCTCTAGGGGAGGTATTCCTTTTTCTTCCACATTTTCCTTTTCTTTGGGGGGTAACGGATCCTGTTGCATTAAATTGCTTAATAATTCGGCAAACAGTTGCCCTACTCATTCCAAGAGATTCTGCAATATTTTTTTTGGTCAAGTTTAGTATGTTTGTACAAACTAATGACACTAGCACGTTTTCTAGGAGTAGTATCCGCCATGACAAACTTTTCTAGTCTAATTTGTTTCAGCTATAGCCGCTCACTTTTTACTTTAGGTGGTCGTTATGACGTATTAATGTAGTACATGACGTCACAAACTTTCTTGAAATATTGACCTGTTACATTAGAAGTCAACAATAACTGTACTATAAACAGTATTTTTGTTGCAAGAAAAACTTAAGCAAAAATATGAAAAAAATAGTCGATTTCAATTAATTCGAACAATACTGTATATGTACTCCTACAACTGGTTGTTTTCAAGACAAAACAATAAATCTCTAAGTAAAATATTCGACTGGATTGTTATTTAAAAACTGAATAAGAGTAGTTTTTAGAACCATCTGGTCTACCGGGCATGAAAATCAATACTATAGGTAGGCTAGCCTACTAACTGTTCTTTTGGTAAAAGGCACACGATTAGCAGAACGCTAATTTATTACCTTGACGTTTCGCTCAGCTGAAAACGCCGAGCATCCTCAGAAGTTGAGTTGAAGGAGTGTCGAGCACTCCTCCAATACTAGCACAAACAGTACATCTCGCAGATAAGTTACAACAAAGTAAATATGAAAAGAACTGAGTAAATTATGTGAGTTATAGATGATTGTAACGTCATAATGATCAACTTGCGAGCTAGGGCTAATTTAACAAAACGTAAAAAATTCAATTGCTATTCTGTGATGAAACGAGAGAACGTGGGTAAGTCATATATGGTAAAAATAGCAATAAAACAACATTTACTGAGCATTTTTGGCTATAGATCGGTACACTGATGGCAATGTCTCACCATCCGAGCGGTTGGTAACGTTAGTGTGGGCATTGATAAACCAACTTTCAGCAATTAACTGTCTACGATAACTATCAACATATTTTAAAACAGTGGATTCTTCCCAATTAATACGATGATCAAACAACATTAAATGTTATTTTATCTGCGTTTTTAAAGCGGATTTTTCTGGTTCCGCGTTTTTGACGGCTCTTTTATGTTCTGCAACACGACTTTTTAAATCCCGTTTCGTTTGCCCACATACACAAACTCACAATCAGCACAAGGTATTTTATACACTAATCGACTCTTTTCATGCTCTGCAATAGGATCTTTGGGTGAGGTAAGAATGTTACCAATGGTTTTAACCGGCTTCATCGCAACTTTCACACCAGCTTCGTTAAGAATACGACCAATACGTTCTGAAGTACCCTGTACATAAGGTATGGAGGTGAAGTGCCTAAGATGCTGTGTTGTGTTCCGTTGTTTAACCTTGGGGATGGGGTAGGAGTGCCGGAGAGGGAAACCGTTGAGTTGTAGAACAGACAGAACATGGGTGGTTTCGTGTCGTGCATCTGCTGGGATGGTGTTGTGTGTGTTAGCTCTGTCATATAGTGTTTTGGTAACTGCGAATTTCTGGTGCTGAGGATGATGAGAATCAAAGGGAAGGTATCTGTCTGTATGGGTGGGTTTGCGGTAGACTTGTGTGCGAAGAGTTTTGTCATGTCGTACAACTAGAACATCCAAGAAAGGTAAAGGGTTTTAATGCAGAAACGCAAAAAGCTGGAAGCAGATATCAAAAGTTCTTTTAGGTGTTTACTCAGTTTACAAATCCTTAAACGCTTTCACCATCCATGTCTCATTATGATCGTGGTAGATCTACCGGTATCTTGTAGAGTGTAGACCAATAGGCTAGTCTACAGGTACATTTAAAGGCGGTGAATTATCTAGCCAATTTCGGTGGTTTACAATAGCTATAATTGAACTATAATTTTTGATATTTTTTGTTTTAATTTTGGGACTGCGGTTGCAAAGATATTCAACAAATACAAAAAGATATCCCTCGAAAAAAAGTTTTTGAAAACTCTGAGTTTTGTTCTTCTTGCCAAAACCACAGTAGGCCTAATAGTTTAGAGATAGTTTATTTCTAAATAGTTTAGGCCTAACTATCTCTAAACTATTAGGCCTAATACTTTAGAGATATGCACAAAGCTGAACAGCGCTGTTTCGAGCTTTTAGCTCTCATCAGCAGCCCTCACCTTCTCTAACAAAGTTATTCCCCAGCTGGACAAGACTCTTGGCCGAACTGGACAAAGGGTTTTTAGGGAATAAACAATTTTTCACTTGTGGTACTTTAAAAAAAAAAAAAAAACGAGTGAAAAAATTGCTAAACTCCCTTGTAGTTTAAAGAAAAAAATCTAGCCTTTAAAGCATAAACTATGCTGTTTTTTTGATGTGATTTTTCTCTTTCAGGCAAACATGTTATGATACCTGTAGTAAGCTTAAACAGTTGTTTGTATTTGTTATTTAGTGCTGTTTATGAAGACTCGCAATGTTAACGCTATGAGTGAAACTGAAAGCTGGATTTGTCGTGAGTTATGTTGTGGATTTTTTGCTCATTGTGCAATGGATTGCTGTGTTGATTTGCTGGAGAAAGCAAAAAAACATTGCAGTTTTTGCATAATTTGACACTATTATCGAAGGACTAGAATTTAGCACAGTAATACCAGCAGTTGCTTTGAGGAAAAGTCAGCTTCTAAAACTAAGTTTGGTGTTTTACTCGCTAGCGGAGCGCTTATCGATGTTTAGTGCGAAGTTAAATGCTTTTGAGAGCATTTTATTAGTAAGCATTTTCTTGCGGTACCAGTAGGCTACGTCGCGACGGTCGCGTTTACCTCAAAGGGCTTCGCTCCAAACCACCGTTTGTAAGATACAGACAAATTTATAGCTGTAAGGTCAAGCCCTCTCTTCACAAGTTTTTGGTTATGCCCCTGATAAAAAAAAACATTTAGATTTTTTTTTGAAATTCACAAACAACTAAATTCAGATTTTACCTAAAGACACAGTAAATGAATATTTAACACACTAGACACTTCTATTTTCATCACATAGGACTGGAGTGAAAAATCACTACAAGACTACAATATTCATGGTTATAAAACTAGGGGTAGTCCAAAACCATTGCTTCCAGTTCAACTTGATCACGGTCACAAACCTTCAGAAACAAGAAGACTTTTAAGAGGACATTCAGAAGAAAACAATCCATGTTTGTAGCTATTCAAAGAAGTGACTACTAATTAGGCCAATCCAAAAGTTCATAGAAATTTTTCGATTTTTTGTATCTATCTAGCTCTTGTATGTAGCAGTGTAGCTTGAAACCAATTCTAAATACAGTTTTATTCACCAAGTTGGCTTGGTCAAGTAAACAGTGAAAAAACTTTTGCGAGTTTTCCAGCATTCAAGGAATTGTTCAATTGTGGTTACTTATAAAACAACAAGCTAACAAACAATGGGCAAAAACACTATCAACACATTCAAAACTAGCCTGTTGGTGGGTTATTTTATACTCTGAAAAAACAACAACACCATGTTAGTTTAAGTTTACTTTAAGAAAAAAAAGCAAAAGCTGCTCAGCCAAAAGAACCACTGGACTGATACAATAGCTTCTGCTATGCTGCACAAAATAAAAAGTTTTGTTTTAAAAGCTAGATGTCGTGGGGCTAGGCCTACTGCTTTGGTGTATTCATTATAATGAAGCTCTGAGATCCAGCATAGCTATGAAAAATCACTTTAGGATTTACAGCCTTAGCTGTCTAGATCCAAATTAACTTGACTAGCCGAAACTATCGCGAATCTAACTTTGCCAACAACCTCCTCTTTGGACTGATAAATAGGCGCTAAACCATACAAATATACCATTTACATTATTTTCTAGCAAACTGCGATCGTATAAATCCAATCAATGATTTAGTAGGTTATCTTATTACGGCCTGCAAGCAAGCGCTGTTGCGCAACTGCTCGCGAAAGTTGCGACCGGTTGCAACCTTTCGCGAGCTGTCGATGACGTCAAATTTTGGTTGCTTCGCGTCCAGTCTAAACGCACCTTAAATCGTGCAATGATCCCAGGAGGGTCACTTATCTTGGAATGGCGTTTGGGGGGTAGACGATGCGCGGTTGAAATGTCATTTCTTTTAACCTTGCCACCAACGAGATTGCCAATTCTTATCACCAGGTCTACCACGTCTTCGCCTTCTGTTTACAAAACACCGTTTAATTCCAAATTCTGTCTTCGGCTGTATTGGTCTAGACCGTCCATCTCGGATGCCTCTTCTTCTGCTGTTTCTTTCATATCCGCCGAATTTGCTTTTAAAGTTTTAATTTCAACTGACTGTTCCTGGTTTTTCTTTTTTAAACTTTTATATTCATTTTTAATATCATCATATTGGACACATACAAAATCCTGGCTTTGTTTCATTTCAACAATTTGGGCCCTAAGCGCCGCAATTTCTTCTTCATAGCTTTTTCTAATATCCTCAAGAGCCTGATCGAACATTGACATCATTTTCGTTTTTAATTTTTCTGCAGCTTTATCGGCGCAAAGTTCTATCAATTCATCATCTAAAGCGCTTTTTTGTTTAGACTTATTTGTCATATTGATGGTATTGCTTTGGTTAGCCACTGGAAATGCGAGATCGGCGAGAGAAAAAATCACGTCCTAATGGCTCGAATGCTACAGCTCGAATGATACAGGCCCGGCGCCAGGATAGCGTGACTGGGGGGCATAAATAAATTTTGGGGGGGCACGAGAAGTCTATTTTGTGTGAATTCGAAAGGGGCACGGGAGCACAAGAAATTTATCCCTGTCTGGATCAAAGGAACAATGTGTGTTGCGAAAATTCAAAGGGATTTTCCGGCCGAAATCGGAATTTCAAGTGCTTTTTCTAATTTCAAGTCCACAAAAAACACTAATT
This sequence comes from Trididemnum nubilum, assembly GCA_963965965.1. Taxonomy (NCBI): domain Eukaryota; kingdom Metazoa; phylum Chordata; class Ascidiacea; order Aplousobranchia; family Didemnidae; genus Trididemnum; species Trididemnum nubilum. The sequence continues at coordinate 33,252,381 of OZ014482.1, read as the reverse complement.
TGGGCCTCGATTTGCGCTTCAAAGCCCCTAACCTTTTAATTTCTTCGGGGCACAGTCCTTGCTTGGGGGGCACAATTTTCGTTTGGGGGGCACTAGCAGTCAGTTGGGGGGGCACGGCCCCGGTATGCCCCCCCGTGGCGCCGGGTCTGGAATGATACCATCTCTAATTACTTCTACAATAAAACCGCAGTACACAAAAAAATGATTATCGTGTTTTCAAAAAAATTTTGCTCAACTTGAAAAAAAATATTGATTAATTATTATCGATTTACCTGGCAAAAAAGTAGGGAAAAAGCACATTCGATAATGAAACTAAAAAGTAAAAAATTTTTGCATTCGATTACCAAAAAGTAACGAATAACGATATCGATTATCGATTTCAAGTCGATATTTCCAACCCTGATCATGACCTACCGTTGTTGGACATAACAAAATAATTCACTGGCAATAATTGTAAAAAAATGTAAAAAATTATGGTACGCGGCGCTGCGCTGACGCTGTGACGTAATTCAGATTTTGGTTGCCACGCTGCACCAACAACAGCGCGCAGCCGCGTACGCTGCGCTGTTGCCATCTCTATTCTGGAGGTTTAACAGAAAAAGTATTGGCACAAAAAGTATTAATATACCTCAAAGCAAGAACACTAAAAGTACGCAAAAAACTGTACTAGGCAATCCTCTTTTGTTTCATTGAAACATACAAGGTATAACAGAGAACATACACTGGTCAGGAATACAACTAAACGAAACTATTTCATGCAGTGTCGACTTCTATGCCTTGTTCTTAAAAGTTCGGAAACATATTTGAACGGAATGTTTCGTCACACATAATTAACAATTGAACTAACGGTATGCGATATTCAGGTATGCAAAACAAAAACAGAAGACATGACCCTTCGACTAGTACGTTGTGGAAGCTGCATTTGCTTCATTAGAATACTGTTTGCTTGGCAGATTAGACAAAGAATCAAACAGCCTTACTCTGGGGTTGATGCTCGCTGTGCGAACTCATAAGATGAAAATTTACAAACTGAATGAGGGTAAAATTTTGTACAACCATTGCACATTCAGATTGCTTTCTTTTATCTTTGATTAATTTTAAAAGTATGCTGGACTCGTTTTTGGCACTGGGGACAGAAATCAATCGTTTCCGAGCATCTCTCGCATAGAGACATGTGGCGGCAAGGTAGTACCACGATTGTGGCGATGTTGAGCTGACAACGCAAGCACTGATAGAATGGTAATGCTCTTTCTGAAAAAAAAATCATAACCATTAATGTAATAAACGTTCCTCACTTATTTAAAGATTTAGAGATTTATTGACTGCAAAGACCTGTTTCTATCAGTAATTTAAAACTTTGACAGCTTTAAATTGTAGTAACCCGCTTCTCAGGTTTGTCTTAAAGTTCAAAGTAAAAAATTATTTTGAAACCATCTAAGCTTGGAAAAAAATTTCAGGGTACCAATGCAATGAAAAGCACGCTAGTTCAGCGGTTCAGTACAATCGTGCAAGAAACGTCAGAGGGTATGGCCACACATCGATTTGTGACGATTATCCGTTGATTGACAACGTGGTCGAGCAGATAAAGGCATTGAATTCACGACGACCCTGATATGGTCGCATGATCTAGGTTCAATCCGCACTCGTGTCACGCCATTATTGCTTTTTCAACCAATAAAAACAAACTTAAAAAAGCGCAACTACTTTTACTTTAAGATATCATCCTTTTAATTCACCTATCGCGTATTTTTTTAAATTCATTACAAAGCAAATAATATGAGTTTAAATTTTTTATAAAAACTTGTATCCCGTCGATACCACAATAATTCCAAAATTTGATTTCAAATTCGGGATCGAGAGTTCAGAACTCTTGGTTGGTGTTAATTTCTCAGCTACATGACTCTGTTTCGCGACAAATTTGTGCTTTGTGAATAAAATTTTGCAACCTCCTTGTTAAAGTTTTTTGTTAATTTTTCTAATTCGTCTTATATACAGGGTTGGACCAAATATTGCATCCTTAAACAAATTGCCAAAATTTCTTTTGCAAGTGTGATACCATGGCATTACAATTCATATACAAAATGTACAAAAGAATAAGATATGATGCGTGATTGTTAAATTCTACTTTAAATTTCCACAAAAATGAAATCACGTATATTTAAAAATTGAAGACTACGTGCTAGCTCTTTTCACAGAATGCGTTTAAACTTTTTTTGCAGGTGACTTAAAACTTGTTTCTTGTTTTTTTTACTCATTGTGCCGCAACAATGCTTTCGTTTATGCAAAATGGAGCTCGATCTCACACTGCAAAAGAAACAGCTTATAGCGTTTTGTTGCTAAAAACATCAAAATATCGCCAATGTCAGGTCATCAAATTTTAATTACGGCAAATAAATAAAAAAAAATGACGTCATCACTTGCACTTTGAATTTAAGTGCAATTTTTTAAACTCTTGTCTCTATTAAGACTACCAGCAGCTCGTTTGCACCAAAATTTTAAATTTAATATCGCGGGTTTTGCCTTTTTGATTTGGCGACTAGGTGACACCAAAGCATATTTTGAGGTCATCAAAACAAAGCGACGGAATGAGAATTGATATTGGCGCTGTATCACAGGTTTTTTAGTATGTTCTGATCTCCCAAAATCAACAATAGCATTGCTTCTAATAAGGAATGCTTGATGTTTCTTAGCGATCGGACAAGTTAGATTCTTTAATCAACAACAATGCTTAGCATTGTTGCAGCCTAACTTGTGACCTCCAAACAATCCCGATCTTAATCCTGTTGACTACTGCATTTGGAATGTTCTGACACAATATAGAGGCTGTGGTTCTGAAGCGAAACAAAATGTTTACCGTGGAAGAAAGTTTGAAAACGTCATGGAGTTGAAAGGCGCTATTCTTCAAGACTGGAAAGCATTGCCCCAAGCGGTTGTCGTTCAATAACGCCATTATTGCGTTTCGTCGTTTCGATATCGTGTCGGTTGGTGATTTAAACATATATTCTTAAAGAGATGGTTAAATATTTGAAATGTTATCTCATTATAAAAAAATACTATGGAAATTTGTTTAAGAATACAATTTTTTGGCCAACCGTGTATAGATAAACGTTCTTTGTTGTGGTTTGCAAGAACTGCTTATCGCCTTTACACTCACTCCAAGCTACTTATGATGAGTGCTTATTGCTTGCCATTTTCTTATTCGCAAGTTTCAAGAATTTATGATCCTGCAATTATAATTTCGATAAGCTGTTGGCGAGTTTTATTGCGACTGGCTCTAGAACACGTTTTAGACATTTAGCTGAAGTACGACGTGATATGACTGGGCCGCATCGCTCCCAAAACAGTCCACGTGATTCTGAAAATCGATTTTTCTTTGGCAAAAAGTTCCTCTTTTATATTAAAAGTAGTTCGAAAATTTGAAAAGTTGTTATGATTTGCTGTACTTTGACCCAATGACTTTTTTACATTGAAATCTGTTTCGAAATGTTGAAAGTTGTTTCCAAAATGTTGAAAGCTGTTTCGATAATTTGAAAAAAGTTCATAAGTATTTTGTACTTTGGCCTAATTTTTATGAAGTCGTGCGTAATCGTAAACTTAAATTTATTTCAATACTTACAACAAAATGAAATTGTTATCTAACAAAATACCGGTATATTTTTTTATAATAATGGCAAATGTAATTAACTAATAATTTCACCTATATTTAGAGTGTTGGCTTGGCCGGTAGACATCGAAGGGACCTTTGCGGTCTTCGAGTTAAAAAGCTTTCCATTGCCTAACTCTCTATAAAGCCCAGAGTAGAAACTTTTCACTGTTCTTTTTAAAGAAATTTAAATTTTGCATATTCCTGTTTTTCACATCGCTATTTTATCAATGCATTTTAAACGGGGGGAAGAGGCAAAAATGACCACAATTTAAATCTAAACTCTTAAACCAAAGGTCACAGAATCACCAAATTTAGAATGCAGGTTGGTGTGCAACAAAGGTTCTTAGAAAAACTGTTTTTGAGTTGATGACGTCACAGCCACATTTTTAAAATGACGTCATAGGAGACAAATTTTTGTACATATTTTTTCAGCTAAATTATGAAATGCTTAAGTTATAATTAGGGCCATTTATTTTGACCTAAAAAAATTTAATTTTGAAATCAAATAAAAATTTAAATTTGACTTTATTTTAGCTAATTTTTGACTTTATTTTGACCTAAACCGTTTAGCCTTACTGAGCTTCAAACTTTGATCAAAAAAAAGAGTTTTGTTATTCGCAATTCACGTAAGTTTGATACAGGTAATCTTCTTCACTTTTCATTAAAAGCATTTAGAAAGAAATATCAATCAGTCAGTCTTATGATTAAAGCAACTAATCGCTGCACGACAAAAACCTAGGAATCTGCACACTTTTCCATGTCAATTACACTTTCTTAATAACAAGTAAATTTTGTATTGAAATTTGCTGTTCTTAAATTTTCACGAATTTTCGGTCTCATTTGTTCTTAAATTTTTATTGGAAAATACATAGACAAAATTTCAATCTTGCTTGGTAAAAAGTTGCGATGTGTAAAAGTCTTTTTCGATGCTAAAGCTGTGAAAGCAAAACAGTACAGTCGTAAGACTTTAAAAATCTGATTAATTCGTTGTGATATACATACGATACGGTACAATAAAAATTGACTTTTTGATTTTTGAATTTGGATATACTGTACAGTATAATATTTTTAGTTATTTTATTCATGCCGAGGCTGGCATTCTTAGTTTGCTTTTAACTTAAAAAAATGAGTTTCGCGTTATTATAAAATCATTTTTATAAAGAAGTAAACCCTGGCAATTGTATTGCGGCATATGGCAACTTTTTGCAGAAGTTTGAGTAGCAAAACTTCATTCAAACGTGTATAAAATTGCCCAAAACATTTCATTGGTTCACAAATATCCAGAAAAATGAGGAAAAAATCTTTTGTTTTCTTTTGAAAAAGAATGTTTGTCACATGCAATTTTGACAAATTTTTTCCAAACCCAAAATTTCGACGTTATTTTGACCTATAAAAACTATCTGAACTGGCTCCAGAGCACCCGATACCGATGATGGTATATACATTTGATGATATAATAAAGCCCTGAAAAAATTTTGACTTTATTGACTTTTGCTGACCCTAGTTATAATGGTTAAAATGGTTACATCACAAAATGGGGTCATTTAGATTACTTGAATTTGTGCCGAAAATGCTCAGATTTCGGCGAGTTACTCCAGCAAACCTTAAAATTGGGAAACTTAAAATTGACTTAAAGTCAAACTGATTCGAAGTAAAACCATGTTTTAGAAGAGATTTTTCCAAAAAAAAACGAGAGGGGGCAATATTCGTGCAAAATAGGATTAAAATAAACTAAAAATACGCTTGTACGTTTGCGTTTTTACGCTCAGTATATACCAGGCTTTAAATGTTGAAACTAAATAAAGTATTTCACCAAAGTTTCTGCTAATTTGTATGATTACGTAACCTTTTTCTAATTCGTATTAAGAAACACTGAGTTATAATAGCTTTTTTTGCTCTGCGCTGAATTTGCAGGACCCGCATTTACAAACCTAAATTTTAAAAACAAAATTTCGGTAAAGAGGTGTTAATTCTTTTAAACCACAAGGCGCATATCTACAGAAATCTTGATCCCGATTGCATTTTTATTTTATTTGGAATGTTTTTACAATGATAAAGATGATTTTAATATGAAAAAGGTGTAACGTATACGTCACAATATTAAACGTTTGAAGTTATAGTGGTTGTTATGTTGTAACATTTGTTTTTTTCACAACTGTAAGGTGGCACTTCTTCACATATCTGCTTTCCCATTAGGCTAGTGTTTCATCAGCAGTTGAATTCACACATAGCCTATCCTGGCAGCCCACCCAAACCTTCAAACCACACACGAGGGTAATTTCTGCACTTGCCATCGTACCCTCTTCTCAGATTACTCTGATCAAAGTCGGACAACAAGTAGGTTACTTTTGGCTTTTGGGGTTTAAAATTTGTAATAGGCATTTACACAGTTATGTATGCCTGATGATAACAAACAAGTTTGAAATGGTTTGAAATATGTAGCGTACTATTGTGGTAAATTGCTAATGTGATGTCATATATGGTGTCCAATTGTCCATGCTTAGTGATGCTAGGGCAATGCGGTTGAGCTAAGTGGAGTGCCAGTGTGATACTGGTCGAGATTCCTCTTCTGAAGACTCTTTCTGGTGACCTTTGATCAGAGTAATCTGAGAAGAGGGTACGATGGCAAGTGCAGAAATTACCCTCGTGTGTGGTTTGAAGGTTTGGATGGGCTGCCAGGATAGGCTATGTGTGAATTCAGCTGCTGAACACTAGCCTAATGGGAAAGCAGATATGTGAGGAAGTGCTACCTCTTACAGTTGTGAAAAAAGTTTTAGTTCCAATTCTGCTATGTAACATTTGTGTTTTGCAGAAAATATTTTGATAATCTTTTATTTCTAAATTTTAAAGCTAATGTCTTGGGCGTCGGCAAGCTGGGGTTTGCCCTCCCTGCCTCCCCCCTGGGTTTTTACACACTCTCTCTTAAACCTCCCAAATTTCAAAAAAATTTCCATTTTTAGTAGTTAATACTGGCTCTATGCTTATCGGCACACCCCTGAAAAATTTTCTGCCGACGCCCTCGGCTAATGTGAACTGCTTTGTAGTTTGCCGAAGAGGGCCAGTTACAAAATGCACCGATACGTTTCAAATAAAATAAAAACGCTATCGGAAATGAAATTTCTGCTGATATGCGCTTTGTGGTTTAAATTATAATAATGGCATGATGAAAGGAATTGTAAGCTATAGTTAAAATGCTTTTGAGCCAATCATTTTTTTGTATTTTTATTTTTTAAGAGGTGGCCAGATGTGATGGCAACTCTATACACCGCAATTTAAAGGGAAATATTAATAAATGATTTCCACGTAAGCTTAAATTACAAAATTGTTCTAGATCGCTATTACACACCATGACGTCATTTCAAATTTTGGCAGTGTGATTGCAAGTAATCTTCCTCCCTACTCGAAAATGCTGACTTTGTCTTTGTTCGATCCTACAATGAGTGTAGTTCATTTGCATCATTTCACTAGACGAGACAAAAAGTTGCAGAAAACGCAAAAGTTTTTCAAGAATGTAAGATTTACATTTTTCTTCTCGTAAGAATTTACCTTTTGAAGAGCTTTGAAAATGTGAGGGTGGGACGCTGGAACTTGCTTGGTTTGTCGCAGGTTGTCGAGAGCTTGCCTTTGCATTTTTTACGTATTCCACACCTTTGCTTTGCAATATAAATTCGCATCTAAACGGAAAACAGTATTCGCATTGTTTAATAAAGGAGGCTTGTGATATTATCGAACGCGACTTTTTAAAGTTACTGTATTTTGCTTGTGGGCTCATTACCTTTGTCGCAATGTACAAAAAAAAACCACAAGTAACAATTTTTAAAAGTTTAGTTTAGCTTGCTTTTTCACTTTAAAGGTTAAATTTTCAGCAGCTGAATCAAATCAGGACAAAGTGGACAAATTTTAACATCATTGTTTAACGCTTCATGAAAATTCACAGAACGTTATCGTTTTTGACCCAACCTATATACAAACTTTCGCAATCAATACAAATTGCTTATACAAAAAAAATCTGCAATTAATTACAGGGAGTGAAGCATGCAACTAATTCTGGTAGTTTACAATAGCTGAAATTGATGTATAAGTTTTGAAACCGGCCAGTTGGTCTAGCGGTAACGCGTTCGTCATTGAAGCGGAAGGTCTGAAGTTCAAATTTCAGGCAAGTCAAATCAGACACAGTGTTTTCAACATCTCACCGCCGCTGGGACGTTTCTTTGAAAGGAGCAACGTTGCCTAGGCGCAATGAGCGGAAATGGGCCCTGCAAACTTGTTACACGCTTCGACGTATTACAGCGAGTATAATGAAAGATTTCGATTTGAAACTTTTTATTCTAAATTTGGGGCTGCGGTTGCAAAGATATTCAACAAATGCAAAATCACATCCCCCCAAAAGTTTTGTAAACCTTAAGGTTGTTCTCCCAGGGTGAATTTCCAGAAAAAGGAAAGGTTTTACCAAAATTGTATAGGTCATGTGATGGTACTGGAAAATTAAATTTTATTTAGTTTCTATTTTCCCCGGAAGTTCAGGCTGAGAAAACAGACTGACAGTTTTTTAAAAAACCCTTTACCAGGAATATATCTTTGTATTTGTTGAATATCTTTGCAACCGCAGCACCAAAATTATAGTCATCATCATCATCACATGTTGGATCCGGTATTGTCCCCGTCGACAGAGTTGACCGGATTTCGCATGGTCATTTTTACCACGCCTCGCCATTTCGTTCGATCACATGCATCTTCTTTCCCCAGTCCATTTTTCTTTAAATCATTTTCTACATGCTTTTTCCATGTTTGTTTCAGTCTTCCTCTTCCTCAACTACCACTCACTTCAAATTTCAAAACCTTCACTATCACATTTTCACCTTCTTTCCTCAAAACATGACCGTACCACTGCATACTGCTTGCTTTAGCCATCCTATCTAAAGACTACTTTAGGGCCAACATGTCCATCAACTCCTCGCTGTTTCTTCGATCTAATAACTTCACACCACACATCGCTCAAATTATAGCTCGTTCTGTTCTCCTCAAAATTGCCATCTCTTTTTCTCTCAAGCACCATGCTTCACTTCCATACAACACAGCTGATCTTACACAACTTTTGTAAATCTTTTTCTTCATCTTTAATGAAAATCTTCTGCCTTTAAGTATTTCGCTGCATTCCCTGAACTTCATCCAACCACTTATTGATCTAGCTGTGACCACCGTTTCGCACCCACCAGTTGCATTCAATCTCTCACCTAGATAAGTGAACTTGCTTACAGTTTCCACACCATCACACAATTTTTCATCTGCTGATCCCTTGAAGTTCTTCACCACGCTTCTACATTTTTTACAAACAAAGTTTTTGTTCACATAAACCGAAACTATGTTCTTATCCGTGCATCTTGCGTAGACCCACTTACCCCATGCTGTACATAACACCGAGTTAGACATAACTCGTGTTCCACATACGCCTCAAGGATCAATCTTACTGTCAAACGCTTCTTTCTCTATCCCACTCACCATCAACTTTGTCTTTCCAAGATTGACTCTCATCCCTTTGCTTTCAAACGCCTCTCTCCATTCATCAAATTTCTCTCTCAATTCTTCCATAGTTTCCCCCATTAGGACCAAGTCGTCTGCATAAAGAATTTGCTTCATCCAGCCTTTCCTTGCATTTTCCGCTTCTTCATCTATCACCATTGCAAGCAACAAAGGTGACAACACAGATCCTTGGTGTACACCAACTTTAACAGAAAATTCTTCCGACAAACCGATCCAACTCTAACTTTCGTTTCTGCTCCTTCATAAAGACTCATCACCGCCTTGACAAGGATTTCAGGCAAACCTTTCTTTCTCATTGCCCATTCCATTACTCTTCTAGGTACTCTGTCAAATGCCTTTTCCAAATCAACAAAACACATATACATTCTTTTGTCTTTCGCTCAATGTTCTTCTTGCAACCTTTGTACTAAGAATAAGGCATCAATTGTTCCCTTTCCAAGCATGAAACCAAACTGTGCTTCATCAAAATCAACTAATACTCGTATTTTTCTCTCCAACACTCTTCCAATAATGTTCATGCCACGTTCAAGCAACTTCACTTCTCTATACGAATCACAGTTCATTACATCTCCTTTTCCCTTAAAAATTGACACCACAACGCTGCTTTTTCCTTCGTCCGGGATTCCCTTTCCATCCAAAACTTGTTGGCAAAGCTGTAACATCACTTCCTCTGCAATTCTGCCGCCTGGAACAATCATTTCCGTTGTTACTTCAGAGAGCCCAGCAGCCTTTTCCTGTTTGATTTTCCTGATCGCTTCTCTCACTTCCTCGCAAGAAACTTTCTCGACTGGCCCCTCAACCATAGCAGCGTCCACTTTGTGGTCCCAAGCATTTTCCTCATTCATAATTCTTTCCATATCTTCCTTCCATATTTTACATCGATCTTCTTGACTGAAACCAATTCTTCCATCTCTACCCTTAATCCATTTTCCTCCTTCAACATCTTTTCCATCCCTTTTCATAAATTTTACGAATATGAAACTCTTGTTTGGTTTCTCACGTAATCCTTCCATTTCCTTTTCAGCTTCCGTCTTCATTGCTTTAGCAATCACTTTCTTGGTTTGATTTCTCATTTTCCTTGATTAAAACATTTCTCATATCAATTAAACACTTGTTTGATTTCTCATTTAAAACATTTCAAGAATTATATTTCGACTTTAGCTATTGCAAACTACCGGAATTAGCTGGATGCGTCACCTCTTTTAATAAAGCAAGAAAACTTACTTGGGGTAGAAAATTGCGTGTTTCATGAATGGATCGTCCTGCTCCTTCCAGTCCTCCAACCCTCCATTGCAATAAAAGCATTTTACGCGATCTTTCTCGCCTATAAATACGAAATATGAAATGTCATCCAACCGATGTTCATAATTTTCTGCAGTCTTGCTCTTTTACAATATTTATCTAACTTTTAATAAAGTTTGAGCAAAAAGCAATCAACCTTTTAGCATTTCGCTTTGCGGTGGTTGTGTTCAGGGAAAATGAACACCATTTTGTCAAAACAGAAATCACTGTTGTTATGAAGACTTTTATAATGCACAGTAATAAAATTCGTGGTACAAGCTTTTGTCATGCAATAACCTATATCTATGGCGAAATGGCGTTAAAATTTTTTATCAATACCATAGCAAAACTTCATGTAATGAGGTAGATTTTCTCCAGTAGAGAATTGTCGAAAAAGGTAAAGCTCTCAATTTAAAAAACAGTTTTTGTCCCCATTCTCATCTTTGAGCCTTTACTTTTCCGAGTTGACATATCTCGGCTTCGATGGTTTGGCCATGTAAGCAAAATGCCTTAGAAAAGACTCCCCAAACAAGCATTACCTGCCAACGTAAATGAGAAAAGACCAGTTAATTGGACGACCTAGAACTAAATGGAATAATTACATTAAGGATCTTGGATGGAATTGCTTGGGATTTCACCCAAGCGAAATGATGGATGTGATGGAAGACCGTTAAGTGTGGCGGCTTAATCTCGAACTGCTGCCCCCGCAACCCTCAAGGAAAAGCGGGCTGTGAAGAAAGAATAAGAGGAAGTCTCCAGTACGTATGTATTTTGTATACTGTATTTCATACCATTTTGTGGCTATTTTGCACCAGTATGCAGATAACTGCAGCAGCACCTACAACATAAAGTTCTGCAAAAATTGATATTATTTACCACTCAGCAACGAATATAACAAACCAAACTTTAAATGCTTGCTAAGAGAGAGGCCTTGAACATATACTCTTTAAACGGAAAATTACTGTCCAAAACTTAACACAAAGTTTTGTAAAAAAAATTGACTTTAACACAAAAAAATTGACTGCTTAACACAAAATTTTGTAAAAAATTCACATCCATCATTTCCAACGTGAACAGCTTTTGAAGCCTATTTTTTATGTTTCGACTGCTTTTTCTTTTTTGTTACTTTTTCTGTTTCACTCTCTTTTCTGCGATAGAAAAATCAAAACGCTGCTATGAAAGGTTCATCTGAAAAGAGATGTTATTTCAACTTACCAATGTAGAAAAATCCGGCACGTGCAATTTTCTGAATCTGTTCTTGCGCCATTTTGTGCGGCCACTTGTGGTCAAACGTATTCATCCTAGCCTCCAGCCTCCTCTTCGATGGGTTCACTGGATTGCAGCATCGCAGTTGTTTCTTGCCCCGCTCTTGGCGTAACCAGGTCGGTGTGGTTGCTTGCTCCTTGTCCGACTCTGGATGGTGCATGGTGCGCTCATGTGCTGGCGGTGAGCTTTCGATTTGCTTACGAAGAAAACTGGAACATACCACAGTAGTTTCCAAAGCCACATCGAAAACAGACGGATAAGAAAATTGAATTTTTATTGAATGTTTGAAAGGCGTAAGTAGCAGCAGTGCAAAGGAGAGTTCGATAGCAAGGACTTAGTCAGCAGTAGAAGAAACATTTAAAAACAGGTTATTATGCTAAACATTTGTCTGAAACTATCTCCTTTATTATGATTTAGAAAATTTCTTCACTCGTAATCAATTAATCATCATATAAAATCAATGCTTCCACAAAAAGAAACGCAGATAATTTCTTATGCCTTTTAACTCTCTTGTAGCTTGTTAACCTTGCAATTCGATTCTTACCTGCATTCAGGAGAAACTGTTTGATGTTTGCTGGTAACGTCATTGTCTTCATCCCATGTCGAAATTTCCAGTCCGCAAAAGAAGCATTGTACGTGCACTCCTGTGTCCAAATAATAAAATCCGGAAGATGCCAAAGCATCGGCACTGGCGCTGTTCAATGGCCAGCGATCGAACGTTAACCTGCAACACCAAGGTGAATAATACATACAGTACGCGCTTGCACAATCAAAGTAAAACAAAAATTTTACTACTGTTTAAACTATTATAAATGATGTAAAGGCTGCTGCAATTTCGCTTGTCTGCTTTTTTGTTGCTTGAGATGATCCCCAGATGAAGTTTCATTAACGTGCTTTATTTCCAAGAAATAAACGAACAATATAGCCATAAGCTTATCGGGCATATACGAAATCAGTCGTAAATTATATACTACGATATTTTATTTATTAAAATCGATTTTATCTCTGCGGGGCATCATCAGTTAAGTCTAAAAACAATCAGCGTATACTTTAAAACTAAAACCATAAAATATATAAAAAGACTATTATAGCATTCAAATTAAAAATCAAATAGAACGGACTCCAATAAACCGTGTTATCAAAGAAAATATAATACTGTACAGTGTACATACTAAAACCTCTTCTGTAGTGCAAATTTAATAAAACCTTGTCTTATCTAAACCACCACACCATCAAAACAGAAAACTACACAAAAAAGTAATAAACTCCCACAAAACATATGTATATATCAAGTATAAAATACGTAACTAGGCAACCAAAATAGCAAACGTAACTCCAAAACCTTAAAAAGTAAAACACTTGAATTTTTGTTCAAAAAAATGATAAACAGGCAGCAGTTTGACTCGAAGACCAAACGGCCCCTTTACTGTCTCCTGGCCTAGGCAACTTGGTGAATAAAATGTAATTACAATGTCATATCACGGCAAAAAAACTATCTCAGAACCGCAAAAAATTTTCTATTTTACTTGTTTTTGTTTTAGTCGACAGGCCCATCCTCTGACTACACTAGGGTAATTGCGTAACTATATAAGTAGACTAAGCAGCACAAAATTTATCGGAACAGACCGATCAAAATTGCAACAACTTTTGCAGTCTTTGTGAGAATAATTTTTGCAATTAGTTTTACAAACGAACTGAAGCAAATTATTCTTTTAATCACCTTCTTTCGTCTTCTTTCGACAAGTCCATTGTCTTGAAACAGCGAATTTGCGATTTGGTTAACGAAGGTGCGAATCGAATGTTCTACAAAGAAAGTGGTACGAGGAGAAATTTTTTTGAGTGAAAACGCAACATTTTGTGGCAAATTTATTGAAATTAGCAAAAAAAATGTTTCATGCTAAGCAAACATATTAATTTTTTAAGTAGACTGATGGTGAGAAACTTGAAAATTGCGTTAATCAGAATGTCAGACAAAACGCTTTGAAGAAGAGAAAGAAAAATTCCAAACAAAGCAATTAATTTTGTCTAACATTTCGTTCCTATGTAATGTGTGTACAAAATTTCAATTGTTATCGGAGCTTTGTGTTTGTATGGAAGAACAACACACACGCACTTACATGTAAAGAGAAGCTCAAATTCTTGAGCTTGTGATTTCAAGATTAAGATCGACAAACTACGCGTGATTGCTTTTCTTCATTTATTTTCGACCTACTAATTCTCAACTTTTATGCGTGAGGACAAAACTACGTATTTTTAAGTAACCACAAACTGGGGACTTGGTAATATCCGTAGGTGGCAAGTTAATGCAAAACGTTAGCTTTGTTAACTACTAGTTGTTAACAATCTTTATATCATCGTTAAAGTTAATTCGTTATTTTCAGTTTTAATCAAGGGAAGTTAATGAAATCGCTAATTCGTAAATATTTTGCGTGTAATTTACATCTCTTTTCATTCACTCACTTCTAGAACACGTAATGACGCTGTTGAGCTGATTACAAGGAAAAATTTATTGCTATGGTGGTCTTTTTGTGTTTTGGAAGTTACATTTTACAGTCTAATCTAATTTCAAGATAAAATAGGTTTAAATGCACTAACGAAGCCGCGGTCGGAAAATCTTTGGAAATTGTGAACCGCGATAATTAATGGACCTATGAGCAGAGTTGTAAACGGGCCAACTAGTTTAGGCCCGAACCCGGCCCGAACCCGAAATTTAATTTGAAACCCAAGTCATGCCCGAAAAAACCCGAAAGCTAAATTAGGACTAAAAAATTTAACAATGTTGCGAAGTTATTTTCATTATATTTTTGTGCTCCTAAGACAAAAAGCACATCTCAACAGGCCCGAATTGAGCCCAAAATTTTTGTCAAGTTCAGGCCCGAACCCGAACCCGACCCGAAAAGCCCGGCCCGACTTACAACTCTGCCTATGAGGCTGCAGGTTATTATTTGCCACAAAAAAGAGCTCCTTTTTTCACTTTGTTTTGTATGAAACTCATGCTTATATATTATATTAAGTGTTACCAGTGCCAACTGGTTTGTACCGGTACGATGAATAAATGGTGCAAGATATTAATCATAAAAACCTTAACCAAAGTTAACAAAATTTAAAGGAAGTTAATTTAGTCCGTTAACATAAATAAACTTTTTAACGAATTACGAGTTACTGAAATGGATAGCTTGGTTATTAAAGGATTAACGATTAACGGATTTGCGCCGACCTATGGTAATATCTCATGGGCCATAGTTTAGTAGATATTACCATAGACCTATGGTAATATCTCAAGGTAATACCTCATAGTTTAACTAAATAACCTTAAAGTAGCGGCGACGATAGCCCAGCTAGTAAAAGCGTCGGGTTGCTGGCTCCCGGTTCGATTCCCGAACTAGCAATGCGTCGTTGTGTCCTTGGGAAAGACTTATTTTCCATTGGAGCCAAGCAGTCTACCCGTTGTATAGTGGCCCAGCTTGACGAAAGACTTGCATGCAGAACCGAAAAAGGATAGTGGGTAACGACCGAAAAAGTGCGATCATAAGTGCAAGCGTCCGAAATGAGGTTTTTACGAAGAATTGAAGGAGTTACACTGTTTAACAGGGTACGTAGCTCTGAGATTCGAAAATCTCTCAACATCGAGCCGTTACTTCTCCGAATTGAAAGATCTCAGCTTCGATGGTATGGCCATGTAAGCAGAATGCCTCAGGAAAGTCTCCCCGTACAAGCTTTACTTGCCAAAGCAAATGGGAGAAGACCAGTTGGACGATCTAGAACTAGCTGGAGCGATTACATTGAGGATCTTGGATGGAATCGCTAGGGACTTCACCCAAGCGAAATGATGGAGGTGATGGAAGACTGTGAGGTGTGGCGGCCTAATCTCGAGCTACTGCCCCCGCAACCCTCAAGGAAAAGCGGGCAATGAAGAAAGAAGAAGAAGAAGTGTTGGTGTGGTTGGACGGCTGCAGAGTGCCTAGTTCATATGCACGAACGAACCTTGTGGTCATTGCTCACCTTCTGATCATTCAGTAACTTCTTTGCTCTGAGTTCATCGTCTGAGTCATCGCTACTGGTTGGGGGAGGGGAGCCGAAAAACTTGGATTCCCTTCGTTCCCTATTGTCGACAACGGAAAATCCGTGGCAGTCAATTACAGCTATCTCTGTTTCGCAATCAGATCTGCTCCTCAATTCTTCTATACATGGAAGCGCTGGTTGTTGGCTGTTTGGTGGTTCACTTTGGTTGAGCCGGCCAAACCGGTCACTGTTTTTTAACTTCCCTGAAATCTCTCCAACTCCCAGTGTTTTATCGATTGGTACGATCAAATGAATTGGTTTTGAAATGGCTCGTTGATTTCGTGTTACAGGTGGCGAAATTGACTGCACCAACTGGCTTGTTGGCACCATTTGGCTCGTTGGTACTGGAAATTCTTGTTTCTTGCCTTCTTGACGAGCTTGAACAACGTTTTGATTGGTTGAATCTGACGTACAAGTGAAATGTGCTTTAAATAGATTTTTTTATCAAGAGCTTTTAGCCAGTAGTTATGGAAAAGAGCGTTTTTTTTTTGTCTTCGAGTCAATTGACAACTCGCAGTGATAAATCCGCATATTTCCTTGTTAATGCTGAACGCAGGAAATGTGAATATTTTGTTTAGGCTCTGACCGAACAGAATGGTACTAGCGTATGTCGTTGCTGTAGCAGACATTAGGCCATTGATCGACCGCTCTAAGAACGAGGATTACTACTCAACGCTCAGTATGGTTGCTCTACATGTCACCACGTACCTGCGCAAACCCTACATTCAGAAAGGTTTATTGGTTTTAGCGCTCCATAACGTGCAGTTTTCAACTGATTTCAGTGTTTTTTTTTAAACTGTTTTTGTTAGTAATTTTTGGCCCAGAAGAAACTAGCAGTGTCGAATATTGTTATCACAGTTTAATTACTGGAGCAGTTCATCAAAAGTGACTGATAAGTACGGAAAACTGACTGATAAGTACTTTTTTGGCATAAGCAAAGGCTATTGTAAAAGTGCTTCATCTATTCAGCCTGTATAAGGTTTTATCAAATTGCACGCAAACTACCCAATTTTCTTTTTAATAGGATTAGATAGAGTGTATCAAAAAACGAATCAAATAAAAGCAGATTCACACAGCTTTTCATTTGGTCTAAACTCTAAATAAAATCCGAAGAGCTAATCTGCTACTGGCAATTTAAATTCAAGTGAAGATTGAAAAATGATCGAAGCCTCTTTACGCTGCAATTTGAGCTGATGTTGTGACATGCGATGGCACTCCTGAAGTCTCAGTATTACCGTTGTAAAGTACCATTACAGAAGTAGGTAGTATCACCTTCTTACCATTGTTATTCTCTGGGCTTGTACTCAGCGAGGGAAAAGTGGCATAACCACTTTCTCCCGCTTCATTGGGTTGTTGGGACTCGGATGTGATTGGCCGAGGGATGGTGACGTTCCTGATATCAAACACGAGCGGGCAGTGGGAGAAGTGCAGGTTCGGATAAGCCGGGGATATCTCGTCTTGCAATCTTCTTCCGCAACTGCCAAAAAATTAACCACATTAACGTGTGCTTTCATGTTGTACTCTAAGTTCTTTATTTCTACAGAATTGGAAATACGTCTTTGAATATGACTTTCAATTTGGTCGGTTTTATTTTAGCTTCCGCAATAAGCTTTTTGGACAGAACTCTGCAGTTGTGATCTCTCTCTGATTTGGTATGTGGTGAGCACGATCGTTTAAAAATCAAATGCACTAAGAAGAAGTGCAAGCTACAGTAAGGAGAAATGCATTATAAGAAGATTGCACAATCAACCAATCAATGATACACAAGTTAAAGACAGTAAAACGAAAACGAGAAATATTCATCCAAGCATTTTTTATTTGCCTTTTTAAAGGCAAGATTGCAGTTTGAATTAGGGTTTGGGTTAATTTAAGGGCTGATTTTTGGTTAGTTTTGAAGTAAAGGTTTGAGTTTGGGCTAGATTTGGGCCAGAACTACTAACAAACTAAATAAAAATTCCCCCAAAAATAGTTTCTTCCATGCAATTTTGCTTAAATTAGCATTTCAACATTTTTTCCAATCTTCTGGTTGCAGTCGATTTTGTTGGCTTGTATCATGACGTTTATACAACATAATTTTATTTAATAAAAAAAATTTTCCGTCATATTTACGCGTCACAAAGCTTAGCCATAAATAATTAAGACATGTTGGAAACGTGATAGGGTCTAATGGTGACACTTGACATTGGGTAAAATCGTCTAATGTTTAGAACCAGACCTTGCCAGAAACAACTAACCAGAGAAACGCATCAGAACATGAACCATCACGACCAGACTGAAGACTGACTGTGCTATTAAAATGTTTAATGAAATCAAAAAAGAAAGTTGTAAAAATCTTAAATGACTTCTGAGCACTTTCCTCTCTGTAAAACGCTATTTAAATGTGAGAGCGTATTATAAATGCAGTATAACACGCTATTAAAACACCACATAAACCACATTTTGTCCGTTTTTGGATCCATTTAAAAAAACTAAATTGCTAAATTCCAAAAACCATTTGAAATAATTAAATTGACCAGCCCTTTCAGCCCCGCTTATTTACAAGTCCAGTCCAAAACATGTTTAGGCGCTGCATTTTTTAGTTAAATTTTCTAAGTGACTTGTCTAAGGGGGGCAATATTGCTGCAGCACTGGCCTTAACTGCGACAAAGTCTAGCAGGTAGTAATTGACGAACTATACCTGAAGCAAAGGACCTCATCCTGCAAACCTCCCACGTAGCAGAACCCGAACTTGGCGCAGAGGTTTATTTTGTCTGGGTCAAGCAGCTTCTTCAGCGGATGCTTATTGAAAGTGTTCAAACACCATCGAAACCCTTCGTCCTGCATTCTCCCATTCTTCACAAACGTGTTTTCCGGACCTAAAATCCAACCGAATTATAAGGAACTTATGCAGTTGATTCTCGACGTGAAAACTCTCACTAGCAAAACCTGCTTTTTGCGATGTCTCTCGAATTCAAATTAGATATTAGTTTCTTTTTACAGCGTTGTTAAAATTATTTTTTTTATTTTGCAAATCGTCCGTTATTGTTGTTGTTGTTGTGCACTTTTATCCTTTTGTCACAGGGCAGCGTCAGACGCTTACTATTGGGTGATTCGTACACTTTTCATTGCGATATCTACTTCGTACTTGGAGGAATCCGCAACTGCTTAAAAGTTTCCATTGATCCTATGTTCCTGTGGATTTTTTCGAATATTTCCCACTGAATTTACTTCGTGTTCAAAGCCACCAAGCAGAGATAATCATCGTAAATCCAAAGACGCAACAACGAGACCAGGTTACTGGTTGAACCCAGATCATGCGATCAGGGTCCTCGTAAAAAACGACGGTTTTTCGCTTTTGGCCAGCAGGCTTCTGGCTATAAGCATACACTACTCCAACATTAAAATAATCTTTGTAGCTGAACTAATACTAAGGCATTCACGGATTTGGAATGGAACCCCGAGCAAGCCGCTCTACCTTCTGAGCTGTGGAATGCCACAGAGCTTTTTTGCTCCATACTCTCTGCTACTACAACAATTGATGCACTTCAAACGGGGAATGATGATGTTTTTTGAAAACTGTAATGCCAAAGCTTGAAGATTTCTCGCAACTGTTTGTAATGTTAAGCTATAAATAGTTTCAAGACTCCAGAGTCTTAAAAGTGTAATCAAACCTATGATTAACAGCTTAATACATACGTTTCGGAATCGACTTGGACTTTTCTGGATGCTATCTACAGTTGATCACTAATTTCGTAGCTCATTACTTATAATTTTTTTTTTAATCATTCCACCATAACTGCATTACTCATTTTTTGTATAAGCACATGGATGGTGAGACCGAGTATAAAAACACGAGACGTATTTTTGCTTGAAATTCAAGAACAATTTTAGAGCAATGCTAGCTTTAAAAAAAATATATAAAACTCGGCCAAATTGAAAAAAAATATAAACCAGACTTTGGTGATTGTAGTCAATGGACAATAAGACTTTTTTTTTCGTTGATTTTTACTGCTTCGACAATCAAAATATGGCTTCTTTTTCACTTTCAAGTATTACAAAAGAGCACTTGATATGTTTGCGAGCCACGCACAAAACACACATCATACCCCAAATTAATATTGAACATACAGATTCAAAACGCAAATTGAATTTGATCAAAAACAAAAAATGACAAACTTTTTTTAACCAAGCAAAAAACGAATTTGTGTCATTTTTTTCTCATATAAACTTTACCAACGAATTAAGCACCGATTGGATTTAAAATTTTTAAATAAGAAAAGCCAGCCTCAATTTAAAATTTACTGTTTTTTTTTTTGAAAATAGCGTAGCTCAAATGATAAGCTACTATTCAGAGTAATGATTTAATACGAGCAAACATTTTTTTATTATTTGATTTCGGTTTCCGATATAAAATGAGTAAGTGTGTCCCTAGGAAGCGATTAATTATGCTGACATTTTTCACTGGAGTTTAGCACTAAGCAGTCGAAGTGGCGTAACCAGGGAGGCTAAGGGGACTTCAGCCCTCTCAACCAAGTAATTTTGAAAATTCATCCCAAAATGCAAGCGTTTAAACGTTTTTTGAAATTGATGTGTAAGTAAGGGGGGAGGCTGAGGGGCAGAGAAATTTAATTAAATTTAATTTGGTTTCCGATTTTTAACAATTTAGTTCTTTAAAATGGCTCCAAAAATATGCAAAACGTGGTTCAATTGGCGTTAAAATAGTTTTCTGGCCGAAAAATTACTGAAATCCTCTGTCCGAGATAGTTTGAGTTTTATCAATGTGTTCATCCTTAGATTAGACAGTTTTCGGACAAAAAATTTAACTTTTGGTCAGTGGTGCAGATTTATGTTGAGCATTGGAGGAAATAATTTGCAATTTACCCAATTTTGCCCTATTTTCAACATTGGGGGGATTAAGCTGGACCACTATTTTTTTCACGTAAGCAAATTATGTGAAGACCAAAAAAAAGTTCTTCACCGTAAATTGAAAAATTTTTGTCCACGAAATCAATTGAAGACCAAAAAAAGTCCAAAGATCATCCAGTGCTTAGATGCAGACCATAGTCAAGTTATTGGGGGGATATATCCCCATTCCCCCGGGTTTCGGCATGCTTGCTTTTGGTTCAAGCTTTCTCCATCAACAAAATCTTAGTTTTGCGGCTAATTCGTCGTGATAGTCCTGCTTGCGTTGATGTCGTAAGCGTAGACAACTGGTAAGCTGACCCATAGCAAGGCTACATAGCTGGAAATCCATAGACAGTATTGTAGCTTGATTTGGCAATGGCATGATTGCTTTTTTGTTATCGATCGTAAAATGTAAAATAACAATTTGGCAATATAGTAAGAAGTCTCATGATTAGTCAGTTTGGAAATTTACAAGTTCTATAACGTATCGCATCCTACCTATTTGCAGCATAACGTAATCCTTTAGCGTATTAGTTAACACATTGGTTAATCTACTCACCCTTGGACGAAGAAGATCGAGGTCTGCCTGTGCTGTTCGATGTCATAATTCAATTCTATTTGCTACAATAACCTAATAATTTTGCGACAGCACTACATTAATCGAGCAAACTTTGCCTATAAAATTACAAATGTTAATTTAAACTTCTCACGTTTGTCCGAAACGTTTCAAGCGCGAAAAAGCTCTTTAAATTTCTTTCTCCGCCTCTAAAAATTCGTTAGTGCGCGTAGTTTATTTATTTTGCGCGTTTTGTCAACCTATATTAATTTTTTCAAGAAAGCAGAAGACTTAAAGTCACAACTTGGAACAGACGCCAGTTGTTAGAAACACTAATACTGATTGGATTCGAACCCGCATCCCTGCAATAACCAAAAACATAGACTGGATGGCTTCAGAGTCGCGGCAGTCTTTCTTTATGTCTTCTATTTTCTTGAATGATGGGAGTCCAGATCGCTTGACGAGCTGCTGTGAGATTCGAACCGTCACACTTCAGTCGCAATGCCCACCATGCGAGTGACGAGCACGTGAGCTTGCTGACCAACATTTTACTTAATGAGTACATTTTTTCACCTTAGAAGTTTCACAATTTTTCAAATTTCGTTCGAATTGGTTTAAAACGTTTTTTCGTTGTCTAAAAAAGTAAGATGAGTAAAAGCACAACCTTAATGACATTACCAAATATTTCAAATTATGAGACGAATAAACCTTGCTTCTTTCGGTGATCTTGAAAACAATATGAGATTTCATTTGGAAAAAACTTTTATACGTAGTAAAGAAAGCAAAAAAAACAAAAAACAAACAAACAAGGAAACCGTTCAATAACTTGGCGTTTAAAAATATTTGAACAAGTTGAACTAATCGAGTAATCGTGCGGGAGATTGCGGTAATGATCAGAGGTGGAGTCCTCGAGGACGTCCTTGGCCTCGAGGACGTCCTCGAGGACAGATTTTGAAGTCCTTGGCCTTGGCCTTGGCCTCGAAGGTCAAGTCCTTGGCCTTGGCCTTGGCCTCGAGGCCTGAAGTCCTCGAAAATTGGCCTGTCCTCGGCTCGAGGACAGCACTATTTTTTGGAAAGTTAAAATTTTGTGGAGCGGTTGAAAAATTTTTTGGAAAGCGTTTTTTCGTGGAGATCGCTTGAAAAATTTTTGTGAAGACCTTTTTTTTTTTTTTTTTTTGGAGAGCACTTGCGCTTTGTGTCCTTGGTCCTTGGCCTTGGCCTCGAGCATTCCTGTCCTTGGCCTCGAGAGTGTCTGTCCTCGGAAAGGCTGTCCTTGGCCTTGGCCTTGGCCTCGGATTTTTTTTGTGTCCTTGGCCTTGGCCTCGAGCCTTGTGTCCTCGACTCCACCTCTGGTAATGATGAATCAAAATTAATTACTGAATACGGGTATAAAGTAGGTGTTTTAACTTAATCATTTTGTCTATTCGATAAAGGTTACAACTTAAAAAGCAAGGGTAGCAGAACTTTAGTTTTGTCAGTTTTAATAGCACCCATGTGCAATGTGCAACATAAACCGAAATTTCAAACATGACTAAAAATGCCAAAGTTATTGGAAATTGAAATTCCATAGCGAATTGTGATCGTACAGGCTGGATCAACAAAGAAGCAATTTCTGCGCTCTGGATGAGCTGGGAACAAGTACCAAGAAGACAATCCAAATCAAAAACTAGAGAAAGAGGCCCACAGGGCAATATTTCAAAGCCCAATATCACAAGGCACATAATCGCCAGGACAATGCCAATAAATAGATATGTAAGCAAAAGGTTGCAATTACGCTGTAGTAGGCACTGGGAGATGAAACTCTTAAAATATTAACAGTAAATGTAGAAAGTTTGACTTTTTGGAGACCGATTATTCATCTATACTGTAGTTCATAGCTTTTTATTGAAAACTTTATGGTCTTCGTCGGACTAGATTTTCATGTCGCCATCGACGATTGGTAATGACAACGCTATTTCAAACAACAACAGATAGCTAGTTCTATTTAATTATAAAGGATTTTTTTAGAACTTTTTCATAGTTAACTTCGACATTGGTAATTCTTTGGTAATTCACTGGGTATTCATTGGTAATTCACTGGGTAATTCTTTCCTAAATTGTTTCAAAGATCATTTGAAGTAAATGTGTTTGACATCCCTCTGCTTCTCATGAATTTTATCTACTACGCTCATACATGCTTGCTTAATGCGTGGCTGAACAATGAACATTGCTTATTGCATAACAGAAGAGCTTCATCTATGGTGCTTTTTAGCCTGGGTTTTACCCAGGTAATTTACAGGCTTCTCGTTTTCCAGTAATTCTAGCGGGCACAGCTTTTTTGTTTCTACCCGCTATGCTGCGCGCTTGAGTCGCTGTATGATAAAATAAACACAACCGTGGCGCTACAGCTGTTATCACGTTATAAAAAAATCTTGATCAACCTGTAAAACAAGGTTTTGGCGAAAATTTTTAAGTTAAGGAAAATAAAACAAAAATGAGACTTATCTATGCGTACATTTTTCTTTTTTTTTTAAGGGTTAAGTTTAGGGTTTGAGTCAGAGTTTGGGTTATGATAAGGTTTGGGCTTTTTGGGTTACTTTAAGTAGGCGTAAGCAGTGTCGTACGCAGGATTTTTCAATATGGGGGAGGTTGAAAAGTGACCCCAAAAATTTGTTTGCGATCTATACTTTGGCGAATAAATAACTTAGTGCAATGTAACAAGATGGAATCAAAGTCACACAGTGCGTAATGCAAATAAAACTTTTCAAACAAAAAACAATTAAGCACTAAGCATACATCTATAGTTAATATCATAAGGTTTGCAACTGAACGATCAAGAAAAAATTGTTCAAAACAAAAGCTAAGAAAACCCATATGATAATTAATAGTGCAAAATGTGGCAAGCGCGTAGCGAGAAATTCGCAATCAGGGGGCTGTTTTGGGGGTCTGGGGGCAAAGCCCCAGCCGCTGGAGGCACGGTGGTCTAAGAGTGGAGCCCCCAGCACTTGAAAATTTTGCTTTTTTTTTCAAAAATAACTTAATTTTAAGTCTATTTTGATGAAAAATAATGCTTTTAAAACGTGGCATAGAAATTGGTAATGCAAACCTGATTAAACTCTTTGCATAAATGGGCTATGTGGAAGGTGGCTAGTGGTAAAACTTTAGCTCTCTTGTTTACATGCTGGTAAATCATAAAATCGTATAGTTCAAGAAAACTCACATAAAGTAATCTATTTCGTCTATCTTTATAGAGAAAAATAAGTGGGGGGGGGCTAGCGGAAAAAATTTTGAGACAAGTGATTGGTAATTAACTATTACTAAGTAGCCCCCACCCCCCTATTCCTAAGTTTGTAATATGTTTGTTATTGAAACCTATGTTTATCATTTTTACTCAAGCGATCACATTTGATTGCTTGTTTTTGGCCATTTTTCAAAGTTTTCATTGATTTGTGGCTTTTAATTTTTGCAAATTAGCCCCCCCTAAATTTATGTTTTAAAAGATGCTTTAAATCACTTTTTAGTCGATTCTATCGCAAAAACCAGTTTCAGACGTGCTAAAAACGTGGTATTTTTCTTATTCTGCATTTTAATTGACAGGCCAATGGTGGGGGAGGGGGGCTATAACCCCCCTCGCCTGCGCAACTGAAAGTTACTTTGACTCGTGACACAACAATCCAGATTTTCAGTATTACAGTTACTTGCTTACAATGTTGCATTAAATAACAAAAAAATTATTTACTATAATTAAATATTCCGTATTAATATGATAGGAAAGGAGGAGATTGTTTGTTTTGCGCAATAATAAGATATATTGAATGATATACGTCGGATCAATAGGGAGGATGGCTTAAAACCCCACCCCCCACCGTGTACGCCTTTGCGCATAAGTGAGCTATGTGGGCGGTGGCTAATAATAACATTTCAGTCCTCTGATTTACAAGCCGGTAAATCATAAAATCACAATTTGAAAAAACTCACCAGCATTTATATTCTGTCGTTTATAGAGTGAGACAGTTTGGGAAGGGGAGGGAGGCGAATGAAACGAGATTTGAGTGGATTAATAATTAACTGATACTGAAAACCCATCTCCATATTTTTGATGAAGCCAATGTTAAACATTTTTAGCGGTTAAATTTGCTAAGTTTGGTTACTTTTTGAAGTTGTTACTGATTTTTAAGTTATATCAATGACAAATTCCCCCCCCCCCAAGAAACTTTAAATGCTCCAAAAGTTGCTTTAAATCATGTTGGAGTCCATGTCATTGCAAAAAAAACAGGCTCAGAAGTGCTAAAAACGTGATATTTTCTTTACTGTGCATTTTAGTCGACAGACCAATGGGGGGGGGGGGAGGTTTGAACCCCCCTTGCGTACGCCCTTGGGCGTAAGCATTTAAGTTTGGGTTGGATTTGGATCAGAATTGACAAAAAAGTAGATAAAAGTTTTCGGTGGAATGGTTTCTTCCCAAAAGGAATCACTAAATTAATGCGCCTACAATCTATCTTTAAAAAAGCTTTACTCCTATCTTTTTCAGAGCTAAAATTAAAAATAAAAAGCTTTAAAGCAGGTTTTTAACTGAAGTTTAATGTGAGGGACTTGCAGGTAATAAAGCCCACCTAACACACTTTTTGATGTCTGCAAAAACCTACTAGCTCGTTTTTGATAAAACTTTGCATGGTGTAGCTTAGGTCTTTAGTAAGCTCATATCAAAATTAGGCAAAGCCATGATATTACAGTTTAGCGTGATCTCACTTTAAAAAAAAAAGTTTTTTGGGCCTTCTTACCAGCATACGCTGTCAATAAGGCCCACCACTGCAAAGCTATAATAAAGCAACAGTTAATGCATATAACTTAGATTGTGTCAAGTATAAGTTGAAACAATAATAAAGAAGCCCAAAAAGTTCCAAACAAATCTCCGTAAAGTCGTTTAACCTAAATTAAAAACGAACATTTTGTCGCTAAATTACAGGGTGGCAATAATGACTTATTAAAAATTAGCAAAGCTGAAGTCACTAAACTCTGCTCAAATTTTGGAAGCCAGATGATGTCGATTACACAGTTTGATAACAATTTAAGACTAACACTCGAGTGTTAATGAAGTGAACAATTTTTGCTTTCAAAGTGTGACAAAATGGCTAAAACGTCTTGTTTGGACCTCACCAGCTGCAAAGCCTATACCATTACGTTACCCAAATCATAAAACTAACATTAAATTTTGCACTTACATCTAAATTTGTTTGAACGAAATATAAAGAAATATTTTGCTGCTTCATCCTAAAAAATTTTAAACTGACAAGCTTAAGCCCTCAATTTTTGAACATGGGTAAGTCACAATTTTTTCATGAGCACGTCAAAAATTGGTCTCGCGACCTCATGACTTTGAAATTTCAATTCGCTCCAGCGATCTCGTTTTTACTTGGATTAATCTCAATTTTTGAGAATCTGATTTATTTGGAAAATGTTTTTCCTTAAAAGAAAAAAAGAAAGAAAAAAGTCCGGTTAACAGGAGATCTGGGCAGTAGGCCTTATTGCCTGCTGGACTTTATTACCTTCAGGTACCTTGTTTCGAAAAATGTAGGCCTATGTTAGAAAACGTATTATTATTTTTCGTTGCAACCTTAGTATAGGGTTTATAAAAAAGATTCCGAAAAAAGACACTTTGAAATGTCAACCTCAACAAAAATTAATTATGTTAGAGTTAGGCTAATCTACCGAATATCCATTAGGGTGGAGTGAAACATTTTTTGTTTTTCTTTTGGAACACAACAGTAATAAAAAGTTGCTCCTCAGCAATGCTTTTAAAATGGTACAAAAATTATTCAAAAATTTCAAACTTTTAGATGCCTCCAAAACTGTAAAAAATTGATTTTTTGCTGATTTTTTCAAATCTTTGCATTAACGGAAATCGTAATAAACGCACTTGCCTCGCGCATTTTTTGCAAGCAATCACCTTAAAAAGCCTTTTTAGAGATTTTTATTTGCAATAGAAACTTTTTCATTCTTAAATCGAAAATTTTCAGGTGCCCAAAAAACACCTGAAATGGGTAATTTTTTTCTATATTTTGCATCAATTTGAGTTAAAATTTAACAATAAAATAAAGTAAGATTTAAGTTTTAAAATTGTGCTCTAAAATATCTTACTACTTTTGATCCAAACACTGAGGTCCGGTCTACAAATCTGGGTTTAAAATTGTGATCGTACAAAAGGGTATTTTTAGTTTATTTTAAACCAGAGATCACCAAACTACGGCCCGCGGGCCGGATCCGGCCCTCAAGCTGATTTCATCCGGCCCGCCACATAATGCCGAATTAAAAGCTGAACCAAAAAATTACGGATTATAGTTACCAACGTTTTTACAAAGACTGACGTTTTGGTTGAGTCCCACGCAATCCAGAAATGTTTTTTAATTCCGTTTCTTTTTGTAACACCACAAATTTTGTTGTTAAAAACACCATTGTTTCATCAGTACAATATCTCTGGTTTTAAGCAGACTTCGAAGCATAAGCAGGATGATTGGTACAGTACCAGCAATAGATAATTAACTTTTAGGTTGTGTTGTAATACTGTAGTTTTTAAAGGACTACTAAAAAAGAAAAGTAGATTTTGCTTTTCGGGTGTTTAATGAAAAATGGGAAAAACAGTATTTTGTGGAAGCCAATAATGGTACCGCTAGTTGAGTGATATGCAACAAAAGTGTTGCTGTTTTGAAATAGCGTAATTGTTGTCTGCACAATACAGCGGCACAATATATTTTCATCAATTTTAGTTAAAATTTAGCAATACAATAAAATAAAATACTTTTTTGCAATAAGAGTGTTACGTACTATAAGGCTTTAAAAAATCTTTTTCCTTTTAATCTAACTAAACACTGAGGTCCAGTCTACTACACTGGATATAAAATTGTGATCGCATAAAAGAATAAGTTAGTTTATATTTAACAATAAGTCGATACGTCTAGCGCACCTCCTTCCTATCGTGCAAGCAGCCGATTGGTTAAAATAAACAAAAAATATGCTCGGTTAAAATTTAAAAAAAATACTAAGGTCTTTTTGTGGCTCTGTCAACGTGAAGAAAAAGACAACCCAAAAGCAATTTATTTGTTGGCAGTTGACACACCAGCCAACTACAAAGGCTTTTTAAGGTGATTGCTTGCAAAAAATGCGCGAGGCAAGTGCGTTTATTACGATTTCCGTTAATGTAAAGATTTGAAAAAATCAGCAAAAAATCAATTTTTTACAGTTCTGGAGGCATCTAAAAGTTTGAAATTTTTGAATAATTTTTGTA
Source organism: Trididemnum nubilum (assembly GCA_963965965.1). Classification (NCBI taxonomy): domain Eukaryota; kingdom Metazoa; phylum Chordata; class Ascidiacea; order Aplousobranchia; family Didemnidae; genus Trididemnum; species Trididemnum nubilum. Next base: position 33,223,884 of record OZ014482.1, on the reverse strand, counting down.
CCATTTTAAAAGCATTGCTGAGGAGCAACTTTTTATTACTGTTGTGTTCCAAAAGAAAAACAAAAAATGTTTCACTCCACGCTAATGTCCATTATCTTATAGTACTGTATGTTTTGAAAAACGCTTATTTTTCTTTCATAAAATTTCGGATATCCGCCAGGAGATTTTAGACGTCAGGAGGACAATGGTGTGTTTCCCACTTCTTCTGTCATTATCTTCATGATATGAACTAGCCCTGTCCAAGAGTGTAGCCAGTAATCTGCAATGGCGGAGAGGACTGTTGCGTTCTTTTCACAGTTGCAGCGCTCGAAAGTTTTGCTTTTTTTGCAAAAATAACAATTTTAAGACCTAGAGCAACCACGATTAAACTGGTTGCATAAATGGGCTAAATGGGAGGTGGCTATAGGTAAAATTTCAGTTGTATTTACAAGCTGGTAAGTCATAAAATCCTATAGTTGAAAAACCCCAAAATGAGTAATCTATTTTGTCTACATTTTACTGAGAAAGATAATTGGGGAAGGGCTAATGGAACGAAATTTTAGAGAAGTTGTTGGAAATTAACTGTAAGTGAAAAGCCCCCCTTCCTCTTCGGCTTATGTGTCTTTTGATAAACACTATGTTCAACATGTGATTAAATCTGATTACTTAAAAACGTATTTTTCTTATTCCGGATTTTGGTCGACGGGCCGATGGGGGGGGGGGCAATAGCACCCTTTCCTCTGGCAACCCTACTAGCCCTGTCGAAACTGTAACACTCTCTTTCCAGAAACCCCAATCAGTGCTCGTTGCAAGTGAATGAAGCGACACTGAAGCAGGTAGAGAAGTTCAAGTATCTTGGGGCTGCATTCAAGAGCGACGGAAAATAGAAGGAAAGCCGAAGAACTGTATACCCGAATTTACAAGGGTGGTGCAGTGATGCGAACATCGCACTATTCGGTTGTCACGAAACAAAAATAATCAAAAATGCTAAGCTCTCGTTTTTTAACAGAGTTTTCATACCTATTCTTACCGATGGTCGTGAAGGATAACATGATACTGATGGAAAGAGTGCGATCGCAAATGCAAGCGTCCCACGAGCAATTTTTACGTCATATGACGAAAAACTTATACCTTTGAGTTTCAAAAGTATTTAAACATCGAATCACTACTTCTTGAAAATGAAAGAATCTTTGATGGTTTGGTCGTAAAAGCTGAACAACGCCGCAATAAGAAGAGTTGTATAAGAAGGGAGCAAAATTTCACATAGAAAAGTCGTAAAATTTCAATTTTTTTTGCAAACTATTTGACTCCATTTGAGATGTGTGTGCTCCATAGTTTGGTATTATGTGAGTAAAGAAAGCACACTAATGTGAGCGCACTGTAAGCAATAAAAGCATTGAAAGTTTAAGATGCAACTATAAAAATCACAGTAAAAAGTTAAGAATAACAGTATGTTTTGTTCTGAGGACACATCATTCATCGAGCACTGTTTCAAAAGATTGACTACTTAACAATTTTCAAAGGATAAGATCTTGAAACACTTTATTGGCTGAATTGCTTTTTCGAGACCACAAAATTTGATAGGAGGTCTGGAGAAGCGCTGTAAGCTTCCCATTAGGGTCCGAAAAGGAGTCTCGCGTAGTCATGTTTCCAAAAAGCACTTGCGAATCATATTCCCGAAAATTCTTTTAGCACTTACAAAATATTTTTAACTCGTAAATCTACATCCCTTTTAACGACTTTGAATAGAACACCTGCATGTAACATCGCTTTCCAGACAATTAGTTGGAAAAGCCACTTGCGCAAGCAAAACGCAGTGATAAATGAACGAAACTTTGTTGTTGTTTTTTTCTTTTTTTTTGTTGTTTACAACAAGCTTGCGGAAAAGAGGGATTAGTTGAATCGTTTTGTAAGGAAAAAAAATCTACAACTATGTTTTACTGTCTACTCAAAGATACGATTTCATCACTGATATAAAAGCACATGGAAATTTAACAAAAAACAAACAGGCAAAAGTGGAGATTATTGCAGGTTACTGGTTGACTCTTGTTGCTAACAAAGTATCGCTCGTAGGACACCACTATTATTACCATAGATCACAATAAATGTGGCCACTAGACAGAAAGAGTAATGCGGACACTGGCATTATGAACTAAATTGGTACTGCTGGGCTGTTGCACACATTTTACTTTGTTCTTTGTTTTTGTACAAATAATACCTGACTGATACCGTTCGTTCATCAACTGTGCCACTAAGATTATGCTTGGAGGGCTTGAATCATAAGTTTAAACTTTTGTTTGAAAAATGTCTCGATCGGACAGCGTACTGAGCAAAGTGCAATAATCCAAGCGTTTCGTAGACGAGGTTTGGGGGCAAACCGCTGGGCAATTTTTGTAATTTTTCGAAAAAAAAATAGCCTTTTTAACGCCATTTAGATAAGATTATGACTGTTTTTAGAGCCATTTGAAAGAAATGATTTGCTAAGATTTAGAAGGCAATTGAAGATTCAAATTGCCAAGCCTCTTCAGCCTCTTTTGACTTACTGGTGAAATCCAAAACAAGTTTAAGGGCTTGCATTTTTAAGTGAAATATTCTAAGTGACATGGCCAAGGGGAGCAGAAGTCCCTATTGGTCCCCGCGGCTTGCAGCAATGATCTGGTAATCCCACATCTCCCTGGTGAATTTTGGGCTTCTTTTTCATGTTTTGCTCTGTTGAAAGACAAGAAACAAACATTTGAAAATAATTATTTCAAAAGTGAGTTAATTTGTTGGAAAATTGGAAATCTCTGAGCGGGACTTGTAAATCTGAGGACTATGTAAATCCTAAATTGTAAATCTCGGGGACTACGTTCCAGGCCTCCGCCTACACCATGCTCTTTCTTCCGACAGTTGCAGGTTTTACCCCCAAACTCCGACCTTCGATCGATGAGGGATGCAGCAGAAATTTAGTTTGTAATTTATTGCTTTCGTGAGGTGCGTGTTTGCTGGCCACAGTAAACAAATTATTTTAATTTCAAAACAAATTCTATTAAACTTTTAATAGACAGATTTACGACTAACAAAACGTCAGTAGTCAGTTACAAATTAATAGAGAGATCCAATTCACCGATCTACTTAACGTGTGACGCCTTTGAAGAAATCACCACGCCATGAGTGACAGCCAATCAGAATGCTCCAAGCAAGAAATCATAAAATACAAATCAAAAACCTCCAAAAAAACGCCTGTAAGAATAAACGCAAGGCATGATTCGCCACAGAGCTTCGCCTATTGGCCTCCGGCGGCTGGATGCTAAGCACTAGATCCTAGATTTCATTTTACCTCACGCCCTCCTCCCTTTAAAATTCTTACCGATGTCACTGTTTTTCTCTAAAGCAAGGCCTCTGCATCTTAACTTTTTGAGCCCAAACTTTCATTTAACGAACGTAACAGCAATTTGCTATTTGACAAATTGATGGCACAGTAATCAGGGACGTGAGGTCAGGGGAGGCAGGTGAAGCCGTGCCTCACCTGTAGAATTGTGCAAAGGAAAACGAAAACAAAGTATATAATTAAAAGAAAATGGTTTCACACAAATCAAAATATTTATCAAAAACTTTATTAATTTTTGTCATATTTACTTTTTTTGCGTATTCACTGCTTTTATGGTATGTCTTTCGCGTTAAAACGCCCAAACTATTCGGTGTAATATTGCTATCACTACGGCATGCCATTGAGCATCGCTTCAACTATGCGAAGTGAGGCATTGGCAATTTTGCCTCACTTCAGTTAAGCAAATTTTAATGAACAAACTTAGACTCAAAGCTGAGAGACTTTCTAAACTAAGTTTTAATGGGAACAATCGACGCTCGCGTCGCGAGTTCCTCTGGTTTTACTCGGATATTTTCCAACTAACGAGTGCGAAATTTCAAACTTTTGCTTATAACTCAAGAACTATTAGGTCTAGCTGCATGAAATTTGGACAGTAGTTTGAGATTAATGAGTTGTATGTTTGTACCAAATTTCGAGGCAATAGGTCACGTGACTTTGGTTTTAGAACCCGAAAACCGCCCCACAAGTTTGGCGTAAAAAGCCGCCTCAATCAAAAACGGCCATTAGTACGGCAAAAAATATTTGGTATGGTTGTATGTCTTAAGATACCCTTTCACCCAATCAACCCACTTTTGGCCGCGATGAGGTTTATTTCATTTTTTTTTCCTTTTTTCTTCCTAATTTTTGTACGCTCTTCTTCTCCTGAACTACAAAACATCGAAATCTAATTTTTGTGTAAAGTTGTTGAGCTGCAAACGCAATTTTTTCTTCCGAAATTTTTTGAACATTTCTACCAGGAACCCCCTCAAAATGGGGTCCCAAAAAAATCCATTCTTTGAACGGCTCAAGCTAGAGTGGTAGTTCATTTTGCTATCAGTAGATATTTAACAGACAAATATTTTGACATAATTTGGGGGTGCCAACCCCCGGGACCCCCTCAAATAGACCCCCAAAAAATTCATTTTTTGAATGGCTCAACTTAGGGTACCAGTTTGTTTTGATATCAGGAGATATTTAACAGACAATTATTTTGACATAGTATGGGGGTACCACCCACCCCCCACATAGACCTCCCAAAAATTAATTTTTTGTGCCGCTCAACTTAGGGTGCCAGTCTGCTTTGATATCAGCAGATATTTAACAGAAAAATATTTTGACATAGCTTGGGGGTGCCACCCCCCCCCGGAGACCCCCAAATGGATCCCCGAAAAAATCAAATTTTTGAATGGTTCAACTTAGGGTACCAGTTTGTTTTGATATCAGCAGATGTTTAACAGACAAATATTTTGACATAGGTTGGCAATGCACCCCCCCAAGGACCCCCAAAAATCAATTTCTTGAACGGCTCAACTTAGGGTGCCAGTTAGTTTTGATATCAGGAGATATTTAACAGACAAATATTTTGACATAGTATGGGGGTGCCACCCCCCAGGGACCCCCAAATGGACCCCCAAAAAATCAATTTTTTGAATGGCTCACCTTAGGGTGCCAGTCTGCTTTGATATCAGCAGATAGTTATCAGACAAATATTTTGACATAGTTTGGGGGCGCCACCCCCCCGGAGATCCCCCAAATGGACCCCCCAAAAATCAATTTTTTCTACGGCTCAACTTAGGGTGCCAGTCTGTTATGATATCAGGAGATATTTAGCTGACAAATATTTTGATTCTACTTTTCTTAAGGTTCCATAATCAGATATTTTTGAATAATTGCTGATTTTACGGTAGACAAAAAGTACTTTTGAGCGTCACAGCATTAGCTATGCGTCGGTCGTTTACTGGGTTTGCTGGCAAACTCCCATCTAGTCTAAACTTGAAGTTATTGCTAAAAGAAAACAGATTTAAAAGATTTGCTCGAGACATCATTACGAAAGAACCCCTCAATTCAGAAAGAGTAGAACCGTACTCAAGAAAAGAGTTGTTGTGCTATAAAAATCTTCATTTTTGCTTTCATGTTTTTAGTAAATAATTATGTTGTGACTGAAACCGGGTTTTTGTGACTTAGAGAATTTGCCAAGAAGGCTTAGCAAGCACGAAAACTTCAATAATGTCCACATTCAAAGCCAAATAATAGGCTTGGCTATCTTTATAGATTTTCGAAACTTCAAGAATTGATTTGGCTTTAAGTGAACAGCAAAAATTAAACGACTAATTAATTGTTGAAAAATTTGGTTTTCGTTTAATTTAGGGCTGCCCAACCTTTTTACTGGTACGGGCCACATTTACGGGAGAAAAGTTATTGCGGGCCACATGCATTTTTACCAAGATTAAACTCCAAATAATTGCAAGTTTGTTGCACAAAATCGGTATTCACTTTGGCCAGTATTTCGGGTATCTGTCCCAAAAAGTAGGTGAAGACCAAAAAAAAAAAAAAAAGGTCTTCGCCGCAAATCCGCACTGATTTCAGGAGAACCAAACAGAAGAAGATTTTGGTTTGGACCTTTTTATTTCCCAGAAAATGCTGAGTAAGCCTTTTCATGAGGAAATCGACCGCGCAATAAGACCTTGCAGGCAACACAAAACACCTTCGCGGGCCAAATGTGGCCCACGGGCCACGGGTTGGGCAGCCCTGGTTTAATGGCTATGAAAACAAATATTTGCTTCTCACTTATTGTCTTAAATATGTGTGTAAAAAAAAAAATTGTGCCTCACCAACCAAAAGCCTCACTGCACGTCACTGACAGTAATAGCCTTGTTTTGAGTTATAGAAAATGTATCCGAAGAACAACTAAAATGTTAATTGGGACTTCGCGTGAGCGCGTATAGTACCTTTGTTTTTGTTTGCGAATTTTGGCAGATGAGGATTGATTTGCTCATAACTAGCAAACGGTTAAACCTAGAAAGTTGTAATTTGAACTCAAGATGAAATTTAATGAAAGCGTCATGTGTGCCAATTTTGACAATCGTATAGGTCACATGATCGTGAATTGAGACACTAAAAAACATAGAAAACGACGATTTTTGACTTGAAAATTTATCAATTCCCCTATAACTCAAAAACCGCTCAGTGTGCACAACTTAAATTTGTACACAATGTGAATGCTTATGAATGCTTCATGCAAACCGAGTTTGGAGGCACCCGGTCACGTGACCAACATTTTACAGGCCGAAAATGGGCAAAAAGTGAACGACTTTGAACTTATATATCTCGGTAAATACCAGTTTTCATGGAAAATAATTTTGCGGTTTTCTTGCATTCTATCAACCGCCTTTCTTTTGGTTGTGTTCGTTTACCCCAACCTGAATGCTATTTTTCTTCTGTTTTTTCTTTTTTCTTACTTTTTTTTCTTCTCTGGCTATCTACTTTTAAACCGCTAAACGCACTGTATTCAAAGTTTGAGCGATTGAAGATATCAGGAAGGACTTGTGTGGGACTGAAATTGAAGAGGCCAGGTTGGGGGGATCCCCTTCAATCGGGCTCTCCAAAATTTTGAACTTTCAAACCGTTAGAGCTAGATGGATCAAATCTTCGAAATAGTTAGATGTTAAAAATAAACTAAACCTAACAAAAATTGGAGGTGCAATGATGGGGGTTTTCCCCAAACAAGCCCTCCAAAATTCAAACTTTTAAAATTTTAAAGTTAGGCACACGAAATTTTGAGGTAACCAAACATAAAGGAAAGCTAAAATTCGACATAATTTGGGGGTACCAAAATGGGGGTCCCCCCTCATGGACCACCAAAATTCAAACTTTTCAACCTTTCGTGCTAGACACATGAAATTTTTAGGGTTGGCAATATGTAGAAAAAATAGAATTTGACAAAATTTGGGGGTACCAAAAAGGGCGGTCTCCCTGAAACGAGGCCACCAAAATTTTGAACTTTTAAACTGATAGAGCTAGATCGATGAAATTTTCGGAATTGGTAGACATTTAAAATAAACTAAACCTAACAAAATTTGAGGGTTTCAAAATGGGGGTTTTCTGCAAACGGGGCCACCAAAATTCAAACATTTTAACCGTTTTAGCTGGACACATGAAATTTTTCAGGTAAGTAAGTACAAAAGAAACATAAAATTTGACCAAAATTTGGGGGTTCCAAATGGAAGGTCTCTCCAAACGAGGCCGCCAGAGTTCAAAACTTTTTAACCATACACGTTAGACACATGAAATTTTCAGAATTGACAAATATGAAGATAAAATAACATTTGACAAAATTTGTGGGTATCGAAATAACGAGATTCCAACAAATGGGGCTGCCAAAATTCAAACTTTTAAATCACTCACGCAAAGCAGATGAAATTTTGAGAATAGATAAATACAAGTTAAAGATAAAATATGACAAAATTTGGAAATACCACAATGAGGGTGTCTCTCTCAAACGAGGCCACCAAAACTTAACAAATTTTAATTACTCACGCTAGAAATTACTATTGAAAAGATCGAACTCTTTTTTTGAAAAAAATGATATCATTCAACCCCACCAATATGGATTTCAGCAAAAACATTCGACAGTTCATGCTCTACTGCACACAGTTACTTGTTGTTATGATGCAATGAACGAAAAACTTTTCTCTAGCTTAATAATGGTTGACCTGAGGAAAGCATTTGATGCCGTTTGTCACAAAAAGCTACTAAAAAAACTAGATCATTAGGGTATTCGTGGTATTGTAAATGAACTAATTTCCGACTATCTTTTGAATGGAAAACAATATGTTTATTTGAATGGAGTAAGATCTTCTTTGCAACCGATAAGTATCGGGGTGCCTCAGGGATCCATTTTAGGACCGCCGTTATATCTTGTTTATGTCAATGATCTTCCAAACTGTCTTGAATGTACTCCTAGTCTTTATGCGGACGATACATGTATGATTGTTCACGATCAGTGTTTAAGTGAACTTGAAGGAAAAGTTTGTAAAAATATATCTGACCTTAAAGTTTGGCTTGACTCAAATGAATTAACCTTAAACTTTAATAAAACAGCCAGTATGCTTATTTATCCTTTCACTAACTCTCGTAATATTATTTTTAACCCAATGATCAATCAAAATTAATAAAAGTGGTTACATCTTACAAATATTTAGGAATTTTTGTAGATAATCAGCTAAATTTTATAAACCACATCAAAAATTTAGAGAAGAAAATTGCAAGTGAAGTGGGACTATTATGGAAACTAAAAAAATTTCTTCCACTAGATACATTGCTTCTGCTTTATTATGTTCTAATCCAACCACATATACTTTATGCCATTACTATCTGGGGTTCTACGCGCTTAACTTACAAGAATAGACTAAAAACACCACAGAATAGTGCAATTAGAGCCATAGCCAATGTCAGAAAAATGCAAAGAATTTCACCAAACTACAATAAGTGCAGTATCTTAAAGCTCGATGACCTCTACAGATTTGAAACTGCCAAATTAATGTTTCAATACACCTAAAATGATCTCCCAAAGCCTTTTAAACTTATGTTCCAACTGTCTTTTCACACCCATTCTTATAACCAGGGAGGTGGAAGCAGTCAAATTTTTAATGCTTCCGCTTCCAGCTCCTCTTGAAGTTTTATGCTTCCGAGTTCGCTTCCGCTTCCTCACCTTTGGAATTTTTTGCTTCCAGCTCCGGATAGAATTAGTCGCTTCCGAGTTCGCTTCCGCTTCTGGTCTCTTTCATTAAAGTGCTTCCGCTTCCACAAAAATTTAACCGCTTCCACCGCTTCCGCTTCCACATCCCTGCTCAGTATGAAACAGCTAATTGTATTTAGTGCAAAAAAACAGGCAAGTTATTGTTATACAGTAGCCTAGCATGTCATAACAAATTAACCAAGATATAGCAATCATGGCTAATGCACCATAGGCGTAGCCAAGGGAAGGCAGGAGCCCGCCCCCCCAATCGAAATGCTACCAATGAGAAATTTCCAACCAGTGGGCAAGTTATTGCAAAACGTTAGCTTAGTTAACCACTAGTCCGTTAACAAACTTCACACCTCCGTTAACGTTAATCCGTTATTTTCAGCTTTAATTAACAGAAGTTAATAAAGTCCGTTACTTCGTTAACATTTTGCGTGTAATTTACGTTTCTTTTTATTCACTCACCAACTTCTAGAACATGTATTGACGTTGTTGAGCTAACTGAAAGGAAACATTTATTGCTATGGTGATCTTTTTGTGTTTTGGAAGTTTTATTTTACAGTCTAATCTAATTTCAACATGAAAATAAGTTCAAATACACTAACGAAGCTGCGATCGAAAAATCTTTGAAAATTGCGAACAGCGATAATTGATAGATCTATTAGGCTGCAGCTTATTATTTGCCACAAAAAATAGTTCCTTGCTTCTTTTTTCTATAAAACTTGTGCTAATACGCAACATGTGCTACCACTGCAAACTGGTTTGTACCGGTACGATGAATGATTGGTACAAGATATTAACGATAAAAGCCTTAACGGAAGTTAACAGAACTTAACGGAAGTTAATTTAGTCCGTTAACATGAAAAAACTTTTTAACGAATTAACGAGTTAATGAAAAAGTTAGCTTCGTTATTAACGGATTAACGATTAACGGATTTGTGCCCACCTATGTAAAGAGGTGACAAAAACGCCTTGCTTCTTCAGTTTCAGTTTCAGTTTCTTTTAGCATCTTTGCGTACAACAGTACACGCGCGCAACAATAATTAACAATAATATTGACGACCAGGGTGCCCGGGCTCCCTCATTTCAAATTTTGCCAACAAATTTAAATGTATAATCCGGGAGAAATTAAGGATTTTTGTCCTAAAAGTTGCTACCTCAGGCTCTCATCTAACCTTTTTATGAACGTGGTTATGTGCCAACACTCAGACCACGGCCTTTGATCTGCAAATCTGCAATATCTTTGTCCCAACAAAAGTCCCCTTTCGAAAATTTCTGATGACGTCATTGCATGTGATTTGCGATTTGGAACTCCCCAATCAAAAATCCTGGCTACGCCTATGCAATGCACTACAGTACTTTAATCGTAACCGTGCCTGGCCTTGCACTGGTCACTGTCCCTCTCTTTTCTTTTTATCAATCATTCGAACAACTACTCCAGTCGTTAGTTTTACTTCCATCTTGTGTGCCTGCGTGTATGTTGATGTTTGTGATTGATTAGGCTTACAATGTATTTTGAGCTGGTGTGACAGGTGTAGCAACCATGCAAATAAAAATCGCTTTTTTGTGTTCAGTATCCTCTGCATGTCTTAACGTCTGACGTTGTGTCGCTACTTCCTTTTCCTGACTCTACGTGTTATTATTGTGTTACCATGCATTTGCTATTGTTGTGGTGGTCAAGAATAAAAAAAGAATGAATGAATGAATGAATGAATCATGATCAATAAAAGATAACTTTTAATCAAGCAAGAATTAATTTGTGTCCCTAATTGGTTCTCCAATAAAATTTAGGAAGGCTTTATTTTACAGGTAAGTTTTATGCCTATCTACCTGTAGTTTTTTGTTAATTCAAACCCGAATTTAACCTAAACTCAAATCCTTAACCTAGTCTAAGCTTAGTCTAAGTCCAACTCTAACTAATCCAAACTTAAACCCTAACCTTGGCACTTAAAAAAGGAAATAAAAAAGAACGAGATTTAAAAATCGTGCAAATTTAAGATCAGCAAGTCTTAGCTCTGGTCCTGAGCGGAATACTGCAAGGGCTATAGACCTAAACATAGTTCTTTTTTTTTTTACCTGTAACTAAACTGCAGTATCCCCTACAGTAAGCTATGGTCCCTATTCCGTACTAACCAGTAACAGCAGGTTCTTAGTTACCGGTAAGTAACTTTCAATTTGTATCAGTTGTGACTGGCTAAGTACATGGTTTCATAAACTACAGGTGACATTACTAAGATTACTTGGCAGTGCCACTTGCCAGCACGTGCTGTAGCCACAGCAAATTAAGAAGGAGCCTACCATAACCACATCGTGGCCACTGCTGACCCCAGTAGACCCTCGAACTCTGATACCATGGTAGTATTGGTGGTATATCACGTATATCACGCCAGACCCGGCGCCACGGGGGGCATACCGGGGCCGTGCCCCCCAACTGACTGCTTGTGCCCCCCAAACGAAAATTGTGCCCCCCAAAGCGAGGACTGTGCCCCAAAGAAATTAACAGGCTCGGGGTTTCTAGAGCGCAAATCGAGGCCCAAATTAGTGTTTTTTTGTGGACTAACACCAGATTTTGGTACGTTTTTGAGATGAAGACCTTTTTTTTTGGATATCACCTGTTTTCGGCCGGAAAACCGCTTGAATTTCCGATTTCGGCCGGAAAATTCCTTGCAATTTCAGTGAAGACCTTTTTTTTTTTTGGAGATTACCTGTTTTCGGCCGGAAAAAGGGCTTGAATTACCGATTTCGGCCAGAAAATCCCTTTAAATTTTTGCTCCTCACCTTGTTCTTTTGATCCAGACTGCGATAAATTTCTCGTGCTCCCGTGCCCCTCTCGAATTCACACAAAATAAACTTCTCGTGCCCCCCCAAAATTTATTTCTGCCCCCCGAACCACGCTACCTGGCGCCAGGCCTGTATCACGCTCATGATTTTTCGCAAAAACGGTGTGCTCAGGGCTCTTTATTAATTGCTATAATTTAAGGCAGCTCTAACGTTAAAAATTATGGCAGTAACTACACTGAAAATTTTGAATTCATAGTTGCGTACCTAGAAAAAATATTATTATTGTTACATTTTACCCCAACGGTTGTACCCAGTTTGGAAATCCGGAAGCGCCTGATTTTGAAAAAATTACTTCCGCTTCCAGCTCCTTTTCAACGCTTTCGCTTCCGAGTTCGCTTCCGCTTCCAACCTCTTTCATCAAAGTGCTTCCGCTTCCACAAAGAATTAACCGCTTCCACCGCTTCCGCTTCCAGCTTCCGCTTCCGCTTCCACATTCCTGCTTATAATACCAGAAGTATTACCCGTAGGAACTACAACAATCTTTTCTTTAAGATTACAGCGATTCTTTAAGTACCAAGGGATAAGTATTTGGAATAGCTTACCATTGCACTTAAAAAATTTATCCTTTTCTCAATTCAAAAGCCAACTTCAAAATTCCATGATTCAACAATATTAAGTTCTATCTAAAACGTTTCATTATTGCTTTGCTGCTCATCTGGGTAACTTTAAAATGCAGCATAGTGGGGGGCAGGGCAGCTCATTTGTTTAATGCTGACTTGGTGATGTTCTTGTTTGTTTTAACATGAATATTATGCTTTTTTTTCTATATTATCACTCAGGGGGTCTACTGCTCGAAGACTGCAGTCACTCGTAGCCTCCTGATGAGTATGCGCTGCCTATTTTATTGTTTGTTTACTTTAATCTATTTTATGCTTTTTGCGCTGCTCCTAAAATAAATTGTTTACTACTACTATTACTAGACACATGAAATTTTCAGGATAGGCAAGTATGAAAAAAGGATAAAATTTGACAAAATTCGGGGTTACCAAAATGAAGAGATTCTTCTCAAACAAGGACTCTAAAATTAAACTTTAATCACTTACACTACACTGATGAAATTTTCAGAATTGGTAAATATGAAGAAAAGATAAAATTTGACAAATTTTGGGGATACCACAATGAGGGATATCTCTCAAACGAGAATGCCAAAATTCAAACTTTTTTGTTGTTTAAGCTAGACACATCAAATTTTCAGGATAGGCAAATATCAAGAAAAGATAAAATTTAACAAAATTTGGGGCACCAAAATCTAGGGTCCCTCAATTGGGTCCTTCAAAATTCAAACTTTTCAACCATTCAAGCTAGACACATGAAACTTTCAGAATACGTAAATATAAAAAAAATATAAAATCAGAATAGGTAAATAAAATATAACTAGATGCCACAATTGGAAAGTCCTCCTCCAACGGGTCCTTCAAAATTTTTCACCACTCAAGCTTGACAAATAAAATTTTCAAAATAGGTAAAAATTTAATATAAAAAAAATATTGAGGATCTCATACTATAAGGGTCCTCCAATTATTTTGACACCACCCTCATTAACTACAAAATCTAAACGAATTAAATCTATTGGATAGGTTAATACAAGTGAAAGATAAATAACAAAATTTGGTGTACCACATTGAGGAAACCAGGCCAAAAAGGCCCCTTGAAATTTTTAAATCTTAAATACGAAGTACTCCAGCTAGACGTATCAAATTTAAAGAGTACCGGTAGGCTAAAATTAGAAAAAGATAAAACATGCCAAACTCGGCAATGCCAAGTTGGACAATAACTAGCCCGAAAGATCGTGTTAATTAAAGGGCGTATAGAAACCTGCGATGGTTTACCAACGTGAGAACTTGTGATTGAAGCACTAACAAGGGAAAATAAATTTGATTTTCCTCCTTTTTGCAATTTGTCAAATTATATTATTCGAGAATAAAGTCTATGTGGCAAAAGCATAAACGATTTAATAAAAATTTAAATAAATGACTGTTTTAAATTTGCATAATTTTAGCTTTTTTTTTTATTTTAGTTTATGCTGTTAAGGAGGGAGCTTTAATTTCGAAACAACCGGTTTACCAATACTAAAATATGTTGAATTGCGATGCGAAAGACAGGCCCGGCGCCAGAGTACCGTGACTGGGGGGGGGGGGGGGGGGGGGGCAGAAAAATATTTGGGGGGCACAAATAAATTTTACCCTCATCTTCGGGAGAGAAGGCCAAAAAAAAGGTCTTCATCGTGACCGTTTACCTTCTTTCGGGGCACAAGTCTCGCTCGGGGGGGCACGTTTGTTACCTGGCTGGGCGCGGCGCGGCGGGATCTAATGGTGTAAATTTCGCTTTTAGCCCACTTAGGCTCAGTCATGGCCTTCAGTCGTGTTTTTTGTCCTGGTACAAAAATTCACTTACGCTGGAGGGGCACAAACAGTTTTTGGGGGGCACAGGCCCCGCAATGCACTCCAGTGGCACCGGGCCTGTTACTTTGTTTTGGGGCACTATCCTCGCTCTGGGGGAGCACAATTCTCGCTAGGGGGGCACAAGCAGTGATTTAGGGGGCACAGCCCCGAAATGCCCCCGTGGCGCTGGCCTGGCGAAAGAGCGTTTTCTGAATCATACATGGCTCTAACTTTGGTTGATGTATCGAAATTTGCTTGTGAGTGGCTAAAGTTTTAAAGATCGCTTTATGTTACTTCAAATGGAGTGAAAAACTGTTCAAAAACTCGTTAAAAAGTGGTGGTATTTGACGTTGTGTTGTGAACTGTTATGCGAGCTTTTTGAATGACGTTACTGGATTATTTTTGATAACTTTGAGAAATTTAAATTTTGAACTGGAATAATCACAAAGCGATTTAAGTTAGTGAAACGAAGTTTGAAAGGGGCGTGTTTCAATCATTGATCTATTAACCTAAACAAAAAAATCACAACCAAGAAAGACAAAAACAGAACAGCAAAGGTCAAGTAATAAAAGCTTGAAAACATTTCGGTTGCTATTGATGAATCATTAATAAGGGAACAAGAAAGTCATTGAGTGATTCACCAAAGATTGTATACACGGATAACACAAAGGACGCAGTCGTCATCATATTGGCTCAGCAAACACGTCAGTTATTTATTAACAGTTAAAAAACCTACAGGTAAATTCCCTAGAAATTATTTGAAATTTGTCCCTTGGTTTTTTTTTAGATCTTACCGTCTTGTTTTCTTTAGCAAACAGCCACTCCTAAAACCAACTAGAACGTGACATCGCAAGCGATATATAAGGACTTCGCGGCATTATCTAACTTTTAGTGCACTTTATTAAGCTTTATAAAAGTGATCTGAATGCTTTGAATGAATTTGTAAAAAATGTGGTCGTTGGTAGTCAGATCAATGATTTAAATGCACCCCTTTCAAACTTCGTTTCACTAACTTAAATCGCTTTGTGATTATTCCAGTTCAAAATTTAAATTTCTCAAAGTTATCAAAAATAATCCAGTAACGTCATTCAAAAAGCTCGCATAACAGTTCACTACACAACGTCAAATACCACCACTTTTTAACGAGTTTTTGAACAGTTTTTCACTCCATTTGAAGTAACATAAAGCGATCTTTAAAACTTTAGCCACTCACAAGCAAATTTCGATACATCAACCAAAGTTAGAGCCATGTATGATTCAGAAAACGCTCTTTCGCCAGGCCAGCGCCACGGGGGCATTTCGGGGCTGTGCCCCCCTAAATCACTGCTTGTGCCCCCCTAGCGAGAATTGTGCTCCCCCAGAGCGAGGATAGTGCCCCAAAACAAAGTAACAGGCCCGGTGCCACTGGAGTGCATTGCGGGGCCTGTGCCCCCCAAAAACTGTTTGTGCCCCTCCAGCGTAAGTGAATTTTTGTACCAGGACAAAAAACACGACTGAAGGCCATGACTGAGCCTAAGTGGGCTAAAAGCGAAATTTACACCATTAGATCCCGCCGCGCCGCGCCCAGCCAGGTAACAAACGTGCCCCCCCGAGCGAGACTTGTGCCCCGAAAGAAGGTAAACGGTCACGATGAAGACCTTTTTTTTGGCCTTCTCTCCCGAAGATGAGGGTAAAATTTATTTGTGCCCCCCAAATATTTTTCTGCCCCCCCCCCCCCCCCCCCCCAGTCACGGTACTCTGGCGCCGGGCCTGTCTTTCGCATCGCAATTCAACATATTTTAGTATTGGTAAACCGGTTGTTTCGAAATTAAAGCTCCCTCCTTAACAGCATAAACTAAAATAAAAAAAAAAGCTAAAATTATGCAAATTTAAAACAGTCATTTATTTAAATTTTTATTAAATCGTTTATGCTTTTGCCACATAGACTTTATTCTCGAATAATATAATTTGACAAATTGCAAAAAGGAGGAAAATCAAATTTATTTTCCCTTGTTAGTGCTTCAATCACAAGTTCTCACGTTGGTAAACCATCGCAGGTTTCTATACGCCCTTTAATTAACACGATCTTTCGGGCTAGTTATTGTCCAACTTGGCATTGCCGAGTTTGGCATGTTTTATCTTTTTCTAATTTTAGCCTACCGGTACTCTTTAAATTTGATACGTCTAGCTGGAGTACTTCGTATTTAAGATTTAAAAATTTCAAGGGGCCTTTTTGGCCTGGTTTCCTCAATGTGGTACACCAAATTTTGTTATTTATCTTTCACTTGTATTAACCTATCCAATAGATTTAATTCGTTTAGATTTTGTAGTTAATGAGGGTGGTGTCAAAATAATTGGAGGACCCTTATAGTATGAGATCCTCAATATTTTTTTTATATTAAATTTTTACCTATTTTGAAAATTTTATTTGTCAAGCTTGAGTGGTGAAAAATTTTGAAGGACCCGTTGGAGGAGGACTTTCCAATTGTGGCATCTAGTTATATTTTATTTACCTATTCTGATTTTATATTTTTTTTATATTTACGTATTCTGAAAGTTTCATGTGTCTAGCTTGAATGGTTGAAAAGTTTGAATTTTGAAGGACCCAATTGAGGGACCCTAGATTTTGGTGCCCCAAATTTTGTTAAATTTTATCTTTTCTTGATATTTGCCTATCCTGAAAATTTGATGTGTCTAGCTTAAACAACAAAAAAGTTTGAATTTTGGCATTCTCGTTTGAGAGATATCCCTCATTGTGGTATCCCCAAAATTTGTCAAATTTTATCTTTTCTTCATATTTACCAATTCTGAAAATTTCATCAGTGTAGTGTAAGTGATTAAAGTTTAATTTTAGAGTCCTTGTTTGAGAAGAATCTCTTCATTTTGGTAACCCCGAATTTTGTCAAATTTTATCCTTTTTTCATACTTGCCTATCCTGAAAATTTCATGCATCTAGCGTGAGTGGTGAAAAAGTTTGAGTTTTGGTGGCCCCATTTGAGAGGAACACACTGATTGTGGTATCTCCAAATTTTGTCAGCATACTGTGTAATTGTAATTACATTTTATTCACCAAGTTGCCTTGGTCATGAGACAGCGAAAGGACCTTTCGGTGTTTGAGTTAAGCTGCTATTTGCCCATTTGTCTACCACACACGGCGGAGGCTTCATACTGTCCCTTTAATTGCTGAACGTCAAGCAGAAAAGCTGTAAATATACCAATTTTTATAGTCTTTGGTTTAACCCAAACGGGAATCGAACCCCAGCGTACCGTTTCAGTAGCAGACGCTTTATTCACTCGACCACTAATCGATTAAAGTTTATCTTTGACTTATATTTATCTATTCTCAAAATTTCATCTGCTTTGCGTGAGTGATTTAAAAGTTTGAATTTTGGCAGCCCCATTTGTTGGAATCTCGTTATTTCGATACCCACAAATTTTGTCAAATGTTATTTTATCTTCATATTTGTCAATTCTGAAAATTTCATGTGTCTAACGTGTATGGTTAAAAAGTTTTGAACTCTGGCGGCCTCGTTTGGAGAGACCTTCCATTTGGAACCCCCAAATTTTGGTCAAATTTTATGTTTCTTTTGTACTTACTTACCTGAAAAATTTCATGTGTCCAGCTAAAACGGTTAAAATGTTTGAATTTTGGTGGCCCCGTTTGCAGAAAACCCCCATTTTGAAACCCTCAAATTTTGTTAGGTTTAGTTTATTTTAAATGTCTACCAATTCCGAAAATTTCATCGATCTAGCTCTATCAGTTTAAAAGTTCAAAATTTTGGTGGCCTCGTTTCAGGGAGACCGCCCTTTTTGGTACCCCCAAATTTTGTCAAATTCTATTTTTTCTACATATTGCCAACCCTAAAAATTTCATGTGTCTAGCACGAAAGGTTGAAAAGTTTGAATTTTGGTGGTCCATGAGGGGGGACCCCCATTTTGGTACCCCCAAATTATGTCGAATTTTAGCTTTCCTTTATGTTTGGTTACCTCAAAATTTCGTGTGCCTAACTTTAAAATTTTAAAAGTTTGAATTTTGGAGGGCTTGTTTGGGGAAAACCCCCATCATTGCACCTCCAATTTTTGTTAGGTTTAGTTTATTTTTAACATCTAACTATTTCGAAGATTTGATCCATCTAGCTCTAACGGTTTGAAAGTTCAAAATTTTGGAGAGCCCGATTGAAGGGGATCCCCCCAACCTGGCCTCTTCAATTTCAGTCCCACACAAGTCCTTCCTGATATCTTCAATCGCTCAAACTTTGAATACAGTGCGTTTAGCGGTTTAAAAGTAGATAGCCAGAGAAGAAAAAAAAGTAAGAAAAAAGAAAAAACAGAAGAAAAATAGCATTCAGGTTGGGGTAAACGAACACAACCAAAAGAAAGGCGGTTGATAGAATGCAAGAAAACCGCAAAATTATTTTCCATGAAAACTGGTATTTACCGAGATATATAAGTTCAAAGTCGTTCACTTTTTGCCCATTTTCGGCCTGTAAAATGTTGGTCGCGTGACCGGGTGCCTCCAAACTCGGTTTGCATGAAGCATTCATAAGCATTCACATTGTGTACAAATTTAAGTTGTGCACACTGAGCGGTTTTTGAGTTATAGGGGAATTGATAAATTTTCAAGTCAAAAATCGTCGTTTTCTATGTTTTTTAGTGTCTCAATTCACGATCATGTGACCTATACGATTGTCAAAATTGGCACACATGACGCTTTCATTAAATTTCATCTTGAGTTCAAATTACAACTTTCTAGGTTTAACCGTTTGCTAGTTATGAGCAAATCAATCCTCATCTGCCAAAATTCGCAAACAAAAACAAAGGTACTATACGCGCTCACGCGAAGTCCCAATGATGAACCAATGTAAAAAAATAACATACAGTATTGATGCCAAGGTGAAGCTATTTATTTCGACCTATATAGTGCGACCGATAACGACTTATAATGTTTATGTTAATACAATCATCAGGCATATTAAATCTCTTAAAAAACGCAAATGCTCCATACACAAACTGAATACGTGCCGCAAGTCCCTGTCGAATGCAAATAACTTAATCACGAATAAGTAAAATTGTGGAAAAAGGTTCGGGGTACCTCTTAATTATCTCAAGTAGTTTTCATCTTTTCAATAAAACTGATTTGGAGCAATATTTTTTAAAACCCATCCAAAAATACGGCCTGATTTACAAGTCTGCTATTGGTAATGTTTTAAGTTGAAACAATTAACCCCAAATGCGTCTAATAAATTATATTATGCTTATAGTTGTACTGTATTTGGTAATATTGTTTTCTTGAAAAAATAATAAATAAACAAAAATGAAAAATCAAACACCCTAAAACATGAATTAACCAATGTGCGTGAAGTTTTCTAGTTTTATCTGTGCAAAAAATTGATTTTGGATGCTCATTTAAAAGGGTTTCCAAGCGGTGGCACTCCAAACTATGTCAAGTATTTGTTTTTTAGGTATTTATTAATATCATAGAGGTTTCCCAAAGGGTGGTACCCCCAAACTACGTCAAAGTATGTATCTTCTTAATATGAATTGATATTAAAAAAATAGCACTCCTGCTTAAACTGTTCAAAAAACTGATTTCCAGGGGTTCTTCAGAGGGTGATATCCCAAAGTATGTCGAAACATTTGTCTCTTAAATATCCACTATATAAAAAACTAGCTTCCTGGCCTAGGCCCTTCAAAGAAAACATTTTTGGGGCCCCATTTTTGGTGGGGTTTTGGGGGAGGACACCAAAACATTTCAGGAGGTACCAAAACATTTCGGACTTTTTTTGTGTCCTTGGCCTTGGCCTCGAGCCTTGTGTCCTCAACTCCACCTCTGATCACAAGACTGATTGATTGCAGTTTTTTTCTAAACGTGTCACTGAAAAGCGAAAAAGGATACCTTTTTCAAACCTTCGCGAATTGCAAATTACAAAACCCTTTTAAAAAATCAAAACTCGGAGCTCAATAAAGCCAACACGGTTTAGGTCAAAATAAAGTCAAAATTTAAATAATTTGAATAAAATAAACTCAAAATTAATTTTTTAGGTCAAACTAAAAATGCCCTAGTTTTATTAAAAAGTTTGAAACTTGGTACTCGTTTCTCGTTAGTTGCAAAATAGCGAAATAAAAGAAAGGAACACGCGAGGCGAGAATCGGTGGTTCCAAATACTACCATTTGAGTCCATTATTTAGGTCACCACGAATCATAAAAAGAATAACCATACTGCATCAAATCAGACCAGAAGTTGCCAAGACTAAATTTTATTTGGTCAAAGAGATTTTAACCCGGCTACACTCTCTGTGTTCGTCGGGATGAAACCTCGAAGCTATTTGTTAGAAGGTTCACGCGCCAATCGCGTCTAGGACGCACTACTGAAGGCTTGGACGATATTGACTACAAGTTGCAACAAAGCAAAGGATTTATTCCGATGAAAAAACGTTATAGAAATGAAAGAGGAATATTTTTCTGCATGTTTGGGAAAACAGTTCCAAGTGAATTCTCTTTGCATGATACCCGCAATTAGCTCCAAGCCGTATTTGAGTATCTAATTAGAAACAAGATCTCACCTATATAGAGCAAAAGATCTAGAGCCTAGGCGGAAAGGACCCAACGCTCAAACCTTTCTAAGTTTTGTTTAATTAAACTACTGCAAATAAAATTAAACGCTTAGTTTGATCAGAAATATTAGAGCCAAAATTACATGAAATTTAATTATTAAATTAGAAACGTTTCGGTTTATTCTTAAACCATTATCAATCTAAAAACGTAGACAAGTCTCTCAAATAGTACCGTATAGCATGTAACTTCATCAGTAATATAAACGTGAAGACTCACCCGTATAATCAACCAGACGAAATAGAGTGCTGGGAAGCAAATCTGTTACAGTACATATAGAAGATGGTTACACTGAAACTAACGGTAAGTCATGTCAGTAATTACGTACGTCTTCATAATCGAGCGCTACGTTTTTTGGTGTTTTATCTGTTTAGCTTCCCCTTAGTTTAGCTTTATCATTTCTTATAAATGCAGTACCACATTTACCTTTCAGCACTTTCCTTCATTTAGTTGATAATAGGAAAAACGTATTAGTTTTCACGTTTTATATGTGACAAAGTTGCATGTAGCTATTAGAGTGACTTGTCCATGTTTCTAGATTGATATTGGTTTAAGAATAAACCGAAACGTTTTTAATTCAAAAATGTTTTGTTTTATTTTCATTCGGATAATCAAAACTATTCCTTGAGTAATCCTAATTCCAGGACACGACCAGACAATTTCTTGCGCTATGTAGACACCTCAACCAATGATGAAGTCAGTTAACTTCGAACCGAAACGCGCAACCGCACCTCCGAAGGGTGTTCCGCCTCACCTGCGTAACTAAGGGTTGAAATGGTTGTAAGACATGATTTAACGGATTGTAAGACGTGATGTCTTTGTGAGTTATCAAATTACAAGTAGTCCTGCCTATTTCACTTCCGGAATAATTTAACATGTTGTATTTACAGTCATGAACAAAAGTTTAAGACCACCTCCCAAAAATGCCGATTTTCAGTAATTGGCATGTTATTGCATCAGCCAAATTCCATTATTGCGTCATACATTTTTTCTTTTCATTGTTTTGCATTTAGCGCCAATTTCTACTTCTGTTCACATTTCTTGGTTGATTTTCTTGCTATTAACCGATTTTTTGAGGTGCTTCAAATGGGTAAAAAAAAGTCATTAAGCGAGGTTCAGAGGGCCCAGATAGTTGCCCTACATGGGCAAAACCTATCTGAACGGCTAATATCTGCTCAGATGGGTTGTAGTAAGACTGCAGTGCATCAAGCAATTGCTAAGTATCAAGAAGATGGCTCTTATACCGACAGGAAAAGGAGTGGAAGACCGCGAGTCAGCACTGCACGAGAAGAAAATTTGATGAGGAGAATAGTTATGAGGTCGCCCACGAGTTCAATGAAGAAAATCAAGGCTGCATTGTTGCGCAGGGGTCGTAAAGTCAGTCACATGACCGTTTCCCGGCGTTTATCCAAAGAATTTAATTTAAAATCATACAAATCGGCAAAAAAACCAAGGCTTACTCCTGCTATGAAAGCTAAGCGTCTACAGTTTGCTAATAACCATCAACGTTGGACTGCCCAGGAATAGCAAAATG
The DNA here is from genome assembly GCA_963965965.1 of Trididemnum nubilum. NCBI lineage: Eukaryota > Metazoa > Chordata > Ascidiacea > Aplousobranchia > Didemnidae > Trididemnum > Trididemnum nubilum. Next base: position 33,201,465 of record OZ014482.1, on the reverse strand, counting down.
TGCTTTTTTTCGACGAATCGACCTTCCAACAGTTTGCCGTTCGAAAAAGTTACGTCCGTAGACCACCTGGAAAACGTTTTAATGACAGATATACCATATCATCAATGAAACATCCTCCAAGTCAAATGGTTTGGAGGGCTATGTGCAGAAATGGTGTCACTGCTCTCAGCTTTCTGCCTCCAGGAACCACTATGAATGGGCCAAAATACGTCCAAATGCTCTCAGAAATGCTAAAACTTCACATGCAAGTTCACAATTGTAAGATATTTATGCAGTTCTAAAGTTGCAAAGAACTTTTTAAATGACAACAATATTAAACTTCTCGAGTGGCCAGGAAACAGCCCGGACCTTAATCCCATTGAGAATTTGTGGACCCTCATGAAAAATAAGGTATCAGAAAAGCAACCAACAAGTGGTGCTGAGTTGGTGAAAGTAATTAAGGAAGTCTGGGTAAAAGAAATTTCGAAGGAGTATTGCCAAAGTTTGATTGATGGTATGGCGAGGAGAATAGAAGCTGTGATAAAAAACAAAGGAGGACATACTAAATATTGAGAATCCGAACATTTTTTATGTAAATAGTTGTTTAGAATGTGTCATTCTATGTCCCATGTGTTTATGATTGATTATGTACAAAATAAAGCAATATCCTAAACGTAAATAAAATGCTATACTACCTTGTGCTTAAAAATTTGCAAAAATTTTAAGTGGTCTTAAACTTTTGTTCATGACTGTAATTTTGGCTTTAATATTTCTAATCAAAATAAGTGTTAAACCCAGTGCTGTTGTCGAGAGTAGGCTCGGCCTTACCACTAATTTTGACAGGGTAGGCTGGGGTAGGCTCGCGGCTTCTAAACCTTGCAATTTCCGTCATTTTTCATAGATTTGCGTTAAGCCCTGACCAAAAATCGACCGAATATTTGACCTAAAGACCGTTTTTTTATTTGGTCTTAAACCTAATTTCAGGACAAAAACTAGTTCGAAATCCGGGAAAGACCTTTCTTTTCTTTCTTTTTTTCGTCTTCACTAATTTTCCGGCGCAACGCAGCCCAAATTTTCGCCAGTAACGAAGATTTTTCCTTAAAATTTTTTCACCAATTCTTTGGCCGGAATTTGAATTAGAGCCTACCCTTCTTTTTGTTTAGAACGGCAAGAACTGGTTAAACCTGTATTTTTCAGCTTCAAAATTTAAAACTATTTTGTTCGTCTATCTGCTGAGAAGCGCTCTCTCTCTCTTCATTGCCCGCTTTTTTGTCGGAGTTGCGGGGGCAGTAGCTCGAGATTAAGCCGCCACACTTCACGGTCTTCCGTCACCTCTATCACTTCGCTTGGTTATAGTCCCAAGCGATTCCATCCAAGAACCTTAGTTCATCTAGATCTAGGTCGTCCAACTGTTTTTTTCCTATTTGCTTTGGCAAGTGAAGCTTGTTTGGGAAGTGTTTTCTGAGGCATTCTGCTTACACGGCCAAATTAGATTTTCAAATCTCATAGCACCGCACCGTGTTAAATAGTGTAACTTCTCTGATTCTTCGAAAAACCTCATTTCGGACTCTTGCTCTTGCGATTGCACTGTTTCGGTCATCACCATAGGGCATAGGCGGACACAAATCCGTAAATCGTTTATCCGTTAATAACGAAGCTAACTTTTTCATTAACTCGTTAATTCGTTAGTGTTTTTTTTTTGTTAACAAACTAAATTAACTTAATCTGTCAAGTTTTGTTTACTTTCGTTAAAGTTTTTATCGTTAATTTCTTGCACCATTCATTCATCGTACCGGTACAAACCAGTTTGCACTGGTAACACTAGTTACGCATTAACACGAGTTTTATACAAGAAAAAGCAAAGAAAGGAGCTCTTTTTTGTGGAAAATAATAAGCTGCAGCCTCATAGGTCTATGGTCCATATTATCGCTGTTCGCAATTTTCAAAGATTTTCCAATTGCAGCTTAGTTGCTGCATTAGAACCTATTTTTATCTTGAAATTAAATTAGACTGTAAAATGTAACTTCCAAAACACAAAAGGACCACTATAGTAATAATTTTTTCCTTACAATCTGCTCAACAATGTCATTACGTGTTCTAGAAGTGAGTGAATAAAAAATGTAAATTACACGCAAAGTATTAACGAATTAACGGGCTTAATTAATTTCCGTCAATTAAAACTGAAAATAACGAATTTACTTCAACGGACATCTTAAATTTGTTAACGGACTAGTGGTTAACGAAGCTAACGTTTTGCATTAACTGGCCCACCTATGGTCATTACCCACGATTCATGACCATAGGTCAGAATGGGAACAGAAACTGTTTTGAAAATTGAGAACTTTGCTTTTTTCGACAATTTTCGTTTCATGAAAACTGAATGATGCAAAGCTTGCTTTACTGCACTATAGCTTTGCCAATCCGGGTATCCTGCTACCCAGTTCTTCGTTTTGCTTTCCGTCACTCGTGAATGCAACCCCCAAGATACTTGAATTCTTTAGCTGCTTCAGTGTCGCTCCATTCACTCGCAACGAGCACTGATCAAGATTTGTTGAAAAATGGAGTACCTCAGTTTTGACCGTGCTCATTTTCCTTCGGACGATGTCACATGGATCTGCAAAATGAGTTTGCAGCGAGCAAGAAAAAATATAAAGAAAGCAATATTGATAAAAAAAAAAAAACACAAAAAAACGAACATTTGATGGAGAGCATTAAATAGCCTAGAGCAATAAGGCTGCCAAGTCACCTGCCGATTTTCGAGTCAAGCAACTACCTGAGCAGGGGTGCCGAAACCCGGGGGGGGGGGGAGGGATGGAGTGGATATATTCCCCCAATGATTTGACTGCATCCCCCCCAATAATTTGAATATGGTCTTCATCTGCATCCCCTCCAATAATTTGACTCTGGTGTGCATCTGAGCGCAGGTCTTCACTTGAATTCGGGGAAAAAAAGTGTTCCATTTTTGGTAAAGACCTTTTTTTTGTCTTCACTTAATTTGCTCATCTCAAAAAATCGTGGTCGAGGTTCATCCTCCCCGAAGTTGAAAATAGGGCAAAAGTCGGGTAAAATTGCAAATTATCTCCCCCGATGCTCACCAAAGATTTGCAACCCTGCACCTGAGTTATGTTGTTATGTTAGCCAGCTATAACAGCAGTAGCTAAAGAGTCAGCAGTAACAATTTTCTCGTGCTTGACTGACGTTAAAAGCAATTAATGAAAATTTCAGCTTGCTGTCATAAACTCTGTGTGTTTCATTTGAAGTTCCAACCTCAAACCTGAGGGTTCAAGAAACAAAGCGTCCAACCACCAAAAGCATAAACTTGGGGTCACACAACTGTAAACATCCTTGATTTTGCTAAAAGAAGGTTGACAGTTAAAATCGTTGACTAAGAAAATTTTTGGTCGACTTAAGTATATGTATTGAGTAGATTGTTATCGATAGCAAAAATCTCCGTCGCTGCAAAAAGTATATAGGCGAAGCAATGATTTAGTCCCGTCATTAAACAATATTACGTTTTTAGCTATGAGTGGAGTTTGAATTCAACCGATTCAAAAAAGTGCCCGACAGCGTATGCCAGAGCGCATATCACAACATAACACAGTAAGCGTCAAAAAATAAAATTTAAGGTTTTAAATTTTAATTTTTAACTTTTGGCATGTACTGTCTTATGTTGTGAAGTTTTTAGCGTATAAATGTAGATTAATTTATAGTAACAGTAGATGCGGTATTTTTTACAGAGGTGTTTCCCCTTCTCGCAAAAGTTGATGAATTTTGAAGTCGAATGGATATTGTCTGTTCAGTTTCTAACACTTTCGAGCTGAAGAGAGCGCGTGATATGAAAAATTAAAGGAGGTCGAGAAAAAAAATCGAGCATTTAAAAGCTCAACAAAGGTAATAAGTGTCAGTTGCTGAAGTATAAATTGTCTAACACTTTTGTGCTTAAGTAAAGGAAAAATATTGGAAATCTTGAATTTTTCCACTAATTAGAAATACTACTGCGGATTCAAGAGATTAAGTAAATGCTTTTCCATATGACTGCTGAACTTCAGCTGCAAAAAATGAAATCGAGCAAAAGGAAAGGAATGTTTACCATCAACCTACGAGGAATTTTATAAGAAGCAAAATATCTTTACAAAACAAAAAAAAAACAACAACTGCGAAACCGAATTGAAAATATGGATTTTTCAAAAGCGTGCGTTTTTTTTAGAAAAGGTGGTGCACTCTGAAGTAAAAAATACCCTCATGCTAAAAGCCTGAGAAAATGTTAGCCATAGGGCGCTCACTTTATGATGCAAAACACAACAGAATTTTAATAAACGTCACAAAAAATATGAAACATTGAAATGATCGCGAAATTTATTTCCATAAAAAAAAATGAAGCGAAATAAAAAATATTCGTCTACATATTTTTGCTTATCTTTTATGGTTTGTTGTTCATTTTCAAGCTATGCTCAATAAAACAAGTTTTTTGTTTTTGTTTTAAATCATCAAAGTAATAATCAAAACATTATTTGCTTCCATAAAAAAAAGTAATGAGTTTATGCATTTCGCGATTTTTGGTGATTTTTTGCGAAGTGATGTTTGATGAAAAATACCTTCTTTAATTTTAAATATCCGTGTATCACGTGCTTTTCTGATAACGCATTGAGGCGAGAGAATGAAAGAAACTACCGCAAATTGTCTATCGATGAATCATCACTGGATGCTACGGAATGCCGATTAGTAACCTTGCAAGCCGAGAGCAAAACAGCTTATTGTTCCGGAAATATAAAAAGTTGTCTCTGCCTTCAATTGACACAAATTGTGTTGAAAACTTGAAAAGGAGCTTCGTATGACGTAACGATAGCAATTTATTAAGAGCACATGGCAGCGGTGCTCGCTCATAACTTAGCGCTTTTAATCGGTGTAGAAGTGAAGGGAAGAGCAGTGAAAAGACCAAAGTAACAAAACGAATTCAAGTTATTACGTGTAAAAACAATGATGATAGTTTTTACATAATTACACCATTAAAAAAAGCTTTTGAGAAAAAAAATTGAAGTGGTTTTACAACAATGCAAGTTTAGCAAGTTAGCATCGGTAATATTATGAGGGGTTAGCACAAACAGCAACAGAAAAATTTTGGCTCAAACAGTTTGGAGTGTGCTTTTCTTCTGGGCTTTTTAACTGCGTTTGCATAACGTGTTTTTATTGTTTCAAAAAAATTATAGTTCGGTCATTCTGCTACTACATTAATAACTTTATCAAGCTTTGTGCTGGTGCCAAAGCAAAAACTAATAAATTTAAAATTTTAAAACTCATCAATACCATCAAAAATATACTGTAGATGTCAATTATTATCGATTGTCGTGAATGGAGCATTTGCTACTGAAACGTTATAGGACCGGGTTTGGATCTCAGTTCGGATTAGCAAAAGATTGTATTATTGCTAATCACAGCTTTCCTAATTGACATTTAGCAGTAAAGCGACAGTGTGAAGCCTCCACTGTGTGTGGTAGACATAAGGGCAGGTGGCAGCTTGGCTCAAAATCTGAAAGGTCTTTTTGTTGCACCCAGGCGGAGACCATTTGCCAGTTTTGTGAATTCAAAGTTCGAATAATTATTAAGGCACTTTTAGACAGAAACCAGCTTGAAATAGAAAACAATGCTCAGCTGTATCGAACAGCGTTCAGCTTTTCATGACGGGCTTGATTCTCGAGCGCCACAGTATCGTAGGTCAAAAGTTTTTGTTTGCTGATTGAGTTTTGATGCTCTGTACAGTGTACATTGCAATAACTCATCTATTAATTTACTTATGCATACTTGCTATAATTATGCATTTATCCAGTAATTCATCATTTATTGTAGTAATAGTAATCGACGCTTAATCACTCTAATCAGTTGTGTTAAGTTGTTGTCGCACCTTCAATGTTTCCGCAAAAAACAGAAGTTAGGTAGAAAATTGCTTAAATTGCTTCTCTTTTTTTTTCAGAAACTAGCAAGGAAAAGCCTTTCTGACGCTGATATCATTTAAAAGTTTGTTCAGATTTTACCGAATTTATCAATTTATTGGTTTCGTGAAAACGCTGAATTGTCCACAGTTCACCGTCCACACTGTGTATGTACAGTGAACACTAAATAAACTAAACAATATCAATGATATCGTCAGCTGAAATATCTTCGGTCTGCGTTTCACGCTATGTTGTGCCCCATCAATAATTACATCAGTGAAAAAAAATTTAACGAGAATGGTTTCATTAAAAAAAAAAAAAATTAGGTACAAGTTTATCAAAAAAAATTAAGATATATGGAGTTTGAGTCATAAAGTAGAAACCACCAATTTTTTAGAAAGCGCTGGAAAGAGCTGAAAAAAAGTTTTTATACATTGATTTTAAATTTTAATTCATACGCATTATCTATGGCTCATCATTGAAGTTAACCCCATTTCCCTCCCCCGATCTTGTCCATGTCTAATCTTGCAAATGTACCTCCAAGCAAATTGTGAGACACGAATTTGTAATTATTGAAGAAATTACGTTGCCAGTTTTAGCACATTGTTTTTAAATCCACTGTCATGCTACAATGATACATGATAGAATATTTAAAAAAAAATTCTCATCGTTCTAAATCAAGTCAAATCAAATCTTGAGTTTACGAGACCCATTTTCGCGTCATTGCGCCCGGGCAACACACCTCCTTTCAGAAAAATCTCGCAGCGGTGGCGAGGCGTAGGCAACACTGTATCCGATTTGACCGGCCCGAGATTTGAACCTCAGACCTCCTGCTCCAGAGACGAACGCGTTACTGCTTGACAAGCTGGCCGGTCTCATCGTTCTAAAAGCTCTTAATTCATTCTCAACAGTGCATGATTTTATTCTTGCTATTTTCGCGATCACATTTATTGGTACCGATATTTTTGTTAAACCGATAGCATTCTGGGCTTACTGTACGTTTTGAACGATGTTTTTTATTCATGCAAGGAAACGTAACTTACATACATAGTCCTTTTGCAGATATTGTAACTTGCAGTTCGTTTATTTTGAAATCTTAAATCAGAGCTGGAATTATTGCTGTAATACTTAAAAACAAACACTTACGTGTAACGGAACTGTATTTTTTCTATTGAGGGACTTTCACTAACTTGCCTTCAACGCCACAGTTTGCTTTTATTCACCTTTTTTGTTTTCGATTAAAGAAAGGCCAAAAGTATTCACTCTTATCTGACTTTTAAACCAGAATTCGTAAAGTATTAATTTTGTTTGTGAGGGTCGGTTTTCACATAACAATTTTTAAATAAAAAGTTGAAGATTAATCCCAGGCGATTATCTTGAACGCTAGCGGCTTATTGCACAGCATTGTATCCTATGACTTTGAAAAAAAAAGAAACGAAATTGAGCAAAGACCTTTGTTTTGGTCTTTCCCCGAATTCCGAAGGGGAAAAGAGGTGTTCAGTTGAGAAGCACTTTTTGTATTTATAATCTTCAACCGAAATTTGACGTCATCAATAATTAATCTGCGAAAGGTTTCAACTGGTCGCAAACTTCACGAACAGTTGCTTAAACGAGGAATAAAGGCAAAATCAATGGTGGGTATCTAAAGTTAGACTAATTGCGTATACTAGATTGTCGTTGCTCCATTCTTTTTGAACCATCCGTTCTATTTTACCAGGGAAAACTTATGAGCTTAGGTTAATGAGTTGTTTTTTTTTATGCTAAGATAATGCACTACTATTATTGTGTTTAGCACAAAAATTTAATTTTACCTACAAGGCTTTAAGACAAAGTGTTCTAAAACAATTTTAGATTCAGCCCATTCCTGCGAAGATTGAGCATGTTTAAACTGACACTGTGATTATGTTATTCTTATGCTGGAGCTTTGATGAAAGAAAGATGCGGAACTTTTTATCAATTGGCAAGTTTATTTCTGCATCTCGTCAAATGTATCAGGATCCTATTAGCAATCACCCATAAGCAAATAGAAACAAGCTTGCAACGAATTCAAAAATAACCACTACTCAAATGAAAAGCAAATCTATTTGATCTTTTTTCCATGTTATGACTTAAAAATGAAGTCCAAGGATTTGATGATATGCTGAAAGAAACAATGCTAAGTAATTCGCAATAATAACGATCAAACACAAAAACTGACCAATACTGTGATCCTGTTAAAAATTAGTTTTATTGCCTGTCCAGTTTCCGCATGATGGAAGGAAAAGAAATACGATTGACTTGTCGATAATTGGATTATGTTTGAAACGAAACGTTTGCTTCACAATCTAATGATATGCAAAAACGTAACAGGAAAGTTTCGTTGGGGAATCCCCTGTTAAAAGTCCCGTGTATTTTATATCTTTCTCTGCAACAGTCCGCGTTACCGCACAATTTCAGTCTTTAATATCGCAAATTTTCGACGCTGGTTCAAGCTGAATAAAAAGAAACGCTAAAATATATTGGGGTCCTGGTAAGTTAACCCGAATTTTTGTTTCATTTAGCTACTTTTAATTTGGTGTAGTTTGGTTTTGTCCGTAGTAAAATTTGGTACTGTATTTTACTGTACATTTTTAAAATATTTTACTGGTAAGTAAACCAAAATTTTTAGTTTATTACCTACTTGGACTACTGTGCTTTAGTTTTGTGTCATGTAAAATCAGGTATTTTTTGTATTTTTTTTATTTTATTTTAATGTTTCTCTCAAATTTGTCTTTCACGTAATTTCGTTGGCCTACAGTTGTAAAATTCATTTTTAAAATAATTAGATTACCGTACAGTGTTTTGAAAAACATTGCTAAACGATTTTTGAATTCATACAAAAACAAATTTTAGCATGACTAGATTTTGCATTTTATACCTAATGAATATGATAACTTTTTACCCTTTTTTTAATGTTTCACTTTAAACTTGTGGATCCAATTTTTGGTATAGTCGTTTGAGAATTATTTTATGATGCTTGTCTTATCAATGTATAATTTATGTTGTTTTTTTTAATATCGTAAAGTTATCACCAAAAAAAAAAATACTGCAGTTTAGGGGTTGAGTTTTTACGAAAATCCTATTTCGAAGTAATTTTTGCGACGCGATTTTCGCCGATGGGATGGTATTGTGACGTGGAGTTCGCGATCAAAGTTGATGTGAATTTTAGCTAAACTTTTGGTTCATTTCGGACTTGCAAGCCACCTTTGACCAACCGCACAATATTTCAATCTGTAGCAGATTTTAAACTTAAATTTAATATTTTTTCATGATCAATATGTCTGACCGAAGCAGAAGTTTATGTTTTAGGCTGTAAGAATTGACATACTGGATTTACTGGTCTTTTTAAATCGCGCGATGTAATTTTTCGAGGCTTGACTTCACTTTCCGTTTCACATCAGGCTTTGTATCGATTTTCAAGCCGGGTTCGGCCCGCCGACTACCCTTTGGCCGCGAGAGAAATTTTATACGTTTCACATACGAAAATTCAAAAATGATGATTCTTAATGGCAAATAGAATATTTTGTACAATCAAAGCTAAGTTATTGAAAAGAGTTTTTATCAAATTTTACAAAGCGCAATTGGGATAAGTTCTATTAAAACGTCAAATTTACCAGGGTTGAAATTCTTATCAAGCACTTAAAAAAAATCGCATTTGTATTGCCTCAAAATAAGTAAAAATCGGATCACTGAAATCAATCAAAACAATTTGTTAATTTTACGATTTTTTTAGATTAGATAAACGTCTTTTAAAAATTGCATCCAATTTGTTTGCAAAGAAATAATTTTTATTATCGGGACGAAAATAGCATCCGTCGGATCTGACATTGGATGTAATTACCATCCCTCAAACTTACTCTCAAAATGTTTTAATTTTCAAAGCTTTGATCGAAAAAAAAACGATAATTTAACTCACAGTTCAAAAACTGAAAAAAATGAGGAAAACAAGCTAAAAATTTGAAATCAGAAAAATAGAAATAGGCGGAACAAAAATTACTCGATAAGAAATCCAACTAACTGATGTAGTAAACGAAAAATAGAATAGCGTAAAACGGAGATGTGGAGTTGTGCACACTACGGCCTGCAAAAAAAAAGTTAAAGCAGTACAAGCTTATATTCATATTGTATGTCGTATTTTTACAAAAGTTGTCGGAAATTTCATTAACGATTTGAAGTTTGTACCAATTTTACCAAAAAAATGTTATAATCACTCAGCAAATTGGGATTCAAAACCCCTTCGAACTCAATTTACGAGAGATTTTTTTAAATTGCTCTGTTTCATATAATTGCTCTTGAACCAGTGGAGTTTCTACCAGATAACATTTCTACCAAATTACATATAAAAGCAAAAATTTTTTTCTGAAAAATGCAAAAAATTACTCTTCGGTTGAGAAAAAACATCCAAAAATTACCCGTTTGGACGTTTCCAGAACCCCGCTGTAATCAATTGAAGATAACCGAAGTTCGCACATGCTAGTTTTAAGTTTAGGTTCAGCCAATATCGCAGTTCAAGAATGAAGGTGGGTGACGATAGCCCACCAAATCTACTATTAATCGGCCTGTCGGCGAAAGTGCTTAACAGAAAACGTTAATGCACTTTTGCAACTGGTTTTTGCAGTGAAATAAATTTCTTAATGTTTATTCTTTTAGTGTGCTTCTGGCCTAAAGGCTACTAGCGCGGAAGCCTAGGGAAGAGCCACTAGAACGACGACTACTTAAAACAAACAATGCGAAAAAGTTATCCTTCCACAGGATTCGAAGCTGCAGCCTTAAAGGCTATTAGCGCGGAAACCTAGGGAAGAGCCGCCAGACCGACGACTACTTGAAACAAGCAATGCGAAAAAGTTATCCAAAGGCTGCAGGTTGGAATCCTGTGGGCGAATAACTTTTTTGCATTGTTTGTTTTAAGTAGTCCCCGTTCTGGTGGCTCTTCTTTAGGCTTTCGCGCTGGTAGCCTTTAGGCCAGAAGCACGCAAAACGATTAAACATTAAAAACTCTTGCCCGCAAAACGTCAAAAACATCACAATTAAATTTCTTAAGTTGCTTAAATCCGTTTTTGACACGTTTACGCCATTTTAGTTTAAAACATGCCACAAAAAAACAAAATAAAACTTTTAAAAAATTTGACTAAATAGAGCAATCAATTTTAGCGTGTGCCGCCACTTGATTTGCAAGCAAGTTTTTGTACAAATGCTCTTAGTTAAGTGAAGTATTGGAGAGACTATAAATTGATTATTGATTCTCAAAGATGATTTCTTATATCCTCCTCCTATAGTTTTTTTTATGTTAATTATAGGCTAATATTAGAGTTATTCCTAGTGAGAATTTTTTATCATTTACCGACATGTAGTGACAATGTAAATACCTGATAGTTTTAAGTTATCTTTTGTCACCTCCCACTATACGTAAACTAAACCTCATTTTTTGTACAGCCATATCAGACAATTTTCGCAGCAGTAATATTGCGACATCTTTCAACTGCAAAACAAGAAGTTTCACCGAAATATTAATTATGTTGTTTCTTATGCAAAAAAAATACGTAGTGACTATTTCACCGAAAATTTTCAAGTTAAAAAGAATAAAACGAAAATGAGAAATATTCATCCGCGCTTTTTTCATTTGCTTTTATAGGGGTTAAGATTAGGGTTAAGGTTAGGGTTTGGGTTATGGTTCGATTTGGGAATAGTTTTAGAGTAAGTATTTGAGTTTGGGTTAGATTTGAGTCAGAATTAATAAAAAACTAGATGAAAATTTCCGGTAAAATAAAGCCTTCCAAAAAAATATAGATATATATATTTATGTTTGAACGCCAAGCTTTGCTCTCCAGACTTCAATGGCCACCGCCAGCTGCGGCTGTGCTCCCAGATTTCCTCAGACCCCCGAATTAACCGCCTCACATAGCAACCTTTGGTATAGTGCGCGCCTGGGTTAAGCCGACTTTTTATTTTTGGTTTTCACCTCTATTTGGTTGGAAAATGCTGTGAAAATCCCAAAAGTACCAGAGGCTCCGCGCAATGTAAATCTGGCCCAGAATATAAGTTCTGTCTGTTGCCTAATCCAGGAACTCGTATTCGGCCCGCATTGTGAAAGATTGTCCACCTCTGATGTAAGGGACAAGAAAATAATACCAAAAGAAAAAAACCCAAATCAGAAACCGAAAAACAAAGGCAGAAAAATGGGGATGGAACAGGCAAAAGAGAAAACAAAATATAACAATGAATATTAAACTTTCAAAACACTAAAACGAAGTAAAATAAAAAAATTAATGAGAATAGTTTCAAAGTGAAACGAAATTAGTTCACAATCTCCAACTTGCTTTTGCTTTATTCTTGCAAACTGCATAATTAAAATTACTGTATGAAAATGTTTAGCGAAATATATTTCCGGAAATAGAAAATGTTTTTAACGAGTAGAAAATTTTATTTCACCAACATTTTTTAAGTTAAAAGATTGTAAAACGAAAATGAGAAATATTCATCCGCGCATTTTTCATTTGCTTTGTTAAAGGCTAAGATTATAGGGTACGGTTTGGGAATACGTTTTAAAACAAAGATTTGAGTTAGACTTGGATTAGAATTAGTAAACAATACAAAGATCCGATGAAATAATTTCTTCCTTTTTTATTGCTTCAATACAGTGTACGCGTTTTTTTGCAATATGTTGACTATAATTTAAAAAATATTAATTGCTTATTTTCACAAAAGTTTTCCTTCATGCATGTTTTTACCAGAAAATATAACCGCAAAAATACAGCACTGGAAAACATGAAATGATGACCTGAAAATGAAAAAATTAAATTTATTTTCGTCGGCCACACTATACTGTACAGTATTTTTAGCGTGTATCATCTGAAATTGGCCAAGTTGAATTTTTTTGAAGTGATTTTCTTTATAATGAATTACGCAAAAAATCTCTCAACCTGTGTTCGAAACTGGCCGACAACTATTGGTTTGCACCTGATACCGCAAAATATTTTTAACCTACGAAGGACAGCTTTTGTTGCTAGCCAGTTTAAGATTCGAAATCAAAATTATTATTGATACAAAATTATGACAAATACTAATTTCGTACGGTATTATTACTCTTTTTCAACAACGAAATATCTTGCAATTCGATCGGAATCTAATGGGGTAAATTGGTAAAATACACTGTGAAATTTGAAGTTAAGATATCTTTGTTGGATAACAACAGTTTGAAACAATCATAGTCTTCATGTTTTAAGCATATACGCCATTTTGAAAACTTGTAAATGCTTGTTCCGCATTTTTGAAGTTTTTCGTTTCTAAAAGTCCTAGAATATGACATCGCAAGCGATATTGCGAAAGTATCGAACCGTACTGTACTACAGAACTTCACAATTGCGTTATGCGTGATTATGATTGTTGATAGTCAGATCTCAAATACATGGGTTTGAATTTCATAATGTTCCATCAACTTGATCAGATTTGTATTTAATGGCTTTCAAAATTTAAATGTCTAGAAAAGTATCTATAAAATGTCCATCAAAATTTTACAACTCTGCGTAGTTCTCGTTTCAACTTTTAAGGAGTTTGTTGAATTCTCACTTAGTAGCACAGCGTAATTGTTAAAAGTGCGTTTACAAACAAAACCCTCGTTAAAACAAATATTTCTACAGTAAAATTTTGCTCCGATTAAATATCAAATCTACACCCTAAACTAGCCTACTGCAATATTTTTTTAAGAATGATTTTATATCAGCTCATGTATGAACAGTTCTACTGATTTTTTTTAATTTAAAAACTAAATCAAACCAATCCCTTTCTTAGCGATTTGCATGGAAAAAGATGCGTACACAACCAAAATTGAAAAAAAATCAAATTTTTATAAATTTATGTTGCAGAGTAACTTTACGATGACTTCACATTGAAAACTTATATTAATTTACTCAACTCTATGCTTTCCACAACCCTAGGTCTAGGTGTAATGTTTAAAGTCGAACGACTATTTACCAAAAATTATCTACTGTACTTCAGTATTTTGATATTCATTTATTGTTTCGCCTGATCGATAATACTGCAAAGATATCGCACAATAAGCCTAACAATCAGGCCAGGAAGTACCAAAGGAACCCGGAAGTTTTTTAATGAAAGTGCTCCCTGATTAAATTCGTTCCAACATTGCGAAGAGAAAACAGCCACAAAGTACAGCAATATAGAGGACAAAAACAAATAATAATAAAACTTACAAAAAAAAAAAAAAAAAAGAAGAAACTAACAGCAGACAGAAAGCAAGAAGCGGACAGAAAACGATTGACAGCCAGTATTTATGTATAGGCACACGATGAAGGATAATATAATATATGATGTACTAAAATACTAACGGTATTGTGTGAAGCAAATGAAAAGGAACATAAAGCAATCGAATTGAAGCACTCTAACGATCAATGTCGGCAGCACAGCGCTATTAACTATTAAAGTGGGCAGCACCGCACTATATCAGACAAAATTTTATTTGGATAAGAACAGCGACAGAAATAATACACTGGTGACATACAGTATATTGTTAATTGACGAACAACTGGTGACATATATTACTTCGTTTGCACATTGCACTGTTTTTAGTTCATTTTAATAGGTTTGGGGTTATTCGCTCTCAAAGTTTAAAGGTCTCTAAAAGATATCAAAACTAGATGGGAGTTTGCCAGCGAACCCAGTGAACGACCGACGCATAGCTAATGCTGTGACGCTCAAAAGTACTTTTTGTCTACCGTAAAATCAGCAATTATTCAAAAATATCAGATTATGAAACCTCCAGAAAAGTGGAGTCAAAATATTTGTCAGCTAAATATCTCCTGATATCATAAAACACTGGCACCCTAGCTTGAGTCTGTCAGAAATTGATTTTTGGGGGTCCATTTGTGGGGGTCCTTGGGGGGTGGTACCCCCAAACTATGTCAAAATAATTGTTTGTTAAATATCTGCTGATATCAAAACAGACTGGCACCCTAAGTTGAGCCGTAGAAAAAATTGATTTTTGGGGGGTCCATTTGGTGGCACCCACAAACTATGTCAAAATATTTGTCCGTTAAATATCTACTGATATCAAAAAAAAGTAGAATTCTAGCTTGAGCCATTCAAAAAATTAATTTTTGGGGGGTCCCCGGGGGAGGTGGCATCCCCAAAGTATGTCAAAATATTTGTCTGTTAAATATCCACTGATATCAAAAAAAGTAGAACTCTACCTTGAGCCGTTCAAAAAATTGATTTTTGGAGGGTCCATTTGGGGGGATCCGCGGGGGGGTGGCACCCCCAAATTATGTCAAAATATTTGTCTGTTAAATATCTACTGATATCAAAAAGAACTAGCACCCTAGCTTGAGCTTTTCAAAAAATTGATTTTTTGGTGCCCCATTTTGGGGGGTTCCCAGTGGAGTTGCCCCAAAAAATTTCGGGAGAAAAAATTGCATTTGCAGCTCAACAACTTTACACAAAAATTAGATTCCCATAATTTGTGGTTTAGGAGAAGAGCGTACAAAAATTAGGAAGAAAAAAAAGGAAAAAAAAGAAAATAAACCTCATCGCGGCCAAAAGTGGGTTGGTTGGGATGAAAAGGTATCTTGAGACATACAACCATATGAAATATTTTTTGCCCTATCTTAGCCGTTTTTGACCGAGACCGCTTTTTACGCCAAACTTGCGGGGCGGTTTTCGGATTCTAAAACCGAAGTCACGTGATCTATTGCCTCGAAATTTGGTACATACATACAACTCATTAATCCCAAACTGCTGTCAAAATTTCATGAAGCTAGACCAAACCGTTCTCGAGTTATAAGCAAAAGTGTGAAATTTCGCACTCGGTAGTTGAAAAATGGCCGAGTAAAAACAGAGGAACACGCGACGCGAGCGTCGGTCGTTCCAATAATGAAGTAACGTCAATCAAAAAGCTATTAGGAGTTCTCAGCAGTTTTTCACTTTATTTTGAAATAAGATAAAGTGATCTTTAAAATACCAGCGACTTTGTTCCATCGGCCAAACTTAACACTAACCACGGCCAGAAACATGCACGCATTTTACAGCTATTCCTATTCTGAGAACGCTATTTAGCAGTGCGACCCAACGGCCAAAATATTAGATATTGTACAATATATTGTATTACATCCATTATTCAGCACGAAAGCTTTCTTAGCACAATTGTTCAAAAACTTCTTTAAATCTACCTATTCCGCAAATTTGATCCATCTAGTTCTAACGGTTTGAAAGTACAGAGAGGGATCCCCCAACCTGGCAACCCCGATTTCAGTCGCACTCTAGTCCTTCCTGATATCTTCAATTGCTCAAACTTCGAATACAGTGCGTTTAGTGGTTTAAAAGTGTATAGCGCGAGAAAAGAAAGAAGAAAAACAAAAAAAAGCAAGAAAAAAGATGCAAAAGAAAAAAAAAAAAGTATTCAAGTTCGGGTAAACGAACATAACCGAACTAAAGGTTGATAGTGAGCTCAATAAACACTAACCATTTTTCATCAATATCGGTAATTACCGAGATAAATCGGTTCAAACCCGTCAAATTTTTGCCCATTTTCGGCCTGTAAAATGGTCACGTGACGGAGGGCCCACAAACTTGGTTTGCATAAAGTACTCATAAACCCCCACATTGTGTACACATTTAAGATTTTGCATGTCAAGAAGTTTTTGAATTATAACGAATTAATGAATTTTTAAGCAAAAAATTGTCGTTTTTTTGTTTGTTTGTGTCTCAATACACGATCACGTGACCTAGGAACCCCAAAATTGGCACACAAGGCACTTTTATTAATTCTTAGGTTGGTTCCAAATTTCAGCTCTCTAGGTTTTACCGTTTGCTAGTTATAAGCAAATCATTTCTTTTCTGCCAAAAATCGCGAACATAAACAAAGGTACTACGCGCTCACGCGAAGTCGCAATTATTTTGCTGTCATTTGAGGTATGGGTATCGGCCAAACAATTTTTTTCTAAATGCTTTTTAGATTTTACGCAAAGTTTTGTTTTGTCAAATATTCTATTTAAACAGCTGTTTAGTGGTGCTAAGTTTGAAATTTGCTTTGATCATCATCGGATTTATCGTTGGATTTTTTGAAGGTTTTGATAGCCTTAAAAAAATTGATTAAAAATCGATTCGAATGGCCTTCGTCTCGCCCGAGTCAGTAATCAACGCGAGAATAAATTGGAGTAGAAAAGCATTATTATCATAAACGAAATATTAAATATCGTTGAAAAAGTTTTTAATCCGCTGAAACTTAAACTTTTGAATATACCGGTACGATAAATGTTCTTCGACACGTAATAATCGATAATCATTTAATAATTTGACATTAATCGATATGATATAGCATGCAAACTGATGACTACCATTTTTACATTTTTTTCAGGCTCTGACTTCAGAAGAGAAGGGAAAAATGAATCCAATGAATAAACCTATTCAGGTTTATGCACGTTAACTTGAAATTGAACGGAGTGCTGCTATATCTTTTACAATTCAAGGAAAAAACAAAAAAAAGAAAAAAAAACTTGCGCGTTCTGTGATACTTTTATTCTATTTGTTGATTAATCCTACGGATTATTTTCTCTTTATGATATTTTTGTTGGTAACTATTTTACTTTTTGCGTTATTTACTATGCTAAAAATACGTGCGCCTGCAAGACACAAGCAACAAGGCAGCGAATACAAGAAACTCTGCAGCAACGGTTCCAGTCAAGAAGCAACATCAAGTAGCGAGAGAGGTTGGTGAAAGTATTCAGACTAAAGGATGTATATTGCGAAAAAAGGTTAAATTTAGCAGAGACCTATCGTCTTACGCTACAAGTCATTGTCGATTATAATGAAATATGATTCTATTTTTTTGTAAATTTGATTTTACAACATTTTGAACAAGATGGCGAGACGTGGTGAAGACAATGACCATACGAAATCCGGCCAACTCCGTCGACGGGGACAATACCGGATCCAATATGAAATGATGATGAATGAGATTTTTGTGACTAAAAGTGGTAAATTGAAACACTTGTGTTGTGAAATTTATCCTTCCATAGTGAATGGGTACCAGAATTTTAACAGGCCGACTAGTTCAGGCCCGAACCCGAAAAATGATTTGAAGCCAAAACCACGCCAGAAGGATTAGTTAGGTCTAAAAACTGTCTACAGTAGCTTGTTTGCGGTTAAAATAAAACAACTTAACTGCTGAAATAAATGAAATAAAACAGCTTAACGGTTAAAATAAAACAGCTTAACGGTTAAAATAAAACAACTTAACTGCGGATGAATTGTGACGCAATAATGCAATTGTGTGGTAATAATTGTACTGATGCTTTGAACTAAATCGTCAATCACTCTACGCACTTTTATACAGTGTTCCAATGTTATTTTGAGGGTAATAAGCTATCGTGACGGACATGTTGTATGGGGTGGTTCAACTATTTTTTTTGACTTTTTAAAGTTATTTTAACTACGCATTTATAGCACCGAAAACCGGCTTAAAGACTAGAACTAACACACAAGGCAAGTACGTATATATCAATTATCAAACCCGACATTTTGTCTTTTGTAAATTATAAGTCCGAAAAGCTCGACCCGACTTACTGTTCTGATGGCTACATTTTTCTCGGTAAAGAAGATTTTTCTAAATCTTAATTCTCATATTTCTAAGCAAATCATTACCGTTATTTTCGAGTGATTTTATTAAGTGCAAACCTGCGGTTTCAAATTGAGCTATTTCAGACAAATTATGCTTAAATTTGGTGAAGAAGTTTCTCCCAAGAACTTGCAAGCATCTTGCAGTAATCTTGCTTGGATAAAAAATCAATATTTTGAAAATTTTTCGGAAAAAATTTTGGGTGTCTGAAGAATTTTATTGTGAAACTTAGTAGTCAAATGTTGTAGTTGTAGTCAGTGTTGGACACTAACTCGTTGATAACGAAGTTAAGTTTTTCATGAACGAGTTAAGAAGTTAAAAAGCTTTTGTGAGTTAACTTATTAACTATAACTTTCGTTAAACTACTTTAATGTTTACGTCAATCCGTTAAATTTCTAGGCTACACCATGCGTTCTAATCCCTTAATAATAGAAATACAAAATAAAAAAGGCTTCCTCTGTGTCTATCTTTATTAGAATATTGAATTCCATAGTAACAGAAATCAGAACGAATAATTTTTATCTCGTATGGAAATGGCATCATTTTATTGGGCATCACTGCAGGTTAATATTAAATTAAAAAAACAAAAATTAACGAATTAACTTTTAAATATAACTAGCGTTACTTTTGTTTTTCAGTTAACTACATAACTTTTAACTGAGTTAAAAAATTGCTTGAAAATTCTTTGCGAATAACTCTTAACGAAGTTAACGTTTCTCATTAACTCGCCCAACACTGGTTGTGGTGCATATTTGTCTTCTTATCACCGAATTTGCAGATCGGTTCGACGTGCCTGCTTAACCTCAGATTTCACTTAAATTTTCCGCCAAATTTGAATCTGATTCGGACATGCAATATTATTGCACGATAAGTCGATAACCACGCAAACTTTAGCAAGCATTTTTAGAAACTTGAGCGAACATCAAAAAAACTTACGCGAACGTTTCAAGCAAAAAAACAAACCAAAAAAAAAGAACAAAACGAAAAAAAACGCCAAGACACCGTAGCAAAGACAACTTCATTATCTTTTTTATGAGACGCTTTCTTACAAAATTCTTCGGTAACGACCTCTTGTCTCATAGGTTGCAATCCAGTCATGATGTTTCAAAATCGCTTAGTTGTGCTTACATGAATTAGGGGATTTTTTTAGTCCGCAAAGTTGTACTTAGTCTTTGCATGCATGTTAATTTTGCGTTTAATTGCAATGAAATTTCAAATTAGGCTGTTCGAGCTTTCTGGACCTCATTTATGTTCGGGTATGCAACAATTTTCTAACTCTAATCGAGACAGCAACACCAATTACTGGCCGGTTTTCGGAAAATTTTGCGAAAGTTTTGAAAATGATTTCTACTGTAAGTTACTTAGAAAACCTAACAAGACAATCATGATATCAATTTTCGCTCAGACGGAAGTTGCACAGTAGAAATCGATTCGCACGGCATTCAAATTACGTACGTTATACAAGCGTCGAAAAAACGGAGCCGTTGACCTTGCGAATCACCGACAGCTGGAGCTATGGATTGCGTTTCATATCAATAACTTGATCTCCACTTGGTGACACTTGAGCATTGTAAAAATCGATAAGGCAATTAATTGTACAAGTTAAATTATTCCTGAAGTGAAATAGGCAGAAATAATTTAATAGTTCACAGAGATATCACGTCTTACAATCCTACTTCATTTGACAACACCTTAATGCTGTCTCCGCGTCGAAATGGGTAATCATTTCAACCCCTAGTGACGCAGGTGAGGCGGAGCTCCCTATCTCGGGAGCATTCCCGTGTTTCGAAGTCAACTGACTTCATCATCAGTGTGAAGAGGAATCGACACAATGCAAAGAATTTTGATCCCTGAACTAGGCTAACTCAACCGGTAAATTTAAATAACCAAGCTATCGGTATAGGCTAACGTCTTCATCTCGTAACTTCAGCTGCTAAAAAGGCAGACCCAATCTTTTTTTTTTCCCACGTACTGCTCTGGACTCGAGTTTCGCGTAATACCAACGCTCATCGGCAGAGCTGACGTTCAAACCGAAATTCAAAAACTAAACTAAGCTTGTCTGCAAACCGAAATTCAAAAACTAAACTAAGCTTGCCTGTAAACCGAAATTCAAAATCTAAGTAAACTAGCCCATAAAGTTAAAATCAAAATAGGATTGTGAAACATAATCGCAATTGTGACCAAGGTAACCCGGAAAAAAAAAAAAACTCTGGACAGGGGATCAAGTGGGCTAACAGACAGGGGTGAAAAATTAAGTACATAAAATGGGCAAGGGGACCAAGTGGATAAGAGGGGGAGAGTTAAAGGACAAAGATCAACAATTCACCCAGTGCGATTACAATATTTTTTTTATAGGCAGAACTAATTCAATAGTTCACAAGACATCGCGTCACATATCCTAAATGATATTGCACCCGTGCTGTTTCTGCAGTGGACAATCTCTCAACCACAAACAACGATAATTTAACTAGTTAAATTATTCCTGAAGTGAAATAGGCAGAAAATATCGCTACGCTACAATTAATTGTGTTGTCACAAAACATATTTGGGGTAAACAGTCAGCTCAATATAGCAATGTAACGGATAGTCGTATTTAATTGCAACACATCGATAAATTGGTGTAATTACCGGTTGGGTGTTTGTTATGGATTATTGTAAATGGTTTAATTCTCCATAAATGTCACTGAAATTTATTGCTGGCTTTGTAGATTCAAACGAAGAACACGAAAATGATATCGACTTAGAACATACCGGTAATGATATTGAGGGAGACGGAAGAGTTTATGAAAAACAAAGAGACCCACCGGGTATGTGTCGTTTTATTATTTGCATCGTGTCTTTTGTGTGTAATGGACTGGATAAAAGTATTCGATACTCACAAGCTTATAAGGTCAGGCGCGTAGCCAGAAATCTTGGATAGGGAGGCTGTGATCGGGGGTCTTGCATGTTTTGCTTCGTGGTAGTTCGGTTAAGAAACTGACTGAGCTTCATGATTTAACAAAATAGTTACTTAGCTTTACAAAATAGCTTTTTACTGAATATACTGAAAGCTTAACAAAAACTTGCTTAACTTTTACTGAAAACTTTGACCGAAATGTTTCGGACAGCTTGATTTTTACTGAGATCGCTAGGCTACGAAACAGTCTACTCTTTTTACCAGCTCGGATCCGTTCTTCCGACAAGATCAAACTAATTAGTGCGCAGCAAAACGACTCATTCTTTGCAGTGGCCTTAGAGCGGCGTTGCTTTATCAAGTCAAGTTTTTCACTGTTCAAAATCTTGGGAAAAGCCTAAAATGCATTCTTACTAAATTTGGACTTTTACGTCTTCCCGTTTTCAAGGTATTGCAGTTCAAAGTTAACAAATTTTTCTTCTTACTTCAGTGTTGTCATTTTGTCAGTATTGTGACAGAAGTTACTGGAAGGTTGACTTGAATTGACTTTAAAAGCAGCTGATTTACAATTTTCACCCTTTGTTTTGACAACAATTCTGCCCAAAACATTTACTGAAAGTAACAAACATGCAGTAATTCATTGAAATTTTATTTGTGGCTTGCAACTCTGGCAAAATTTTTTAAAGGGAAAAAGCCTTTTTAAAGGGAAATCTTAATTGTCATAGCTTGGAAATGGAAGGTCGTAGAAAGCTTAAATTTGGAGAAGTTAGTCTTCAGATCTGTCAAAAAATTTTGATAGAAAACCGAGCAAAGTTTTTTCAAACTGAGTGCCCTTTTAACTTGGAACTGAGATGACGTTGCTAATCCTATCAATGTCAGGGTTGCCAATAAAAATTATGACAATAGTGGCCCCTGCGTTGTGCATTGAAATAGACTATCTTTGGAACGGCTCGGCCAAAAAGGGTGGAATCTACGCCGATCTAGTTTAAAACGATTGGCTTAACTTTAAATACCCCCATTGATGTTGTTCAGTCCTGGTTTAAGTTTAAATTTTTTTAAGTGTTTACTTATAGCCAGAACTTAAATTGTAGGGAAGTCGCTGGGGGACGCGTCATCGAGAGTTAGCGTCCCCCCATCGAGATTTAGCGTCCCCCCTTGGAGATTTAAGCATTTAAGCGTACCCCATCGAGATTTGGCGCATCCCCACTAAAAAAAACGTTCTGGACATTTAGATAAAAAGTGGCTGATAATTCCAAATTACGCCCCCAGGATACTACCAAACGGTGGTAAAGACCTTTTTTTGGTCTTCACTACTTAATTATCTGCTTTTTGATTTTCTGCTTTGATTTGGCGCTTCTGCGGCATTTGCAAGTTCCTGCTGGTGATGGCGACTCTAGGGTAACATCTAGCGAAAATATTTTTTTGCAAATACAAGGCTGTGTAGCTTCCTGAAAGTGCGTACATAAATAAAATCATTCACCGACCATAACATTTAAAAGCCAAAATCGATCAGGTGTTTGTTTTTAGTTGTTAAATCAAATAGTGTGTGAATGATTGATTCTGTTTTTTGCAAATGCGTTTTTTTTGTTATTGATAAGCAGTTGATTTTTGTCTCATGGTGCAAATCAACACGTAATTCCACAATAATTAATCACGACCATTTTTGTTTTTAGGTCAAAAATGCACGTACATATTACCAGGAGAACCAGAGAAAGAAACCTATAGATTGAGCACTTTCCTCAAATTCCCAAAAGAAATCCCAGTTGACCCTGTACTTCTTGCCAGACATGGATTTCAGTATACAGGATACAAAGATCGAGTGAAATGTTTCAGGTAAATGAAAAGAAACTTTTGAACAGCGATATAGCTCTGGCGATGTAATTACGCTACCCTTTGTAATCAGCAGTAACATAGCAAAGCCTCAACGCAAATTTTTCACAGCTGTGAGGTAGCATTTCATCCACATCAAAAAAACAACAACAAACTTTTGTAATCAACTTCAGAAAAATTTGCTAACGTTGAGTTGTCCTATTCATTTATTGCGTTGGCTTGGCCAGAGAACCAAAGAATAACCTTGCTGCCGTAGGCAAGTTTAACCGATTACTCGTATCTAGGCACGGTTTGATCGGTATTTGGTAAAACGGAGACGTTTGCCTTACCGGTTGGGCAAACTGATCGTCAAATAATTACATTAACCGTGAAAACAATCAAACGGTATGTTTATTGAGCAAGGCTGAAGAGAAATTAGTTCTGTTTAATGGCTGTTTGAAAATGTGGCCGGAAGAGCAGAGGTTTTTGCCTTTGTCATTCGAATCGTTTTATTTCAAAAGCTTAAAAAACACCAAACGTTTTACCGGTTGTCAAGGGGTTCGTCCTACAACCGAAGTTCTTCTTTGTTGTTATCTATAGCCACTTTGTATTTCATATTATACCATAATTCTGGTCAAAGATTAATATTTAAAACGCTACAGTCTGTTTTACTGTAATCGGGATCATCAGGGGTATCTGCCAAAAGGAACACAGAGTTTAAAATCTAAAATTAAAAATCAAACTCCACTCATCACCTCGTATTTCATGTAGCTTTTTCTAACTGCAAAGACAGTGCAGCTGCATTTTTCTGAAGAAGCTTCCAGGTTCGGGAGGGAAACGCACTAATATTTTATATTTTCATCGGTATTATGCAGTGTTGGCCGTGATAAACTGTACCGATTAACGCAACGTGTCCGCTGTTTTCATAGAATGTTGAATTGTTAACACGTCAGAGTCGACGAATGTTAAACTTTTATACTTTCTCATTTTACGAAACTGGGTTTAAAGTGATTGAGGTCTCCGTTTCTCAGGATTCAATAAATTTTCGGACCAAGAAACTCATCTGTTTTAGAGGAAAATTTTAAAATTTTTTTAGCTGCGGATCAAACGTAATGGATTGGAAAATATTCGATAATCCTAAAGAAACGAAATGGCATTCGGATGATTGCGTGATGGCAGTAGGTAAAGACGAGAGAAACATTCCGATTATCGCGAAATCGATTGTGTGGGCCAAGAGCTTTCCGTCTTCGGGTTCGAGTAGTGACAGCGGCTATGATACAGCGAGCGCATCCGGTAGCAGTTGCGGGATGTCTGCAAGGTCAAGCGAGTCGCAATTTATGGTGAGCATTAGCAACTAATTTAGTTGTAAGTGTACCAGAGCAAACATAGCTTACTTAGCAAATTGGTATAACACATAGCATGAAGAAAGATGTTTTTTGTTTCTTGAAGTCCTAACCGCCTTGCACATTGGCTAATTTTGAGCTCTACTTTGTAATATGTGACGTGTAACTATAAAAGCACAGCAGTCTGTTTCGTCCTAAGGTTTTAATCACTACATGGACCTGGAACAAATTAACTTCAAATACTCCTTAAAGAACATACCAATCCCATCAACTAAGCACTATGTGAAATCCTTCTAAAGGACGAAACAGACTATAGTGCTTTTAACCTTTTAGTGTGATTTTATTGTTGTATTTTGCTGTGAGTCTACTTTGTATATCATCGAGCACTGTTTCAGAAGATTGACTATCAACAATTTTCTAATATGTGACGTGTATTAACAATAATAAAACAAAAAAAATTTAATTGCACAAGAAAGTATATTAAATGAATCTTGCTTGGATCACTACGTGCGTACAATTTGTATACAACTACCTAATGGACGTTTTTCTGAAAAACTTTTTTGTAATCATGCACCCATATTGCATCGCCTTTATTCAAATCTTTTTGGTACTTGTTAGACGTTTTTCCACTAACTTACATTTTCCGACTAGAACTCCATTTTTCCGACTACCGCTGTAGAACGTTTAGAACTTATTATAGTGTCACGGATTATGCTGAGGTAAATTTAAACTTTGCAATATCGTTTTAATTTTCGATTCAATGCTAGGCTTGTTTGTTCAGTAAAGTACCGCGTTACTAGTTGTACAATGCATAGATAGAAACTGCTTTCATTATTTTTTATAACGCTTCATAAAAAGCTTACGGTCTCATAAAGCCATTGCACAACTGCTGTATTGATCAAAGCAGAGCTGTAAGTCGGGTCTAGCTTAAAGGGGTATCAAACGTTAATTTAACTCATTTATTGCTTGTCAACCATTTTTTTTGACATTTTTTTGCGACTAATCTCAAAATTTTGCCACTTCTAGATCGAAAGATATTTTTATTTATTTTTGCCGCTATCTGTTGCAGTTTTTCATTTTAAAAGTAATTTTTGAATCACTGATTCATGACTGCTCCTATTGCCATGATTTGGATGGTAGCGTGAACGTTATCTAGTCGGCCAATCCCTATCATGTCTACTACCAGTCTGCCACCATTAGCAGCCTACTGCTATTAGTAGATTTTAATCTACAAGCCTAGCCTATATGTTTATTAGACAAGATTTTACTGTAAGAATTGCAGCAAACAAGTACTAAACTACCTTAATTAATCAGTAGGCTATGATAGTCCACCAGTCTAGGCCTATTTTTCGTTTTTTCAAGTGCAACAAATTGCTTATGTTTTTGCTAAAAGTAGCAAATTTAATAAGGTTATTTTTACATTTGAAAAGCAATTTACCTCATCAAACTCGCAACAGAAACCTGGCAGAAGCCTATCCTACTCTGAGACCCACAATCTGACAAAGCTTGTTTAAAATCACTAATGCAAATTTGCATAGGTGGGCACAAGTCCGTTAATCGTTAATCCGTTAATAACGAAACTAACTTTTTCATTAACTCGTTAAGCCGTTAAAAGTTTTTTCATGTTAACGGACTACATTAACTTCCGTTAAGTGCTGTTAACGGACTAAAGTAACTTCCGTTAAGTGCTGTTAACTTCCGTTAAGGTTTTTATCGTAAATATCTTGCAGCTTCGTAGTGCATTTGAACTTGTTATTATCTTGAAATTAAATTAGACTGTAAACTGTAACTTTCAAAACACAAAAAGATTACCATAGCATTAAATATTTCCTTACAATCAGCTCAACAGCGTCAATACGTGTTGTAGAAGCAAGTGAATAAAACGAAATGTAAATTACACGCAAAATGTTAACGGATTAACGGAGTTCATTAACTTCCGTTAATTAAAGCTGAAAATAACGGATTAACGTTAATGGAGGTGTGAAGTTTGTTAACGGACTAGTGGTTAACGAAGCTAACGTTTTGCATTAACTTGCCCACCTATACTTATCATGTTTCTGTGTTCTTTTGTGCTGTATTTAATTCAATACCGGAAGAGCAGAAAACAGTTTGTGTGTGATGGACAATAATTTCAAAAAAAAGCCTCTTTGTTTCATAGTATACGCTGGTTGTTGTTGACGACGCCAACAAGAAATTTGAGATTAAATTGCAAGATGAACTAGAATATTCGTAAATTTTTCACAATATTTGTGTTGCAAAAACGTTCTGACCAGTCAAGGTAAATCAATCAGTAATAATTTGTTACTTGTGTAATAAAAAATTATTTCTGAATAAAGCACACAATGCAATCATTCAGCAACAGGGTTCTGCGATGCATTGAAGGCAGCACCAATCGGTATAGTTCTCTGCTAACTTTGACGAAACGAGCGAGTTTTTTTTCGAGTAGTCGGGCGATGGCGAGGTGCGAAACACGAAACATGCAGAATCATTTTTACTGCAAAGTTACAAAAAGATTAGAAGATGGATCTCTCGTTCAATGCTTTTTCTCCAAGAAAAAAGTGCAAAAGCTGAGTGCACGTTACGCGGAAGCACTGTGCGGGTTATTGGATCACGTCAATCAGGTCTTGGTTGCTCTTCATTATTTTGAAGCATGTTACCTACTCAGACCTACGGGGAATTTTCTTGTTCAGCAGTTTTTGGGATGCAGTTGATGTGGACAGTTTCAAAACTTACGAAATGAAAATATTCCGTTTATTTACAGTATTATCCTAACAGTTTATAATTGTACCATCGTTAACTGAATTCATAGCTGTTTGTCTACATGTTTTTATTGAAAACTCAAAGGACTTGGAAAATTTTGGCATTTGCACACGCTTTGTTACAATGGTTAAATTATGCTGACATATCAATTCCGGACCAACTTCTAATTTTGAAGAACTTCCTGTCGTTTTTGCATTTTTTTTTCTTCAGATGTGCTGAGGCAGCTGAGCCGACACCCCAACACGCTGATAATTAAAGAGCTTGGTAGATCTGAAAGGTTAATTTATTTGGCATCAAATTACAGCGCAACAAGTTAGAAACTGCTGAGCTTCTGGATTTTTTAAAGCCGCAAATGCAGCCATAAATTTTTCAGTAGTATTGCGCTTCCTTTCAACACTACTGCTTTGGATGAAGTAATGTTTGGAGCTTTGTCTTCACCAATAAGCGAATTCATATCAAATTGCTGTGAGTAAGTTTCTATCTGAGGCAAATAGGTCTACTCCACTTGATCAAAAAAGAATACTGTGATTTTTATCTGTGTATTTTCTTTCAATTGACTCTGCTTGTTTTTGTCACTGCCTCCTTTAAGCAACAACCAACGTTTCTGCCGTAAGATATGCAAGGTTTGGTTTGAGGTTGAAGACAATATGAAGTACCAATTCTGGAAAGGTCAATGAACAGTTGAACACCCATTGCAAAGCATATTCTTGTCTATTACGTAGAAGACATAATGTGAAATTGACTTTTGTTCGCTCTGTTTAAAGAAAACTTTCGACTTAAATCACCAATATTTTCTGATTTCGACTCATCCAATGCTGCATCCTTAACGAATCTAACTTCCCTGACTTGCTTTTGACTTGCGATTTCGCCATTTTTGCTTAGAGGAAGGCATTTCTATGACATCTCAAACCAGACTAAGCAAGAAAATTTACCAAGATAGAACACGCTTTGTTCTTATTATTTGATTTGTCACAACGATCTTCTTTTCTCCAGTTCTCTGCAAACTGCAAAATCCTGACGCACAACACAACTGACTTCGCTAAGGAAACTCTTGCTTCAGCTAAATGAAATATTTTATTCTCCCAAAAAACTCCGCCTCTTCAGGACGCAAAGCAGTTTCTTCAACATTTGTTTTCAACCCTCTAAAAACTTCTCAAATTAGGAACTTTTAAGTTATCAAAAGAATTTGAGCTGATTCTGAGCCAGCAAAAATTGCTTTTTTCCAGCGAACTGCAAATCGTTATTTAAGATTCCAAAAATGTTAACAGCATAGCGACATCGACCCTGAAAAACTTCTTAGCATTATAAGTATGGAAGGCTTTATTTCACCGGAAATTTTTATCTAGTTTTTTATTAATTCTGACTCAAATATAACACAAACTCAAATGCTTAGTCTAAAACTATTCCCAAATCGAACCCTAACCCAAACCCTAACCTAAACCCTAATCTTAACCCCTAAAAAAGCAAATGAAAAAAGCGCGGATGAATATTTCTCATTCTCGTTTTATTCTCTGTAAGTTGAAAATTTTCAGTGAAATAGTCACTACCTAAAAGTATTGCCAGTATTCCTTTGCATCAAAGAGTCAAGCTACACGAGCAGTGTTAATTTCCTCCTTTTTTCTAAGAGCCAATGTCAGTAGATACATAAAAATAACGGACGCGTTGCGTACATCGGGATAGTTATTCATAACCATTTCGTACTATCGATGAGTTTATTTTGTTGGTTTGGCGTTTCGCGTCCCAAACCTAGAGGCTTTAGAACAATTTTCGGCAATGCTGCTTTTGCAGTTACAAAAAGATAAATGATAGATGATTTATCGTTATTGATCAGATCATTTATCTTTCTGCTATTGCAAAGGCAGCACAGCCAAAACTTGTTCTGAAGAAACCTCTCGGTTTAGGAAGCGAAATGTCAAATCAATAAATAAACTCGTCGGTAGTGCAAAGTGGTTATGAAAAAGATTATCACATGTTGTTCGCTCCAACTCATCAGTCATCATTATCGAGCATTTTTTAAAACCCTGACACCAACTACAGATTTAAGAGTCTTCTAAGTTGACTTTATTCTTCCGTGTCGAGACTTTACCGGCTTAATCACTTCACAGTACAATTGCAAAGTGCATTTGCTGAATTCAGTATGTGGACTGATATTGCCTCGATTGTGACATCAATGTCATCCATCAAGTGGGTGTCGACTTGAGGTGACCTCAGGAGTTTTATTGATTTTGCTTTGATCTGTTCTTGGTTGTGGGAGTAAAAATCTTCTAATCTATTTGTCGCAATGCTTAGTCTATATTTTTGGATTGTCATAGGCATACTCTTCAAATCAAAACCACAGTTAAGACGAAGAGTTGTAATTGCGTCATTTTATATTTTACAGCCACATGGAAACGAAATCACTGCTGATACAATGAACCGAGTACCACCATCAACGTCATCACACGGTATGCCAGACTCGTCAACACTAAATAATTGTAGTATACGAAGTTGTCTTGTCCAGGAGACAGCAAAGGGAACTTTCATTTGTCGAGTCAAGATGCCACCCCACCCAACTGTCTACCACACACGGTGAAGAAGGCTTCATAATATTTTAGAATATCAAGCAGAGAAACCGTAAAATCGTGAATCCCAGTTTTCATTTTGTTTTTGGTTTACCGACTGGGAATCAAAGGATATAGTGTAATGTTTAAATAGCGGTAGACTGCTGATCGGTCAGTATCCATGCGAACTTCAATCCATAAAGATCAGTTACCACAATTTAGTGCAGTCAAACCTCGATTTAACGGATTTTGGTTTAACGGACTTGAAATTCAACAAATTCGTGAGCATAGACGAGTTTACTGTAATCGTTACAAACATACGGTACAGCGACAATCGGCAAAGCCAAAAATCGTGTGAGTAGTCTCTGAGCTGTAACAAACACTTCTCCGTTCACTTACCTTGCGTCTCAAAACGTATCATCTCAAGCATAGCAACTGTCTAGCAATGCTTTAATTCGGCATGAATGCACACGTATTAGTACTGTAGTCGACTTGTTTTCTCATCGAGCGTTAGTGCTGTGATGTTTATTAACATGCCTAAGCAAAGAGAACAACGTAAACGTGTGAACTTGTCTGTGATGCAAAAGCTGGAACTAGTTTAAAAGCTTGAAAAGGGTGATTGTGCTGAGATGATCATCTCAAAAAGCTGTCTATCATGCTTGGACGTGTAGATATTATTACTCTATTATGTACTCGGAAGTCCTAAAAATCGTACTGTAATATGTATAAAACCAAGGTAACATTTCTGAGTCGTACTGTGTAGTAAATACATCTTTTCATCAAAGATACTTGGCGTCATTATTGTGATTTCAAAGTAAAAGCCAAGATTTGTGGTTACGGATAGCCTATATAAGCAGTTGTGGTGCCTACAAATGTAGCAGAGTGCAGAACACTGCATTTTCGATTAACCGACTTTTCTCTGTATCAGCTTGCCTTTTCTCGGTCATTAGCTCGAGCACCATTTACCAGTGTGTTATGAAAAAGCTTAAAGCAATACTGCTCGAAATCGGTTTTATTGAAGAAATGAGAACTAATTAAGATAGTAAAGAAGTGCCCCAAACCATTTTTCCGCAATTCCCTTATTCGCAAAAATACTTTTAACCCGTTTGACCACGTACCATTGGCAACCCTGCAATTCGCAATTTCGTGATATTACAAAAGGCTTACTGTAGATCAGCACTGGCAGCTTAGGTACCAGTAGCAGTAGCCAAATTTTTAGATTTGGTTATGGACTAATCAGTAGCTACTACTCACTTCTACCAGTCGGTAATCGGGTTTCTTTGTCTGCCAAAATTTTTGCAAAATTATGCCTTTTGGATGTTACAAAATTGAGAAATGCAGGGTTGTCAATGGTGCGGAGTCAAACGGATTAAATCGTATTTTTGTAAATAAAAGGAATTGTGGAAAAAGGTTTGGGACACTTCTTTATTACCTCGAGGTGTTCTCATTTCGTCAATAAAACCGATTTCGAGCAGTTTCTTTTTAAGGGCAACGAAGTCGACAAATTCCAAATCCTTGACTCAAATTTATTTTCTGCTATGTATCAGCTAATCCAGCTTGTTATTTTTTCTACTTTCTTGAATGGTATATAAGTCTGAGATCCCCTCATTGTGTGGCTGCTTGCTTGACTGGCTGCACTGAGATTTGAACTGTTACACTCGGTTCCGATGCTCGCGCTGTGCGAGTGACAAGCGCGTGAATTGGTTGACAAGCCTTTTTCTCAACGAGTAATTGCTATGCATTTACGGTCCCAGTCGCTTAAGCTTGCAGATGTCAGTCAAAATGACGCGATGGCAGTGAACGGTTTAACATTCTTATATGTTAGCGTGCCTGTTTCAGTACATAGCTACTGTGGCAGCGTAGTCTAACGCCTGTTCTGCTGTCCTGCGTTAAAAGACTGCCACAGCCGAAAGTAGTATATGTCTCTGCTTGTTGCGGACATGATTTCGAGTCCCATCCGTAGTCATTTTTCTTGCAGTTTGAGGCTGATGCAGTGTCTGACTTCCTTCTATTTTTTTTTATGCTGCAAACTAGGCAGTATTCATCCACACTTCTCGGGCTTGTTGGCACGCTTTTCTTCCCGTCGTAAATCGCTGTGTTCGTGTTATTTTAGAATCAGAAATGGCTCTATCAGAAGGAATGAGCGTGATGCAAATCGGAAGCGAAAACAGTGTGCTTGTAAATGGAACTGGCAATGCGGTAACCAACCAGAACAGCCGGAGCAGTCCGCCCATGGCACGGCAGACTGCCCAGGTGCACCAGAAGAAACACGGAGCAGGGTCTGTAGAGGTGGGTGGTGCCTTGGAATACAAATCATTGTGGTCACCGGCGCAACCAGAAATAAAAAAGGAGGGGGACAAGAATTTTGTGTTGCAATTGTAACAAATGCAAATTGGAAAGTTGAAATTTGAGTAAATTAAAACAAAATTGATAACGGAATCTTAGCGATAACTGGAAGCAGTTTTATCCTTGTTCATTCAGCAGGCATGAAAAATAGAATACATTATTAAAGTGGTTTACAATGCAGCAGCAGGGAAAAAAAAGCGTTTTTTTACGTAGGTCTTAGACGATTTGTGATAATCGTAGCTTGCTGTTACTATTCAGCAATTGAACTGGCAAGATAGTTATTAAAGTAAATTAAGGTGGGCAATTCCCAAAAATCGACAAAATGCCCACCTCCGCTGGAAAATCAAGTCTTTTTTAAACAAATAAGTGCACCGTCTTGATTATGACGCTATCACGTACTGTTTGCTTTCTGCAAACAGAAAACATAAATTCGTTGCATTGTGGTTTGTCAATACAAAGGCATCACGAGGTCTTGGGCTGCGAACAAAAGTCGTCGGAGGTCCACAACCTGCCAACAAATGTGACTATAGAAAACGATGGGTAGCAGACATGCATAAATATGCAAAGTGAGTAAATTTATGTGCGTCGTAAGCAGAGGTCTAGGGAAAGCGATGGGGGTCTGAGGGGCGAAGCGCCCAGCTGCTGGGCAATCTTTAATATTATCCACCAAAATAAAGTCAGTTAATTAACGCTTCTACACAAACTTAACATTTTGGTTTGTTTTTGTTTTAACCATCATCCGAAATACTGTAATTTGAAAATAGTCGTGCCACGGACGACCAACTTTTTGAAAAATCTGCAGTAAAACAAGAAGATTAGTAAAATTCAGTATGAAATCAAAATGCTGTATATAGCAATGAGATGCTCTGGCACCTTGCTGCATCTTACGAAATCTGTTTGTTATTCCCGTATGTACTGCAAGTGAAGCCTCAAAATTTCTTGCATTTTTAAGAAAAAAATTAATATATTTTACAGTAGTGATTATTTTTACTGTTTTTGCTGTTAAGGGTCGTCGGGTGGGGGAAGCGGGGCAAGTTCCATTTTAACACGTCCCTGAACAAAGTTTTGTTTATTGATAATTTTATCATTGTTGGTAGGAAATTTAGGGATATAAGCAAAGAAGGAACAGGACAGCGAGCTTACTCGTGATTAATTCTCATTTAGCTAACAAGCTACTCACGCCAAGACAATGCGGCATGCTCATTATACATTAATTATTTTTCCAAGACTGCGAGCGCATCCCGGGCGAATATGCCAATGATCAAACATACCATATAAACCTTTATTTGAGCGCCATGGCTCTCTAATTTTCAACCCTTCCCCTAAAGCGGCGTTCTATTAGAGGTGGTGTTCAATTAGAGGATGGCACTCAATTTTTCGACTAGCGGGTCAGAATTTCGGGAAGATAAATTTAATTAATGAAAAAAACAAAAAACATCCAACACATTTAACGTCTAACATCTAGGCTACAACGTGGATTGAAATAGCAATGGTCTTCTATTATCTATATATCCCTCCTTTTTGTGCTGGGGTTAATATACCGGTAGATTATTATTGGGCAATTGTTATTTTGTGATGTAGTAAACCTTTGATTTTTAATTTGCATAATAAATTTCAAGGTGGTAGTCTATTAGAGGTGGTGTTCAATTAGAGGGTGGTGCTTTATTTTTCAACCTTTTCCCTGTAGTACAGTAGCATTGTATTAGAGGTGGCGCTCAAATAGAGGTTTTATGGTATGCATAAAATAAGCATTCAACACTGACTGTTAGCTGTACCATCTACGAGTTTTGCACTTGGTTATAGAGTTGAGCGTCAAACTTTCCAACATTTTATATTTTAAACAATTACAACAAAATTTTGCTCTATCTTAAGCAAGAGATATTGGTCCCCCTAATTTCCTCCTCTGGCTGTGCCTGTGACTATGGTGGTGATGCGTACCTCATTTCGAGGGATGGTCTCGCTGAAGTACACTATGGAGACCAACCGTTGGGCCACTCTCCCAGGTGTGGACCGTAGCTCATAGATTAAAGATCAAAGGTTCAACTGATCAGGAAAGTGTATGCTGCTGAAACAGTAGACACAAGTTCGATTCCCGGTCGGGTCATATCAAAGACTATAAAATTGGTATTTACAGCAGCTTTCTTGCTTGAAGTTCGGCAATAAAGAGTGACAGTGTGAGCCGTGAAGCCTCCACCGTTGGCAGGTGGCAGCTTGACTCAAGAATCAAAAAGGTTCCTTTGCTGTTTTATTGCCAAGGCCAAGACCAAGTTGGAAAAATAAAAATGTAATTACATGTTATAAAAATAAGTGGAGAGCCAAATGACAGCTCTTTGTCGAGGTTGGTGTTATGTTAGTATTCTGCTGTATGCCGTCGTCCTGCCCCTCAGCGTGGTGATGTGGCTCTCAACCCAAATGCAGAGTTTGCTGACAAGGTAGGGACAAACTTCTCGAGAGGCTTGAAAAAACAGTCAACGCCCACCTCCTTCAAGTTTTTCTGCAAATTTACTATCGGTCTGTTGATCAAATGGTTGACGTGCTCGTTTACAGAACGGAGATTATGGGGTTCAACTCCCGAGTCTTCAAGTCGGACACAACCTTGCCTGCAATTTGTCCCGACACAACTGTTCCTCTTTAAAAAGAGCGTTGTTTTCATCTGCAATGACGTAGAATTGGACCCCTCCACTTTGCTAGTTTCAATAAAGCTATGCTTATGCCTAATGAAATGTTTTTCCTGTGTACGTACAGTATAAGCTTGGCATATGCGCACAGTCACTCACTCAAAGTGTCTTCTCTGCACAACTAGAAGCAATAAACTAGTAAAACACGAACCAGACATTTTCTTAGAAACAAACTTGGGCAATTGCAAATTTTTTATGATGCAGTTTTTATTATGTTGAATTTAAAATTTAAAACCCTGTGTTTCATTATGTTGATGTAGTGATGCGAGAAGCAGGCTTTTATAATACGGCTAGTTGGCCAGGCCAGTGACTCTAGCGTGAGTGGTTTAAAATAAAGAGAATGAAAGCCAAATGTTTGTCGCTATGCTTTACAGTATTAAAGGCAGAATACTAATGCTGCTCCTATCAAACGGGTTGTAACTTGTAAAAGGCAACCAAGTGATACTCTTTAGTAGTTGCCACCTGTGTGTTAACTGATGAGGGTACTCACTATTTAAGTGGTGTGGAAATGGCCACGTTTCTTTCCTGGGTAATCCCGCCCACCTGAGGTTCTTTGGTATGGCATTCCTGTGGCACAATGCTCTCATCCAGTGAAAAGAGCCGGAAACTAACCAAACATAAATAACATTTAAATCTGTGCTAACTTCTAGCAAACCCAAAGTGTAGATAGGGCTTTATACAGCTAGTATAATGTGAATATGACTTTCAATACAGTCGATATTATTTTGCTTTCGTAATAAGCTTTTCGGACAAAACCCTTCATTTGCGATCTTTCTCTGGTTTGGTATGTGGTGAGCAGGATCTTTTAAAGACCAAATGCACTAAGAAGAAATGCATTTTAAGGAGATTGCACAATCAATGGTAAAAAAATGCGATCTATCTAGTGACAGCTGGCTCTGATCTTATTAAAACAGTTGAAGGGTAAATATGAACTACGTTTGCCAGCACAAATCTTGAAATAAAAAACACTTCCAACAGGCTCAAGTGAAATTAAGAACAAGCTGTGGTTACGATTTTAAGCCGCGAATTAGAATAGTTGTGAGCACACTGATTGGATTTCAACAAATGTTGGCCAATGGCTGAATCGCTCTCTGATTCCAATTGAGTTAACAACATCCAAACAACGAGCGATTCAGCCATTAGCCATCATTTGTTGGAATGCAATCAGTGTGTTCACAACTATTTTGATTCGTGGTTTAAAATCCTAACCACAGCTCTTTCTCAATTTCACTTGAGCCTGTTGGAAGCGTTTTTTTATTTCACAGAAAAAAACAGATTTGTGTCGGCAAAAGCAGTTCGTATTTACCATAGGTGAGCAAGTTAATGCAAAACGTTAGCTTCGTTAACCACTACTCCGTTAACAATCGTCTCACCTCCGTTAACGTTAATCCGTTAATTTCAGCTTTAATTAACGGAAGTTAATCAAGTCCGTTAATCCGTTAACATTTTGCGTGTAATCTACATTTCTTTTTATTCACTCGCTTCTAGAACACGTATTGACGCTGTTGAGCTGATTGTAAGGAAATATCTATTGCTGTGGTGGTCTTTTTGTGTTTTAGAAGTTACATTTTAGAGTCTAATCTAATTTCAAGATAAAAAAAAGTTCAAATGCACAACGAAGCTGCGATAGGAAAATCTTTGGAAATTGCGAACAGCGATAATTAATCGACCTATGAGGCTGCAGCTTATTATTTGCCCCAAAAAAGAGCTCCTTTCTTCAATTTCTATAAAACTGGTGCTAATACGAAACAGGTGTTACCAGTGCAAACTAGCTTGTACCGGTCCGATGAATGAATGGTGCATAATATTAACGATAAAAACTTTAACGGAAGTTACTTTAGTCCGTTAACATGAAAAAACTTTTTGACGGATTAACGAGTTAATGAAAAAGTTAGCTTCGTTATTAACGGATTAACGATTAACAGACTTGTGCCCACCTATGGTATTTACCCTTCTACTGTTTCGATAAGATCAACGCCTGCTGTCACTAGATACATTGCATTTCGCCATACTGCAGATTGCATTTCTCCTCAATGCATTTGGTCTTTAAAAGATACTGCTCACCACATAACAAACCAGAGAGAGATCTCATTTGAAAAGTTCTGTCCAAAAAGCTTATTGCAAAAGCAAAATGAAATCAACTTTATTGAAAGAGAGATTTACATTCTGCACCACCTCAAAATTGTTCATTTAGCTAGTATAATGCTTCATTTTGAATCGAAACTGTGGATATAAATGGCTATAATGGATAACTTCAAATTGAAACGCCAGCACAGCTAAAGCTGCAGTTCGTCTTTCACAAGCTTGATCAGTAACCATTGCAAGTGAATGGAGGGACACTGAAAAAGATGAAGACTGAAGAATTACAACTCTTGAACGGCTTTTGAACTTCACCGAAAGCCGAAGCCGTTTTTTATGTGGCTTATTGATGCTTATCACTTAGCTGCGTAAGCGGTTTTCATTTGCAAGAACTTGCTTCTCGTTCGACGTAATGCAAAGCCGAAGCTCTTATCTTATCAGCTCAACTATTGTCACCACGTTTTCAGCGACGGTTATCAATCTTGGATCATAGCCAAAAGAGAGCACGAGAACCGATTCAAACCCAGCAGAACGTTTTGCAATGGTGAAAGATTGAGTACGTAATTCTTTATTTTCCGGAATTTCTGGTTTATGGAATCACTATTTAAATTGAATTTACTAATCCAAAATATCTCGAACGAAGCTTGGCTAAAATCAAGGAAGGCTACAAGCTTGACTCAAATGAGTAGGCTATAAACTAAGTTAAAAGAAAAATGCTAAATAAAAAACCAGGATATACCATGTCTCAATTGAATGGGATTCTTGGCTGGAACCGTTTAAGACTTCACTGAAGTGTCGTGAAGAAGTTGGTGGTACTTGGTGATGCGTGGCGACTTAATCATGCTTGTTGTGGTTAACTTTTTTGCTAAAGTTGTCAATTGAAACTTCATAAAATTTTCAGCTAAAGATGGAGTTGTGCTTTGTCATCAGAAGTTTTAGTGACGACATCATTGAATTTGGCTTTGCGTTACAGGCTGCTTATGGTATCACCATAAATCATCACCATTCTAGTCAATTTAAGCTGCTTTGCGCTCTCAGTGTTCTTGAAAAGTGCTCAATTTTTTGTAGTTAGAGCAGTATTCAGCACACCATAAATAAAAACTAAAAACCCTACAGTTTGTTTCACGCTCCACGAAATTATCCGGGGTTAGCTTGTTGGAATAAGTTGAATAAGCTAACCCCTAAAGGTCCGTTAAGGGTGAAACAGACTGTAGGGTTTTTAATGTTTTTGTCTGTGGTATGCTAAACATTTAAACTTTAAAGTCAATTTATTAAGCAATTTCGAATTTAAATACGTTCCCACCCAACAAGCAAATTTTCCCACCTTCAAACCAAAGATGTAGAATTTCAATAACAGCAACAAGAAATATGAAGAATTGAAACTTAATGACACAGTTTTACATGAAGCATTGCTGCGGCCAGGCCATGGTATTGAAATCCAAAATTAAAATAGAAATGTTAAGGAAACTAGCATTGTTGCTAACTTGATTCGCTTTGGCGTTTTCTTTCAACTGCATGTGATTTGCGAATATTAAATTGATGCTGTCAGCTTCAGTGGCGTACGGTATTTTTTCAGGGTGTGCGCTGACACTTCAGTTTAAGTAAACCAGTTATTTTCCAAAAAAATATTGCAAAAAAGTCCTTTTCTGCTCAAACTAATTTCCGATACAAAATTTAATGACAATACAGATACGTTACGCAGAAGTGAACCCACTGGCGAAGTTAAAATGCAAATGTAACAGTAAGATGTCGCCTAGCTTGCCGTTAAAATTTAGAAGTGTCAAGACTAAATAATTCAAAAAAGAACTAACAAAGAAACAAATTCAATAAAGAACTAACAAAGTAACAAGCACATTATGGGAATGACGCATATACTTCACAGATTAGGAGACATTCAGTTGAGAGTTTATACTTGGCTCATTGTACAGTACGAGTGGGTTGGAGTTTGTCACCGTTTGTATTCTGTCAACACTTTTGCAGCAAAAGTATTGATTAAAAAAAACAACAACAAAACAAAAGTGAAATGGTTTTCGCCTCACTTAGTCCACTGAGATGTTTTTGATGTTGACTACACCGAAAGCATGTCCTTATTTGCTTCAAAGCGGAAAATTTCTTTCAGCAGAAGCTGTGTTTCTCGGAATAGTACATATCAGTTGACGAAGCTTATACACTTCTGAAAATCCAGGTTGGAGGATCATAGATTTTATGAAAGTGATTAGCTCATGTGCATGTTTTCTAACAAAATCGTTGGAGCGGTAAAGCACATAAACTTTGTTTTCCAAGCGACTATAATCAAACAGAGGTCCGTGAATTGTATGTACTTTGTTTAACAAATCTTTAGGAAATTTTGCTTTATATTCACCATATTTGGCAGGCCATTGCAGTTGGGTTAAGTCAAGTTTGAAAGAGACGCATACCTAATTTTTCACTAAAGCTTCTGCTAGGAAACGGCTTTTTGATTATGCTGTCTAAACTATTTTCCATCGAGATTTTAGAAATAATTTAGAATTATTTTATTGATTTAAATGTTCATTTACATTTAAACCTTACAAACAAAACTATAGCGATTAGCAAAACGGAAAATTGCTGTCACTTTTATGGTCTTGTTCTTTTTGCACACATTTATTTGGCGTTACACCTTGTCTCGTGCGCTGTGCTCTTTTCCAAGCGCACGAGCCGATCATTTAAAGGCCACCTAATGTCTGCAAATCAATGCATTTAAAATGCAATAAAAAAGTATTACTAATCGAATGCTGAAAACCTGGTGTAGATGCACGTACTCAGTTTCAAGCTTTCGCGTTTTTAAAAAGTGACATGACGTCATCAGACCCAGGAGTTTGGTGCCTTCGACTAATTTGTCTTTGCAGAGGATAGGCAATTTTGGAAAGGCATGTTGATAGCAGCTTGCTAGTCAAAAAGTGTTGTGCAAAAAAGACGTAATTAGCTCAAAGTAAAGTCGAAGGCACCAAACTCCTAGGTCTGATGACGTCATGTCACTTTTTAAAAACGCGAAAGCTTGAAACTGA
Source organism: Trididemnum nubilum (assembly GCA_963965965.1). Taxonomy (NCBI): domain Eukaryota; kingdom Metazoa; phylum Chordata; class Ascidiacea; order Aplousobranchia; family Didemnidae; genus Trididemnum; species Trididemnum nubilum. The sequence continues at coordinate 33,161,442 of OZ014482.1, read as the reverse complement.
GTACGTACATCTAAACCAGGTTTTCAGCATTCGATTAGTAGTACTTTTTTATTGCATTTTAAGTGCATTGGTTTGCAGACATTAGGTGGCCTTTAAAATGAGTGGATTTTTGACGAAAAAGGCATCGTCACCGTCCGCTATACATTTTCAAGCCAAAATACACGCAAGGTACAGCGTGGCTCAGGTGCGCAAAGTTTTTCGAACGAATCGCACGGTTTCGTTATACTCCAGTAGTTTCGTGAAAGAAAAAAGCATTGGATTGTATTGCGCTGGCAGAAATGTTTCAAAAATTGAATCGATATAATAAAAGCTTCAAATAAATAATTTTTCAAGAATTTATTGTGAGTAGCGCTGGCAGAATTTTCACAGGGCGTGCGCCGCACACTCCGCACCTATGGAGAATACGCCCCTGGTCAGTTTGCAGAATCATCGGTCGAAATACGTACATATCGAGAAAAGAGTCTTGTAATTGTCAAGTTACCAAAAAACTCAAAATCAATTTGAACATGAAAAACTCGCGGAAGTGTTGTCGAGGTCATCATACGCAGTTCAACTTGGAGTGCATCCATCTTGGTAAAAAGACGCTTTATTGCTAGTTCTAAAAGTCCTGGAGCAGATAAATCCAGCAGCGACGGAGACCTCATTGCTTGGGCGAGTCCTGGTCAGAGGTTAATAAAGAGTTACAATCCTGTAGTGAATGTCAAGGTGTGGCTATGTTTAGTTGCAAATTTGAATTGAATAAACTCATTGTTGTAAAATGTTTGGCAGTGATGTTCAACAGAAAAGTGAATGCAAGAACAAGAGTGTAGCAGAAGATGCAGTAGTTGTAAAAGTTAGTAGTACCACGGCAGAACCATAAACGAATGTAGCTGATGTTAGCTCTAGCACAATCACGCCAGCAGCAACCAAGAATGCAGCAACGCTAAATCAAGTTGCACAATAATCTAGCGCAAAATATTATTCATAGCAATGAGAGCAGCATTGGAAAGATTGCTACAGCAGCAATAGATTCCCGACAGCAGTGAATGATATTTATGACCGCAACAAACAGCTGCAACTGACAATAACTTGAGCAGCTTCAACGTTCAACATTTGCACGAGCAAGCAATATTAGCATAGGTGGGCAAGTTAATGCAAAACGTTAGCTTCGTTAACCACTAGTCCGTTAACAAACTTCACACCTCCGTTAACGTTAATCCATTATTTTCATCTTTAATTAACGGAAATTAATTAAGTCCGTTAATTCGTTAACATTTTGCGTGTAACTTACATTTCTTTTGATTCACTTGCTTCTAGAACACGTATTGACGCTGTTAACCTGATTGTAAGGAAACATTTATAGCTATGGTGGTCTTTCTGCGTTTTGGAACTTACATTTTACAGTCTAGTCTAATTTCAAGATAAAAATAAGTTCAAATGCACTAACGAAGCTGCGATCGGAAAATTTTTGGAAATTGTCAACAGCGATAATTAATAGGCCTATGAGGCTGCAGCTTATTATTTGCCACAAAAAAGAGCTCTTTTCTTCCATAAAACTCTTGGTAATACGCAACAAGTGTTACCAGTGCAAACTGGTTTGTACCGATACGATGAATGAATGGTGCAAGATATTAACGACAAAAATCTTGACGAAAGTTAACAGAACTTAACGGAAGTTACTTTAGTCCGTTAACAGAACTTAACGGAAGTTAATTTAGTCCGATAACATGAAAAAACTTTTTAACGGATTAACGAGTTAATGAAAAAGTTAGCTTCGTTATTAACGGATAAACGATTAACGGACTTGTGCACACCTATGAATATTACTAATACATAATTTTGAAAGACTCAGGCATCAGTGATGTCAGACACCAGAATAAAGTGTTCCTGCAACTTCACCGCTATAGTTCCAGCGGCAATGATAGCTCTAGTTAGCTCAGAGCATCGGGCTAGCGATCAAGAAGTCGCTAGCTTCCGGTTCGATTTCCGAACTGGCAACTCGTCGTTGTATTTGTGGGAAAACACTTTACGCTTATTTGCCATTGGGGTCAAGCTGCCTACCCATTATGGTTGCCAGTCCGACGAAAGACTTGCAAACAATTCCAAAAAAGGTGCTCTGCGTTGGTGTGGTTAGACAGATGCAAGAGTGCTTAGTTCATGCGCACGAAAGAACGCCTAGTTTCAATTATACAGAGGTTACAAAAAGAAGCAGAGACTACCAAATTCAGCATTGTGTCTTCAACCAATTATTGTTGAACTATTGAACTTTAAATTGGTACAATACTGCAGTAGCACGATCAAAGCAAGTTTTCTCAACAAATGCAGTAATAATTGAGACTAAATGAAGCAACGCAGCTGCAATAAAGCAAGAACAAAAACAAAGCATCTACAGCATTCAAAAGTTTAGCAATGAAGAAATGACCTTCTGTAACAATGAATGTGGTAGCAACCAAACAATGAAAGAGGAACAGCGGGGTCGGCAGCTGGACGAAATGCTGGCTGCTACAGCAAATAACTTTGTAAGTACAGTAACTAAGCATTTAAAGCGTTGTTCTGATAAGGTTGCAACAGCATCTTGCTGTAGAAAGCAATTTTCCAGTACAATTTAGTAGCAGCACATATGTAACGTCAGCATTGTTAAATAAACAAAAATTACCTCTGTCAAAAGTAGATTGTTAAGTCAGCAAGAGTGGGTTGAGCATGATTAGAGCAAGAGTGTGAGTGTTTGATTCTCGGCCAAACCTATTAAGCATGCGGTTTTTTGACGAAGCGATGACTGCTTCTGTTTATATCCAGTAGAAAACATTACGTCTTAAGACGAATCTGCTTTAAGTCAGAAAACGAGGAAAACGTCATTGAAGCTGTCCTTTCACGCAAGAATGTAGACTTTGATTTCGTTCTTAACTGGAGCTTGTGGGCTTGCAGTCTACTTGGCACTTTCATATTATAGCTAGTTACGTGGTGGTAGTAAACAGTTTAATATTCAAATCTGTTAGCATGCTCATATCACCAACAGCTACGGTTTCAGAGTGCTCCTTGTTTTGCGCTAATGAACTACCGCGACTATCCAACTGCATGTTTCTGGTTTTTGCGGAAAGTTTTTAAAACCCAGACGATCTGAAGTAGATTGAGCTACTTTTTGCAGAAAAATACAGATTTTACTCATAATCGCAGAAGCAAAGCAATTACATTAGCTGCAACCGTAAAACAAATGGCAATGTCGAAGAATAGTTTCCGATTTTGTATCACAACTTATTTGGAACGTCGCGTCCAAAAAATGTCTAAACTCATGGAATAGTTAGCTACACAAGCAGATTTTAACAAAGTTTTCGTAAATCTTAATCATTATGGTTTGCTGCAATGCAGTGGTGCCAAAACCCGGGGGAGAATATATCCCCCCAATAATTTAACTATGGTCTGCATTTGAGCGCTGGATGATCTTTGGTCTTTTTTTTGGGTCTTCACTTGATTTCAGGGACAAAAACTATTCAAGTTTCGGTTAAGACCTTTTTCTTTTTTTATTGGTCTTCACTTGATTTGCCCAAGAGCGTGTAAAACGATGGTCATATTTTATTCACGTGAAAAAATAGTGGTCGAGCTTCATCCCCCCAATGTTTTAAAATAGGGTAAGATTACAAATTATCCCCCCCAATGCTCAACGTAAATCGGCATCACTGCTGTGATGTGTTTCTGGTGCCAGCATGCCCATGAATGCACTGCTTCGTGCAAAATGATTAGGGCTTATTAAATACTAGCCCCTACAATTTGCTTACTAGCATGTAGCTGGATAGGCTGCTTAAAACTAGTTCTTTTATATTGTCTCGAGTTGGCCTTTCCACTCGACTCCTGTACCTACTTTCATGCGCTTCTATCGCGGCGGTGATGGTTCAGTTAGTTGAGAATCAGGTTAGTGATCGAAAGGTTACTGACTTCCGGTTCGATTCTTGCTCTAGCAATCTGTCGCTGTGTCTTTGAGAAAGAGTCGAAAGACACTTTACGCTTATTTTTCATTGGGGCCTAGCAGTCTACCAGTTGTGATAACCCTGTCTGACGAAAGACTTGTAAACCGAACAAAAAAAGAATGTTGTTGATGTTGTTAGACAAGTGCCTACTGCTTGATTCATACGAAAGAATAAACTTTTATCAACATTATTTTATCAAATGCGTGCAAGTGATTTTTAAAGATGTATTTTTTCAAAAATGTTGCCCATATATTGGTTTAGTGATAGACAAACTCTTTCGTTGACATCGAAACATGTTTAGGGTTTATTGCTGGCGACAATAATATCAAGTTATCACCAGGAATTGCTGACTAAAGTGCTGAATTTACATCGGGAAGATGAAAGAAGGTAAATGGGTGTCTGTTTGTTGCTGTCATGCAATTTCAAATATCCGCTAAAATCTTTTAACTTTCGTTTCTGACAAATAGTTCCACTCTTTACAATGCGTCGTTGTGTTTTAGGAAAGACACTTTAAGCTTATTTTTCATTTTCATTGCCTGACGAATTACTTGCAAACGCAACCCCAGAAAAGGATGCTCTGCGTTGATGTGATTAGACGCAGAGTATCTCAGGTCTGGTTCATACGCACGAACGAAGTTTACAACTTGTTAAAAAATGAGTGTTGGGTTGGTAGAGTGGCTGAATAAGTTCAATGTTGTAGTCTCGACGCCTATGATCGTTTGATTCTAGTTAAGCTCGCGTCCTGTGGTTACGTTGTTGCATCTTTGGATAGTGATTAAAGCGCGTTTTTAGATAATAACTAAGTCTTTGGATAAGATGTTTTGTTCCAATTTTCTTCGCTTGGTGGCTTCGAACAAGCAGTAAATTTGGCAGTAAAAAAGCAGGAAAAAAAGTAACAAATGAATATAAAAACTTAAAAAATAGACTACTCCTAATCAGGTTTGTCTAAAATAAATGTGCCGGTGCTTCTTTGTGGGTGGAGGATAAAAATAATATTTGTCAATGTAACGGCTGGTTTCGCTTCTGCTGAGATATGAAAAAAAAAATTTGGACACAGTTTTTGTCATTTTTCTCGAAATTTATTGATATTACGTCAAAACGTGCAGATTAAATTTTTCTCGTCAAGACAGTGCATGGAGCCCATCCAAATGAATGTTCTGATGCCAAGGATGTTGCCTGGTAGAATCAACCATTTAACAGCAATTGTGAATCTGTTTTTAAAACAATTAAGTAAATGAGACTGGCTTTTAATTTTTAAGTACCGCCAGTTGGAAATTTTGTGGAAACAACTCTTGTAAAACTCTTTGTTAATCAAAATGATCAAACAAACTTTAAGTAAACTTTAAATGTTAATGCTTATTAACAAAGTTGTATTTTTAGAAAATCTTTTTTTGGTTGGGCTTTGATGTACAGAACTGTTACGCCAGATACCTTGTCTAAATCTGGATTTTTCTATCTTGGAAACTCAGACCGAGTTCAATGTTTCTCATGCTCGGGTGTGCTAAGAAACTGGAAAGACAACGATAATGTTGATGAACAACACAATACACACTTTCCGCATTGCAAGTGAGTAACGAGTGCAGATCGAAGTGGGAAAATGCGAAAAAAGGATAGGGTTTCATTTTGTGTTTTTTTTATTTTTTTCCATGGCTTATGCTGTAAAATATCACTTGATGTTGCACATTAGAGTGCAAAAATGTTAACCCAACTTATAACAATCTTTGTTGCTTTCTGAAACTGTACTGAATTTGAATTATAGGTATTACAAACATTCATGAAATTAGCTTTCAATTTTACAAATATGTAGTGCTTTTGCTGGTGATAAGTGGAGCCTCATCTTTCTCTAACTAAGTGCTTAATGCCAGTTTTAGTCAATTGTATAGTTGGCCATGGTCTGAGAAGTAATTGTGCGATTGTTTTTCAAATGAGCAAGTGCAATGCAATAATTAACTTTTGCAATTATTGTAAAACTAATGTTTATATTTAAAAAAATTTGCAACCAAGTTATTGTAGCGTCAGCTCCAACGTAGTCACAAGAGGAAGTGCAATGGGATATATCGATTAATAAGTCAACCCGGAGAGTAGCTCAATTGATTGTTCAACCGAGCCGGTCGACTGCATTGGGACGAGCGATGGCGAGCACGCCAGGACGTTGAAGTGGTGAACGCTCTCCGTTTCGCTGGTTGGAGACGATGGAGTGCCGTCGCCGGCGTAAAGGGAGGGGGATGATGTAGCGTCAGCTCCAGTGTAGTCACAAGTCAAAGATTAATTGGATGTATGGATTAATGAGTTAACCTGGAGAGTAGCTCGATAGGTTGTTTAACCTAGTCGGTCGATCGCATTAGGATGCGTCCTTTTAACACGTACGTTACATTACTAAAGCTTCAATAGAATGTAGAAACTACTTACTGTGGTTGATTGCGCTTAAGTGACATCATCGTACTGATGTCAAACTTTAGGCAAGTTTATCGTTTTTGAAAATCGAAAATTATCAAGATGAAATCAACACCCCTGATTTTTTAGAATGGTTTTGCGGACAGAAAGCAGAAACATTCCAATTCCAATGGATGTGAAAACAAATGCAGTTGCAAAATCAGTAAAAGTTGTCGAGCCCCCAGACCCTAGTCCAGAAATACTAGCCAGCTTGAAACGGCAGTTTCCGTGTTTGTTTCCGGTCAACCCCCACATGCGAAACAGTGAGGACAGACTGCTGACATTCGACCACAGATGGCCTAAACATAAAATCAACGCTGCAGTACCACACATTGTGAAAGCAGGATTCTATTTTTTAGGTTAGTACCAGTACTGTGTGGCTGCGTTGTTTATGATACTGCCGGGATGTGCGCAGCTACAAGTTACTTTTGTGCTGATCATTTGTCTTTTGCACCTTTCTAACCTTGTGCTATTTTATACTTTTATAATGTGTGTGTGTTTTTTTTTTTTTTTTTATCCGACTTGAAATTTTTCTTGGCTGACAGACCAGGTGATTATACTAATGACCGATGTGCAAACCGACAGCTAAAATAACTACCAACAGTCCACAACTGTTGCAAAAAATAACTCGAATCAAAATTTTTACTTTTTTTTAGTTTCGATTTTGAGAGACTAGGGTCAATGCGAATGTTGCAATCAGTCTTATTAAGTGTTTGCATTCTGTCGGTATATACGAGTGTAGCTTTATTAGGAATAATTCTTGAATTGAAGATGAACTCATATTCAACTTGCTGCTCGTTGTTTGTAGTGTAGTGCTACTGCTTGTATTGATTGTCTTTTGCATTGTTGTCTTTTTATGTTGCGATTTATTAACATTATTGTATTTTGTAGGCGACAGAGATCGCGCAAAATGCTGGTACTGCAATGGAGGCCTCCAGAACTGGGAAGCAAATGATGAACCATTTACTGAGCATGCGAAATGGTTTCCGGGGTAATTTTGTGCTTTATGAAGTTTTTTTTAGCAACTATTATATCTGTATAAGGGGAAGTATTTTTTGTTCCAAGTTTGCCAATGCGTGAAAGTTAAGATAATATAATGTAGTTTAAAAAAACGGAAAGCAAACCAGAAGATATCGAAGGCGTGCATTGGCTTCTTATCTTAAAATTTTTTGAATGAGTGTTGTTGTTGTTGCATATTTATCTTCCTCTCACCACATAGCGTCAAACGCTAACTACAGTAGTGGATGATCACACTTTTTTTCTGTGTTAGGAAGAATCCGCCACTGTTTAGGAGTTTCCAGTGATATAACGTTTCTGTGGATGGCTTCAGATTCTAGTCCACTGAATTTGCTGTTTGTTTGAAGTCACCAAGGAGAGACATCAGCTTAAAGCGATGAAGAATATTCACAGACATAGCAACGATTGGCCATTAAAGTGAAGGAAATGATGTTTTTTACTGGGCAAAAGAAAAAAAGGCTCCCTCATCTGATAATATGGAGGCAAATCATCATTAAACTAAAAAAAAAATTAAGTGGCCAACATTTCGACAAGTCGGCATTAAAACCTTTACTGCCCGTCTTCGTCCGAGGCGAAGCGAAGCAACACTTTTACAACAACAGTAGTACATCGAAAATAACGTGTTTTATTGAATCTTTTTTCAATACAATCCTAATGCGATGGATAATCCATTAACGAAAAAAAAATGTCCTAATATTTACAGTATTCTGAAACAGTGTGAAAATACCTTTTGATTTCTGCTTTAATGTGACATTATTTAATCTTTTTCGCTTATTTTCGATGTGATACTGTTTCTGTAAAACTGTTGTCTCATTTCAGCTCTGACAAAAACCGATTGTAAATTTTTCAAGCCAGCCTATCTAAACGCTGACAATTTGATTTCATTCTTTCTGAGTTTAAAATTATTCGAAATGACGCTATTAGCAGTGGCGGATCTAGAAAATTTTGGTGGGGGGGGATTTTAAGCACAAACCCTCAAAAATTTGGTTACTATCACCGAAATTGAGATTGATTTTTGGGCCGAAATCTGAAATTCGAACGTTTTTTCCGCCCAAAATCAGGTGGTCTCCAAAAAAAAAAAAAAAGGTCTTCACCGAAATTGAGAGTGATTTTTCGGCCGAAATCGGAAATTCGAACGTTTTTTCCGCCCAAAATCAGGTGGTCTCCAAAAGAAAGAAAAAAAAAAAGGTCTTCACCGAAATTGAGAGTGATTTTTCGGCCGAAACCGTTAGCTTTACACTGGTGGGGGGGGGATGCATCCCGAAATGGAGCCTAATTTTTCGAAATAGAGGCTGATTTTTCGGCCGAAATGGTTACTTTTAGGCTGGTGGGGGGGATGTGTCCCCCCCATCCCCCCCTAAATCCGCCCCTGGCTATTAGTGGAGCGAGTTTGTTATATTACAAACTTTAAAAAATTCGAAAACATTTCCTAAAATCTCAAATTACATAAGTTAATTGTGCTTAATTGAGCTTGCTATCTAGGCCTTGTGATGTGCCTACAGATTAATAACATAAATAAGGGGCATGCTCTGCCTGTGTCATTGTGCCGTGATCTCTTCCCGATTCTGCCTTTATCTGTCTCCACCTCATAATTTGTACAAATTACCAGCAAAATTCAGCAATGGCTGCATTTTAGTGACGGATGCAGCCCTTTATTATTTATCGTTAGGTTCTCAGTCGAACTTCGAATCGAACAAGCCGCCCACAGAAAGCCTCCAAAACGAATATCTTTTTTTGATCATCGCTTCAAATTCTGAAGAAAATATATTAAGTTCAGCGCAGTACACGGCATCACTGAAACGAAGCCCTTGTTTTTTACCTTTTGAATTTATGGGGTTCACCTCAAATTTTTGTCGAAAATGCTATCACTTTAGCTTGTGCCTGTTGTATATAAATCTTACCTTTTGACCGAAGATCCCGCTTTGCGTAATCTTGTTTATGCCACTGCTACAGATGTAGCTAGATTTAAGATTTTGATTTTTTATTATGATATTTTTGCTAAGAGTTTCATTTTAGAACGTAACTTCAATTTAATTTTATTCAGTTCAAACACGGTACACAAAGGTTCTCGATGCAGCAATGCAGTTCTTCTTAAAACTGTACTGCAGTTTTGTTTCTTTCGGAGAGAGTTTTCTGTAAGTTTTTTTTACAGGTCCAGCTAACAAAAATCTGCTTTCAGATGTGAATACATTTTGCAATGCAAAGGAATTGATTTTGTGAAGGAAATAGTCGCTAAGTTTCCGAATTTGCGAAGACCAACGCTTAGCAATCCGCGATTCGATTTTCGGACGGGAAAATTAATCTCAATTAATCCTGGTCCAAACCAACAGCAACCAATAATTGTTGATCCTCAAGAGAATCTAAACCGGAGTGGAGGAGAAGTTCTTCGCGACTTATCACCCCCAAACTTGCAAAATGGAGGGGCAGGTTCCCAGTCAAGTACCGAGGGAATTGAGCTGATGGCTCAAAGTATGGGATTTGAACGCGAACATATTAAACAAGTAATTCAGAGGTAAGGACATAAGTAATTCAATTGTTTCTTTAATTGATCAAAATCATATCATTCATTATACTCGCTGTGCTGTGCCGAAGCATGTAATGAGTTTGCGGGGCCCATTTCCGCATCATTGCGCCCGGTCAACCCAGCTTTTTTTGAAGAAATATCGCAGCAATGGCGAGTCGTTTCCAACATTCTGTCCGCTTTGACCAGCTCAAGAATTTAATCTCACATCTCCAGCTCTAGAGAAGGACGCGTTACAGCTCGGTCACCTAAACGGTTATTTAATTGATATTTTTGATGGTTTTTTTCACCAGTTTTAAAGTCCAATTTTTTCCTTTTAAGTAATATTGCATTGCATCTGCATATACTTCTATAACTTGATTTAGTTCGAGGTAATTAGCAGTGTGCAGATTTTGAGATTTGTTTTGTGAATAAGCTTATATTCCACTTTTTTCTGATATTTTTTACTCTTCGAGTCTTTGCATCGTCTCGTATTTGCTTATTGTAATGCTATATTATAAAGCAGCAGCTGTATTATCCAATCTACATTTTAACCTGATAATATTGCAACTTTTCAGGCGAATGCAAAATGAAAACCGAAATTTTCAAGATATTGAGCAACTAGTTGAGGCTCTTCTTGAAGAACCTCCGGCAGCTCCTGTAAATTCTTCCCCATCAGTGGAAGAGAGAGAGACTGTTGGTCCGATCGAAGTGCAGCAGCAACCGCTCGAAGTTTGTGAAAATCCTTCGCAGGCCCTGAAACGAAACAATGAAGCGAATGAGCAGGCTAACAATGTCGCGAAGCCGATGGAAGGCGAAACACCGTTAAAGCGATGCAAAACTGGTTCGTTACTTTGGTTTGTTTGCTTGCATATATTGTGGAATAATGTTGTAACTCCGGTTGCCAGCTCAGGCAGGATTTTTTCAACTGCAGCTATGTAATGCAGCAGCTACATTATGCAATATGATATATGCCGCCACTTAAATACTACATATAAAATTGCTGCTGTACACAGCTGGAAAATGGTCGTAGTGGTGGAGTTTTTGCAAGGCATCATTTACTAATATTTGTGTTTGCCACGCGCATTCATGACTTTACATCGAGTTGCTCAAGAGATTCGAATGTGTTGAAGCGATTTTAACCTGAAACTCAATTCTTATTGATTTTCCTGAAGTCAAGCGAATGCAAAAGACCTTGAGAAATAGGTAATGAAACACTCTTACAGAATAATATTACACTGATAAATAAGGTGGCATGACCTAACATTCAATATGTCACCGGATTTCGAACTGTGCAACCAAAGTGTCTTGATGCCTTTGCCACAGGCAATCGATTGTCTAACTATAAGGTGGAAACTAATCTGGCATGATGTCAGAGAGTGGCTGTGGGTTTTGCGATGAGCGAAGTTTCTTTGCTTAAAGCATTGATTGAGAAATGTGTGGACTAAAATTTTTTATGGAATCAAGGCTTCTTTAAATTTTTGCTCGAAAACAAGTTTTGGCATTCCTGCTGAACTGCAGGAAACAAAAGCCCATGCTTGCGAGGTAATGAGTATTTCACTATGTCCATATGGCGAAGGCTCGTCGGGAAGTAATACCTCTTCACAAATTTGCAATTCTCCACTGTGTCCTTCCACTGTTATTGAGACGTAGGTAAATTCTTCTGGTCCGCCACGGGTGAGATTGCTGGTCTCCACATGCCTGCAATTGATTGGAGGCAGACACTTGATCTTTCAACAGCAGTTTTAATGACGGGTAAATAAACACTAAACAGCAAATGAAGAGCAGCCATCTGCGTTGAACTTGTTGGTACCAAATTTTGTTGATGCTGCTTAACGTTTAAAAGGAAGTTTTTTCCTATTTCTTCTTAACATGAAGGTGAAGACTTTACTTATAAACTAAATCATTTCCTTTTACTTCAGAAAATATTCTGAATATCCTTTGCGTTTCAAAGCCTGTCGTAGGCTGAATTAACGATTGTTATTTTTATTAGGTATGAATGCAGAACTGACCAGCTTAGAAAACAACCGCAAATGCAAATTATGCCACAACAACAAAGCTGATCGAGTAGTTCTTCCGTGTGGGCACTTGTCACTTTGCAGTAGTTGCGAAGGAAAAACTAAAATGTGTCCACTTTGCAAACTAAAAATCCAAAGCTTGATCAAGGCATTTGTGGTGTAAGTATTTGCTATGCAGAAAGGTCAGTAACGGGTTGCATTCTTTCAGGGCCGTAATTAGACCTAGCTGAAGGAGGGCCGGGCATCACTCAAATAAGTTTTTGTTATGAAAAATTATCCTTCAGGTATCTTCCATACTTGAATCTAGCATTTTTTTACCGATCATTTGATATATTTTGGTGGTAGAATAAAATCATCAGTTTCTGTAGTTGAAAAGATTTCGTAAGCAGAATGAATCGCACAATTGAGATTTTTCCTTAATTGGTTTGATGGGGGCTCGGGTCTAAACATCGTGGATGACTTAATTACGGCCCTGATTCCGCATAATGTTTGCACGTGGCGCAACCTGGGCAATGACTTGGGATCGTTCAGTATCGTGGGAGTGGGTGGGTTCTCAATCCTTCCAAAAAGTGCAATGTGGGAAAATAATAGGAAACGAGCATGCCCTCCATTTGTTATGACTAGCTCAAAAAATAGACTCATATTACAAGCATTTTTGTCGTATTTTGGTCATAGGGGACGAAGAATAAGCTACGCCAGACGTTAAATTGTTCCATGAAGTATATTGCATAAATTTGCCTCGATGATATTCGAGCGTTCCCGAAGTTAGCTAAATTTATGTGGACAATTTCAATTTTCTGGGCTAAAAATTAAATTATTTACAGCACCAGTTAGTGATGTTTCTGCTTTGATAGGTACTTACCTACAAATTGTCATTGATTGCAACATATGAATATATTTTTTAGTAATCATATAAAATGATAACTTGTGTAAACTAGCTTTTAAGACATTACTCGTGATTTAAAACCGTATCAGCTTAGTATCAATTGATCGTAAAAACAAAAAGCAGTTATGTTTCGCCTATAACACGTATCATCAGCATCTGAAAACCAAAAAAAAAAAAAAATCAAAAAAAACGAAAACAGACCATACCAATAGCAACTTCATATGTCCGCTCATTGTATTATACCGAGCTTTAGGTAAGACAAAATAGACGTCTATTCAATGAACAAAATTGATTAAATGCCTGTAAAACTGGCGGTCAGAACAACTTAACGTGATGGCGTTTTAAAGACTCGGTTTAAGCAATTTTGTGAATCATTCAGCCTGTGGTATGATCATGTCGCCGTATCAATCAATATCACACTGACATTTACTTGGAATACCATACCATACATGATTTATAGTGGAAATCGTAACGAGCTGAAATAGATAACTAGCTCAACTAGCAAAAATGATGCCAAAAGAAACAAACAGAATAAAGTTAGCATCTTTTTTCTATGCGTGTAATAAAATTTAAATTCAACCCATAAACGTGCATACTTTTTCGATATTCCCAAACAGTTTGTGTACTGTAGTCATAGAGTGAGGTTGTGTGGTGTTGTGTGTAGTTTTGCCTCGGGCGAAATGTGTTGTTAGTGTGTGGTGGCGTCTACGTTCTTTCCTATTGATGTCAAAAATGGATACGATCGGCATTGGCAAAACCGTATAAACATAAATAACTGCAAAAGTGGTTTACATTTTTTCAATTAACGACTAAATAAAGCGAGATAGTTCAGGTTATAAAATTTAAAAGCATTGTTTTTATTGTGTCCGTGATAAACTTAATTATAACATCAAAAGCTTACATTGTAAAATTTTTATTCTCTGCAGCTGCCGATAATCAAGTTCGTAAAATTTTTTAAGTAGGAACAATTTTTTGATTAACAAACCATTGAATGTTGAAAGCACTGTTTGCTTGTATGATCTTAACTTGTTTTACTGAGCGAAAGGATATATGCAAATGGAAAAGTGTTAACTACGTGCTGGTAATATTCTAGCTTTTACAGTTAAATTTCTTTGTGCCAAGTGCTGCTGGATTTAAAACAGTATTCAGATCGTATTCAAGTACAGTTTGAAAGTTCGTTTTGATGCTATGAATCAGAAAGCTGTGTTATAAGTTATGAAGACTTAATATTCGTTGCGGTCTTCTTCAATCCATCAGTTGGATAGGTTTAGAAAATTGATAGCACTTGATTTGAAAGCTTGCACTGTAAATTACGTGTTTTTTTGTTAAATAGTAACAAAAAGTTGCTCTCTGGATAAATCGTTCTTAATTTTTTTCCAATCAATTTTAAGAAAAGACATAAACTTAATCGTTTGCATCGAAAACTTCTTTTCGTTAGTGTAATGCGACTCTGCAGGTTCTACTTCTGATATTCCGACTGACCGAAAATCTTTCTAAGCAATGATGCACTTTCTAAGGTAAAGCAAAATAATCTTGCTGAACTTACCTCATTCAGACAACTGCGTTTATCGATAACGACCCATAAATGGCTGTAAAAGACGTATATGCTCTGCAAACAATTTGGTTAAATGGTGGTGCATAATTTGCACAGTGATAACATATTATTAATTGTTGAGGCCTCTTAAGATGCCCAATATTTTTTCAGAATTAATTGTTTTGGGCGAGGTGTAGATTTTCTGAAGACTTGAATTACTCTGAGTGCCGAGATTTTGAACGCATGACAAGTTCAACCCATCAGTAAACGCAATATTAGGGAAATCTGTAAGCTACTTGCTGATCAATGATGTAAATTCGATTTTAAAGCTTGATTAAAACTTGCGAAATTGCTGTACATAGTACGTTGTGCACCGCGTAATACCCTCAAACCTTCAAATACTTAACGGATTAGGATGTTTTAACCCCAGTTTTAAAGTAGATAATATTAATAATTGCAAACCTTTTAAACGCAATTACAAGTTTTGATTTTAAAATGATTAAAAATTGATTTGGTGTTGAAAATATTTAAAAGCTGTTAGACCTGTACTTTAACTTTCAATTAAATTCATTGCTTGTTAAGGTTTTTCGGCATTCTACTATTTGAATTTCGATGTTTTTTTAGTTTTTAAATTTGAATACTTTTGACTGAAAAGTTAAAAAAGATTTCTCGTTTTTCTGTTCGTTTATATTTTACTGTTAAAAAAAAAATATTGTGCATAGTTTTGCAGAAAAGCTTTTTACGCATATAATGCTACAACTACACACAAGAGTTGACGTTCAAAAATAATTTTTGTGCTTTTATTAATATAGTTTTTGTCCCAGAAAATGTTGGTGTGATTTGCTTTGAAGTTTGAAGTAGCTTTAATCAAGAGCAGTAATGTGGAAGAGTGTACTGCATATACTATATAGCTTCGAGATTCAAAAATATCTCGCCGTTTGACTTGACAATCTCAGCTTAAATTAGACGGTTTGTCCGAATAAGCATAATGCCTCAGGAAAGGCTTCCCAAACAAGCTTTGGAGAGTAAAACAGAAAACGTTGGCCGAACACAAAAAGATACTATCATGTACACTCAAGGGTTCGGGTCAAGCTTTTGCAAAAAAAATTGCGTCCATTTTGGCGGCGTGGTTGGCAAACATATCTATCTCCACCGATCATGGACAGGGTTCTGTAAGGGACCTTGACTCGGGGCTTTTTTTGGAAAGGGCAGGGCAGGCCTTATGGACAGACCTTGACTCAGGGCAATCTCCAAAGGGCAGGCCTTATGGAGACGCCGCTATTTTTTGAAGCAACTCTTTGAGTGGTCATCCAATAAAAAACGTAGATAAAACTCTAATTGGAATACAATTGAATACTGAGAATGGTGAAATTAATATAATTAATGTATATATGCCTCATTGTTTCAAGCCCAACACTAACTTGTACTTCTAGTAACTGAGCAAACAGTACTTTTATGAGTCATTAAATAGCTCTAAAATTTGTATTGTTGGTAATTATAATGCTAGTCCTACTAATGGCTTCCGCAAACTGCTAGAAGAATTCTGCAATGGTAAAGGTTTTTGTATTGCTGACTGTAAAATGATACCTAAATCTACAGTTGCATATGCAAGCGACTCAAATAACAGCATGAGTTGGCTGGATGATTGTGCTGCATCTTCAACAATTCCACAAGCTATTACTTGCATTGCAGTTTTGAATGGTTTTGTAACTTCCGATTATTATCAATCATTGGCTGTTTTGATAAATGCTAGTAGGTCGAAATGTGGGAAGTAATGTGATTAATTGGAAGAATTTTAGTTATAATCAAAATAGTCCGGTAGAAATAGCTTTAACCCGGAAAAAATTTATAATAAGCTGAAATTTGGCACGATGATTCAGGACCATGTTCTGAGCCACCAAAAAAAATCCCCATGTTTTGGACATGGGACTTCCTCCTTTTTCGGCCTTTAAAATCTGCCATCTAGTGTCAAAGAGCGCTTACAATCAAGCAGCCAATCCAAAAGCTGTAAAAGTGTCAAGTTTTAACTAAAAAGTTGGTTTTCAAGTTCAGGTTTAAAATTTTTTCTTTGAAGTTGATGACGTCATTGCCTTTTTTTGAAAAATGACGTTTCAAAAAATTGATGGCTCAAATTGGAAAGGAGAGTTAGGGTTTTGGACGCAGACCAATAATTGCTTAAATCAAAGTGATGACGTCACAAACGTTTTTGATGACGTCATCTGTCACGAGTTTTGATTGTAAATTTAAGAGTATTTGACCAAACGGAACATTGTATAACTTTTTTATTATTAGCTTTAAACTGGGAGAATTATATTACGAATTTAGTCGATTGAAAGTAAAAAACTGTATTGTCAGTAAAAGTCTGGTGTAGTGGACACCGGCGGCGCCAGGGGGAGGTTTAGGGGGACCAGTCCCCTCCCTTTTTTAAAGTGCACAATTTCACAAAATTATTTAAAAGACATAATGTGAAAAAACTACGGTAATTGAAAAACGCTCAACTCAAGTGTAATTCTACCCAGAGTTGCAAATGAACAACGTCAAAACTTATGCATTTTTTTGAAAATTTTTTGTAAGGTCATTAGCTTCTCTATCTATCTTTTACAACAAATTTCAGCTCTCTAGCTTGTATTGTTTGCGAGATATTCGGATTAAAAAAATCTTTGCAGCAAAAACGACAAAGTGAATCATTTTTAACGTTGCAATGGAAATGAAGTTACTATCGAAAAATCAATTTTGGTAAAATAAGATCATTGCGTAGCCCGTATCGCGCTGTGGTGGAATGATAACGTCTCGTCAGCATACCGCATTACATTTGCGGCCAAATGCGAATGAGGCAGAAAGCAGCGCGATTTCGCACCAAAAAACGCAATCCATTTTGAAAACTCATCATTTTTCCAAAATGAAACAAGTAGAATCAGATACCAGTGAGAATTCGCGCGGCCAAGATCTGACTCGTATCATGCACACAAATTAAATGTCACCATAGAGGAATCGTATTTCGACCCAAATAAATTTCGAGAATATTTTATTTGAAAGCATTTAGGAAAAAACACTAATCGCAGAAGGAAATCAACCTCTTCTAAGAGAATGATTCTCCGTTTATTGTGAGCGTCGAAATTGATTTTTTTGTTAAACTGTATTGGGTCCGTTTTACCGATCGCGCGTATTTATGCGTATAAATATGCGTATGTCATTTAAATGCATGCATTTTACCTATTTTTTTTTTTGCGTTTACATGGAATAAGATATCAGACGTAATTGGTCTAAACCGCTTTATGTAGGCCTACATTTAGACCAACAGCCTAGTGAATCCGTTTATCTGAAAAATGACGGAATCAAAATGTTATTGCTCAAAAAGTTTTTATTAATTACCCAAAACGAAACCACAATGTCAGCGTGATCCTTTAGTTTTGTTTTCAGTTGAAGTTGGGGAACGCGATCGGCTAGTTTGAATTAATCTAACAACACAAACTGCGCAATGTCAAATGTTTAATGCAGTAAATAGTTCGCAAATTTATTTTTAGGTAATCTGTGTCGATGAGTTTCTATGTCTGCATATTACAACGTAGAGCTGTGTTGATTATGAACAATGTTCTTGTTGTCTATTAGAGCACTGAGTCCGGCGACGTAGCCCAAATTGTGTCGAGGTTATAATTGAGCGTGCTGATTGGTTGAGAGCTAAAAGTCGCGCAGACACCGTCCACATTATTCCAATTTACACACTGTGCGTAAAATCGTGAGCGCAAGAGCTCGTCTTTAGTTTATTTTAAACCGAAATTCAGTAAGCTCGGCATATCGCCTAAGTGGCGCACCAGTAGCCAGTTGTTTTAAACAAACTAACAATATGCCCGTACGTTCACAATATCGCGGCCGGGCCTAAAAATTTGTTCTGGAAGCATTTTACACGCAATTTTCGGCGCGAACCAAATTTTGTTTGCGGGCGTGCCATATAAATAAAAATAAACCCATTGTTTTTCGTTATGACTGTTTTTTCGCGAACGCCGCGTTCAGATTCTCATTATTTGATTAAGATAACCATACAAGGAATTGGTCAGTTGCTATCGCGTTATTCTTGCTTAATGCTTAGATCCCATTTTCTACCAACGATAACAATGACAGTGAATACAGTTATCAATTAAACGAAACTTTAAATTGGCAAGCCACAATACAGCGCATTTTTTTCGTTGATTGAAGATAGCAAGCAGTATGTTGTGACTATAGTGTCCACTGTCAATTAACATAAATTATGATAGGGAGTACTTATTTTTTCAAAAACCAATGATTTTAGGGTGTAGGCGGGAGTTGTTTGTATGTTTTCGCGAATTGTGCATTTCATTTGTTCTTAATTTGTCACAATATACTGTGGTAGACAGGTGGCAGCTTAACTCGAAGACCGTAAGGTCCCTTCACTGTCTCCTGGCCAAGGCAGCTTGATGAATGAAATATAATTATTCGAAAATTGAAATATTATTACGCAAGCTTGCTTAAATAATAACGGCAATCTGCGATTTCCTCGTATGGCCTAAGTGAAAAAACGCGCTTTTTTGTATCCCCTGTCGCATTGTTAAATAAAGTAAAATCGTATAACTACTTGAATTCTTATTTGTTTCATTTAATTATTTTTTTTTATGCTTCTGCTGTATGAACGACAGCAGTAGTTCAACCTGTTATCGCTTAACCTTTGTACAGTAGTTTGATACAATTTGCGTAAATAAAAACTTTTCGATTTGCATATGCTTTAAAATTTTGTCCTTCCCCTTTTTTTATTTCTGGCTGCGCCGGTGGTAGTAGTCAAGCAGATAAAACTTAAACCTCCCAATATGGGATTAAAATAAAATAACGCACAGTTAGAGCAAGAAAGCCTATAAATGTTTATCCAGAAGTTCCCTTGCGCAGTTAAAGTTAATCTGCAATTTTATTTTAAAATGCAAGCATTAGCAAAGCTAAAAAAAATTATTAAGGCTTCAAATTGTCAAATATTAGCGTTTTCATTATAAATTAATCAAATTAATTTTGTTCAGATGTTAATTCAAGAATCTTGGTCGATTAGATAAGTTTTTTATCAAGTGTTGTTTTAGATTAATCCGATAAGTTTGTTCAAATGTTATTCTAATTGATTAGATAAGTTTAATTCAGATGCCAGGCCTATTCTACTGTTTAATAGATTTAGTACCGCAGATTGCCGAAGTAAGCTAACAAAGCATTTTGCGTGAGATAATAATATTGTCAGACATTGCAAAACGGTGAAAATTCTGTTTCTACCGGATATATTATCGTGCTTGGGACATATTCGTATAAACAGGGCCGCAACTACGGGAAAGCAAAAGGGGGCGACGCCCCCTAAACAAAAATTCCGCCCTCCAAAAATGCCCACCCAAACTTCTCTTTCCTTGGCGGCAGTTTCAAGTGGGTGGCCTTTTTTTTGGAAACCGACAGAAAACTAGGAGATAAATAGAGCAATTTGGCGAGATGACTTTTTTTTTGAGATCAACAGAAAACTCGGAGAAAAGTAAGCCAACCCAAAATTTTGGCCCCCCAGAAACAAATTTTCCCCCTAAGAACAACGTTCTAGTTGCGGCACTGCGTATTAATTGACATATAATTTCGCTATTTATTTTTTTTAGAATCATTGCATATAGGAGGACGATAAAAGTCCTCGGCCTAGGATTCGAAAATGTCTTAGAACCTCAAAATGATGACGATGATGCTGATATTCTCAAAGTGGTGCAATGTTTCGTTTGGTCAAATACTCTTTTTCTTATTTACGATCAAAACTCGTGACAGATGACGTCATCAAAAACGTTTGTGACGTCATCACTTTGATTTAAGCAATTATTGGTTTGCATCCAAAGACCTAACTCTCATTTCCAATTTGAGCCATCAATACGTCATTCTCAAAAAAAAGGCAATGACGTCACCAGCAATGACGTCATCAACTTTAAAGAAAAAATTTTAAACCTGAACTTGAAAACCAACTTTTTAGTTAAAACTTGACACTTTTACAGCTTTTGGATTGGCTGCTTGATAGTAAACGCTCTTTGACACTAGATGGCAGATTTTAAAGGCCGAAAAAGGAGGAAGTCCCATGTCCAAAACATGGGGATTTTTTTGGTGGCTCAGAACATGGTCCTGAATCATCGTGCCAAATTTCAGCTTATATATTTTTTCCGGGTTTGCATGTATTTTGTCGTATTTCTACCGGACTAAAAGCTGTCTTTCTTACGTGTATCTAAAACACTATTGAATTACTGTAAATTGTACTTTCCGTAGAAGCAATTTGGTGCAAAAACGCTACCTGCTCTGATCAGAACCATTATAAACTAATTGATAAGTTGTATACAAGATTGAACATCATGTCTCATCCCAGCTGCGGAGGAGACTATCAACTTTAAACCAGTATTTGACTAACAAACAATGCAGGTCCCTGGGTGGAATCGCATGTTAAGCAACTGCATTCTAGAGCAAGAAACGCGTTTATTAAGTGGGTGAATGTAGGAAAAAGTGTAAATGGTGAATGTTATAAGTCTGTGAAAGAGTCTAGGGCTGTTTTTAAAAAAGCTGTGAAAACTTTTAAGTTAAAGTATGACCAATGCAAAGCCGATCAAATGGCTGAGGTATTAGCGGAAAATATTCCTCGTAAATCTAATTAACTTTGGGGCTAAAGTAAAACAAAGGAAAAGAAAATAATGCCTCTTGAAGTTGGTGGTTGTACAACTCCAGAATCAATAGCAAGCATGTGGAAAGATAAGTACTGTAAATTGTTAAATTTGTATACCGTTGACTCCCATAGAGTCGATGTGTTATCGTGCATTGCAGGACCGGCACCAGACTAGCGTAAGTAGAAGGGCATAAACAATTTTTGGGGGCACAAAATTCGAGAGTGCAGACCAAAAAAAAGAAGGTCTTCACCGCAGTATCTGCGAAGAACGGTTCTTGCTCACGATTTCTGGGGTGAAGACCGAACAAAAAGGTCTTTACCGCTGAATCTGCGAAAGAACGGTTATTGCTCACAAATTCTGGGGTGATGATCAGTCCTATTTTGGAGGTCTCAGGCCTCGAACTGCACTCCAGTGGCACCGAGCATGTTACTTTGTGGCCCAATCCTCGCTTGGGGGACAGTTCTCGTTTGGGGGAGCACAATCAGTGATTTGGGGGGACACGGCACCGAAACGCCCCCCCGTGGCGCCGGGCTTGGTGCATTAAGAATTCTAGCTTTCACAATGAATGCATTACACCGCTATGCAACGTGGATTTGATCTTACAGCTATTAGCTAAATTGTCATTTAATAAACTGCTGGACCTGATCAACTAACTGTTGAGCATCTATGCTTTTGTGATACAAGTGTGAGTGTATGTACTAGCATCTTCTACAAGTTGTCAGAGATGGAGTCGAGGACACAAGACTCGAGGCCAAGGACACAAAAAAAATCCGAGGCCAAGGCCAAGGACACACTTTCCGAGGACAGACCTTCTCGAGGCCAAAAACCAAGTACACAGCGCGGAAGTGTTCTTCAAAAAAAAGCTTCGCTCAAAAACTTTCGCGAAATTCAAGCGTTCTCAAAAAAAAGGTCTTCAAATTTTTTGTGCAAGTTCTCTGGCGTGCTCCAAGACGAAACAACATTGCTCATGACTTTGCATTTTCAACAAGTCAAAAAATAGTGCTGTCCTCGAACCGAGGACAGGGCATTTTCGAGGACTTGCAGGCTTCGAGGCCAAGGACTTCAAAATTGTGTCTTTGAGGCCTAGGACGTCCTCGAAAACTCCATCTTTATTATTTGTTTATTAAACATGGCTATTTTCCTAAGAAGTGTATCGATACTGTTTTGGTACCCGTTGTTAATCACAAAAATGCCATAATAAATGGCCCCAACAATTAGCCCTCTATTGGCCTGTCAACCAAAATGCAGAATAAGAAAAATACCACCTTTTTAGTTCTTCTGAGAACGTTTTTTGCGTTGGAATTGACTAAAAAGTGATTTAAAGCATCTTTTGAAACATATATTCAGGGAGAGGGGGCTAATTTGTCAAAAATTAAAGTCACAAATCAATAGAAATTTTAACAAATGCCAAAAATAAACAATCAAATTTGATCGCCTAGTGTAAAAAGCCAAACATAGGTTTTATCAACAAATATTTTATAAACTCAGGAATAAGGAGGGGGGCTATTCAGTGTTAGTTAATTACCAATCACTTCTCTCAAATATCTTTTCATTAGCCCCCCCAATTATTTTTCTTTATAAAATATACACGAAATAGATTACTCCGTGTGAGTTTTATTGAATAATAGGATTTTATGATTTACCAGCACGTAAACAAGGGAACTGCAATGTTATCATTAGCCACCTCCCACATAGCCCATATATGCAACCAGTTGAATCATGTTGCGCTGCCAATTTTTATGCCACGTTTTAAAAGCATTCTTTTTTATTAAAATAGTTCTAAGATGAAGTTATTTTTGCAAAAAAATGCAAAATAGTCCACCCCCATTGTGAATTTCTAGCTACGCGCCTGATCTGACATGTGTGTGTTTTACTGTGTACTTTGAAACAATTGGTATCCGAGGATAATAGTAAAGGTAGCCCGGTATTTTAAGCTTTTCTTAATGCTTCGAATGATTAGGCTGGTGTAACTAGGGTTGAGTGGGTAACTTAAACCTAAATTTAGTATTTTGTTGTTGTTCGGCCTGTGGCGTCGGATGTACCTGTGGGTGAGAGATTGTGTTGTTCGAGTGCTTATCTTACTTCGTGTTTTTTGTATTATTATTTATTGCCAAACTTAAGTTTACGTCTGTTACTGTTAAGTATTGATATTAGGTGCAGTTGACTTAGATGACTGCATGGTCTTTTCATTAATTCCTTCCTGCGTACTTTTAGCGTTTGGTAAAACAAACTTGACTTGACTTCGAAGACATTTGATCGTGTAAATCATTCTTTACTTTTTTACGCAAGTTGATTAAAAAGGGAATTAATCTAAGTGTGTTAAGACTCTTGCATTTTTGGTACAATAACCAAAGAATGGTTGTCATGTGGGGAGACTGTGTTTTAAAATCGTTTGGGGTTTCAAATGGTGGGAGGCAGGGTAGTGTCCTTAACTTTTTTTTATTCTCTTTATGCATGTTTGAGCTGTCAATTAGACTAAGTAATGTAAAGGCAGGATGTTTTGTGGCAAATATTCCAGTAAATCATTTATTGCATGCAGATGATTAGTGTTGCTTTTCGCTAAGTTTGGATGGTTTGCAAGATTTGCTAAGTCATTACGCCATAGAACACGATATGGTTGTAATTAATGACAAATCAGTGGGAATGCTTTTTCGTTCTAAACGATTTGCTTTAACTTGCATGCCTAATAGCCGGATTGGCGATAAAGTGATTAGATTTAGTAGTTCTGTCTAATATCTTGGTGTATGCGTTAATGATACTATTACAGACAACAAAGACATTAAGCGACAAATGAAATATTTGTGTGTAACAGCTCATCGGCTAAAAACAAATTTTGCTAAGTGTTCCAAAGGGATAAAAAATTTTTTGTTTGAACAGTATTTGCTAAGTGTTCCAAACGAGTGAAAAATTTCGCGTTTAAACAGTATTGTACAACGTTGTACAACATTTTCAACTGTGTTGTAAATACTCTCATTCAAGTATGCAGCATCTTAAAGGAGCTTAAAATGATTCTTACCGTATACTACACGGCTTACCTCGCAATACTAGTGCTAGAGAACTTGATGATATTGTCACTTTGATGCATTGCTTTGTAAATCTATGTTTCACTGATCGATGCCGGAAATCGGATAATTTATTGATAAAGATATACGGTTAACAGCGGTTGTTTTCTTACCAGTGAATATTTTCGCCATTGTAATCTAGTACTAACTATATTTGGTTCAGGTGATTGGATTTTTAAAGGTTACGACGAAGAAATGCACTACTTTAAGCAGTGAAGCACGATATGTATGCGCAATAGCATCTACTAAAAAACTGGGCTAATGGTGAAAACATATAATTTTTGTGTGCCGTATTTTTTTTTACTTGTTGCTATGGACCTACGGTCTGAAATAAAGAAATGATAAAGATATCCGAATAATTTCATTCTACGCGCAATTTTAGCGTTCAATAAAGATCGATTAGGAACCATGACAATGCTGACTGCTTCTAGCAATTGCCAATGAATTTGTGCGGCGATGTTGTTGGTGAGGAATTGCCAGACGAAATCGATTATTTTTACAGCTCACACCTTGAGTTGTTGCAGGTCAGACCAGAATCAATAGCGAAGAGCACCAGAAAGGATTCAGTGCTGGCTGGGGTTTTGAACAGCGCTCTTACTGGTGACTAGTGCGACACATCTGATTTAGTGCCATATTTCTAAAAAAAAAAAAAATTTCCGTGCACCAAGGTTGTCTTGTGTGGGGTTGAGGGTTTTGTGCCTTTTGACCTCAAAGCAAAATTTTGCATGAATCGCACGCGGGTCACCGGGTAGTAAAGATGAAAGCTTTAGCACGGTCATAAGTATGGTGGCCTAAATCGGCGGAGATGTTGAGCAGTTGGCAGGGGATTGTTTTGAATGTTTGCAAAAGCGTCCTGGTCCCACGCCAATTTTGCATCCTTGGGATTGGCTTGAGCAAACTTGGAAACGAGCCATATTGATTTAAACCACATGTTTTTGGTAGTAATTGATGATCAGTCAAAATGGCCTGAAGCCGTGCAAATGGCATCGACAACTTCGAGAGAAACAGTTTGGCACTAGCGTCTATTTCTTCACGGCATGGATTTCCAGAGCAACTCGTTAGTGACAAACTGCAACAGTCCGCAATTGACTTCTGGAGAATTTTTTTAAAATCAAATGTCATTAAGCATGTCACTACTGCCCCACGGCACCCTTGTTCTCCTTGCAATGAAGGGTGAATTATCAGTGACAATCGAAATAAATTTCTTTCAATGTTTCGAAATACCCCACACAGTTTTACTACTGAACCACCTGCACAGCTGCATTGCAGTTCATTGGCCGGCGTTTAAGAATGTGAGTTGACCTGGCAATGCCTGATCTAAAACGGTATGTTGACAATAAAGTCACCCGTGTAGCAAAATGCCAACAATCACCAGCTGAATTTAAGGTGGGAGACAAAGTGGCGGTACGAGATCATTGAAAGCTAAGTGGAGCTATAGGCCTAGCCAGGATTTTTTATTGGGGGGGCCCAAATCACAAATCACATGCAATGACATCATCAGAAACTTCGAAAGAGAAATTTTTTTGAGGGGGCAAAGATATCGTAGAATGGAAGATCAGAAGCCGTGGCCTGGTGTTGGCACGTAACTAGGAACTTGTTCAAAGGGGAGGGCTTTAAACCAATAGTTAAAATGTGAAAACATCTATATTTGGAGACGTGTTGAGTAAAGAAGTGTAATGTAATTCAAACGTATTATTGACGGGGGTCTGGAGGCGAAGCCCACAGCTGTCGGAGGCTATGGAGGTCTGGGGGTGAAACCCCCAGCCACTGGGCGATTTTTCGTAATTTTCGAAAAAAGCTGTTTTAACACCATTGGATCACATTTTGCACGTATTCAGAGCCATTTAAAAGTACTAGATTTTTAACATTTGAAAGCCAATTGAAAAAATTAAGTTGTTCAGTCCTCCTTTTGCTTGCAATTTAAGTTCAAAACACGTTTAAAATCTTGCATTTTTGGGTTAAATTTTGTAAGTGACTTGGTCCAGATAGGGGGTGGGGTAAGTAAAGTACATTGCCTCCTGCAATATTTTAGCTATGAATAACAATTCACTCGAAAATTTTCTTTAGAGATTATTGTTTTGTGATGAAAACAACTAGTTATAGGCAGTGATGGGCACGATACTCTAAATTTGCGTTAAGCGATACCGATACGCGATACATTGAAATTGGGCTAAAGCGATACCGATACACGATACTTTGAAAAGTAGCTAAAGCGATACCGATATCGATACAAAAGTATCGCGCGATACGTATCGCCGATACATGTATCTCGATACTGCCCATCTCTGTATATTACGTCACTGTAAAGTTTGTATCGGCGATACATGTATCGGCGATACGTAAAATATGAGTTAAGCGATACCGATACACGATACTTTGAAAAGTAGCTAAAGCGATACCGATATCGATACAAAAGTATCGCGCGATACGTATCGCCGATACATGTATCTCGATACTGCCCATCTCTGGTTATAGGAGGGGGCCAAAGGGCCCAGGCCCTCTCAATTCAAAATTTTGCTCATTGAGCGTTCCCCTTACTGTAGCTAATTTTTTTCAAAATTATTTTGTTGAGGTGAATTGTTATCGAAAAATGTACAATAGATGGTTACCTCTACTAACCATGTTATTGCCAGGGCCGGATTTACATTAAGTTGGACCTCTGGCACTTTGGGATTTTTGCAATATTTTCCTGCCAATTATTGGTGAAGATTAAAAAAAGTCTTATATGAGCGCGGGGCCCCTGGCACTGGGCCATATGTTAAATCCGTCCCTGGTTATTGCATTACGTTCATAAAATGGTTTCATGAGGGTCTGAGTTAGCAACTTTTAGGATAAAAACCCTTAATTTTACTCGGGTTATACGTTTAAGTTGGTTGGAAAACATCAAATTGAGAGGTCCGGGCCCCCTGAATCAATAGTATTGTTTGGGGCTCATTTAAATTGAGGGCCATTTAAATATTGTTGTAAGGGGCCCATTTAAATTGGTTGTCAAAAATTAAATTGAGGGTTCCGGGCCCCCTGGATTGATATTATTCTTGGTGGCCCATTTAAATTGGGGGCCATTTAAATATTGTTGTAAGGGGCCCATTTAAATTGGTTGTCAAAAATTAAATTGAGGGGCACGGGCCTCCTGGATCAATATTGTTGTTAATTACTGTTGTATGCATGTACTGTTGTACGCGAAGATGTAAAAGAAACTAAAACAGAAGAAACAATAATCTTTTTTGTTACATTTTTATCATCGGTAGCACTTCAATTGGGGGAGGGGGCCGGGCCCCCTGGGCCCCTCCCCTTGCTACGCCTATGAGTAGAGCACGTTGGCAGAAAGGCATTGTTTTATCACGTTTGAGGAAATTCATTTACTAAGTTAAAGTAGCGTCTAATGTAATTCGTATAAATGGAATAACCGACGCTTGCGTCGCGTGTTTCTTCGTTTTTACTCGGCCATTTAACCAATTTTCAAACTACATAGTACGAAGTTTCAGACTTTTGCTTATAACTCAAGAACGGTTAGGTCTAGCTGCATGAAATTTTGACAGCAGTTTGAGATCAATACGTTGTATATTTGTACCGAATTTTGAAGCAATTAGTTGCGTGAGTTCGGCTTTAGAACCCAAAAACCGCCCCAAAAGTTTAGCGTAGAAAACGGTATCATTCAAAACGGTTTGAGTACGACAAAAAGTATTTCACACGATTATATAATATATTAAGATACCTTTTCACCCTTACCAACTCACTTTTGGCCTGGATGAAGTTTTTTTTCTTTTTTTTTTCTCTTCCTAAATCTTGTACGCTCTTCTTCTCCTAAACCACAAAACATCAAAATCTAATTTTTATGTAAAGTTGTTGAGCTGCAAACGCACCTTTGTCTCCCGAAATTTGTGGGAGTCACTCCCCTGGTAACCTCCCCAGAACTGGGCCCGAAAAATCAATTTTTTCAACGGCTAAAGCTGGGGCACAAGTTTTTTTTGATATCGGTAGGTATTTACCAAACAAATATTTTGCATAATTTGGATGCACCACCCCCACGGGGATCCCCCCAAAATCAATTTTTTTGAACTGCTTAACCTATAGTGCCATTTTTTTGATATAAGTAGATATATTCAACAGACAATCATTTTGAAATAGTTTGTGGGTACCACCCTCCCTCCCCTGGCGACTCCCCCAAATGGATTCCCCCCCAAAGTCCATTTTTTGAACGGCTTAGCCCAGGGTGCCAGTTTTTTTGACGTCAGTAGATGTTTAGCAGACAAATACTTCGACATAGTTTGGGGGTACCACCCCACCGGGAACCCTCCAAGTCGATGCCCCAAAACCAATTTCTTAAATGGCTTAAACCTAGGGTGCCAGTTTTTCTGATATTAGTAGATATTTATAGCTGATAATTATTTTTGGCGTAGTTTGGGATACCAGTCCCCGAGAGAACCTCCCAAAAATCAATTTTTTGAACGGCTGAACCTATAGTGCCAGTTTTTTTGATATCATTAGATGTTTAACAGACAAATATTTTGATATAGTTTGTGGAGACCCCCCAAAATCAGGTTTTGAATGGCTTAACCTAGGGTACCAGTTTTTTTTTAGTAGTTGTTTGAGAGACAAAGATTTTGATGTAATTTGGGGTCACCCCCCGGGATTCCCTCAAACAGATCCCACAAAAAGTCACTTTTATTAACAATTTAAGCTAAAGTGCTGATTGTTTTGCTTTTAGTTAATACTTAAAAGAGACGAAATTTTTTGACATAATTTGGGGGTACCATTCCCTCTCCCAGCAACCTTCCCAAATTGATGCCCCCCTAAAACAAATTTTTTGAACGAATCAAGCTAGGAAGCTAATTCTTTTTTCGCTCGCTTCATATTTAGAAGTAAAATATTTTGACAGAGTTTAAGGCACCTCTCTAGGAACTCCACCCGAACGTCAATTTTTTGAACGGCTAAAGCTAGGAAGCTAACTGTTCTTATTTTAATAATTATTAAAAAAAAAATTTTTTTGACATAGCTTAGGGTTGCCCCTCCCTTTGGGAAGCCCCAAATTGGACCACTCCTAAATCAACTTTTTAAATCACTTATTAGATAGCTAATTGCTTTTGATATCAGCAGGTCTTCAAAAAATATGTATTTTGACATGGTTTAGAGGTGAAACCCCTCCCCGTAAAACCCCAAATACATAGATCCCCTAAATCTTTACTTTTAATTTGAGTTAAAACAGTTTTTTTAGTAGATGTTTAAAAGAGAAGGAATTAGAAACACAAATAGCCGTCTCATCAAGATAGAAGTTTAATATTGTTTTTATTAAGGTTAAAAAAAAAAAAGATTTGGGACCAATACAGTGCAGAGTGTCTTATGTAAATAAATAATATGTAGACATTAGACAATAGCTTCGCACGCATTTCGAATTTACGCTTAAGCTAATATTTACGCCTTTATGATACTGATAGATGGAGGCCTTAACAGACAAATTTTTGTTAATCCCTTAAGATGTTGGTTTCGCACTGTAATTTGATATGGTTGGATATTGTATCGAAATTTTGGTTGCGATAAACAAAGGATACGCTCATCGTATATGATTTCATGCCTAGCAAAGACTGGATGTTGAACGGAATAGTGCGGAGTTGTCGTAAAAGTCGAAGCTTTTGTAGTACCGGTAAGTCAAAACAGACTTTGACTGGTGGTAAAGTAATTTTAATAAGCTCGTTTAGCAACTGCAATGGGCTACTGAACTACTGTTGTTGGTGTAGAATCTTGTATTTTTACATTACTCCGAACTATAGTTCTTTGCAGCAAACTAAACATTTTGCTTTTTATTGAGCCTTTATGAAAAAACAAATTATGCTTTAATCAGTGACACAATCAAGGGAGACTAAAAGAGCTGAAGCTCCTTTGTTAGCCCAGTCGCTTAAAAGACTTAAGCCAAATATGTCATCTTTCAGCCTTTAAACTTATTTTGGATTTGACCAGTAACTATGCGGCGGCTGATTGGATTTACCAAAATAAATTCATTCAATTTATTAAGAACAATGTACTAAGAAGATTAATAACAAGCTATAGACCAATGTTTCTCAACCTTTTTTGGTTCACGACCCCTTTTAAGAGTTCCATACAGCTAGCGACCCCCTTTCTGCTGTACTTTTTGTGCAAATGAAAATTATCACAAAAAACACTTCAAAAATATTTAGGTTCAAATAACTGCTCAATTTTACATCTGTTAGTGCGACGGTTGACTTTGCGACCGCAAAATCAATTTTAGGGATTCGTGGTTTAGTGTTTGATAAAACCAGTCCCATGTCATCTTCAAGTTTTCGTGCTTTCCTTTTGATACGTACAAGAGCTGAAAAGTCGCTCTCGCAGAGGTATGTTGTGGCAAATGGAAGTAATAATCGAAAAGCCAGTTGGGATACTTGTGGAAAGAATTCGCGCATAGCAAACCAGAACTGAGAGAGTGCCATTTCCTGAAAAACATCACGCGCGGACGAATCATTTTGAAAATCATAAAAGTAGTCTTGTAATTCATCAAGAATATCACTAACAACCAAAGCAATCGAGAATGGATTTCGTACAACTGGGGCTTCTTTTTCTTTAAGCTCAGGAAAATATTGTTTGAACCAGGAATATTGAAGCAGCAATTTTTGAATCGCTTCCTCTTCCACCCTTAGCACTTCCGCTTCCCCCGCTTCCAATACTTGTTGACGTAATTTGTGCCTAATTTTTTTGATCTTGAAATTTTTTGGTAAAATTTTTTTCCAGATAAGGAAAAACAGCATTGTTATCATCATCTTAAAAACATCATAAAGAACCAAATTATACATTTGTATTCAGAGATTTGTCATCCCAAAAATCTGCGCTTGGCATAGTCAGGAATTCGGATTTGGAGCGGCCCTAAAGCAAAAAGTTCAATCACGTGGTTGTTGTGTTTCAGTTGATGCGAATTTCACTGAACGTTCACCCAAGAGATTAAAGTAATGAGCGATTATTTGGGGTCAGGAGACGGGTCTCCAAGCGCTAGGAATTATAACTTATTTCAATTGGCTATAAATAGGTAGCCCTGGGACGAAGCTTCCTCACTGTCTTGCAGAATTTTGTTTTTTTTAATAACTTATTTGTGTATGTGGTTGGTTTGCTTTAAATTTTTGCTAGCAACATGTACTTTTAGGACAGCAAAATGAAAACGCAGCAGTGCAAGAATTATGCAGTTATACATGTACCATTTTAAAATAATTCTTGTAGCAAACGGTACTTAGCTATAGCTAAGACAGCATTAGGCTTTAACATCATGCTTAAACATCATACAATATTAAACTTTGTTTGAGAGATGTTGTGATGCTCTACTCTGTTTGCGTTTTAAGAATATATTATCACAATGAAAGAAATTAAAATGCTGGAACTGGAAACTTTGTTTGTTTAATCGTTTGCGTGCTATCTGAGCCAAAAGGCTATCAGCATGGAAGTCTATGGCTGAGTCACCACAACGGCGACTACTAAAAACAAGCAATGTGAAAACTCTATCCGGGTGACTCTTCCTTGGGCTTCCGCAATGGTAGCCTTTAGGCCAGATAGCACGCAAACGATTAAATATTAAAAGCTCTGGCCAGCAAACGTCACAACTAAAGTTTGTTTATGTTGGTGAATATACTGTGTTCCTTAAAGGCGGTGAATCATCCAGCCAATTCCAGTGGTTTACAATAGCTAAAATTGAACTATAATTTTTGATATTTTTTGTTTTAATTTTGGGACTGCGGTTGCGAAGATATTCAACAAATACAAAAAGATGTCCCCTCGAAAAAAGTTTTTGGAAACTCTGAGTTTTGTTCTTCCCGCCAAAACCACAGTAGGCCTAATGGTTTAGAGAACTGTGGTAGGCCTAATAGTTTAGAGATAGTTTCTTTCTAAATAGTTTATTCGTAAATAGTTTAGGCCTAACTATCTCTAAACTATGCGGTCTAATAGTTTAGAGATAGTTAGGCCTAAAAGTTTAATAAGATTACAGTAGGCCTAATAGTTTAGAGAACTGTGGTTTTGGCGGGAAGATCAAAACTCAGAGTTTCCAAAAACTTTTTTCGGGGGGACATCTTTTTGTATTTGTTGAATATCTTTGCAAACGCAGCCCCAAAATCAAAACAAAAAATATCAAAAATTATAGTTCAATTTTAGCTATAGTAAACCACTGGAATTAGCTGGATGATTCACCGCCTTTAACTGTGTTTTACGAGTATATATCGCCCCAGTTTTTAAAAAATGGGCGAAGCCATATTTAAAAATTTTCTTTGAGAAAGTCTTTAAATTTTTTGGACTAAAACTAAGAATTTTTTGAACACTTATAGTTTTAAAAATAAGTTGGTTAGCAACATGGTTCATATTTGAGTTGATAGGGGTGTGGGATGCTCCGGATCTAAATAAACCACAAGCCTTTATTAATCTTTCTTTGCAAATCATGATCCATAAAACATTCACTTTTTGTGGTATATTTCACAAAAAATTGCACCACAATCAAGGTTTTGACGTTTGATATGAATGGCCAAAGCGCAAGCGGTACCCTTTTACCGCTTCCAGCTTCCGCTTCTACAAAAATTTGCAGTTTCTATCGCTTCCATTTCCACATCCCTGGTTCAAACACAGTTTCAAGAGATTGAAGGTGCTGCGTAACCGATGTCTTCAAACGTTCATCGAGTTCTTCATCTTCTTTAATAGCAATGGACAACTTTTCAAACATGGCGATATTTCCTTGTATCACTAAGCAAATTTGGCTTTCCAACTAACCTGCACATAGCATTGACATATATTCAGTAGTAGGCCTACAACCGCTGACAACTTGCCGCAACATAACTGAAAAGCGATTGCTGCAAAAATTTTGAAAATTTTAGAATTCTTTTTGATTAAGGAAATATTTTAGAAATAATCGTGCGATCCCCTGAAAAGACCTTCGCGACCCCCTTTGGGGGTCGCGACCCCCAGGTTGAGAAACGCTGCTATAGACAGTATACAGAGTCTCACAAGCAAAATCAATCTTTTAAAAGGTTTGATTGTGCCTATAAGACTCTGTATAGTGTATACTGTCTATAGCTTATTATTAAATTCATTCAAACTTTTCCAAATCTTTTTCTCGTTGCTCTGAAAACGTCCAAAATGTTATCCAAACGATATTAAATGGTTATTTTTTTCCGAAACATTGCATGAATCGCTCAGCGGTAATGGTAACTAGTTTCCTCGCACGTAATTTTCACAACCAATAACTTTCAAAATCGTTATTGCCGGGTTTCTGAATAAAAAATGATGTAACAAAATGGAACTATTTCCGCGAAACCTTGCTCGACTATAATAGCGTTCGTTTTCATTAATGGCTAAAATAAATTAACTGCAATTGGGTACTGGACACTGGTTGCTTTTTAAGTCATTCAACCCCCCTTTTAAAATTTCTAGGTGCGCCTTTGGCCCCTGGGGGCCATACTTTGGGAACTCCGCGAATGTGCACCCCAACAATTGATTATTAAACGGCTTAAGCTCGTGCACGATGTTTTTTTTTTGTTTTAAGTCATTACGTGGTCAGTAAACCATATATTTTAACATTGTTTGAAATTCCAAATACTCCTGGGTGGCCCAGATGAAAATATTTTTTATTGCTTTCTCAGCGGGAAAGCAAAAAGCATTTTTGAAAATCTCATTTGCGTTGGTTGTTCAAAAGGGTTGCTTCTAAGCAAGCTCCTATGTAGTTTTTATGGTTTTTTCTTTTCACACATTTTTAATTGTAATGTGCTTAAAATTTTGTGGTGCGCGTCCTTCCTTATTCGGACTTGGCAAATCTGCAGAAGTGGCCCGAAAAATGCCTGTTTGCTATTATAATCATCTTTTGCATAGCACGTTTTTTTTGTAGATCAAGTAGACAAGCATCATCTAATTCACTGAATCAGATTTAAGTTAAACCGGCCAGTTGGTCAAGCGGTAACGTGTTCGTCTCTGAAGCGGGAGATCTTAAGTCCAAATCTCGGGCCGGCTCGCCAGCGCTGCAACATTTCTTCTAAAGGAGCTGTGTTGCCCGGGCGCAAGTACGCGAAGATGGGCCTCAGCAAACTCATTACATGCTTCGGCGTAATACAGCGACTATATACATAGGCTTAACTTATTTTTGTAACCAAAAACTGGGATGCTTCCGAACAAAGTTCTTTATCAGATACATAAAACAAAATTTTGCGTATATAAAAAAGTCAACAATACCTAAAGAAAAATTGTTTCATCATATCAAGGCGATTAAAAAAAACGAATGATGTAGGCGGAGTGATGAACTGCGCAAACTACAATTCACAAAAAAGATAGAATCAGTAACAAATGTTACTAACTAAGCAAATTCACGAATTGGGCTTGTTCTACACAAATTTGCATATTCGCCCAATTATATTTCTCTGTAAATAAAACTTTTTTCAAGAAGCTTTTGTTCGATTTGTCTTTCTTGTCAAAATTGCTGTAAGATAAATTCGAATTCGTTTTGCAGGTAATGTGCCTTTCACATTCTGCTCCAGCATTTTACTTCTATGATCAGATCATACGGTTATTATTATGGAAAAAATTCTCTCACGGGAGCCGATGTTCTAGCTAGACAAAAAATTAATTCAATCAATTTTTGAAAATTTGGAATCTTGATGTTTTTTCTTCAAATTTTTTGAATATCTGGACCCACTTCTGTTCAAGAGATGCTTTCTGCCAGCCATCTTTCTCGTAATATTCGGAAACAAGCTTTTTTACAAATACTTCTTCATTAAATAGAGGATCGATGTCAATTATCTGCTTTCTAAACATGACGTTGATCTTATTCGTAGATTCAAGCACTTTTGCCCAAGATGTTTCCGCCTTAAGGTCAAACCAACAGTGAGACTTCAAAATCTTCATAAGTTCCATCATAAAGACCCAGATGTGATAAAAACTTATCATAAAATTTTCTGGTTTCTCTATAAAACCTTTCTACGTTTTTGTCACCTTCCTCCTCTAGCTATTTCAGGAGCACCATTGCTTGAGATGGCAAGAAATTGTTTTCTTTCTTTTCAAGTACGTTTTGCTTTACTTCTGCTGAACAAGCACCACTTCTACAGCATTGATGTTTTCTTTTTCTAGCTTTAAAATAGCCTGATTAAAGTATTTCAACTGCCCATGAACGAATTTTAAGCTCTTGGGTTGAGTTTTCAAAACAGTTTTTGATTAGCCTTGGACAACCTTCTTGGGAGCGGTTGTACTGCTTCACATTTTGTTCTTCGAAGGGCAAAATTTAAGTTCAAATAATTTTGAAACTAGCTTTAAATTACAATCGGAACTTTTAAAGAACTGACCAGGGCCTACGAGAGGGGGGGCAGGGGGGACAATGAACCCGGGGCTCATGCAATTTAGGGGGCCCATGAGCTCGAGAGGGGGCCCATCCAAGTGAACGGCCCATCGAAGTTGCTTGTTAACAGCTTTACTTATTTTGGAGATCACTTGATTTCAGAATTGCCCGAAATTTTGACGCGCGATCAACACCTTAAAACCAAGTGGAGGGGGGGGGCAGTTCCCCCCGGCCCCCTCACCTGCTACGCCACTGTCCGTGCTGCAAGACTCTCTGATATTCAATATCAACGATATCACAAAATCGTTTGAGCTCTGTAACGCGAACAGTGTATGTATAAAAAAAATTTCTAGATTTTTACAAGGCTTTCGACAGATACAAGAGATTATCTACACCATGTTGAATGCAGTTGTGCACAATGTGAGCTGCACATCCAATTTCTGTCAGATTTCTTCCAATATTTTCTTTTAGTTTGAAGAAAACATTGTTCTGTCTTCTTCTTTTCAAACCTTCAAGGTTAGTGTTACAATTATCTGCGCAAAACCCTGCAAGCTTTTCTTTAACATGATTTTGCTCAAGAACCGAACCCAAATATTTGCTGAGCATTGCAGCTGTTTCACTTCCAACTGATTTGAATTCTAAAAGCTTCACTTTCACACCAACATCAGGTACAAAATAACGAATTACACCTGGAGCAATTTTGATCTCTTTTCTATTTGAAGCAGCAATGGAAGCCGAAATAAAATTCGCTTTATTTAATTCTTGGGGTAGTTGAGCGGCTATCATTGGGGCAATGCAATTTTAGTAAGCACTGCTTCACAGTTTGTTCTTCGAAGGGCAAATTTAAGTTTAAATAATTTTGGAACTAGCTTTGAAGTACTACCGGAACTTTTAAAGAACTGACTATGAACAGCCGAGTGATGCACAAAAGTAGCTTTTTTCGCAGCTAAAAGTAGAGAGAGACTCATCAGAAGAAGCAGCTTTAAAGAAGTTTGTCACACGAGATGACGACATTACTGCCTCAAGAGAAAATTTGTATTTCGTAATTTCCAAGTGGTCTTTGTAATATCTAAGCGTCCACCATGGGTAAGTGAAAAAACAGATTGACAATAATTGCAGAGAACTTGCTATCAATAGTTTCTATTAAAAATGGATAGTTTCTTTTAATATCACTGGTAAAATTGCATTTTCTTTCAGGCATTTTAAGAAAAATTCCAAATAAACACCAAAAATTTTAGCAAGCTTTAAATTGAAACCTTATTTAGTAGGATAAACTATTAAATCAAGAAAAATTACTAATAGTCCGGTAGACAAAGCTTTTTCTCGAAAAAATTCATAGTAAGCTAAAATTTGGCACGATGACGCAGGACCATGTCTTGAGCCATCAAAAAAAAATTCCCATGTTTTGGACATGGGATTTTCCCCTTTTTTGGTTTTCAAAGTCTGCCATCCAGTGTCCAAGAGCCTATACTGTCCGACAGCCAATCCAAAAGTTATAAAAGTGCCAAGTTTTGAATAATAGGTGGTTTTCAAGTTCAGGTTTAAAAAATTTACTTTGAAATTGATTACGTCGTTGTTGGTGACGTCATTGCCAAAGTTTTTGAAAAAATGACATATTGATGGCTCGAATTGTAAATGAGAATTAGGTTTTTGGTTCCAAATAAAAAAATTGCCAAAATCAAAGTGATGACGTCAGAAACGTTTTTGACGATGTCATCTGTAACGAGTTTTGACTGTAAATTTGAAAGAGTGTTTGACCAAACGAAACATTGTCAGATTTTTTTTTATTAGCTTTTAACTTGGGAAAATTATATATTGATTTCAGTCGATTGAAAGTCAAAAACTGTGTTGTGAGTAAAACTCTGATGTAGTAGTCTAGCAGAAAAAATTTAGACCTCCCAATAGGCAGTGGTGGGCAATAACGAATTACCGGTACTATAGTAACGAACCACTTTTTGAGTAATTTTTACAGTAATGACACTATTTGTTTAAAAAAGTAACTTTTGCGGTAATTTTATTGTTTTTTTAGAGGTGTCAAAATCACTAATTACCAACTACTTTGTAAATGTTACCATTCAGTAGAAACGCTTGACTGGCTGCTTATTTTATATGTACCTCGAGCCAATTAAAAAAGTTGTTTTTGTTGAGAATGACGCAGTGTCTTCCATGTGCCCTATGTCTTTTTGCGTGCTAGTTTGGTTTATGCATGCAGCAGGCGCGTAGCCAGAAATTGGCAATGGGGGAAGGCTATTTTTTGGGTCTGGGGGCAGAGTCCCTAGCGCTCGAAAATTTTGTATTTTTTTGCAAAAATAACTTAATATTAGGGCTATTTTAGTAAAAAAATAATGCTTTTAAAACGTGGCATAAAAATTGGTAGTGCAACATGATTCAACTGGTTGCATTAATGGGCTATGTGGGAGGTGGCTAATGATAACACTGTAGTTCTCTTGTTTACATGCTGATAAATCATAAAATCCTATTATTCAATAAAACTCACACGGAGTAGTCTATTTCATCTATATTTCATAAAGAAAAATAATCGGGGAGGGGGGGGGGCTAATGAAAAGATATTTGAGAGAAGTGATTGGTTATTAACTATCACCACTGAATAGCCCCCCCCTCTTATTCCTGAGTTTATAATATACTTGTTGATGAAACCTATGTTTGGCATTTTTACACTAGCGAACAAATTTGATTGTTTATTTTTGGGCATTTTTCAAAGTTTTTATTGATTTGTGACTTTAATTTTCGACGAATTAGTCCTCACCTCTGAATATGTGTTTTAAAAATTGCTTTAAATCACTTTTTAGGCCATTCAAGCGCAAAAAACAGTTTCAGTAGAGCTAAAAATGTGGTATTTTTCTTATTCTGCGTTTTGGTTGGCAGGCCAATGGGGGGGGGGGGGGGCGATAGCCCCCCCCCCTGGCTACTCTACTGGCATGCAGTGCTGGTTTCGTCTGAGAAGATCGATCATTGATAGAGCTCATAGGGGTATAACAAAAGTGCAATAACTATAGAAAATATACGATCAAGTTGTTTTAATGCCACTGGTTTCAAGGAGGAGACTTCGGTGGCGGTATTTTGTTGCCTGTTTGCTTAATCATAAACATGCCCAGGATTCATTATTTTACAAAAGTTTTGTTTTGTATCTTTGATTAATAGACATCGATCTGAATAATCTACCGTATTTTTGGTTGACATTATTATTTACCTTCGGGTAGTAACAAAATTTAATGTTGCGCAAAAACCGAAGATACTGTAGATATTGCAATCCCGCATTTATTGATACGCCAATGGGTAAAATTTTTGTCCAAAACAGTTAATATTTTTAAACATTTTAAGCTAATTAAATTTTTAGGACAAAAGCTGAAAACTACGGGATCTATCCAAAGAATAACAAAAAAAAAAAATGAACGCATAACAAACACAGATAAATTTGCCAAAAGCGAATAAAATCATCAACCACCTCTTTATAAACTTTTGTAATATTTTAGTCAGATATCCCTGATTTTAGTAAATAAAGAGAGGTGATACCAGTAGGCGGGACCAAATTTATATTGCTCAGGACCCTTTACCACATTTTCCTTTAACAAAATTTGATGACCAAAAAAAAAGCTTTCCACCGCTTACGCGTCGCATTTTCCGTCGAAAATAGAGCGAAAACAACTTGAAAAAAAGTCTTCGCCGCCCAGGGGTCTCAATGTTGCTTCAGGCACAGTACTATCATCGACTTTTTGTTAGTGAAGAGCATTGAAGAAAAAAGTTTGCTTTTGTTGCGAAGTTTTTTGCGGTCACGCGCATTCGACTGATTTGATTGGACATATTCGTAGAACAAGTGAACCGTGAAGAAAAAAGTTACGCTGATTGGACGAATTGGCATACGTATTTTAGAACGAATGAAACATAAGGAAAAAAACAAACTATTAGTTTCCAGTTTACTAATATGGTGCCATCTTGTCACACGGTAAACTCGGCTCCGCTGATAAGTACTATCAAGATAATAGATTGAAAAAATACTACCGGAATGTGATAGATCAAATCAAATTTTTCATTATATTCGCTGTATTATGCCGAAGCGTGTAATGAGTTGGCGGGGCAACACAGCTTCTTTCGAAGAAATGTGGCTGCGGTGGCGAGCCGTTGGCAACACTGTGTCTAATTTGACAAGCCCGAGATTTGAACCTCCGACCTCCCCGCTCCAGAGACAAACGCGTTACCGTTCGACCGACAAATAGATCCATATAATAGCATTTTTTCAATTTTTTATCTTTATAGCACTTTTATGTAAGAATTACCTTAAGCGTGTTATTGAGATTATTAGCGTTTATTTAGCGACTTATTGGAAATTATTTATCAAAACCTGGGGAAGTGTAATAAATTTGGAGGTAATTATAGCATTGCTCGATTTTTATTGCTCGATTTTGCTTCTTGAATCATAAGGTAAGCGTGGTCAGGCTTCAGCGCACCAGTAGTCACAGTAGTCGGATTGCTATGATATGACCTTGACCGCAGTAACAAAAGACCCGAAATTCGAAACTCGCTTTGTTTTAAAACAATTCTGTACTCAATCAAACCATGGGACCCATGCTCAGACGTAATACAGTAATCAAAATAATACAGGGTGTCCATTAAGTCCTGCACACATTTAAAATTTTAAAATCTCAAAAACCCCATATGGTAGAAACTTTAGATTTTCGACCGTGAATTATACCACCATAAAGTTTTTTTGTCATTTTTCACAGGTTATTTTATTGTTAAAGTGAGTACGAATAAGTCATTTTTAAAAAAGGAGTAAGTTTGCAACAAATTACGAAAAATGTTGACCATTCAACAAAAAGCACAGTGTGTTCTTTGGTACAATGAATTGAAATCACCAACTGCAGTACAACGTAAATTTAGAAATGAGTTTGGACAAGAACCTCCACACACTAACAGCATTAAGAGATGGTTTAAAAATTTTATGGAAACCGGCAGCATTTTGGATCGCAAACGATCAGGTAGGCCAAGCATTGATGAAGAGACTGTTGATGCTGTCCGTGTAGCATTTCATCGCAGTCCAAGGAAATCAATTCGTGTTGCATCAAATGAACTTGCTATTCCTCGAAGCACAGTTCACAAAGTTTTGCATAAACGATTCGGCTCCATGCTTACAAGTTACAAATTGTTCAAGCTCTTAAGCCGGATGATCGCCCTCGCCGAGCAGCTTTCGCTGAAGAAATTCTTCAGCGCATTGATGATGACAATAGCTACCTTAACAGTGTGTGTTTTTCCGACGAAGCAACTTTTCATGTATCCGGGAAAGTCAATAAGCATAACATTCGAAAATGGGGTTTACAAAATCCTTGCGAGGTTTTAGAAAGAGAAAGAGACATTCCCAAAATCAATGTTTGGTGTGGTTTAATGCACAACCAGATTATTGGTCCGTTCATTTTTGCTGAATCCACCATTACAGCAAACATTTATCTGGATATGCTAAAACATTACGTTGTTCCTCAATTAAAAGAGTTCCAGCCGAGGGTTGTGTTTCAGCAAGACGGTTCCCCTCCACACTGGGGTTTGATAGTTCGTGACTTTTTAAATGAAACTTTTCCAAACCGATGGATTGGAAGAAATGGCCCAACACCATGGCCGCCAAGATTTCCAGATATCACCCCTTTAGACTTTTTCTTGTGGGGTTATGTAAAAGACAGAGTTTACAGAACGCCAGTACGTGACGTCGAAACATTGCAGTCACGAATAATTGAGGTTTTCTCCACAGTAAACGAAGAAATGCTGGAGAACACTTGGCGCGAAATTGAGTATCGCCTTGACATATTGAGAGCAACAAATGGAACACATGTTGAAGTCTATGAATAGCATGGAAAATTAAATTCTTGAAATATTGCTATTACTTAAACTGCTAGAAATTTTTATATGTAAAACTTTAATAAACAAACTTTACTTTGCAAAAAACTGTATGATTTTATCTGCTTTAGTTATTTAGCAATACAATTTTGAAAAGTGTTCAAGACTTTATGGACACCCTGTATTGGTAAGCACTGAATCGTAGCAAAGAGGCAGCATAATGAAAGCTATAACTTTATAATGATAAAGCTATAACTTTATAGAATCACGTACAAAATCCAAGCTTTTTTTGTTAGCGCCATTAGAAATAGTGATGTAGGCTATTGTAACTTTGACTGAAATTTTTCATTCTAAGTAATTTGTAATTTGTTGCGACAAATTACTGCTTACTTTTTCTGAGAAGTAACGAATACGGTAAATTTATTACTTTTTTACAGTAATTTTTCGTGACGTGGTCTTATTACTTTTATAGAGTAATTTGCCCACCACTGCCAATAGGGGATTAAAATAAAATAATGCATTTTGCAATTTGATCAAGAAAGCCCTTGCATGTTCATCGACATAGGTGGGCAAGTTAATGCAAAACGTAAGCTTTGTTAACCACTAGTTCGTTAACAAACTTCATGCCTCCGTTAAAGTTAATTCGTTATTTTCAGCTTAAATTAACGGAAGTTAATGAAGTCCGTTAATTTGGTAACATTTTGCGTGCAAGTTACATTTCTTAATCACTCACTTCTAGAACACGCGATGCTGTTGAACGAAAAATTTATTGCTATGGTGATTTTTTTTGTGTTTTGGAAGTTGCACTTGATAGTCTAATCGATAATTTCAAAACAAAAATAGCTTCAAATGCTCTTACGAAACTGCAATCGGAAAATCTCTGGAAATTGCGAATAGCAATAATTAATAGACCTATGAGGCTGCAGCTTAATATTTGCCACAAAAAAGAGTTCGTTTCTTCGTTTTTTCTATAAAACTCCTGCTAATAGGCAGCAAGTGTTACCAGGGCAAACTGGTTTGTAC
The DNA here is from genome assembly GCA_963965965.1 of Trididemnum nubilum. Classification (NCBI taxonomy): domain Eukaryota; kingdom Metazoa; phylum Chordata; class Ascidiacea; order Aplousobranchia; family Didemnidae; genus Trididemnum; species Trididemnum nubilum. The sequence goes on along the minus strand of OZ014482.1, from coordinate 33,119,226 downwards.
CGGTACGATGAATGAATGGTGAAAACGATAAAAACCTTAACGGAAATTAAGAAAATTAAACAAAAGTTAATTTAGTCTGTTAACATAAAAAAAGTTTTTAACGAGTTAATGAAAAAGTTAGCTTCGCTATAAACGGATTAACGGATTTGTGCCCACCTATGTTTATCGAAAAGCTCCCACGTGCAGTTAATATAATCTGCAATTTTAGTTTAAGATGAAAGCTTTAGCAAAGATAAAAAAAAACTTATTACGGCGCCAAATTGTCAAATATTAGCGTAGTTATCATAGATTAAAATAATAATATTGTCAGACCATAGACTGGTCAGACATTGCAATAATATCACAAATACGCAAAATAATGCCTGACAATAATATTGTCGGAAATTGTTTTGCGTAAGATAACAATATTGTCCGACATTGCAAAGCGGTAGAAATTTGTATTTATTGGATATATTATCGTGCTCGGCACATATTCATTTCAATTTACATATAATTGCGCTAGTTATTATTTTTTTTAGAATCATTGTGTATAGGAGGATGAGGCAAGACCTCGGCCAAGGAATCGAAAATGCCTGGGGACCTCAAAATGATGATGATGCTGATATTCCCAAAGTGTTGCAATGTTTCGTTTGGTCAAACACTCTGTTTCAAATTTACCATCAAAACTCTTGACAGATGACGTCATCAAAAACGTTTGTGACGTCATCACTTTGATTTAAGCAATTTTTGGTTTGGAGTCAAAAAGCTAACTCTCATTCACAATTTGAGTCATCAATACAGATTACGTCATTTTTCAAAAGCTAAAATTTGGCAATGACGTCACCAACAATGACGTAATCAGTTTCTAAGTAAATTTGTTTATTCCTGCACTTGAAAATCAATTACTATTCAAAATTTGGCTCTTTCACAACTTTATGGTTGGCTGTTGGACAGTAAAGGCTCTTTGGCATTACATGGCAGACTTTAAAGGCCGAAAAAGGGGAAGTTCCATGTCCAAAACAAGGAGATTTAGTTTTGGTGGCTCAGGGCATGGTCCTCTGTCATAGTGCCAAATTTCAGCTTATAAATTTTTCCGGGTTTCAATGGTTTTTGTCGTATTTCTACCGGACTATAACTGCTTTTTAAAAATACGTAGCCTAATTAAATAAAATTTGCAAAAATGTTATTTTGAAAAAGGAAATGCAAACAATCACCAGCACGAAATAAGTCTTTTCAATAAATTAACTGCAAAGAGCACATGCCCTCTTACTAACATGATGTAAAGTTACTGAACTAGCGAATACGCTAACAATTACAGTACAACTATGCCTTATTATATAAGTGTATAACTGTCAGAAAAGTTTACAAATAAACTGAAATCCACAAAGGCGATCCAGACGGTCTAAACATAGCCTTGCGGTCTCACTTCAAGTCCTATTTCCTCGATTCTTTTGTTGGACCCCAAGAGGCAGTGGCTATGAAACGAAGGGCTTTGTGGCGTGGATAGAATTTGGAACATAGGGATTGGACGTGGGCCCCCAAGGGATAGAATCCGATCAAAGGTTACACCAAGGAATTTAGGGGTGGGATTGAACGAGAGAGGGATGCCCAGGAGGTACAGCCGGGGCTGGAAAGTGGCTTTCTAGGACCGGCTGTACCTCCTGGGCATTCCTCTCTTGTTCAATCTCACCCATCTCCATAAGTTGGACCACGTTTCTAGAACATTTAGGGAAGATTGGACGGCAGAAGATGCTGTGAGCGGGTCTGGGAGGAGGTCCAGATGGCCAGATCGTCAGCATACAGGGAAGCAAGAGCACCCCGAGGCAAATCCTTGGTAATGTCATCAACAAATACCATGAAGAAGACTGGACCAAGTATCGAGCCCTGGGGGACCCCTCGTCTGATACGCTCCCACACTGCAGATTCCGCTTCCTGGGACCACCAGGCTTTGGGGAAACGACCAAGGCGGCTAAGGGGATAGAGGCCTTGGCAGCTTCGACTAGGAAGAGGGAAAGGAGCGGGCAGCCTGGTGGATGTTGACTGCGTCAACATCAAGAGAGGGGAGATGCTCAAGAATATATGATTGGTAAACATCCCAACGGGCCTTTTTGTACTTGAATCTGGGGGGGGGGGCGAGTGTTGGGGTGGCAAACTGGAGAGAGAGGGAGGACAATCTCTATGGAGAGATAGTCAGAGCCAAGTCCAGGGAGAGTGTGCCACTCGCAGTGTGGAGCGAGAGACGCAGGAGCTAATGAAATATCGGGGGATGAACGGCTCTCAGTGGAGTGATGGAGGAGCGTGGGAGAGGCGGGGTCGTTCAGGATTTCCAGACCGGAGGAAGTGATCCAGCAAAACAGGTTATTTCCGGGCGGGTTAGGGGGGATGAGACTGTCCCAGGCTGGGTGGTGAGCATTGAAGTCTCTAAGGATAAAAGTGTCAGGGGAGTTTGGAAGGATGTCAGGAGAAAAGGTCTTGGTGCGAGAATCAGAAGGAGTGCTTCTGATTGGAGGGGAGTAGAGGTTAAGGAATTGTAGGGGAGAGTGGTTGGAAAAAAGAACTTTAACACAGATGTAGTCTGAGTAGGGGTCCTGGGAAGAAAGAAAGGAGACAGAAATAGGAGAGAAGGCCAAGTCAGAGTGGATGAGAGTGAGGACGCTACCATCGGTGTTATGACCTCCAAAGGAAACAGGGCCCTTTCTGCCGAATGTTCGATCCGTACGGAGGGTAGAGTAACCAGGGATTTGAAACTTGTTGGTTGCCGAAAAATGGGTTTCGTGGAGGAGAATGAGGTCATATTGATAGTTGGGAAGAAAGGCTTTTAGTTCAGCTCGACGTGAGGGGGAAAAACCGCCGGCATTCCATTGAAGAATTCTAAGGTTTTGATGGGGGTGTAGGGTTCGTTGAGGGTGTGGCGGCGAGTTGTTTGTTGGTTGTGTGCTTGTGGGTGGTGGAGGTGTGAAAGGTAGAGTGAAAGCAGAAAGAGGGTAAGGGTTAAAAAAGGGAGGGTGTGAAGGGAGGGGTAGAGATGAATCCCCTACATGTAAACATGTTGGTGGGGGGGTGTGGGAGCGGGAGGGGGCGGAAATGGAGAGACGGAGTGTGGGGAAGCTTGGTGGTGGGTGGGAGAGGCGAGGTCTCCATTGAGACAAACAGGGCAATTCCAACCCATGGTGGAGCCAGCTGCACAGATTTTGCACAAGTGAGCCCGGGTCAGGGAGGAGCAGGAGAAGTGCGCCCACTTGGAACAGGTGGAGCACTTTAAAGAGTCCTTACCTACCTCATGAGAGCACAAGGAGCAGGGGTAACGTGGGGGGCCCTGAGGTGGACGCGGTTGATAAAAGCCAGGTGGTAGTGGGGGAAACCCTGGGGGAGGGGTCGGAGGAGACGCAGGCGTGGTAACGAGAGAATTGGTCTGAGTAGGGGAGCCAGTTTGATTTTGAGGGCAGCACGCCGGACAACGCCAACCCACTGCAGTGCCAGTAGCACAGATTGTGTAAAAGTCAGCACGGGTGAGGGAGGAGCTGTGGAAGTGTACCCATTTGAGACAAGTTGAACACTTGAGGGAGTCTCTGCCCACATCAAGGTGACAAATGGAGCAGGGATACCTGGGGCGAGGATTATTACGGATGGGGCCCGGGTTTGGATGAACGTTGCCACTAATTAGGAGCAATGCCAGGATTAGGAAACGTTGAAGAGGAGTCCGGTCAATTAGAAGAGGAGCCGCCCAGTTGTGACCGGTCAACGGGCAGCCCAGCAAAAAAACAGTCCATGACAATGGGGGCGATCTTTTGGTCGAACCCCTCGGGAGATCTAACCTGCCATTTCGACCCATTCCCATTGGGTCGGGGACTGCACCACCACGATGAGGTGGCAAGACGCTGGTGCAGAAACTTTGAGGTCACAGTCAGTGGTGCAACCAGATGAAGGGGCTTTAGCTCCTTTAGCCAAGCAACTTTGAAAATTTAATCTCAAAATACGAGCGTTTAAACGTGTTTTAAACTTAGGTGCTGAGGGGAGGAAAAGGAGAGGGTAGGGGGAGGGCTAAAGGTGTTAAGCAGTCTAATTCTTTGAAAAGAGTTCTGAATTTTAGCAATTTAGTTATTCGAATGGCTTCAAAAATTGCGAAATGGCGTTAAAATTGCTATTTTTTGCTGCAAAATTGCAAAAATCGCCCAGCGGCTGAGGTTTTGCCTCCGGGCGCCCGTTTACAGTCACTAAATATTTACTGACTATGCTCGTCTGTAACACGCCTGAGTTTATCAGTTTGATCAGCACGGAGGCTACATCAGGCAGTTTTTTTACAAAAAAAAAGTTTTCGGTTCACCTCTTTTTGCAAAATCCTGGTTGCACGTTTGGTAGCATTCACTGCTGTAGATAGATTTTTCAAGCGATTATGGGCCACAGACAAGACTAGCCAAGAAATGCTGCCGGCCTTATTTTTAAAATGCGCATAATTGTAGCCGTACAAGATCTGAAGATCAGTTTTTATGTGCAAATTTTAGTGCCCCCCTACTTTTGGTTAGTGCCCCCTTACTTCGTATGCTCTGACGACGGCACTGATTGCATTGCATCCGACAAAACGAAACAAGATACCTCATTTCTCCGTTTTGTTTAACAAGTCGGGAAAACATTAAAATACTCCACATAAAACAAGGTTAGATATCTTCTGGGCTATGTTTGCTGGTTGAAGGGCTTAACTGGGACATTGCGACCGACTGGCCGGGACATGGCCTTAAACCGGGACGTATGGTAAGTCTGTATATACAGTAATGAAAGATTTCATTTGATTTTAATAGTTTTAAGTTACTTTTTTGACAGTAGAGTCAAGAGGCTTTAATTTTTAAAGCTTTCCGCCCCGCCGGGTAAATTTCGATAAATTTTTGCTGGACTGATATATTTTATTGTTTATCTGTTAATATTAGCTTTTGTTAAAATACCGTTAGTTCGCCTCTTAAGTGCAGGCATTAGACGGTGTAGATAAACATTCCGCTTAGAACACAGCTACATCAATCAATCCACAGCAATTATTACGGCGATGCATCCAAATTTCAGCGTTTTGTGTCCAAGTTGTATCTGTTTGGGATTTATAAGCAATTCTAAGGATGAGCGCTTATCGCCAAATTCTAATGACTGAAGTATCCAACTAGGGATGTGCGAAAGACAAAGAAGCATCTGAACTAAATCTTTTCGAATTTCAGTTTTTCAGGACCTATCGGTCCGAGATACTGCATCTTTTCCAAATTAAAAATTTTCGAGCAGTGTTGCCGATCGAAATTTAATTGCTTAGGGATTTTAATATCCTGTAACCTGTAACAGTGTTTCTGTTGTAAAACTAATTTATTATGAAGTCTTGAATTCAAGTGCTTTCAAATCAGTTGTGAAAATTGTTTTGGAAAAGTTGAAGTTTCAGCTGGCGACACTGTTGAAAGACTTAAAAAGGAAACATCTTCAAAAAGATAGGTCGTACAAAACAAAAATTCGGTAAAGATATGATCAGGGTATGATTTAGATGATTGTTTTATCTTTTGCACATGATCTTAGTAGATATTTTACTTTCTTTAAAGCTAATCTGCCTCGAGCCAGCCGCTGCAGAACGAGTCGCTGCAAGCCAAGTCAAGTTTAAACTGCTCGAGATTGAAGACATGAGAACCTTTTGAGGTAATCAAGAGGTGCTCCAAACCTTGTTCCACTATACCCTTATCCGCCAAAATAAATTTATTCCATTTGACTCCATAATGGCAACCCTGCGTTTGAACATTCCTGACATCAAAAAAGGATGACTTTACAAAATTTCTTGCAGAATATCGAACGTCACGTTGCTTAATTTTGCAAGAAACTTTGCAAAGCCATCCTTTTCTGATGTCACAAAAGTTCAAAACGCAGGGTTGCATATGGTAGGGAGTCAAATGAATTAAATTTATATTCACGGTAGTGATGTAGTTCGTTTCGGTCTACATCACTACCGGTCTCGGTTCTCGAGACTGTCTCGAGACACATTTTTGAAAGTCTCGTCTCGGTCTCGCCTCGGACTTGAACTTCAAGTCTCGATCTCGAGTGTTGGTCTCGAAAAGTCATGGTCTCGAAATATGAGAAGTCTCGAGACTCAAAATCTTGGTTAGGCGTAGGAGTAAAATTTTGAATTTAATTATTTAATGCAAGCAACGCAAACAAAGATTCGATTGACTTTCTAGGTCTTAACACCTTTTTAAGTGCTTTCAAACAATCTCGTTTATTTATTCATTTCGGTCAATTTTTATTTATTTCCGTCAATGTTTTTAAACTGAGATCATGAGAAACAAAATTTTGCAATAAAAGCTCAATTTTTGATAATTGGCTACTCAGTGGGAGGTACTTGAGGTTCGAAAAAACTCAGGTAGAGCCGTGGGAGAAAACTGCTCGACCTGTTATTCATTATTATCTTTGTTATTTACTTATGAAAGGTGTGATGTAAAACAGTGTGGAGGGGAAGAAGCCGCTTTAGCGGTATTATTTGCTGTTGATCTTTGTTGAAGGTGCTAATTGCCGCAGTCTACATATTTGCTTTCTGGTAGTAAACGCTCTAAACCTTTTTCTTGTTCAGGTTCCTTGCACGTGGACCGAGTTTGAGGTGGTAGCATGGCAATGCGATGAGGTTTGGTCAAGGAAGGTTAATCAGGACAGCTCAGACCTCAAAGTGATTGTTTTCAGTCTCATTCTGTTGAACAGATCTTTTGTAGTATAATACAGTTAAGATTGCAGACTCAGAATGATGAACTTAAGTCTACTTTACCATTGCTTTTTTGTAAATATCAAACGTTAGAAGTAACAATTAGGTCCAGTGAAGATTAAAATAGCTTGAGGTATAAATAGTAAACATGGGCCATCGAATGGGGAAGACGCGTGACCCCAAAAGATTTTCAGGGCGGTATCGGAGAAATAAAGTCTTGATAAAAAATAATACCGTAACTCAGATATTTGTTATACATTAAGGTGTTTGCCGTGTACTAGGACTACTAGGTTACTGAATCATTCATCTTGATGTCTTGTTTATGAAAACACAATTGCGCATTCCACCATAGTCTTCTTGTCAGTAAAATAACTATCTGAATGCAACTGCTTTAGCAAGCCCGCTTTTTTTTAGATTTAAACGACCGGTCAGCGTTAGTAGTTAAAGACCCCTCCATCGGAGCGTGAGGTCTGCGTTTTGATTCTTGGTCCGGTCAAAATCGGACGCAGTGTCGCTAACGTCTCGCCCCGCTGCGATGTTTCTTTGGTGCAGTGTTGTTCATTTGCTCAATGCCCGTGCACTAAGCCGCGAGTTTATGAAAGCTTTTATTTTAATTTGATTTAGCAACTCGCTTCGAAATCGAATTCCTCTAGATTGGTCCACCATCAGTTTGGTAATGAAACTTAAGCAAATTTAAGATGCATTTTATAAGAAATATCTTTGTAATACATATTGTAAGAATATCTTTGTAATACGAGTGACAGTTGTGTTTAGTTTGAGTTAATTCGTTATAAAGTATATTTCATTTTTTACGTTAAAACAATTTGCATTATGTCTCGTAATTCGGCCTTAATAAAATTTGGGTATAGTCATCATAAAGAGTACGACGATGAAAAAGCAGGAGATAAAAAACATTCTGCAAAATGCAAGTTTTGCCCAACATCGACAACAATCTCTGATCGTTCAGACACAACCTCTTCGTTTGTTCGGCTCATGAAGAAATGCCACAAGTCACGGTAAGCTATTGCATTATTATTGAAGGAATGATTTAATACACTAACTTTGTTAGGTTGTAATAGTGGATAATAATTGTGTGCTTTTGTATGTTATTTATTGATATTTTTAACGGTTGTGTGCCGAAGTGAACAAGTTTAATTATGAAACGCTCTCCAAATCGAAGCTAAATTAATGTACTGCACGTTTCAACCTGATGGCATTTTGCTTTCCAAGTTCTTGAATTATTAACCCGGCACTGGAGGGTGCTATTTAAAGTATCACCACTTCAGTTTCTTTTGCTGTTGTAAAAAATTCTAGAAGATAACAAATACCCGTAACCCCCATCAGCGACTTGTAACTCAACAACAACTTACAATGTACAGCTATATATATTGCATCGACCCAGGTTGTAAGGTTTTTTATTTGCGAGTAAACTTTTATATCAATTTTTACAACTTTGCTCTCCGCCAGGAGCTGCAAACGGGTCAACAACTGTAGTTCAGGCCCAAACACAAAAATAAAAAGCCAGAAACTAATGTGATTCGAAGCCCAATGAATAAGAAATCGCAAGTGAAATTTGATATAGATCAAAAGCACTAAGTAGCGGCTTCTAGCTGTGGGCTTGTGCATGCTAAGCGACTCGAAATCCATGACGGCTGCAAGTGGTCTTCCTCAGCTTACGTCCGTCTGTGTATAGAATGCAACAAGATAACAGTTAAATCGATGCATTTTATGTCATTATTGAAATTGAATTGTAAAAAGGCTATATATTTTTTGCAGAAAAGATTATCCTAGCGGCCGAAAATTTAATAGATGATATGGACGTGGAGGGAAGCACATCTGAGTTGGCGAATCGTGGACGCTCGGAGGAAGAAACGGCACAGCTAAGAAACATTACACGTCTTTTCAGCAAATATTCGAAAATTCCAAATAAAGCAACTTCTAAAAGATCAACAAGCGTTCGGTGGCAGTTGCTAAAGTATCTCGAAATCACCAACGATGGTGAACATTTTAACGAAAATATTTTCGAATTTTGGGAAACCATGGAAAACCAACTACCTGCCTTATACAAACTCGCAATGCAAGTTCTTTTTGTGCCAGCGTCATCGGCTCCAGTGGAGCTTATTTTTAGTACCGGAGGTTTGATCATGAGACCTCATCGATCTCGGTTTTCTTCAGTTAATCTAGAAATGCTGGTTGCATTAAAATGCAATCACAATTTTATTGTTTGATTTTGGTATAGGCTTACTTTTTACGGTTGCATTAATTTTTTCCGTTGTGTTTGGTGATTATTTTTGCTTGCAATAATATGCCATTCAAGATTTTTTGGCTCTGTTACTAATCTGTAGTTACTGCAAGCTGGACCACTGCGATAGTTTGAACACAGGAACGCATTGCCCAGTTTCAGTTGGCATCGAACGGCAATTTCTCTACTTTAAGGTCGGGCGCTTGACAGTAGAGGTACGCCGTCACCTCTTCATGTCCTTGTGAATAGCACGTGGCCCAAGTTCGTTTTTTGGTTTATGGTAGTTCTACTGTATTGCGATTGGCCCTTTGTTTAAAGAAAAACCATGAAAAGAGTTGTCAATAGTCAATACAAATAAGTTTTGCTTCTAAAATCTCGGGTCTCGAATTCTCGTCTCGGTCTCGAAAAACTCACCGAGTCTCGATCTCGAAAATTTTTTCAAGTCTTGGTCTCGGGTCTTGGACTCGAATTTTTTCCAAGTCTCGGTCTTGGTCTCGGTCTCGACCATCAGGGTCTCGACTACATCATTAATTCACGGATAAGGGGAAGAGTGGAACAAGGCTTGGGGTTCCTCGAAATTACCTCACGTATGGTTCTCATTTTTCATAAAACCGATCTCGAGCAGTATTTCTAGGAAAGTTCAAAGAGCTGGACATTGTTGTTCTGTGCCGCAACCAGTGGTGTAAAGTAACGAAATACTTTTACTTGAGTAGATTACTTCAGTAGTTTTTTTCGGTAACGAGTACTTTTTTGAGTAGTTTTTTTTTAACTACTTTTACTTAAGTACTTTTAGTCTGAAGTAACGCTACTTAAGTACTTTTTATTTGATAAAAGTACAAAGTAGTTTTAAACTTTGAGCCGCAGTGTTGACTGCACTTTGACTGAGGGCATTTGCAGTCAATCATTCGTAAACGCGCAGTCAGGCTATTTTCCCTTGGTCCTATCTTTCTCTATATTCCATGCTTGACTGCGGTCATGTGCTTTTGAAAATGATTGCATTTTTTTCTAATCAGGTACCGATAAGCTGTTGGACGTGTCACAAGCGATAAAACAGTAGGATAAGATTTGTGTTTGCTTACTAGAGGTGGAGTCCTCGAGGACACGTTTTGAAGTCCTTGGCCTTGGCCTCGAGGCCTCAAGTCCTCGAAAATTGGCCTGTCCTCGGCTCGAGGACAGCAGTATTTTTTGAATTGTTAAAATTTTGTGAAGCGCTTGAAAAATTTTTTGGAAAACGTTTTTTTGTGGAGATCGCTTGAAAAATTTTTGTCAAGACCTTTTTTTTTTGGTTTTTTGGAGATTGCCTTCTAAAAAGTTTTTGTGAAGACCTTTTTTTTTTTTTGGAGAGCACTTGCGCTTGTGTCCTTGGTCCTTGGCCTTGGCCTCGAGCATTCCTGTCCTTGGCCTCGAGAGTGTCTGTCCTCGGAAAGGCTGTCCTTGGCCTTGGCCTCGGATCTTTTTTGTGTCCTTGGCCTCGAGCCTTGTGTCCTCGACTCCACCTCTGTTGCTTATAACGACTTCTTAATCAGGACTAGGAACCAAATCTCTACCGAAAAGTTAGCCTGCAGCACCATAAGTTAACCCAACCATTTTAACACCAATAAATGCAAACGAATCTACAGTTTTCCTGTAGTCATGAGTAGAGTTTCTAGTTGGTTAGGGTGCATTTACAATCGAGCTGTTCGTAATTAGGATGAAAGGTCCACTCGCGTTTTGCTGTTCTGTAGGACTGGAGGATTAGGCAATTGCAGAAATTTATTAATAAGTGGAGATATGAGATCCTGGCAGGCGCATAGCCAGGAATTTGCAATGGGGGTGGGGGCTAATTTCGAGGCTGGAAACAACATCTAACGATCTTATCCCAGATTTTGATCGGTTTTCACGCAGATTGAGTCGGTTTTACAGACCAAATTAAGGCAATCTCCAGAAAAAAAGGTCTTCAAAATTTTTTTCTGGCAAACTACAAAATTTTAACAATTCAAAAAACACTGTTATCTCGAGCCAAGGACAGGACATTTTTCGAGGACTTGAGGCTTCGAGGGCAAGGGTTTTTAGCATATAAATTTAATAATTTGACCTTTACTTTTTAGCATATAAATTTAACAATGGCAGTGAATGAGTATTTGAGCAAATTTTTTAAGAATTGATTCCTTGAATATAGTAACAAAAAACCTGCTCAACTAATATTTCATGACTTCTGAAGATAGTGAGAGGTTAGAAAATCAAGCGTATGTGGCAGTGATGTGAAGGAAGTTGACCAGTTGTCATATGTCAATTGAATTGTTTGTTTATTTTGCGTGAATACTTTCAAAAATACTTCTACTTGTGTAGTTTTAAAATGAGTACTTTTTTACTTTTACTCAAGTACTTTTTTTGATCAGTACTTTGTACTTTACTTCAAGTAGTTTTTTTGTCAGTAACGAAACTTTTACTCAGGCGCGTAGCCAGAAATTCGCAATGGGGGGGCTGTTGTGGGGGTCTGGGGGCGGAGCCCCCAGCCGCCGGAGGCTGGGGGTTTGGCGGCAAAGCCCCCAGCCGCCGGAGGCACGGGGGTGTGGGGGCGGAGCCCCCAGCGCTCAAAAATTTTGCATTTTTTTTGCAAAAATAACTTCATTTTAGGGCTATTTTGATTAAAAAATAATGCTTTTAAAACGTGGCTTAGAAATTGGCAGTGCAAACAAGATTAAACTGGTGGCATAAATGGGCTATTTGGGAGGTGGCTAATGATAAAATGTTAGTTCTCTTGTTTAGATGCTGGCAAATTATAAAATCGAATACTTCAATAAAACTCACACGGAGTAATCTATTTCGTATACACTTTATAGAGAAAAATAATTGGGGGGGGGCTAATGAAAAGAGATTTGAGAGAAATGATTGGTAATTAACAAATACTGAATAGCCCCCCCCCCTATTCCTTAGTTTATAGTATATTTGTTGATGATACCTATGTTCAGCATTTTTACACTTACGATCAAATTTGATTGCTTATTTCTTACCATTTTTCTAAGTTTTCATTTATTTGTTGGTTTTATTTTTGACAAATTAGCCCCCCCCCCTGAACATATGTTTCAAAAAATGTTTTAAATCACTATTTAGTCCACTCCAGTGCACAAAACAATCTCAAAAGTGTTAAAAATGTAGTGTTTTTCCTATTCTGCATTTTGGTCGACATGTCAATAAGGGGAGGGCTAGGCTAAAGCCTCGCGCCCCCCCCCCCTGGCTACGCTACTAGCTAAAAACGTGGTATTTTCCTTATTCTGCATTTTAATCGGCAGTCTATTAGCCCCCCCCCTCCCCTAAATAAACGTTTCAAACTATGCTTTATAGCATTTTTTAGGCTAATCCAGTGCAAAAGACAGTCTTAGAAATGCTAAAAACGTGATATTTTTCTTATTCTGCATTTTGGTCGGCAGTTCATTAGCCCCCCCCTAAATAAACGTTTCAAAATAGTCTAATTCAGTGCAAAAGACAGTCTGAGAAGTGCTAAAAACGTGGTATTTTCCTTATTCTGCATGTTGGTCGGCAGTCCATTAGCCCCCCCCCCCCCAAATAAACGTTTCAAACTATGCTTTAAAGCATTTTTTGGTCTAATCCAGTGCAAAAGACAGTCTTAGAAGTGCTAAAAACGTTGTATTTTCCTTATTCTGCATTTTGGTCGGCAGGCCAATGGGGGGGCTATAGCCCCCCCCGCCCCCCCCTGGCTACGCTACTGCTTTTACTTGAGTACCATTTTTGAGTACTTTTTACACCACTGGCCGCAACTAGATAGAACGTTGTTCTAAGGGAGGCAAAATTTCTTTGTGGGGGGCCAAAATTTTTGGGTTGGTTGATCTCCCCCCCCAAAAAAAAAAGGACATCCCGCCAAAATGGTCTAATTTTCTTCTAGTTTTCCGTTGATCTCCAAAAAAAAAAAGGTCATCGCGCCAACGCGGTCTAATTTTCGCCGAGTTCTCTGTTGTTCTCCAATAAAAAAAGCCACCATCTTGAAAATGCCACAATGGTAAGGGGAGTTTGGGAAGGCATGCTGAGCAGTTTGGGGGGTGAAATTTTTGTTTGGGGGACGCCACTCTCCTGGCCACCCCTTAGTTGCGGCCCCGTCGTTGTTATGAGGACTAATTTCGTTGAAAAATATTGATAGAAAAACGAAATAAACTCGTAAAGTGAGCAAGTGGTGAAAGAATGGCATTTTTTTCTGTGTGAAATGAATTTTACCATGTTTTTGCTTGCCTGTCGACTTTTCCAGACGAAATTGTGATTGTCGTTGTTGACTTACTTTAGAGCAAACAATAAATGCTATCAAGATAACTTGCTAGCCTTATTGTTCAAAAAAGGGCGATGAAGTAAAACCGCAAACGATTATTATGCAATGTCATTGAAGTTTTTGAATGAATACACAGAGTTTGCGCTTAGGCTACGAGATGTTGTTGAATTCAAGATTTGAAGTTAAACGACTAAATGCAGACGACGTAGTTGCGGTCACTGACTTTATAGTAGTTTATTACAATGCCGACGAGGAAGACTGCTACTGGGGAAAAATCGATTGCTTGGCTGAGGTTAATGCTGAACGAGCAAGCAAAAAATTGAATAAAAATTTATCTGTTGGTGTAGTTGAAAAATCGTGTGGCAAATTAGTAGCTGTAATGTTGTGCACAGTTGAGAAAGCTAATTTCACACCGCAAAAGAATAGCCAGAAGCAATTTCAAAAGTTATTCTAAATAGGAAACTTCTTCATGAAGCTGAAAAACGACGCGTTTGGGTTTCTGAAAGTCGATAAATTTTTGGAAGCTGGAATGGTGACCATTCACTCTCAATATAGAAAGCTTGGCATCGGTTCTTTTCTAATGGAATTGTCTTTGAATTTATCTGTAGAAGCAAATTGCAAATATGTCGTTGCTTTTACCCTAAAAGATTTTTGGGGCATGTCGTTAGAACGAAAAGGCTGGTCGCTATGCGGTGAATGTGCATTTGCCAGGTATGACTTGGAAAACGGAACTAACATTTTTTTCAATGCCAAGCCCGATTTCACCAAAGCTCGAACGTTGTACAAAGGAGCAGCATGAAAATCAGGAGAATCTGAAACGAAACCTTGTTGAATATCTGTATGGCCAATAATTATGAATGTGTGGAAATATACGGTAATTTGATTAATGACGTCAAGACCTATAATTTTTTTGCATTATTGCAATTTGCAACATATAACGCTAAAAATCTATGGCCACACAAAGGCTTCCTTAAACATACATGGATTGCACTTTGAAGCAATATTAACGTACGGTAAACATTAAATATGGCAACATGCATTGATACTTTGTGTTCTAGTCAAACTGATAATTGGTTCTTGATGGCCACAAAAATTGTTTAAAAACGTATCTATTAAAAAATTATAAGAACGAAACAAAAGGTTTAGTTCCGCTTATATGAGAGCCAAAATTTTTCGAAAAACATTTTTTCTAATAACGCGTTCGGTCTCTGGAGCGGGAGGTATCAGGTTCAAATCTCGGGCCGGTCAAATCAAACAAAGTATTGCCAACCGCTTGCCATCGCTGCTGCATTTCTAGAAGGAGCTGTGTTGACCGGGCGCAGACTTCGAAATGGGGCTCTCAAACTCGTTACACGCTTCAGCGTAATACAGCGAGTATAATGAACGACCTGCTAGCGAAGTACAAATATTGTCTTATTTCAGTCAATGCTTTTTGTGAAGGCTGTTTGGTGCAATTTTTGAAGCTGTGTGGAGTAGCGAAAATTTAAATTAGTTGGAGCAGTAAGTCATACATTGCTGGGCCATCGGGTGCAGAGATGGAAACTGGTCGAGTCGACCGGCCGGTCGGGTTACCGGTAAGGTCGAGATTCTTCGACCAGCCGGTCAAGCCGGTTGAAACATTGGTCAAATTCTCCTTTCTTGCAACTAAAAGACATCTAAGCACCAACCGAATTATACTATAAAAATAAAACTTTTTATAAAAAAACAGTATTGACAAACCACATCTTTTGAAAACAGTTTGTTGAATGGCTTCAAGCTGTGACTGATATGCTGTGACCATTAAGGTATGCACATCCAGGGGCGTATTTAGGGAGGGCATTGTGCCATGTCCGCCCCTTTGGGCCACGGCAAAAAGCAAAAAAGTGCAAAATTCACGTTAAAATTGCGTAATCAGATTATAATAAAGCATGCATATGAAAGAGGCTTACGCTACCTAGCATTTTAGCATCATTTTAATTAGCTTGAGAGTAGAAGCGGCGCAAATTTCAGGTTTTTTAGTACTGTTCATGCTAAAATCTTGCCGCTTTGAAAAGCTTTTTTCAACTTAAATTTATCACACTCTACCCTGGGCAAGAAAGGCATAGCTCTTATATTTTTATATCTAACTAGCATCGCTTGTTCTGAAGTAGCATTTCTACAAACTGCCTGCGCACGAATATTTTTAACCAATGTCATATTTCAAATGTTTTCTAGCCAATGTCAAAACAGTTCAGTGTTTCCTGCTCGGCAAATTGCAAATAATCTGTCACCAATGGCAAAAACTGTGTACTTTTTTTTTTTTTGTACAACCTGTGAGATGCTATGATCTGTTGACTTTTAAAGCTAACGGTTCCAATTATCTTTCATTTGTGGTTACTTCCATCCTAGTTTTCTACATCGCCACTGGATGAAGCAGGAACTGCGACACACTTCCCCCTTTCTGGAAGCAGTGGTAGGAAGGGGCCTGCTAATGTCGTCTTGAGCGCCGAACATCCAATCACGTCGGGGTCACCAGTGTGGCGTGTCAAAAGGGAGAGCCCTCCAATTGCGGTTAACCGGCTCGGTTGTACAACCTATGAAACGCTGTGATCTGTTGAGCTTATAAAGCTATCGGTTCCAATTATCTTTCGTTTGTGGTTACTTCCATGCTAGTTTCCACATCGCCACTGGATGAAGCAGGAACTGCGACAATATCATTAGAAAGAACTTCTAATAATTTAGCTTGTTTGGTACTGATTGCACGCAGTTTTATTTAATTTGATTAAAAACAGTAAAGCCTTATTTGAAATAGTAAAATTTTTAAACGTTTCCGACTTAGCTATGTCCATCATCAGTAAAAAGTAAAATCTGAAACAGTGAAAAATGTAAAGAACAAGTTTCGAATGAAAGTAGACACATTTCAGTACAAGTTGTAAAATAGCGCTGCAATTGGGTAAAACCTGCTGATGTAAACAAGCTGCTGTTCCTCTGCTAAACACACTAAGCATCATAAGCGTAGCTAGGGGGGGGGGGCCCAGGGGGCCCGGCCCCCCCCCCCCCAATCAAAATACCGCTAACGACAAAAAATTATGACAACATAGCCTAGCGATGTTTAGTTGCAGTTTTTTTTTTTCAGTAATTACACACATAACAGTTATTAACAATAATATTAATGACAACAAGGGAGTCCCGGGGCCCCTAACTAACAACCAGGGGGCCCACAACTGAAAATTAGGGGGCCCCAGGGCCCCCAACAAACAACCAAGGGGCCCCTAACCAACAACCATTGGGCTCCTAACTGACAACTAGTGGGCCCCAGGCCTCTAACCAACCCCCAGAAGGCCAGGGGCCCCTAACCAACAACCAGGGGGCTCTGTGGCCCCTAACCGACAACAAGGGGCCCTAGGGACCCTAACCGACAACCAGGGGGCCCGGGTCCCCTAATCAATAACCAGGGGGCCCTAACCAACAACCAGAGGGGCCCCGTAGTGCCTAACTGACAACCAGGGTCCTCAATGGCCCTAACCAACAACCAGGGGACCTTGGGGCTTCTAACTAACAACCAAGGGGGCCTGGGGCCCTTAACCAACAACCAGGAGGCCCCGGGGCCCCTAACCGACAACCAGGGGGCCCTGGGGCCCTTAACCAACAACCATGGGGCCCCGGAGTTTCTAATTAATGACCAGGGGGCCCGGGGCCCCTAACTCACGATCAGGGGCCCCCGGGGTCTCTAACCGACAACCAAGGGACTCTGAGCCCCTAACCGACAACCAGAGGACCTCAGGGCCCCCTAACTGACGACCAGGGGGACCTTGAGCCCCTAACCAACAATCTGGGGGCCCTAGAGTCCCACCAGGGGGCTCTGGGGCCCCTAACTCACGATCAGAGAGCCCCGGCCCCTGACTGCCGACCAAGGTTTCCGGGCCAGGGGCCCCTTAATTCAAATTTTTAACAATTTATATGCAAAATCTAGCTTTCAGAAATCTAAGAGTTTTGACCTAAAAGTTGCAACCCCAGGCCCTCGTTTAACATTATTATAAACTTAATTCTATGACACAGGCGGTAATGCAAACCCCCCAATTGAAATACTACCAAATATAAATATAAAGAGAGCATAGCCAGTATGTTGTCACTGTCCGAAATTCCAGTTTTTTAATTTAGAATTTAAGCGTACAAAAGTAAGCAATAATAATAAGGACAACATGTCCACGTCATAATAATGTCACGCAATTCTTGGACGTTTCAAAAGACTGTCAAGTAACTTGACTCGAGTCCTCCTCGTTTTGGAAAAAAAGTTAGTTTAATTTTGATTTAAATGTTGTTTTTTTTATGAAAAAACTTATTAGGGGAGCGATCTTGTCTCAAAATCATTGGCGTAGCCAAAGGGTGGCCGAGGGGACCCGGGCCCCTTAATCAAAATGCCACCAATGACAAAAAATTGTCAAAAAAGCCTTGTTTCTTCATTTTCAGTTTCTTTTAGCATCTTTACGTAATTAGTACACGCGTACAACAGTAATTAACAGTAAATAATATTGACGACCAGGGGGCCCGGCGCACCCCCTTAAATCAATTTTTTCCTACCAATTTAAACGTATAACCAGAGTGAAATCAAGAGTTTTTGTTCTAAGAGTTGCTACCTCAGGCCCTCATCTAAACTTTTTATGAGCTTAATACAGTAACCAGCGCCGTATTTGCCATATGGCTCAGTGCCAGGGCCCTGCCCTCAGATAGTAGGGCTTTTTTTGGTCTTCATTTAGGAAGATGTTGCAAAAATTCCTTAAGTGCCAGGGGCCCTGCGCAATGTAAATCCGGCCCAGGAATAACATGTTTAGTAAGCGTAACCATCTATTGTATCATTTTTCAATAACGATTCACCTCCACCTCGCCAGTTTTTACGCACAAAATACAGTACTTTTTAAAAAAATAGCTAGGAAAAATGCTGATTGAACAAACTACTGAATTTCAATTGAAGGGCCCTGGGTCCTTTGGCCATACATGTACTGCTATAACTGGTAAACTTCATGACTAAACAAAAATCTCTAAGGAAAATTTTCGAAAGAATTATTATTTTTTGCTAAAGTATTGCAGAAGGCAATGTGCCTTACCTCCCCCTCCATGGACCAAATCACTAACAATTAAAAATTTACACCGTAATGCAAGACTCTAAACGGTTTTTGAGATTTAATTGCAAAAGAAGGATTGAACAACTAAATTTTTTCGGTTGGCTTTGAAATGTTAAAAATCTAGTTCTTTGAAATGGCTCTGAACTCGTGCGATATGTGATCCAATGGGATTTAAATAGCTTTTTTTCCCTAAAACTTACAAAAATCGCCCAGCAGCTGGGGGCTTTGCCCCCAGACCACCATAGCCACCAGCGGCTGGGGCCTCCGCCCCCAGACTCCCGTCTGTGATACGTTTGAGTACACTAGCTTACTTAACACGTCTCCTAAGTTAGACATTTACACTTTTTCATTGTTAGTTTTCGCCCTTTCCTTTATCAAAATCCTGGTTAAGTGCCATAAGGCTACGGCTTCAGATCTTCCATTCTACGATATCTTTGCCCCACAAAAAATTCCATTTTCGAAAATTTCTGATGACGTCATTGCATGTGATATGTGGTTTGGGCCCCCCCAATCAAAAATCCTGGCTACGCCTATGCTAAGTATTACTGTGATACTAGCGCCGTGCACTGAGTGAGAAAAGAGGTAAAAAACAATCACACGTTGAACAAACACAAAGTTATCGATGACTGGTCAACGTTTATGTTCGGTTTTAGTTTGTCGATGCTTAAAGTTTCTAAAATGAAGAGCTTAGTTTGGTTCCTGGCAGTTCCAAGTATTTTAGATTTTGCAAAGTCAATTTTATGGTCGGAATTTTCATAGAGGTGGTTGGTAACGTATGAGTTTGTACATTTTTCGGAGCCGGAGTTGTGTTCGTTCATTCATCTACTTTCATTCGAGACTTGTTCTTTACATTATTTACTGTTTTAGGTTTTACTTTTTACTGATGATGGATAATTGGACATAGCTAAGTCCGAAACGTTTAAAAATTTTACTATTTTAGATAAGGCTTTACTGTTTTTAATCAAATTTAGCTTGTTCCCTCCAGCTTTTTGTGCTTATTTTGTGCACGTTTTGCGCTGCTCAAAACAGGTCTTTCAAACCGAAATTTAACCTAAAAAGGTCTTAAAATTGAATTATTTTTGCAAAAAACGCACAATTTTTTTGCGTTTTTTTTCTGATATTCACGTCCGTAGTCACAAATTTTAATACCTCACTCATGCCCCCCCCCTTTCGAAAAATTTTCGTTAGATGTATTGAACAGTGAACAAAAATCTTCTGTAGAAAAACCGGTCGACCGGCCGGTCAACCGGCGATGATTTTGAAATTTACCGGTCTGGTCGGGTTGAGAAAATCCCGACCGGTTCCATCTCTGATCGGGTGATCATCATCATCAGCCTATGCGCTCCACTGCAGGAAAAAGGCCTTCCACAATTTTTTCCATTTCTCACGCTCAAGGCTTTCTTTGGTCCAATTCGAGTTAAATTTAAAGTTCTTCACACCATAAATAGTGTTTGGTTTTCCTGGGTTCTTTTTTGTCATATGACGTCCATTCGGTCAATCTTTTGGTCGATCAATTACCATTTGTGCGCCTAATTATGTCCAATTGTCGATATCCAGCCCAGTTCCATTTTAATAGTTTCAATAATTGATACGTGATACAAAATCGGATGTTGCACAAGCTTAAACCCGCTCCTTGACTTTTGGATGAACCACTAGGATAAACTGCTTAACAGTAGCACAAGCAAAAAAAGCTATAATTTAGCTCTTGCCAACGGTTACTTTTGCGCTCATCGTACTTTTAGTAGAGCGGAAAAGTGACATTTTTTGTTCGGGTTGCGCATTTCCGGAAGAAAGCACGAAACTTTACACATGGGCGTTTTTGAGTACGCTAATTCCAAAAATTGCGAGAACCATGACGTCATTCTAGTGCTTCCGCCTCAAAAATTCAAAATTCAAAATGGCCGATTGCGATAGCTGCGAATTAGGTTTTAGGCTGTTACTCGTCTCTTTGTGCTCCAGTTACCATAATCTTTAAGTCTTTTCTGATAATTTCTAGGTCAAGGAATCCAATGAGACATGTTATATTGAGAATAGTTGAGTTTTTCGTGAGGAAAAAGCCTATCGGGCCTCTTTTTCACCAATACGTGTTCGCATATCTAGAGTTCCGGTATGTCAGTTTTTTTGTTTTTTTTACCAAAATAAATAGTGTGCAATAAACGCTACGACAATTAAATACCTTTTCAAATGAACGTTTATTGGCTATATCAGCAATAAAAAAAATAACAGTAATAATTACTATGTACGACAGACCAAAAAATCTAATTTGGAAACTCTGAACTCTAACGCAACAAACAATACCTAATATATGATGTATCATATGAGTTTTGCTAGTTAGAGTCGATAAATGAAGCCACTAAAGCAGTGATTCTCTACCACGGCTCTTACTTGTCCTTTCTACGGCTCTCATTAACTTAAAAAAATAATCATTTTCGATTCCGAATTGTTTTTCACAACTGGTTGTCGAAATTTCGAATCATTTTTTATCACAAATTTGAAATTAAATCATTCTTCATTAAAATTAAAACTAATGCTAAGGCACGATAATACAATAAATTCCCTCAAATTCACCAAGATATTTTTAAAAAATAGATTAAACCTATGTGGCTCTCATTTAAGTTTTCTGTGACTATTATCTTAAAGGAAAAGAGTGGCTGCAATCTAGCTCCTCAATTTTATGCAGATGCAATCCAACCCAACTATATTTATAGAGATTGTCCTAGAGGTTGAGTGCTGATGATCTGCTTTGTAATTTTATACAGCTGGGGTTTTCCTCCATTTCCATTTTTGGTTTTTCGTTCTTCTATTGGGTCCTTTTGTCAAGTTGTTCTCAATGTTCAGGTTGAATTTTTTTTCAAATTGTTGGCTCCTTAACTTGTCGGGACTGCTTCTACTTATAGATAATATCATAGATGATCAGTATTTTAATTTAAACCAAGGGCTCACATGACAAAACAAGCCAGCCAGCTAGTAAAGGCCATTTTCGCTCGCTAACAGGCGTTAACGAGCAAAAAACTTAGCAGACAAAATGCTATTTCCCAGCCGTCTCGCTTAACACTCATTAAAAATGCTCGCTCGAATTTCTTTACGAGATGTTGCGTTAGTACGTAAAAAATACCTCATTGTGACGTCAGTCGCATTTCTACTTTAAAATAATCAGTGCTGAGCACCGCAAATTTAAACTATTCTGCCACCGCAAATTCCGCAAAAAAGCAATAGGTGGTCCGCAACCGTAAATCCGCAAGTTTGCGGTACGTTTGCGTTAATTTTTTGCACTTTCGCAACCGCAAATGACTTTTTACTACCGCAAACTTGAACCGCAAACTTTGCTGTTTTGTCTTCCTGGTTTGATAAACAGAGGAGACCTATAGCAATATAGCAATGGTTGATATTTTGCATATCGGTTGCAGACCTGTAATAAACATCAGCAAGTTTTCTTCGGTTTACTTAATATTCTGTTTTTGCAAGTTATAATATACATTCACAGAGCTGGACATTCGAGCTTTTGGCTCTCATCGGCAGCCCTCAGCTTCTCGAACAGAGTTAGGACGTCAAACTTTATGGTTATAATATACATGTTAGCAGCAGAGCCTAGTGGAAATGTACTCAGGTTTGTTTAAACAAAACTGCGACCGAAGTTGGATTACGGCTGCGACTCTGGTGGCTGTAGTAGACACTTGGAAGAGAGTAACCTCACCTGCAAGTCACTTTTGTCGCTCGTTCTAACTTCTAGCTACAGTATGTTCGTTGAGTTGAAAATCCTTATTTGATTTACGTACTTGTACAGTACATGTACTTATCAAATAGGATAAACAGAGATGCACAAAGCTTTATTGAGTCGCCGAAAAGTAAAAGCTTGAGACGCACGAACTTGCGTTCTTGAAAGTGATACTTTACAGGCATATGATACTATTTACTGCTTGAGTGACGGAGTGGATGGGGGGGAGTTGTTGCCGATGTCACTTCCTGCTCCCTTCATCACTCATGGCATTTTGCAGATCACGATAAAAATAACTTAATTTCAAAAGTGACAGTTACAGTTAGCGCTTTTTTTGCTGCTGTACTGGTGCAAAATTTTTTTAATTGTTTTGAAAGGTGTTCATATAAAGGCAGACTTTTGCCAAGATGAAAATGTGCTAGGTGTAAGAAGAACAAGCCAAAAGTTCGGTTTGTTTGTTTATTTCAGTTGTAATACAGTCCTGAATAAAGGTTACATGAAATTCTAACGCTTGAACTTCTAGTCGAACTTTGGATTAGAGCAGTTTTTTAAAATCTTTCAAATTGCGTACAATATAATTACGGTGCAGGCACTAGCGTACCTAGGAGGAAGGCCACTGTGCCATATGACTTTCCCTAAGACCCTAAAAATGAAACACAATAAAGCAAAACGAAGCAGTTCTAAGAGGATGTACGTTATTCCTGCGTTAATGCAAAAATAAATCGATCTTTGTTTTAATCTGTTTTCTTCCTTCTCAAATGACCTAGTTTTTTAATCCCGTAATATTTTTGAAGCATTTTCATTTTACGATTTTTTTCTGGTAGTAAGTCTCGTAAAAGCATTATATTAAAACGTGTTTCCAGAATGCACGAAAACGCGTATTTGTAGTATAATTTTGCAAATTTTTTTCAGAGCATGCCCCCGGACCATCCTACAATGGTCTTGCCTTTGGCACTCTCCATATTATTGATTTGTGGCGTCACATCAGTGCGACGAAACTTTAAGCCCCCATTGGAAACTTTTTGCGTACGTCACTGGATGCAGATATTAATTTTGTTTGAAAACTCGCTGTCATTTAAAATTATATGTTTCTCTTTAGCGCTGAGCAGTCAGCACTCAGCATCTAATGTAATTGCAAAAATAGAAAATTTGGGTTTTAAGTCTTGAATTTCGGTAAGTAACTTAGGTTCAATTAATGGCCACTCGTAAATTAGAAATTTGTTTCGATAGTGGCTAATTTGTTGGTGGTGCCAAAAATCTACCAGATCAATGTGCCGTAGTAATTTACCCGCCAAAAAGTTTGTCAATATGACTAACTTTGCTCGTGAATTTTGGAAAATTTTGGAGTAACGCCGTCAACTGCTCAGAACTTTAAACTATTTCTTAAATAAAAAATAGGCTAAGCATTTTGACGCATCATTTGCACAATTCAGTACACAAGCTTTGGAAAATCAATAAGGCAAAGTGGTGTATTATGTATACATCATCAACTACTACAAAATTATTCACGATACAGACATTTTTTCCAGGATTCTAAAGCGGACAGTAATGTTAATTCCCAAAAATCTTTGGAAATTTCTTGAGCGGCAACGCATATAGTCTAAAGCATGCCTTCCAAAAAGACAATCAATGAAACAAAAAACAAAAAGACTAAAAAGATAAAACTAAGATTGAAAATGTTGGTAGGCCTGCAGCCTATGCAGGGCATGTCATCAAAGTCGTCTTGTGCAACCCTTTGCCACTTCAAAAAGTCTAAGTCTTCCTTCACAAAAACAATCCGTTGGAAGTTTTTAGATCTTAAGTCAACTCAGTTTGCTGTATGAATAGCAGCACCTCTGGGAAATCATCGTTCCACAGCAGAGAAGCTTGGTGAAAAGGAGTTGTACTTTAGAAATACATCCACCCAAATCTGTCGATACATTGGATTGTAAAAACGTATTTTTTTGGAAATTGCAGAAACGATCCCATTGATGTTGTTGATTTGCGGATATGCGGTAGATTTCAATTTTTTTACCGCAAATCTACAAATGTTTGCAGTAAGAAATCGGTTTGCAAATCCGTAAACCTAAACCTTGAGTCCGCAATTTGCGGATTTGCGGACTTGTGGACCGGTTTGCGGAAGTGTCCAGCACTGAAAATAATGCGTTCAAGCGTATTGTGTCTGTATGACAGTATGTCTGCAATTGTTATGGAAAAAGATACTATGGGCCATGCGCTAGTATTCTAAGCTTGCAAAATCCTCCATTAATAATAATTAGTTAATGAACGAAAGAGTTTAATTTTATTTTTGGATCAATTTAAAAAAAAAGAACAACTTTTACCATACCACAATTGTTTAAATGACGTGAAGCGCTTTTGAGGTTGTTGGTCGGTACACGTTTATGTTAACAGCAACAATAGGTTTCAAAATTTTTTTAAAGTGAACAAGTCCAAGTATACTGTTCATTTTTAGAACCAGTAACTCTAGAATTAAGACTGGCTGTTTCTAATTTTTTGCCGATTTTCAGCCTCATTTGTTCTTGATTTTTAAAACAAAGTTTAGAGCATCAATGTCAATTTTAGCGATCGTATTTGCAACGGTATTTAATTTCCTATTCTCTTCGCCTCAGTTAAGGCTTTTTTCCTGCTTTGCAGCATCGTAAAATTCTTTTGACTGTCGCTCAGCTTGAAACAAAACAAGCTTTTTTCGAACGACTGCGAAATAACCTCAAACAGTGCTCTATACTTTTGGAATTGTTGCAATTTTGCTTGCAAACAAATGAAAATCACTACAATTTTAACGTTTTGAATCAGTACAAAATTTAGTTTCTTTTCTTTGATTTGAATTTTTTTTTGTTTGCTTTTAGTTCATTTTGCTGCCGAGGCAAGCATTGTTTTTAATTTGTTCTTAAATTTTGAGCAAATACGAGTTTCATGCTCTTAAAAAATTGTGTTTATAAAAACAGAGTATTTTATTTTCGTCAACTGGCGCTACTCAATATTTTTTTATCAGTCGATACAGCGAACGGTTCTCACGGTTCTCAATGCAATTCGCTTTCTTCTTAGCAGTCTAATAGCAAATATGGAGACCATTGTTAATTAATTTTCAACAAAAATTCGCTTTAGTTGAACTTTTCAACATTTTGCCATTAAATTTCTGACCAAAAAAATGTCTCGTGCGCTAAAAGAGTGCTTCAAAATCTTTGTTGAGTTGGCGCAGAAAATGTGACGTTTTTTTACTCCAGTTCTATCTCGTAATCGACCCAAGAAACTTAGCAAGCGAAATGACGTTACACAGCTCGCAGAGCTTAAAATGCACGTGTAAAAATAACCTCTTGCCTTTAGCGAGTATTTCGTTCGTTAGCGCCCTAAAAATTTCTCATTATTAATGCGAGCGAGGAAATTTTTGTCGTGTGGGCCCAGCCCTGTTGATAAGAGACAAACACTTTTATTGCTAACTAAAAAGAAAAATTGCATGAGCTTTGGAAATTACTTTTTCGAACTCGAGTTCAGGGCATTGCTTGAAAAAAATTGAAATTGGTTCTGTTTTGCTTTAGGGTGCAAATTTCCCTAGTTCAAGCTTGGTCAGTTGGTTGCATTGCGTAATCAAGGGGGTTAGAGCGGTTGAAGTCACCCTCTTTTTGCCAAGTCACTTAAAAATTCAGCCCAAACATGCATGCTTCTGAAGGTGTTTTTTAACCAGGAAGCAAGCAGCAGGGTAAGCTAGAAGAGATATGAAATTCAATTCTTTTATTTTTTTCTTGAATTTTTTTTGCTTTCTTTTCCTCCTATAACCGGACAGCGTCAACGCTAAATGTTGGGCGATTCACGCACTTTTCTTAATCGTATTTGACGTAACCCGTAAATTTTAGCGATTAGTTTTTTCAAATGGATCTACAAACGAGAGAAATCCAACTGGCGTTGAAATGACTATTTTTTTCCGAAAAATTGCAAGAAGCGCCCAGACCTCTATCTGCGAGAAGCATACAAATATTATCTCTGAATTCAAGTACACCCCCTCCTCTCTTTTGAAAAAATTCTGCTTACTCGCTTGGTTGCTAGAGGGTGTGCAAAATGTGTTGGATTGAGAGCAATTGAATAGCTTTAGTTTTGTAACTCTTAATTTCATTTGACGAATTACGTCTAATAGTAGCCTTGCGCTTGATCCTTTAGAATTGAAAATTACAATAAATATGGGGATTTCATGCCCCTCACCAATTGACTGTATATTTTCTGCCGTTTCTATGACGTCATATGAACTTTAAATATAATTTTAGTATTTGGTTATGAGTAACAGTACTAGTTTTCTCTTTTTATCTGACATTGTTTCATGCGGCTCTTTAAAACCTTGAGGGTTAAAATTAGGCTCTAATACTAAATAAGGTTGAGAACCACTGCACTAAAGTAATCAATTTCGAGAAGGAGGGTGCCGTTTGCCGATTAACCCTCAAGAATGGTCTATTTACCATCAGAAACTTAGACAATATTGACCACAATCCACGTCCGTTGTCCAGCTATGACGCATTTCATGGCATAGCGCTATCTGTCACACAACATGCCACACATGAGAACTGTGGTGTTGACAGGGCCTCAGAGAGAAAATTTTCCTGGGGGTACGAAGGTCGATACCGGGCCCCCAAATCTTATTGGGCTCTCCAAGCCTAATGGGGGCCCATGTCGTTAAATCATTTTTTGTGGGATGAGTGTAGATCTTCATTTAAAAGTGAGGGATAACAATATTCGCATGCAGTTTGGACCTATGAAAAACACAACTAGACATAAAATTGGTTTAAATCCAGCTAGGGGGTTTGCGGGAGCGCTGTGAGCTCCCCCAGCGGGGTCCTGGACGGAGCCCCGGAAGCTTAAGCACCTTTTATGTTTCTCAAGGGTAAATACAGCATTTGATCAACATCCCAGCACCAAGCTTGCTTAAATTGACCAGCAGAAAACGTGATATACACGAAAGAAAGTATGTGAAGTGGGGGATGATGACATTGACACAATATTATACAATATAATGACTTTAATACTACAAATCCAAATATTTTACTGATAAAAGTTTTAAGAAGTCATCTGCAATCATAGACTTTACAAACCCAAATATCTATCAAACTCATACAGAAAGAGTGAGTTACTTGATGATAGCAGTAGAGTATGTCAACTTTGACTCCACTCTCTGACGTTGAATGCTTTTGGATCTCTGGAAATGTGGGCCCTCGTTCATTGTTATACTGTAGAATTAGCGCTCTCAAGTCAGAGAAATGTAGCAAAACGTTAATTTTGGTGCAAGGGTATGGTTTTTGATACATTTTCCTCTTTTTTAATTAAATCGGCCACTATTGGATGCCCTAAAAGCTGTGTAGCAAAAATAGCGACCAATTATATATCAGTACTGAATAGGCTGACTGATATTTTTGCTGCAGACAAGTTTGATTACGGTGTTATGGTGCGATACCAACATTTAACGCAGAAACCTGAACTCTTCCGGGCTCCTTGAGCCCGGGTCCCCCTAGGCCCAGGCCCAATTACAATGTACCCCTTGAACCCCCTTCTCGCACGCCCTGGGTGTTGATAGAATGATTCTGGAAGTTACTGAAAATGAAGGCCAACAAACATCAAATTCTGTCTCGGCGTCACCAAAGTCATACACCGATGTATCATCAATTGCGCTCCCTAAAAACGCCTCACCAATGACGACCAAGGTCCAAGTATTTCCAACTTCTACCAGTTCGGATTGAAATAAAATGCAAAAGCTTTGGCTTCATCGTGAGAATGCAGCAACTGCTGATGAAAGCTAAAATGACTCAGCAAAAATTGATTTATCTTTGTCGGCTTACTTTACTTGTTCGCAAATAGTTGTGCTAAGCCACATGCTATCGTTGCGCTACTCCCATTTTTCCGAACACATCTAATTCTCCCGACAAGGCGAAACATGGAATGAACATCATTTCACTAATTACTCGTAATATAAATTCTGGGCAGATACCAGTAATCACTGTAGAACAGCCATTGTATGCTGTTGTAAAAAACCCAGTGGGCCTGGCCTGAAAAACATGGTGAAACGCGAGATGTTATTAAATGGGTGGCCTCCGCATTAGAATGCGATGCTATCGGTGATCTGTGAATGACTTGATGGGAGCGGTTGCGCTTACGTAATGACTGCAGTCAGTGTTACCACTGAAAGTCGTACGTTTGATCTTCGAGAGGACCGAATATATTCAAAAGTAGTGGTGGGCAAATTACTGAGCAAAAGTAATGAAATTACTTCACTAAAAATTACTTTAAAAAAGTAATGAAATTACCTTAATCGTTATTTTTCAGAAAAAGTAATAAGTAATTGGTCGTTACAAATTACAAATCACTTTGAATGTAACATTTAGAGAAAATGACAGTGGTCTGCGTCAACTTTTCTAATAAGGTTGTATGAGAGAAAATGTTGGTTCTCGTCTATGATTCAAGCACATTATGATACGCATATGCACTCATCAGATGATGGCTTATATTATGCTGCCACACCAAGGTTCAGCGTTAAAGAATATTATCTTTATTATTTAACCTGAGTGAGTACAGAACTGTTTGAAAACTAAGCAGGTTTTGAACTTCGCACTATCTGTTTCCGCTGTCAAAGATTATATCATTACTCTTCGAGCATTGTGGCTTTTGATGCGCTAAAGCAAGGCCTTCAATACCAACGTCATGAAGCAAAATCGAGCAATAAAAACTTAGCAATTTTCGTTGATTCAGAATCTGAAGTATTCTCTTCAGCAACAATTGCAGAATTACAACTCTCAGCAGTTGGTCTCGATCTTGAGTTCAGTCCTGCTCGCATTATAGACACCAACTGGTCCATTTTTTTGTGACAATCTTAATAATAATATCACACTTTCGGTAATCCTCCCATCGTAAATTCAGGCAGGGGCGGGCGGGCGGCGGCCCGTCCCGGGTGTCACCATTTTGGGGTAACATCATATTATAACGTGAAACCACAATTCCACCGATTGGTGGTGAATACTATTCTCTTTTCTCTTTGTTTGGTCCCTATCTTCATTGAGACCGAAAACCCACTAATTTTGAAGCGAAGATTTTTTTTTTGGTCTTCACATACTTTTGGGCCAAAAACCCACTCATTTTGCGGTAAAGATATTTTTTCTTTTTCTTTTTTTGGATGCCACCACGAAATCCCGCCCCGGGTGCCACCATCTTAAGCAACGCCACTGCCTTTAAATCTCTTTTCATTAGCATCTAATTCAGCAAGATTAGGATGTTGGGTTTCAAAATGGCGCACCAGATTATATTCTTTTGGAACTGAAACCACGTTTCGGAAAAACTAAACGCAGTACTTTTGAGTTTACAGCTGTAAACAAGTATTTGTTTGTTCATTTTGAGTTAAACACTCTGCCTTCTCTTTTAGTGCTTCTTTTCTTGTTTTTAGTCATTGTGGTATGCTACAGAAGCAGGCGCTTAGCCAGTAATCTGCAATTGGAGGGGGATGTTACGGAGATTTAGGGAAAAAAGGTCTTCACCTGAAATTGGAACGGTTTTTGTGTCCAAATTCTCTTGAAATCCAAAAAAAGCATATGCTGAATGTCAATGGGAGACTGTAGTCTATTTCAGTGCAAATATCAGCCTCATAAGTGCTAAAAACGTGATATTTTCCATATTCTGCATGTCAGTGATGGGGACTATAGTCCTCCCCCTGGCTACGCTGCTGTAAACAAGGAACACAACTAACTGAAAGTTACTGAACTGCTGACAAACAACCTGAAAGTAAAAAATGCTGGTCAAAAAATCACACGCTGTAGATTCCAGTTTTACACTCATACACACAATTGAATGAGCTACCACATCACAATACGACAAATATGAATTGCTAAAAGAGATTATGCTTGAGAAATCATTTCGAGGACTGCAATAAAGGCTTCGCTGGGCGGTATGTTGTGCAGACCTGTTCTAGAAAACCTAGATTATTGAGATCGTTGGATTGATACCTGTTACAGTATTAACATGTTCACTTTTTTCAATCTTCACTTCTGTACGTTTAACAGCATTTAATCTGTCAGTATTAAACAAAAAAAAACAAACAAGCTTTTGTAAACCAAACCAGTGTAGTACTTACAACTGCAGAATTATAAAACTTGACCGTGATTTTTCTAATGCTATTGCACTAGTGCTGCATACATTTAAACTAATCTATCATATTCAGGCGCGTAGCCAGGAATTCGCAAAGGGGGGGGGGGGGGGGTTGGAAGTTGGAAACAACAGTAAACGAACTTGACCCAAATTTTCATCAAACTTGCATCAGATTGAGGCGTTTTTTTTTTAATTAGGTGATCTCCAAAAATAAAAAGGTCTTCACTCTGTTTTCCTGACCAGTTTTAGGTGAGGTGCAGAAAAAATAACTCCACTTTTCTAGTCCCAAATAACAGCGGGTCCTTTACAATTTCTGCTCGCCAATCCCATTGGGGTGGCTATTTTCATTTTTGGAGCAAAAATCGGCTTCAAAAGCACTAAAAACGTGGTATTTTGCATACTTTTCAGGTTAATGGGGGAGGCTCGAGCCCCCTTACTGGCTACGCTACTGCATTCATCTTCACATATGATTCATATTCATCGTCTTTTTTGATGCGTAGAAAGTAGTGCGCCAATGGCACGACCATGCGTCATTCTCTGACACAAACTGTTTTGATTGGTTGGAAATCTGACATAAGCAGCCAATCAAGGGTTACTCCTCGATAGTACCAGAACGGCGACGTCATCTCAACAACGTTGCGAACTGATACACAGCGCGTTGTTTCAACTACAAACACTTTTTTGTGATGTACACCTTGTCTGTAAGTAACATTCAAAAAATAATTTGTAATTATAATAATTTTGACACCTCTAAAAAAGTAATAAAATTACCACAATAATTACTTTTTTAAAAAAGTAGTGTCATTACCGTAAAAATTACTAAAAAAGTAATTCGTTACTATAATTCATAACTTTAGTCATTCGTTACTGCTCACCACTGCAAATGGCAATAATTAATATTCCCAATTAAATATCCCACAATTTATCAATTCAAAATAAACCACAAAACTATGAATAACAAGCAAAAATATACTTTAAGAGTAACCAAACAAGAATGATTTTGTTTTGGGGAAAAGGAGTCAAAGAAAAAATTTTCCTGCTACAACCAACTACGGCCAAAGTCCAAACTGAGAACCAAATTGTCGTCGACAATGAAACGGGCGGGAATCGATCAAAGTCCTTAATAGAGTGAGAACTGTAGCTGGAGTCAATCCAACAACAAGGGTGTTGGATTGACGTTTCTTTCACGTAATTGTAATTGTAATTGTAATTGTAATTACTTTTTATTCACCAAGTTGCCTTGGCCAGGAGACAGCGAAGGGACCTTTCGGTCTTCGAGTCAAGCTGCCACCTGCCCACCTGTCTACCACACACGGCGGAGGCTTCAAACTGTCCCTTTAGTTGCTGAACGTCAAGCAGGGAAGCTGTGAATACCAATTTTTATAGTCTTTGGTTTGACCCGACCGGGAATCGAACCCAAGTCTACAGCTTCAGTAGCAGACGCTCTATCCACTCGACCACTGATCGTAGCGATGATTGGTAAGCGATGAGCGGTGAGCGATTCTTAGCTGGTACCAAAACGCGAGGACAACCAACCTTATGTCTTCGCAAATGTGCGTGACGCAATCGACTTCTTCGACCCAATTCACAAATTGTCACGATGCCGCTCTTTGTCCTTCTTCACTTGGAAGCCGCTCTTCGATATCCAGCGAATCGAGCAGCACCTAACCTCTTGGGAAAATTAGCCAGTGCAGCAATTCCTCTACATACACTAGCTCAACCTGTCATATAGACCAACTCTGTCTTGCACAGGCGTACAATTCAACACTACAATTCAGCACTAAAATCCAAAGGGAACACATGGGCGTATATATAGGCCAAAAGCACGTGATCAATTTTGTGAAGGTACAAGAGGAGAAACGGAAAAGTTTCCGGAAAAACAAGTTGGCAAACGCGGTAAATAAACACTAAATACCCTAACCCTAGCAGAAAGTCGCTTAGCTGATTTCCAGGTTCGTAGAAAAGTAAGGAGAAAACGACCAAAACTACGTAACTTGGCTTTGAGATACGCTTGTACACGAAAGCACGTAAAATGAAAATTTAACTTATAAGTTATGAAACAGTACGTAATAAACAGCGGATATCCAAATTTCGCAACAAAATCTACAATTCGGAGTGAAGTAACAACTAACAAGTGCTATCATGGTAAATTTTCTTGAGAAAACAAAAACAAGTTAACTGAAATTACGTAATGTAGACGTTGCTGTAACAATAGCGTTGCCGATGTTTTCAACGGTTGCCAACAAAAAATGGAATTAGAGAGGCCCCTACGTTTTGTTGTTTTGTTTAAAGTTAAATCTCTCTTGAACGGCTGGATCAAGAAGAATGGGGTCAACGTGAGCCTAATCTTGTACGATTGCAATAACTTTACATGCTTTTGTTGATTTTGTCTTCAGTCCTCATTTAACCTCTTTTCTGGTTGCAGACCCTTGCAAATCACCCACTGGTTATTGCACCTTCTTTTAGAATTTTTGTAGCAAAAGAATTTTTTCGCAATTGTTTTTGGTTGCTTTTTCTGGTTGCAGACCCTTGCAAATCACCAACTGGTTATTGCACCTTCTTTTAGAATTTTTGCAGCCAAAGAATTTTTTCGCAATTGCACTTAAATAAAGACGTTTTGATACTAAAATTTGTTGGCGTTCGTCAGGACACCCTTGTGATTCAACATCCATGCACCTTTTACAAACAAGTTTTGCGCTCCTGGTCCAGACTTCAGATACTACTGTATGCTGTTGAGCCGTTTGATTTTTATTCAACTTTTTTACACTTAATTGTAGTTGTTATTGAAGAGGTTTCGAAATTGTTGTGATCTCCTTTATCTAAGAATATATTTTTGGTTAAAACCAATGAGCTGAGGTGGATTCCTCGAGGACGCATTTTGAAGTCCTTAGCCCAGTGCCGCTGGGGACCAAAAATCGGCCCGGGGCCAGCTCAAATATGAAGGATTTCCGGTTTTGTGAAGTCCAAAATAGGCGGAGAAAATGCTGTAGTTTGGTCCGAAAGATGATGTTATTTCCAAAAAAAAAAGTCTCCACCGAAATTTTAACGGTTTTTCCGGTCAAAATTAGGTGATCTCTAAAACAAAAAAAAAAAAAAGAAAAGGTCTTCACCGAAATTCGAACAGTTTTTCTGGTCGAAATTAGGTGATTTCCAAAAAAAAAAAGGTCTTCAGGCTTCACATGCTGATTTCTCAGTGTCATTTAAATGAGCCCCCTCTCGATCTCATAAGCCCTTTGCTGGGCCCGCTGAAGCCAACGGCCTTCCTGAAACCCGTGGGCCCCTTAAAGTCCATTGGCCCCGGGGTCATTGTACCCCCCTGCCCCCCCTCTCAGTGCCCCTGCCTTGGCCTCGAAGCCTACAAGTCCTCGAAAATGCCCTGTCCTCGGCTCGAGAACAGCCCTGTTTTTGATTCGTTGAAAAGGAAACCAGAGGTTTGTAGCCACTAGGGCACAAGTTGTAGTAGGTGGGTCCTGTAATGGGATAATTCAGTTTAGGACTAAAATATCGATGATCATATTATTTCAGCTATTGAGCACATAAATTGACCAAAGTTTATACTTCTGCGTGCGATAGCTGAATATCATCAAGTCCGGCTGAAATATAATTCACCGAGGTCGCATTACTATTCGCGTATATAATTATTACGAGTTGCATTATCAGCAATATACAATAATAATATAGCAAAGAGACAAGAACTCCGAGTTCCAATCAGATACAGATGTTTATGTAAAACAGCTAGCCAACCTCTGGATAAGAACCTTCCAAACCCAAATCCTACAGGTTTTCCATCTGTGGGCCATGGTCATGATCTTTTTTTTTTTTGTTTGGAGAACGCCTGAAACCTCGCGGAAAATTTACCATCAAAAACTTAATAAAATACAATATCCTAGAGACTTGCGCGTTTAAGGATAATGGGAATTGTTTCAACTATAATTTGGAAAAGCTGTGTCCTTGGCCTTAGCCTCGAGCATTTCTGTCCTTGGCCTCGAATTTCTTTTTTTTGAGTCCTTGGCCTCAAACATTGGGTCCTTGACACCACCTCTGCCAATCAGCTGTTTACTTTCGAATTACATTGACCTCCAGTCAACGAGATTTTTGCTACAAAGCAAAATAAAAAATGTTGCTTATTCCCGAATACTGCTCGTTCGAAGTAAGAAGATTAAGCTTGAAAAATTATCAAGAAGTGGTTGACCTTATTTCTGTGCACTAATTTGATGACCACGAAAAAGACATGTTTGGTGACATCGAGAATAAGGACGAATATAACGCCGCTTGTGCAAAAATGAAGCTACAACAAAATTGGTCAGTTGGTGTTTATGACACTGCAAATGACAAGCTGTGTCAATGATGACCGTTGAAAGGAAAAATCTGGACCCATGTGGAAAGACAATTGATCCTTGCGAGCATGACTTCAACAAATTCCAAATTGCAAATCAAACTCCAAATCAAAAAATTTCTACGAGGACTCCAAATTGCCCCAAATCGACCAATTCTTTGCAACACTCGAAGCTGACATCTTTGAAATGCTAAAAGTAAACAAAGTGGCTTGTTGTGAAATGGAAACTGTTCAGTGCTCATGCGGATTACAGACGAATAGAATTATGTATTTTGCCCGTGCAGCTCTAAGTAAACTTGCTTGGAAAACTGGCTGCAAGTATGTTGTCGGTTGTTTCACTACCGACTTCTTATGCAAAAGTATCAAAAAAGGGGGTTTTGCTGTTTTTCGTGAAATCAACCACGCTGATTACGACGCTCAAAATGGTGCTGATTTATTTGCAACCGCTAAATACCTGAATGTAAAAGCGCAGTTGGCTTACAAGAGAATAGCACCGCCGCTTCATGTAATGCCTGAGGCTAAACTCTAACAAGAAAAACAAAAATTACGTTAATTATTCCTGAAATGAAATAGGCAGAGCTAATTTAATAGTTCGCAGAGACATCACGTTTTACAATTCTACTTCATTTGACAACACATTAATGCTGTCTCCACGTTTAGATGGGAAATCATTTCAACCCCTAATGACGCAAGCTAGGCGCAACCCCGACTGCGGGAGCATTCCCGTGTTTCGAAGTCAACTAACTTCATCATCAGTGTGAAGAGAAGTCGACACAGTGCAAGGAATTTTGATTCCTAAACTAGGTTAATTCAACCGGAAATTTTAAATAACTAAACTACCGTTATAAGCTATAACTAAAATAACTAAACTACCGTTATAAGCCTTGACATTGTAACAACTACTCTTGATAATATCAATCAAAGAAAATATACAGGACTTATCTTTTTAGATCTTCAAAAAGCTTTTGATACAGTCCCACATAATATTTTGCTTAAAAAACTTGATCATTATGGCATTCGAGGACCCGCTCATAAACTTATTTGTTCTGTCTTACATCGAAAACAATACGTTTCGGTTGACGGTATACAATCTGAAATTGAATCTATAACTTATGGTGTAGCTCAAGGGTCAATACTTGGTCCACTTCTTTTTCTACTGTACATCAATGATCTAAGCAATTCCGTCAATTGTCTTCCACGATTGTTTGCTGACGATACTTGCCTCATAATAGATAGCCCAAATCTAGCATCATTAGAAACCGAAATGAATAAGGACTTAGCAAACGTTTACAATTGGTCCATTGCTAACAAATTAAGTCTAAACCCATCAAAATCAAACCACCTTATTATTTCCCCCAAACAAAACATACTAAGTCCCCATGTCACCTTAATTGTTAATAACTTACCAATATTATCGTGTGATAAAGCAAAATATTTGGGTGTTTTTATTGATTCACGGTTAAACTTCCATTCCCACATTAAAAGTGTCGAAAATAAGGTTGCTAGGTCGGTGGGCATTCTTTCAAAATTAAAACATTTTCTTCCTTCTAATTCACTTCTCAAACTATACTATGCTTTTATTCATCCTCATTTGTTGTATGGTTTATCCATTTGGGGTTGTACCCACACATCTTACCTATCAAAATTACAGACACTTCAAAACAAAGCTGTAAAAATTATCGGCGGCGGCAAATACATGGACCATGCTACACCATTTCACTCTAAACTAAAAATTCTAAAAATTCCTGAATTATATAAGCATGAAGTTGCCAAACTGATATTTCACCATTATCATCAACGTCTTCCACCTTTACTGTCAAACCTTTACATTAAAACTAACCAAGTTTCTCAAAAGTGTACACGTTCATCAAGCACTGCCAACAATCCTACCTTGTACATTCCTTTTTACAAAACAACCAGACTTCAAAAAAGCATCAGGTACCAAGGTGTTAAAATATGGAACAAAATTCCAACAAGCATTAAAACCAAACAATCTTTTAAAAGCTTTAAAGTATCATACAAAAATTATCTGTTGAGTATGTACTAGTATGTATTACAGAAACTTTAGTATACAGTATAAAACATTGGTATTGCAATTTGGATGAAATTCGTCACTTGCTTCATGAAAACGATATGTTTTTGATTAACTTATATAATTTTATCTGGTAATCGGGGTGGCTGCAGACTTTGAAGACCGAGAGGTCAACTCGCAGTCTCCCTTGCCAAATTAATTCTTTAACTTTAATCGTTTGTTTATATTATGTGAATTTTGTGGCGAAAATAAACAAACTTGAACTTGAACTATAGTATTCTTCTCTTAACCCGAATCAGCCCAGTGGAACATATATGTTCCATTACGAACGGTCGAATTAAATAGCTTTTAATTAGCACAGCTTACATTTTAAAAACTATTCTATTGAGTTTTTGGAATGTCTGTTACTGCATTTAAGATGTTTTTATAGTTTTATTCGTAGTTGCAACTAGTAGTGTAAAATCAGTTAAACAGATAGAGTCGAAGCAAATTTTTCTGGAAAAATGGCCGCTACAGAAAGGTACATTTTAGTGTTTGGTTATTATTTCAAACTTAGAAAAACATTTTGAATTTTTTGTATTTGAATATTGTTAAAGACTAATATCAAATGCTAACCAATACCAAAATTTGATATTTATTTTTTCTGCACTTCCGGTATTTGCCTTTAAATTTATCGGAACATATATGTATCAATGGGCAGATACGAGTACATTTTTCTGTACTTTCTTCTATATACGTGCCATGAAATATTATCTATTCTGAAAGATAAAGACGCATCAGCAGTAACTTTTATGAAGTCGAATGATGGTTGTGCTTCAAATAAAGACTCTGCTAACGAAAATGATGGATGTCTAATTGACAATTTTCCCGGAAGTCAACTCAATGCCCCAGCTGAAGCTTTGCTTTCAGTTGAACGGCGAATAAAAATTTGGAAGTTCGGCCAAGAGCCTTGTCCAGCTGGGGAATAACTTTGTTAGAGAAGCTGAGGGCTGCCGATGAGAGCTAAAAGCTCGAAACAGCGCTGTCCAGCTCTGTGCATCGAATAAAAATTTGCCAAACTGACCGAAACAATAAAAGTATCGATGCGGAGCTAATTTGCAAATAACTAAACTGGAAACATAGCAATTTACTTCTGGAACGAAGTCCAGTATATACGTTATATATTTCACGATTATAACAAGCTTATGGGAGGAACTGATCACCAAGAACAAAGCATGAACAAAATGTTGTCATAGCGGCGGAAGAAAGCATGTTGTGGATGAACTGCAGTGCAATGGCATTGATCATCGTTTAATTGAGACTTTCGCAAAATCGCGGAGATGAGCAGGGTTTAATTGTACTAAACATATTTCTAGCCAGTGCTCTAAATGCGATGTTGGTTTATTTTTAGGGTGTAAATTGTCCTTTCATAAAAGTATAAGCTATACGAAAGCGGGCTATATCACAAAGATCATTTTTCAAAAAACCTATAAACAACTCTATATTTTCTACTAGTTTGCATCACTGTATCTGTGCGTAACACCATCTCGTACGTAACACAGTACTGTGTTGTTTGTTTTGCATAGGGATTAAATAAATGTAAACAAAAAATCAAATTATTGTAATGTGACTGCGTAAATACAGTCATTTGTGCAATTAGAATGCAGACTTTTGGCTCGCTCAAGCAAAATGTGTACACGTTAATGCCTAGTGGAACAGATATGGCACGGGTCATATCTCGTCAAGTTCAAATGATGCAAAAATTTTTTCATCGCTTAATGACTCAGTACTTGATACTCATTGTACATTATATAAAAAAATTCCAAAATTAAAACTTTTTTTTCTGGGCATTAATGGGTTAATTTTAGCTGTTAAGAAGCAAAACTAAACTTTTTCCACGTACTGCCCTGGACTCTAGTTTCGCTTTGGGCCAAAGCTCATCGGCGGGGCTGACGTTCATTACTTAAATTTTGAAGTAGGTCTATCAATTTATTTCAGGGGAGGGAGAACTTTAGATTTTTCCCACCCGTGATTTTATGTTTTTTCGCCTGCGGTGGTTTAGGACATTTGAAACTATAACTTTGTAGCACATTGTAGAGAGATGGGGTCACAATATTGATAAGAGTAAGGACGTTTTGCACACCCTATTTAGCCATGCAGAGCTTTTTCGATCGGTTTAAAGCTTAAAATTGATAAAATTTAAGGCTAAATTCGGGCTTGATATTATTTTGTCTTGTGTTTTCGGTGCTATTAAAACATAATCAAACTAACTTTGCTACACACAATAAGGACTTCATTTAAGCCTAAACAATAGCATAATTTTGTTGCACAAACTTGTTATTATTGAATCACAATCTCTCAATATTATTTAGTCATTTATTTAGTCACAGAAGATTTATTTAGTCACAGAAGACATATATATTTAAAGAAAACGAGCAATTAACCACATACTTTTTTAGACGGGTAACCCAAATTTTGAACTTTTTCGGGCCTGGTTTGGGCTTTAAATTACTTTTGCATTTGAGCTTATATTTTCAGGTTCGGGCCCGAGCTAGTCGGCTCGTTTACAACTCTAGAGTAATGCATTTCCTGAACTAAATCGATTGCAGCTACATGTATTGTATTGCATTAAAACAAAATAAACACATACAATTATCTACAAAAAAGAAAGAATATAGGTTCTCCACGAAGGGACCGTTTAAGGGTCTTCGAGTCAAGTGACAACCTAAACAGAATCAGTTCATTGCCAGCATGCGACAGACTTTCATTACAGTATGTGTTAAAAAGAAAAGAAAAAAAAAACATCAAAATCATTTGTATTGTAGATTACGATTGAGAAAATTTCACTTTAGAATAAATTTTTGAAACTTGCGTGCACTTATTGTTTTTTTTTTAAACAGCAAAACTAACGGAAGATTAATAGGTATCCAAAATATCCAAAGATTAATAAGTTTTAAGTTTTTTGAGAAAAACATTTAAGGAACAATTTTTGATTTCATTTGGTATTTTTTTTTACTCCTGTAAACTTTATGGAGTGTTGAAGCTTGTTTGTTTTAAACCGAGGTAAATAGTAAGTGTCGGAGGAGCAGCTTCTAGTGTTAATTGTATGGATATCAGAGGTCAATGTAAAGTATTGACTAAGATTATAAGGCACATTGTTTGATTGATATTTGAACATTAAAGCAACCATTTCATAAGTGAACAAGTCGTCTAAAGTCAAAATACCATGCTTTTTAAACAGAGGAAGAACTTTTTCACGTGGATTTGATTTAGGTATAATTTTAATGATTCTATTTTGTAATTTACTAATTTTGGAAATGTACGTTTTATAAGTACTGTACCAGATGATCAAACCGTACGTGATATGGGAATGAAATAATGCAATACATAGCAGAAGAAGCACTCTATCAGGAACATAGTATTTGATTTTAGATATTTTTCTAATTGAACGGGAAAGTTTTGATTGTAGATAAGCGATATGGGGACCAGAAGTAAGTTTATTATCAAGATAAATATCTAAACATTTTACAGACTCAACTGCAGAAATTTGACAAGAATCAATAGTTATTTCGAGATTTGGAGCTTGTTGTCGTGTTTTTGGAGGTATTATTAAAGCTTTGGATTTTAAAGCATTCAGGATGAGTTTATTCGCATTTAGCCAGTAATTAACTCTTAGTAACTCTGAGTTTATTAAATATTCCAAATTGGATATAGTATCTGCATTAATGCAGATGGATGTGTCATCAACAAATAAACGAGGATTAGTAAGAATACTGTTTTCTAAATCATTTATATAAATTAAAAGTAGCAGAGGTCCAAGCGTTGATCCTTGTGGTACCCCATTATTGATATTGAGAGGTGTGGAGCAATAGTTATTGACAGTAACACTTTGTTTCCGGTTAGTTAGGCAGGATAATAATACACTGTGCGCAACACCTCAGATCCCGTAATGATTAAGTTTACTGAGTAAAATATTATGATTGACAGTGTCAAAAGCCTTTTTAAGACCAAGAAATATTAGTCCAGTATAGTGATTATTATCCGTGACCAGGGTGCGGGTTGAACCTAAATCATGTGATCAAGGTCGTCGTAATAACGACGACTTTGCCCTATCGACCGCGCTACCGATAAATAATAATTAACCTATAGCAATTCAATCAATCGTACCGAACTATAACCGCTGATTCCGTAATTTTATCTGTATTTTTTTTTGCCCAAGTACTGCGCAAATATTGCTAATTTGGAGCATCACATCTCCAGTACCTCTAATCCCATATCGCAAATTTGTGGAATTAGGAGCAGTGAATATTACGTGGCAGTACCTTGCAATTTTACCGTTGCCTACAGCCATATAACTTTCACAAGAAAGAGACTGTTTCACTGGAAACTTTTGTTTGCTTTTTTATTCATTCTAATCCAAATCTAACCCCAAGTCTAACCATAACCCAAAACTCAAACCCTAATCTAACTACAACCTTTAACTAGTAAATGAGAAACGTGCGGTTGAATATTTCTAATTTTTCTTTTATTTTCTTTAACTAATTTTCGGTGAAATAGTCACTCCTTTTTTCACACGTCGTTTGCACCGTATCTTTTGTTAAAATTCTAAGACTGCTGGAGGTACAGCAATTAGTACTGCGGATTTTTTTCCATTTCTGGTTTTTAGTGAAAAGCTTTATTCGAGCGGTACTTGATGCAACCTATGGAGCGGCAAAGCAATGCAGTTGTCCCATGCTCCGAAACGGTTTGAGGTGACTAATTTTTTCTTCATAAGCGTTCCAAAACTACCAAAATTTATTTCCTGTTAGTACGCCTGGCAGCAAGAATTACTGTGCAAAGCCATTTGGGTCGCCGGAAGAGAATTATTGTCAAAAAACTCTGTGCGACTTGGCGTCTAGGTTTGATCGAGACTAGCGAGAAATCCCCAAAACACCCGATACCAATCACTGCGCGACAAAATAAGAACAAAGCCGCGTTTTGATTTTTGAGGAACAAGATCAGCATTTAATTGTAAATAATACGTGTAGCTTTTACCTACCAATTTCTCTACTTCGTTTACTGACTCAAATCTCTTCAATGTCTTATTGCATTTTGTTTGTGCCATGGCTTTATTGGAAAGCAACAGCCAGGTGCGTTTCTAGTTTTAGACCAGACGCAATGCATTCGCCTAATTTCCACCTTCGCAACGGCCCTCACGTTTCACGTAGGATAACAAAAAGCATACATTCCACGGGGTCACTTGTAAAAGTCCGCGAAACATTGCCAAGATGCACATTACGCGTTGCTTTTAGTCCGATCGAAGCATACCTTTATGAAGGGAGCATAATAGACTTATGGAGTTTGAAGAGAACTAATCAGTTGTGCTGATCTGACTCTTGTAAGTTTAACAGCAAATCAATTACCAAAAAGTCTTGCACATTGATGTTGTTAATTTAATTTTATACATCTGTAAATCTATAAAAAGCTGTCTCGCCACGTCCAAAACAAGCATTATGCAATGGCTTAACATCTGCCTCTTTTGTCCTAAAGGCGTTAAAACTTAGTAAAATATAGAAATCTGATTCACTCAAACGAGACAGATAATATGACGCAACGCTGACACGCCACTAAAAAACACCAACAATAGAAAATTGAAGCGTTCAAAATTTGGTTCACTCGCGGATAACGGGCGTGATAAATAATCTGAAATGCTGCAGCATTTACATCCGACGATCATTATCGATTTCTGCACGACGTAGGTTGTCACAATTCAAAACTTTATCATCTCACTCATGTTACTTTGTGAAACTAAACCTACAAGCTACAATCGCACACCAAAATATTTTGTTTCGTGAGTTAATTACAATAATTATAAGCTTGAGTCCTCCAAGACTTCTTGCCTTTTGTCAGTCGTAGGCGTTTACTGTTTAGTCTTAAGACGCATTGCTTTTCCATTTTAATATCTATGCTACAATGATACTTTTATTTGCAATTTTAGAGTAAAATTGTACCTCTTCAGCTCGTACTTTTTGTGTTAATGTGTTGTAAGATGGGTCAGGCGCGCAACCTGAATTTCGCTAAGGGAGCGGGGGGAGGTGGCTCAAACCCAAAATCAAAATACTTTGTTTAAAAATGGTCTCATTTAGGCGGCACGGTGAGTACACTGGTAAAGCCCAAGCGTAGCATAGACGGGAGTCTGGGGGCGGAACTCTTATCTGTCGGAGGGCATAAGGCCTGGGGGCGAAGCTCCCAGTCGTTGGGCAATTTATGTGATTTTTCGGGCAAAAATAGCCATTTTAACTCTATATGGATCACATTTCGTGAGTTTTTAGAGCCATTTGAAAGAACTAAATTTTTAAAATTTGGAAACCACCATGTTTGAAGTTACACTATAGACAATTTTTAATGCTTTTCGGTCTGTTTTACCCGTGCTTAAAACCATCACAGCTATTTTAAATTCTTAAATTTTAAACCAAACTTTTACTTGTAACGTGAACTGTGTTTATACCATACAAAAGCTATGGAGCACTTTTTTGAATTATTTAAGTCCAAACTCCTTCAATTGTATTGTAGTCTTGTGATTCAGTATTAGTTCAAGTTTAAAAAAATAAAGATTTACGGAAGTCTGCTTCAAAATGTATTACTCAAGCATAACAAAAGCAATATTCACGAAATCGGAAACCATATATCGTACCATGTTTGCAAGAAACTCAAAAATTGAATGCAGCCGAAAAATAAGTGGCACCAAACCCTCAAATTGTGACGATCTGTTCAAATAAAGGATCGGGCACAAGGCTACTACCAAAGACAAAGAGTGAAAAGAGTGGCAAAAATCTAGCTCTTCCGCAAAATGTAATAAAACACATTCTTCAATCGCCTGAATAGTTTCGGTTGGTTTCCCAGTATTTTGGTTTACGCCATCCCTGCTGATGAGTTTGGAATTCAGCGAAACTCGAGTACAGGCCGGGCAGTGCTTTGGGAAAATTGCCTCAAATTTGTTTGGTTCGAATTTTACTAGTCCCACGGTAAGTTGGTTGGGACCTGCTGGTTGTGTTTTAATTGCATGTTGTTGAGGAGCTCGATTTCTGCCCCCTTTTCACTTTTTCATGTGCTGGAAAAACGAATCACTAATGACTTCATGACGGTCATCATGCAGAGAAAAGAGATGTGTTTAGGAAGAAGAGTAATTGTGAGAGAATTTAGTTCTTTTAACTAGCTAACTCAGTAATGAATGGAATATTACGATTGCACGCTTTTATTTTCGCGCGTTTATTGTTCACCAGAAGCTATTAATAAAGATTACCACCAAAATTGGAATTCCCAACCCACGATGGTGCAGATTCCTCCAACTACAAAACAGTTATCGCAATGAAAAGTGTGCGGATCATAATAGTAAGCATTTGACGCTGTCCGATGACAGGGACAAAAAACATGTATTGCAACAACAATAATATTATTTTTTCTTCCAAGATTTGCCATACAGAGTCTATGGGGGAAAAGTGCAGCATTTTTTGGGGGGAAAAGTGCAGCATTTTGTTGTTGTAAAATCAATTTTTTAAGTAGTGGTACAGTATAAATTGACAGCATAATCATACCGTGCTTGTTATTCTGAAAGCTTTGTAGCACCAAAAAACATTGATGTTGACGGAAAAACAAGTAGGTACGGTAGTATTTTTTTAAGCACATCCTTGAATTAGTTACGTATAACTTTCTGAGAAAAAAAAGTTTTTTTAATTAGAAAAGTATTGCCAACGGGGTCGTAGCCTGACTCGTTGTTCAGGCGACACAGCAAAATTCGGCAAAAAATCCCTCTTTGCCTACTTCTTTTGATTACCAAATATACAAAAGATAAGGTTTTATATTTTCGTGCAAGGCCTTCAACTTCTCAGCAGCCAAAAAATTATAATTCTTCTTTTGTTGATGTAACTTATAGGTATAGTCGAGTGTTTCTCAAGCTCACTGAAGCTTTTTCTAGCAGTAACACCGACACTTTGCGGTCATGGAAAAAAAAAGTACAAACTAATCTTGGGCGAAGTTAAAGCTCAGAGCGGACGAAACCTACTCGGATATTTTTCGGGAAGTAAATGGTAACGACAACCAAACAAGATCCAATCAAAAAACGTGTTCTTAATATGAAGAGTTTGGCCAAAAATCTGTAATACAACAGAAGATCGTTTTCGGAGTTCTTCTTGGAGCACAAAATTGCAAATAGATTTTTTTGCTTTTTATCGTAGGTTAAACTTGATAAAAATATACCTCCCCCCTTGTTGCAATTTGACTAGACAGCTGCTTTTGCTTCTTTGTAAAGAACTTGAGCTTTGACGGTCGGATATTCTGCGGTTGAAAACACGCTTGTTCCGTTGTCGGAATTATAGTCGCTGAATCTACATTCTCGATACAACAACCATCCTTTTTTGGCCAGAGATTTGATCAAAAAGTCGTTGACGGTGACAACAATTACATACGTGCATTTCGCCTCCATGG
Organism: Trididemnum nubilum; assembly: GCA_963965965.1. Lineage (NCBI taxonomy): Eukaryota > Metazoa > Chordata > Ascidiacea > Aplousobranchia > Didemnidae > Trididemnum > Trididemnum nubilum. The sequence goes on along the minus strand of OZ014482.1, from coordinate 33,074,326 downwards.
CCAAATTTAACGACTTGTTCAAAAGAAATGAAGCGATTCCACGCAATTGATATTGCAAGCGAACAGTGAGCATCCCTGCGAACAAAACCTTCATGTTATGTTTGTCACCACTCAAATGCTCAAATAAGCCAGATTCAAGCTTGTCAAAAAATTCCAATTCCTCTTGAACTTGCTTTGGGACTGGTTGCATTAGACTGCAAATGACTTTATTAGGGTCCGAAGTAGCATCTTGGACCCAGCATAACATAACCGCCACTAACTTGTGAGATGATTTTTCGTAGACTCCTACGGAAAGATTTTCTTGCAACTTCAGATGCACGCGAACTTCGACTAGCCTGTCATTATACTTGTCTAGTCGTCGAGCATCTTCATTTTGATATTGAAACAGAGAAGAGTTGTGTCTGGATGATTTAATGAATTCAGCGATAACATCTTCATCTGCTGCTGTTAGCCTTTTGACTTGAAACTCAGATTCAAGTGCCAAAGACATTAATTTTGTGTCTTATTCACCCAAGCAGTGCAAAAAATCTGTGCATACAAGAAACAGTATAGAATCAAATCGAATCTTTCATTATACTCGCTGCATTACTTTGAAGCGTGTAACAGAGTTGTAAGTCGGGCCGGGCTTTTCGGATCGGGTTCGGGCCGGGTTCAGGCCTAAATTTGACAAAAATTTCGGGCTTAATTCGGGCCTGAGACGTTCTTTTTGTCTTAGGTGCTCAAAAATATAATCAAAATAACTTGCCAACATCGCTAAATTTTTCAGACCTAACTTAACTTTCGGGTATTATGGGCATGATTTGAGCTTCAAATTCGTTTTCGGGTTCGGACTTATATTTTCGGGTTCGAGCTTATATTTTCGGGTTCGGGCCTGAACTAGTCGGCCCGTTTACAACTCTGGCGTGTAACGAGTTTGAGGGGCTGGCTCATATCCGCGTAATTGTGGATGCGGGTAACACAGCTCCTTTCGAAGAAGTGTCGCACGGTGCCGAGCCGTTGGCAACAATGAGTCTAATTTGACCGGTCTGAGATTTTAACCTCCGACCTTCCGCTCCAGAGACCAAAGCAATACCGCTCCACCAACTGGCTTTGATTTTACGCTGCAGAAACCTCTTCAAATTGGGTGTACAGTCTATTAAACCAGACGTATAACATTACTAAATGAAATATCTTGTAGATTATCAGCAACTGACCCTTGTCACTGCTATGGTTTTGTTACTTGAAACTAAATGATGTAAAACCACCAGCATGTGCTAAATATTACTGTATGCGCCAAGTCACAGCCAGCCTAGGGCTTTAGTGACCAATGAGGATTTCAAAGAGAGAAAGACGTTTCCAACGAAGTATTGCTGTATCGCAAAACCAAAGTATGATGCAAACCTACCAGTCGCTTTCAAATTTTTGTTAATTTTAGAGAAAAAAATTGCTGCTTTTTTTTAAAAGGACATTTACTGTAGGTCAAGTCTTTCGCTCTTAATCAAGATGTTGGGAAAATCTCAAATGTACTCTCATCAAATTTGAATTTTCTACGCCCTGTTATTTTCAAGATTTAGCAATTTAAAGTAAACGGTTTTTTCCTAACTTCAATATTGAGCCAAAAGAGAATTTTAGATAGTTAGACATACTATTGTAGAAAAAGCAGCTAATTTTAACTATCACCCTCTCATGAAACACTCATTGGCATGGGAAATATACAGTTACTCTGAGAAACTTTTCTCTGAGAAGTTTTATCACCCTCGATATCAGTAGCGTAGCCAGGGGGGGACGGGGTGGCGGGACTTTAGCCCCCCCATTGGCCTGTCAACCAAAGTGCAGAATAAGGAAAATACCACGTTTTTAACTCTTCTGAGACTGTTTTTTGTGCTGGAATGGACTAAAAATTGATTTAAAGTATCTTTTGAAACTCAGGGGGGGAGGGCTACTTTGTCAACTCAAAAATAAAAGTTACAAATCAATGAAAACTTTGAAAAATGCCCAAAAATAAGCAATCAAATTTGATCGGTGATGTAAAAACGCCAAGCATAGGTTATATCAACAAATGTATTATAAACTCAGGAATAAGGGAGGAGGGGGGGACTATTCAGTATTAGTTAATTACCCATCACTTCTCTCAAATATCTTTCCATTAGCCCCCCAATTATTTTTCTATATAAAATATAAACAAAATAGATTACTCCGTGTTAGTTTTATTGAAATAACAGAATTTTGTGATTTACCAGCATGTAAACAAGAAAACTACAATGGTATCATTAGCCACCTCCCACATAGCTCATTAATGCAACCAGTTGAATCATGTCACGCTGCCAATTTCTATGCTACGTTTTAAAAACATTATTTTTTATTAAAATAGCCCAAAAATTAAGCTATTTTTGCAAAAAAAATGCAAAATTTTCGAGACCCTCGTGCCTCCGGTGGCTGGGGGCTTTGCCCTCAGACCCCCAGTCTTCGGCAGCTGGGGGCTTCGCTCCCAGACCCCCAAATTAGCCCCCCCCCCCATTGCGAATTTCTGGCTACGGGCCTGCTTGATATACAGTTACTCTGAAAAATTTTTTCAGCCTGAGTTTCCAGAAAAAGGGAAAGTTTCACTAAAATTAGATTAGTCTCATGATGGTCACTGGTATGGTATATATTATTCAACCTCTCTTTTGTCTAGTAGGTTCGGCTGAGAGAACAGATTCGGGAATTTCAAAAACTTTTCAGAGGAGATACCTTTTTGTACTTGCTGAACATCTTTGCAACCGCAGCCTTAAAATTAGAACAAAAAATTTCAAAACCAATTTTTTAAATTTAAGTATTGCAAACTACTGGATTAGGCTGGATGCTTCACCCCCTTTAAAGAATTAACCTTCTGAAAAAAAAACTCTACCAGGAAAAAGCTCAGACTTGATTGCGTCTTAATTCTCTTTTTCTCAGATACCTCAATTGATATCGAACAAATTCTAACATTTTGCAATCCACTGATATTGTAATTTTTACTTCAGACTACTCTAGCAAAATCACTTCTAAATTTCGATCGTGCGGCTATATGAGTTCACTGACAATTTTTCTGACGTTCCCGTTTGTTAGACCGCTTTGATCAAAATTGAGAAATCGTCTTTTTTGTTTACTAAAAAAAGTCTGCTGCTGACGTCAGTTTAAAAAAGAGAGAAATGTTCAGCAACTTACCGGTATGCAGAAAGTAAACAACTTGCGCCGTCATCAAAAACGTGCCAACCGTCGCACTAGCTCCACATAAAGGAATATTGAAACGCCTATCTAGGGTGGGCTAAATCAAAAGCCAAAATACTGTGTGGTAACACTACGGGCATAAATCGATTTCATGATTACAGTAAAAACACATCCTCAGCCTTCAAAATCAAATAATATCGGCATAAAAACTAAAATGAGTCGATTTTCGTTTTTAATCGTAGTCCACCTAACAGACGGTTAAAACTAGGATTGGATCCATTAATTTTTTCTTCTAATTTTTAAATTCATATTCATTGACTTTGAAAAAAACTAAATCCGAATTCAAATTCATTGATCAAAGCGGGCTAACAAACGGGAACGTCAGAAAAATTGTCAGTGAACTCATATAGCCGCACGATCGAAATTTAGAAGTGATTTTGCTAGAGTAGTCTGAAGTAAAAATTACAATATCAGTGGATTGCAAAATGTTAGAATTTGTTCGATATCAATTGAGGTATCTGAGAAAAAGAGAATTAAGACGCAATCAAGTCTGAGCTTTTTCCTGGTAGAGTTTTTTTTTCAGAAGGTTAATTCTTTAAAGGGGGTGAAGCATCCAGCCTAATCCAGTAGTTTGCAATACTTAAATTTAAAAAATTGGTTTTGAAATTTTTTGTTCTAATTTTAAGGCTGCAGTTGTAAAAATGTTCAGCAAGTACAAAAAGGTATCTCCTCTGAAAAGTTTTTGAAATTCCCGAATCTGTTCTCTCAGCCGAACTTACTGGACAAAAGAGAGGTTGAATAATATTTACCAAACCAGTGACCATCATGAGACTAATCTAATTTTAGTGAAACTTTCCCTTTTTCTGGAAACTCAGGCTGAAAAAATTTTCAGAGTAACTGTATATTTTCCATGCCAATGAGTGTTTCATGAGAGGGTGATAGTTAAAATTAGCTGCTTTTTCTACAATAGTATGTCTAACTATCTAAAATTCAGTCTTTTGGCTCAATATTGAAGTTAGGAAAAAACCGTTTACTTTAAATTGCTAAATCTTGAAAATAACAGGGCGTAGAAAATTCAAATTTGATGAGAGTACATTTGAGATTTTCCCAACATCTTGATTAAGAGCGAAAGACTTGACCTACAGTAAATGTCCTTTTAAAAAAAAGCAGCAATTTTTTTCTCTAAAATTAACAAAAATTTGAAAGCGACTGGTAGGTTTGCATCATACTTTGGTTTTGCCATACAGCAATACTTCGTTGGAAACGTCTTTCTCTCTTTGAAATCCTCGTTGGTCACTAAAGCCCTAGGCTGGCTGTGACTCGGCGCATACAGTAATATTTAGCACATGCTGGTGGTTTTACATCATTTAGTTTCAAGTAACAAAACCATAGCAGTGACAAGGGTCAGTTGCTGATAATCTACAAGATATTTCATTTAGTAATGTTATCAGTGATGGAGTCGAGTACCCAACTTCCGAGTATGAGTACGAGTACGAGTACCGCAAAAAACTTCGAGTACGAGTACGAGTACTGACATTGAAAAATGTACTCGAGTACGAGTACCGCAAAAAAGTTCGAGTACGAGTACCTTAACAAGTTTAGCAAAAGAAGTTTTTAAGTTGTAACAGCTCAAAATTTGTCGCAAAAACATAAACGAATACGTTTTTTTCTGTGAGTGGGATGTTAAGAAGGCGCACAACTGCAGGCGACAATTTTCTGACAAGTTACACACAAAATACTGTTATATTTTAAACAAATTAGGTACTTTGACGTTGAAAGCAAGTGAACGTTTTTTTGCGCGTCGGAAAAAACCTTGGCTTGCAGAAGCTGCAAATTGATCATTGTTGCAAGAAGTTCTGTTGCAGCCGCAGAAAAATGTTTAACTCTAAAACTTAACAAAGAATTAACTTGAAATTTTGATGGAAGTTTACGGCAAAGAATGCGTGTCAAGAACCCGCGTTTTTGAATGGCACAAAAGATTTTGTGAAGGCCGGACTGATGTTGAAGATGACGAACGTTCACGACGCCCAACCATATCAAAAACCACTAACAATATCCGAGAAATTGAAAATATTGTCCGAGAAGATCGTTGGCTTAGTACTCGACTGATAGCAGAGAAGATGTCCATTGACAAAGAAACAGTGTGGCAAGTACGGCATGACAATCTGCATAAGACAAAGGTTTGTGCACAAGTTGTTTCAAAGCTTTTAACTAGGGATCAAAAAGAAAATCGCCAAGAGATTTGCGCTGACATTTCAAAACAAATTGAAGAAAACCCTAATATTTAGACAGTGTGATTACTGTACCTGCAAGAGATGAATTTTCCAGTACGACCTAGAGACAAAGAGGCAGTCCATGCATTGGAACATTGTAAACTCACCACGAATTAAGAAAGCAAAAAAAAGCAAAATCAAAGTTCAAGGCAATGTTGATCTTTTTTTTTTTTTTATGTTAAGGGTGTTGTCGTGTTCTTTTTTTTATTAAAATCCGAATGAAACGCTGCGTTGATGCTAAGGGAGAATATATCAAAGGGGAAACAAACTAAAATTACGTTTTTTTCTTCAATAAAATTGCTTTATGTCACCAGTCTTGTTATTTAATAGCGACACCTCGTATACCGTATTCTTCTTTCAATCACAAATAAGCTTTTAAAGTCCTCTACTATAAACATGATAACCCGCAACAATTTTTTGAGAGCTTTTGCGATTTAAAGTTATTCAATTTTTTCGATTTAATGTATTCAATTAGCATTTAATCATAGGTGGGCAAGTTAATGCAAAACATTAGCTTCGTTAACCAGTAGTCCGTTAACAAACTTCACACCAGAGGTGGAGTCCTCGAGGACACATTTTGAAGTCCTTGGCCTTGGCCTCGAACCCTCAAGTCCTCAAAAATTGCCCTGTCCTCGGCTCGAGGACAGCACTATTTTTTGAATCGTTGAAATTTCGTTGGATAACGCCAGAAACCTTGAGGAAAATCTGCGAAGACATTTTTTTAGTTTCCTCAAGAGAGATCGCCTGAAAAAAATTTTGAAGACCTTTTTCGCCTAAAAAATTTTTTGAAGACCTTTTTTTTGGAGAACACTTGCGTCTGTGTCCTTGGTCCTTGGCCCTGGCCTTGGCCTCGAGAGGGTCCGTCCATGGCCTTAGCCTTGATATTTTTTTGTATCCTTGGCCTCGGCCTCGAGCCTTATGTCCTCGACTCCATCTCTGCTTCACACCACCGTTAACGTTAATCCGTTATTTTCAGCTTTAATTAACGGAAGTTAATGAAGTCCGTTAATTCGTTAATAATTTGCGTGTAATATACATTTTAATTCTTTATATTCACTCGCTTTAAGAGCTCGTATTGACGTTGTTGAGCTGATTGCTAGGAAAAATTTATTGCTATGGTGGTCTTTTTGTGTTTTGAAAGTTACATTTTACAGGCTAATCTAATTTCAAGACAAAAATAAGTTCAAATGCACTAATGAAGCTGCGATTGGAAAATGTTTGAAAATTGCGAACAGCAATGATTAACAGACTTTAATTGCAAAATAAATTAAAATTTGCTGTAACTTTCACACGTTTTCTGCTGCAGAAAGGCGTTTGTTGTCAAACTATACTATGTGCTGTCGACCCAATCACTTTACCACATTCCAACGCTTGATTTCGCTCGTTCTTACCATTAAAAAGCTGTTTGTTCAGCTGCGGTCTGCACAGATTCAAGCGAAAGCAATTCAATAAATTAGCGAGTTTTATTGGCTGCTGTTTGCTATCAAAAATTCATTTTGTTTATTACTTTTAGCGAAGGCCAAATGTACTTGTGTACTCGGCCCTTTTTTTGACCGAGTACCGAATACATTAACCTTCGAGTATGAGTACCAACCGAATACCAGGGGTTCCGAGTACGAGTACTCAAAAAATGGTACTCGAGTACGAGTACTGTACTCGAGTACTCCAACACTGAATGTTATACGTCTGGTTTAATAGACTGTACACCCAATTTGAAGAGGTTTCTACAGTGTAAATTCAAAGCCAGTTGGTAGAGCGGTAATGCTTTGGTCTCTGGAGCGGAAGGTCGGAGGTTAAAATCTCAGACCGGTCAAATTAGACACATTGTTGCCAACGGCTCGCCACTGTGCGACACTTCTTCGAAAGGAGCTGTGTTGCCCGCATCCACAATGATGCGGATATGAGCTCTGCAAACTCGTTACACGCTTCAAAGTAATGCAGCGAGTATAATGAAAGATTCGATTTGATTCTATACTGTTTCTTGTATGCACAGATTTTTTGCACTGCTTGGGTGAATAAGACACAAAATTAATGTCTTTGGCACTTGAATCTGAGTTTCAAGTCAAAAGGCTAACAGCAGCAGATGAAGATGTTATCGCTGAATTCATTAAATCATCCAGACACAACTCTTCTCTGTTTCAATATCAAAATGAAGATGCTCGACGACTAGACAAGTATAATGACAGGCTAGTCGAAGTTCGCGTGCATCTGAAGTTGCAAGAAAATCTTTCCGTAGGAGTCTACGAAAAATCATCTCACAAGTTAGTGGCGGTTATGTTATGCTGGGTCCAAGATGCTACTTCGGACCCTAATAAAGTCATTTGCAGTCTAATGCAACCAGTCCCAAAGCAAGTTCAAGAGGAATTGGAATTTTTTGACAAGCTTGAATCTGGCTTATTTGAGCATTTGAGTGGTGACAAACATAACATGAAGGTTTTGTTCGCAGGGATGCTCACTGTTCGCTTGCAATATCAATTGCGTGGAATCGCTTCATTTCTTTTGAACAAGTCGTTAAATTTGGCCATGGAGGCGAAATGCACGTATGTAATTGTTGTCACCGTCAACGACTTTTTGATCAAATCTCTGGCCAAAAAAGGATGGTTGTTGTATCGAGAATGTAGATTCAGCGACTATAATTCCGACAACGGAACAAGCGTGTTTTCAACCGCAGAATATCCGACCGTCAAAGCTCAAGTTCTTTACAAAGAAGCAAAAGCAGCTGTCTAGTCAAATTGCAACAAGGGGGGAGGTATATTTTTATCAAGTTTAACCTACGATAAAAAGCAAAAAAATCTATTTGCAATTTTGTGCTCCAAGAAGAACTCCGAAAACGATCTTCTGTTGTATTACAGATTTTTGGCCAAACTCTTCATATTAAGAACACGTTTTTTGATTGGATCTTGTTTGGTTGTCGTTACCATTTACTTCCCGAAAAATATCCGAGTAGGTTTCGCCCGCTCTGAGCTTTAACTTCGCCCAAGATTAGTTTGTACTTTTTTTTTCCACGACCGCAAAGTGCCGGTGTTACTGCTAGAAAAAGCTTCAGTGAGCTTGAGAAACACTCGACTATACCTATAAGTTACATCAACAAAAGAAGAATTATAATTTTTCGGCTGCTGAGAAGTTGAAGGCCTTGCACGAAAATATAAAACCTTATCTTTTGTAATATTTGGTAATCAAAAGAAGTAGGCAAAGAGGGATTTTTTGCCGAATTTTGCTGTGTCGCCTGAACAACGAGTCAGGCTACGACCCCGTTGGCAATACTTTTCTAATTAAAAAAACTTTTTTTTCTCAGAAAGTTATACGTAACTAATTCAAGGATGTGCTTAAAAAAATACTACCGTACCTACTTGTTTTTCCGTCAACATCAATGTTTTTTGGTGCTACAAAGCTTTCAGAATAACAAGCACGGTATGATTATGCTGTCAATTTATACTGTACCACTACTTAAAAAATTGATTTTACAACAACAAAATGCTGCACTTTTCCCCCATAGACTTTGTGTTGCAAATCTTGGAAGAAAAAATAATATTATTGTTGTTGCAATACATGTTTTTTGTCCCTGTCATCGGACAGCGTCAAATGCTTACTATTATGATCCGCACACTTTTCATTGCGATAACTGTTTTGTAGTTGGAGGAATCTGCACCATCGTGGGTTGGGAATTCCAATTTTGGTGGTAATCTTTATTAATAGCTTCTGGTGAACAATAAACGCGCGAAAATAAAAGCGTGCAATCGTAATATTCCATTCATTACCGAGTTAGCTAGTTAAAAGAACTAAATTCTCTCACAATTACTCTTCTTCCTAAACACATCTCTTTTCTCTGCATGATGACCGTCATGAAGTCATTAGTGATTCGTTTTTCCAGCACATGAAAAAGTGAAAAGGGGGCAGAAATCGAGCTCCTCAACAACATGCAATTAAAACACAACCAGCAGGTCCCAACCAACTTACCGTGGGACTAGTAAAATTCGAACCAAACAAATTTGGGGCAATTTTCTCAAAGCACTGCCCGGCCTGTACTCGAGTTTCGCTGAATTCCAAACTCATCAGCAGGGATGGCGTAAACCAAAATACTGGGAAACCAACCGAAACTATTCAGGCAATTGAAGAATGTGTTTTATTACATTTTGCGGAAGAGCTAGATTTTTGCCACTCTTTTCACTCTTTGTCTTTGGTAGTAGCCTTGTGCCCGATCCTTTATTTGAACAGATCGTCACAATTTGAGGGTTTGGTGCCACTTATTTTTCGGCTGCATTCAATTTTTGAGTTTCTTGCTAACATATGGTACGATATATGGTTTCCGATTTCGTGAATATTGCTTTTGTTATGCTTGAGTAATACATTTTGAAGCAGACTTCCGTAAATCTTTATTTTTTTAAACTTGAACTAATACTGAATCACAAGACTACAATACAATTGAAGGAGTTTGGACTTAAATAATTCAAAAAAGTGCTCCATAGCTTTTGTATGGTATAAACACAGTTCACGTCACAAGTAAAAGTTTGGTTTAAAATTTAAGAATTTAAAATAGCTGTGATGGTTTTAAGCACGGGTAAAACAGACCGAAAAACATTAAAAATTGTCTATAGTGTAATTTCAAACATGATGGTTTCCAAATTTTAAAAATTTAGTTCTTTCAAACAGTGGTGGCCTTAGGAAAGGGGGGGCCCTGTGCAAATTAAATGGGGGAGCCCTTTTCTTTACACACCACTTTACCATGATTTATCTGCACCTGCAATTAAGAGCAACAATGTATTTCACAAATAACAAGACCAGAAGACCAATGCTATTGCAGCCCTAATTAAATCAAATGTTTGTTCACAAGTTCCACTCATGTACTGTAGATTATCAACTCTATTAATTGCAGTAAATTAACGTAAACTATCAGCAATTGCTTTCAGTATACTAGTGTTATTACAGAATATGTTTGAGTACTTAGCAATAATGTTTGAATGCTTTATACTGCTCAGCATATCATATACTGCATATACGTTAGTCAAAAACCTATTACTGCCAGTTGCTGAAAGCAGTTGAAAAAAAAACAAGTGGAAAAACGACTAACCTGAGTCATAGGCGTATAGCCAGGAGTTTTGATTGGGGGGGGGGCAAACCACAAATCACATGCAATAACGTCATCAGAAACTTCGAAAGAGGAATTTTTTGGTGGGGCAAAGATATCGTAGAATGGAAGATCAGAAGTCGTGGCCTGGTGTTGGCATGTAACTAGGAATTCGTTCGAGGAGAGGGCTTAAACCAATAGCCTAGTTAAAATGCGAAATGTCTAAATTGGGAGACGTGCTGGAGTAAAGAAGTAAACTGTAATTCAAACGTATCACTGACGGGGGTCTGGGGGCGGAACCTCCTGCTGCCGGAAACTATGGGGGTCTGGGGGCGAAGCCCCCAGCCACTGAACGATTTTTCGTAATTTTTTGGAAAAAAAGTAGTTTTAATACCATTGGATCACATTTTGCACATTTTCAGAGCCATTTGAAAGTACTAGATTTTTAACATATGAAAGCCAATTGAAAAAATAAGTTGTTCGGTCCTCCTTTTGCTTACAATTTAAGTCCAAAACACGTTTAAAATCTTGCATTTTGTGGTTAAATTTTATTAGTGATTTGGCCCTGGTAGGGGGAAGTAAAGTACAATCCCTCCAGCAATATTTTAGCAGTAAATAGCAATTCAGTCGATTATTTTCGTTACAGATTATTGTTTTATCTTGAAAACAACCAGTTACAGGAGTACATATACGGCCAGGGGCCCAGGCTCTATCAATTCAAAAATTTGTTTTATGAGCATTCCCCTTACTGATGCTAATTTTTTTCAAAAGTATTTTGTTGCATAAAAACTGGCGAGGTGGAGGTGAATTGTAATTGAAAAATATACAATAGATAGTTATGCCTCCAAGCATGTTATTGCCCGAGCGGATTTAAATTGAGTTGGGCCCCTGGCACTTTGAGATTTTTGCATTATTTTCGTGCCAAACACAGGTGAAGACCAAAAAAGTCTTATCTGAGCGCGAAGCCCCTGGCACTTTACCATGTGTTAAATCCGTCCCTGGTTATTGCATTACATTTATAAAAAGGTTAGATGAAAACCCCAGTTAGCAACTTTTAGGATAAAAACGGTTAATTTCACTCGGGTTATACGTTTAAATTGGTTGGCAACATTAAATTGAAGGAGCCCTGGCCCCTGAAACAGTACTATTGTATGGGGCTCATTTAAATTAGAGGGCCATAAAATATTCTTGTAGGGGGCCACTTTAATTGATTGGCAAAAATTAAATTAAGGGGCCCTGGCCCCTGGATCAATATTGTTGTTGGGGGCCCATTTAATTATTATTGCTGGGGGGCCATTTTGATTGGTTGGTAAAAATAAAATTGAGAGGGCCCGGGCCCCCTGGCTCAATACAATGAAGATGCTAAAAGAAACTGAAGCTGAAAAAAACAACAGTCTTTTTTGTGACATTTTTATCATGGGTAGCAGTTCACTTGGGGGGGCCCCTGGGCCCCCTTGGTTACGCATATGACCTGAGTAGCCTAACAATAGCAAGCAAAAAAAAAAAAAGAGTAGTAAGTTGACTTAACCAGTAAATTTTTATTATCTGTTTACTAAATCTGATTTAAAAGTTAAAAGTAATATTGTCTTGGAAAGGGGGATATGTGTAATAACGTTTGGAACAAGTGCATCTTGAGGGATGGGGTACATACGTAATGACACTTAAAACAAATGTATAAACTTTTTATCATAATTTGCTATAGTTTTTCATAATCATTTTTCTGCGCGTGGTAGGTGAAATGGGGGGGCCCCAGAAGTGGGGGGCCCCTGTGCATTTGCACACTTTGCACATTCCTAAGGCCACTACTGCTTTCAAATGGCTCTAAAAACTCATGAAATGTGATCCATATAGAGTTAAAATGGCTATTTTTGCCCGAAAAATCACATAAATTGCCCAACGACCGGGAGCTTCGCCCCCAGGCCTTATGCCCTCCGACAGATAAGAGTTCCGCCCCCAGACTCCCGTCTATGCTACGCTTGGGCTTCACCAGTGTACTCACCGCGCCGCCTAAATGAGACCATTTTTAAACAAAGTATTTTGATTTTGGGTTTGAGCCACCTCCCCCCGCTCCCTTAGCGAAATTCAGGTTGCGCGCCTGACCCATCTTACAACACATTAACACAAAAAGTACGAGCTGAAGAGGTACAATTTTACTCTAAAATTGCAAATAAAAGTATCATTGTAGCATAGATATTAAAATGGAAAAGCAATGCGTCTTAAGACTAAACAGTAAACGCCTACGACTGACAAAAGGCAAGAAGTCTTGGAGGACTCAAGCTTATAATTATTGTAATTAACTCACGAAACAAAATATTTTGGTGTGCGATTGTAGCTTGTAGGTTTAGTTTCACAAAGTAACATGAGTGAGATGATAAAGTTTTGAATTGTGACAACCTACGTCGTGCAGAAATCGATAATGATCGTCGGATGTAAATGCTGCAGCATTTCAGATTATTTATCACGCCCGTTATCCGCGAGTGAACCAAATTTTGAACGCTTCAATTTTCTATTGTTGGTGTTTTTTAGTGGCGTGTCAGCGTTGCGTCATATTATCTGTCTCGTTTGAGTGAATCAGATTTCTATATTTTACTAAGTTTTAACGCCTTTAGGACAAAAGAGGCAGATGTTAAGCCATTGCATAATGCTTGTTTTGGACGTGGCGAGACAGCTTTTTATAGATTTACAGATGTATAAAATTAAATTAACAACATCAATGTGCAAGACTTTTTGGTAATTGATTTGCTGTTAAACTTACAAGAGTCAGATCAGCACAACTGATTAGTTCTCTTCAAACTCCATAAGTCTATTATGCTCCCTTCATAAAGGTATGCTTCGATCGGACTAAAAGCAACGCGTAATGTGCATCTTGGCAATGTTTCGCGGACTTTTACAAGTGACCCCGTGGAATGTATGCTTTTTGTTATCCTACGTGAAACGTGAGGGCCGTTGCGAAGGTGGAAATTAGGCGAATGCATTGCGTCTGGTCTAAAGCTAGAAACGCACCTGGCTGTTGCTTTCCAATAAAGCCATGGCACAAACAAAATGCAATAAGACATTGAAGAGATTTGAGTCAGTAAACGGAGTAGAGAAATTGGTAGGTAAAAGCTACTCGTATTATTCACAATTAAATGTGGCGTCAGCTTCAGCTGTCTTTTGCCTTTGCATACAAAAAGCCGGCGCGATGTACGAAAAGTCTGAGATTTTTAAACCAGTTCGTATTCAGCTAAAGCGTGGCAGTTGTTTTCGTTCAAATTTTTCTTTAATATATAACATGCTACGATAGCCGTAGGCTACTGGCAAGAGTTATGATATCAAAATTGGGGATCCTATACACCTCCCCGCAAAGCACCTTCCAGAAATTACATTTCCCCGAAAAACGCTAGGCCGAAACTACATTATCCCAAAAATACATTTCCCTGAACGTGCATTTGCCAGAAATTACATTTCCTTGAACATGCACTTGCCAGAAATTACATTTTCCTGAACGTGCATTTGCCAGAAATTACATTCTCCTGAACATGCACTTGCCAGAAATTACTGTACATTAGCTCGAATGCTCATTTGGCAGAATTAACATTTGGCCGAAATTGCATTTTCCCGAAAGCTTATTTTCCAGAATTTACACTTGCCAGAATGTACATTTGGCCGAAATTTTATTTCCCCGAAAGCTTATTTTCAAGAATTTACATTTCCTCAAAAATTCATTTTCTAGAAACTATTTTTAATTCCAAAAATTACACTATGTTTAGGTTATTTATTTTTAATAAACAGAGCAAACTTTTTGTTGAAATTAAGGAAGGTTGGGATAGCAGTTAGCTTACTGAATGAGAAATATAACCTAGCTTATTAGTCAATTTGCTATCATAAGTTGTGCTTCAAGCGTAACGAAAATTAGCAATTAAAAATCGATACAAGCATGTTTACTGAGGCAAAGCAAGCTTACTTTAACCCAGGTTACACTTTTTAGAAGAACCAATAAATTTTAAGTTGAGGCTGGCTTCTCTTAGTTTTTTGCCAATTTGCTGCTTTATTTGTTCTTAATATTAGTTCCTGAATTCAGTGAACGTTTATGTCAATTTAAACGACCGTGTTTTAAAGTTATTTTGGTGTTTGATTCCGAATGCTTTGTCAGCTTGAACAAAAGACTTTTTTGCTTTTTTTGCTGCATCGTAAAACCGCAAAAGCGAAAAAGTACGGAGTTTTTTTTCACTTAAGAACATCCAAATATTTATAAGTTGCTTGCGCAGTTTGAAGCAGCACTCTGTAATTTTAGAATCGTTGCAATATTTTGCTTGAAAATACTGGAAAATCACTAAAATTTCATCGTTTTGAAGTAGCGTAGAATTTAGTTGCTTTTAAGATTTGAAATTTATCCTGTTTTGTTTTCAATCTTTTTGTTACTGATGGAGGCTGGCATTGTTTTAGATTCTGAGCAGCAATGAGCCTCGGGTTTTTATGAAATATTATTGTTATAAAAAAAACTAGTGTAATTCGTCTTGCGTTCGCGACAACATTAAACCTGCTGCTGTAGTACGAAGCAGCCAAAATCTACATCAAATGCAAGCCAGCAAAACAACTTTTATTGCAGGCCCGGCGCCACGGGGGGCATTCCGAGGCCGTGCCCCCCAAATGACTGCTTGTGCCCCCTTAAACGAAAATTGTGCTAGGTAAGACTGTGCCCCGAAGAAATTAACAGGCTCGGGGATACTGGAGTGCAAATCGAGGCCTAAGACTCCCAAATTGGTGTTTACCGCCCTAGAATTCGCGAGCAAGAACCGTTTTTTTGTAATTTTCGTTGACTCACACCGGATTTCATAAAAGTTTTGGGACGAAGACCTTTTTTTTTTTGTTTGGTCTTCACTTAAGAATTCGTGGAAAATCGCAAGGATTTTGAGACATCCAGAAATTGTGGAAACTTTTGTACTGAAGACCTTTATTTTTCTCTTCACCTTTTTCATTTGATCCACACTAGATAAACTTCTCGTGCTCCCTCAAATTAATATAAATAAACTTTTCGTGCCCTCCCAAAATTTATTTCTGCCCCCCACCAGTCACGCTATACTGGCGCCGGGCCTGACTTGTTGCATTCCTCAGCAAAAGATATCGCGCTTTAGCTTACAAACACTCAAAAAAGCAGCAATTACGTATATTTCCGCAACCAGCTTCAAAGAGTTTTTAGTTGAAATCTACCGAGAAAGCCACTCCTACGGAAAGCTCATTATGATGTCAATTCCTGCCATTCACATTTCAAACAATTTAAAACATTTCATTCGCAGGGTATGCGAAGATAGCAAGAAGATAAGTGATTCCTTCAGGTGACGTCACAATTAACACGAACGAGCCTTGCTCTACCAAAAACTGACCGCATAATGCAATGTAATGAACAACGTAGGATGAATGATCTTCTCGAGATTGTTGTTGGGGAGGTAGCTAGACTGCAACTGTATATGATGAAAATTTGAATTTCCTGCTGTTCAAGAATTCTCTGCTGTGTACTTTTGACCAGAGAATTTTTGGGTTAATATTTGTTTGTAACCAGGCTCCTGTCAATCTTTCGAATTGAACAATTTCACCAATTTACACATTGGTGTCAGGGAAACATTAATTTTTGCTTTAAATAAATTTTCCCTCAAGGCGCGTTGTGTAGGCCTACCTCAAATCAAAATGACAGTTCCGTACCATGTTTTTTTTTTTGATTCTTCATACTTATTGGTACGAATATTTCATTATGTTGTTGTATAATTAATGCGAGAAAACGCTCATCTAGCGAGCTCCATTAAAGCAAGACTGTAGGCCAGTGCTTCCCAATCTTTTCGTCACCGTGACCTATTTTCAATTCGAAAATTTTCCATGGCCCACATCTAAATCGCTAGCTGAATCGCAATGTTTCAATTTTCATGAGATCTCCACAAAAAAAAGGGTATTCACGCCGAAAACCGCGAATTTTGAGCTAGCTCTCTAATGGGTTCCACAGCGCCAATGATCAAGACATTTTTTCAACCGAATATGCAATTACCCAAATAGCTCTGTAGCCCACCACAAAATGATCCTATGGCCCATAGGTAGAAAACCACTGCTGTAGACCATATGCAAGCGTAATGGTCGTAAAATTTTAGTTTCGTCTTTTCATACGTGTAAGTCTGTACTAAGGTCAGTAGCGTTCGCGAGGAAGTGATGCAGTGCCATCGCTATCGGGGGACCGTGCTCCCCGATTTCAGTTTACTCAAAATACTGCTTTTGCTAGATCACGTAACGATAAGGCAATAGTCAATGATGGAAACATAGCAATAATAACTTTCAAACGTAATTTTCCTTTGACGTTTTCAGATCTTTTGCCAAATTGCTGGCAATCAACTGGTGTACATAAATGTGACGGAATAACCCGCCTTTTTACTGTAACACGCCTTTGCAAATGTGTCGCGGAAGAGAGATACAAGACTGCAGAATCGTTAACGATAATTTGTAAGTGATTATGACATGAACAATAGGTGAAAACATTTTTTTCAAAGAGCAGTTTTTTTGATCTTTGAAGCACACTCAACATTTTTAGGTCGCAGTCAGTGGAGCACCATTGTGAAGGGGCTTAGTCCCCCATAACCAAGTCACTTAGAAAATTTAACTTCAAGATACAAGCGTTTGAACGTATTTAGACTTGGACCTGAAGTAAGAAGGGGAGGGCTAAAGGGATTAAGCAATTTAATTCTTTGAACCGACTTCTGAATTTTATCAATTTAGTCTATGATGCGGCTTCAAAAAGAGCGAATTGTGATTAAAATGCCGTTAAAATCGCTATTTTTGTGCTGTAAAATCACAAACATTGCCCAGTGGTTGGGGGCTCTACCCCCAGGTCCCGGCCTGTGACACGCTCGAGTTGCATCAGTTTGTTTAGCAAAAGGCCTAAATTACACAATTTTTGTGCAAAAAAAACAGCTGTTGTTTCACCCCTTTTTAGCAAAATCCTGGTTGCGCGTTTGGCAGCAATCACTGCTGCAGATAGAGTTTTCAAGCAATTACGGCAGGGCCGCAACTAAGGTGGGAGGGCAGGATGAGCGGCGCCCCCCAAACAAAAATTTCGCCAGCCCAAACCCGAAAGCAACAATAGGAAAAAATATTGGTAGGCCTAAGCAGCCTATTGTAAGGCTGTTGATTAACGATTTGAACTGATGCGAAATACTGCGTTTCGCAAAACTTTTATAATCGGTGTATTGATTGACTGATTGTGATGGCACCCGGTTTGCATAAGCCTAATGCATAATCGCAATCCTTGCTTGATTTAGCTGACCAGCTACAAGTTGTTTAGTGAGTAAAATCTTTGAAGAATATTGCAAAATATTATTGTAACGCAATAGCTACTATTTTACAATAAAAAAATTGACGTTAGGTGCGGTTGCGGTAGCACCATGGTAGCACGCTAGCATTAGCAATGAGTGCACGTGGTCACTTTGACCTTGGCCAAAAAGTTGTTTAGTAACTGCTGTACACTAGGGTAATGACTGCAGAAAAAAAAATTAGCCTGCTATGGCATAAGATGAGTTTTTTATTATGTATGAAGAATTTCAAAACAATTTTTGAAAATTTTACAAAAAGTTCCCCCACCAACCCAATTTTCTGACTCCACTTGCCCAAAATTTTGGGTTTTTTGGTTTGTGGTGCACAACAGCGACAATTTGCAAGCTTAAACACCCTTTAAGTGTTTGGGTCTTATAACTACACACAGTTTGAAAAAAATTTGAACGGAATTGAGCAATAGGTTCAAAAGTTATAAGCAATAAAGTGCTTAACTTGTGAAATACTGCCGCTAGCGGCAGAAATGCAAAAAGTACTATAATTGGCTTATTATAGTGTGAAATTGATTTCGAATTCTATTTTTTATGGTATAATTTGTTTAAAGCAAGTATTTCATGAATTGTTGTGACTGTAGAGGAAAACATCACTGTTCTAATAATGAGATGTTGAAAAATAAACTTGAAATATTTTTGAAATTTAAATTAAACGTAATCATACATGCTAAACAGTAGCAATTGGTGTTGATGGCGGATTGCTTTAAAAAGACGACCGCTTGGGTTCAGACTCGTGGCAAGCGACAAACCTCAGGGTTCATTATTAAAGGGGGGTTGCAACATATAACTGGTATTCGTAGCTTTATTTTACATGCCGAGTTATGAAAAAGAATAAAAATTCTGCAAATTTTTGTTAAAACTTTATTTTTTTTTAAATTTTTTTCTTACTCCACAGAGGCTCCCATAGTCATGGGCCCCCCGGTGCAACCAATTTCTGCGAAAAAGCAAACGAAAAAAATGGGAAAGTCTTCACCTAAAAACAAAAATGATACGAATAAAAGCACTGAGTTTTTGGTAAAGACGTTCTTTGGTTTGGTTTTCACCATTATCTGGCAGAAAAATAAAGCATAAAATTTACGGTAAAAACGTTTTGTTTTCTCAACCAAATTTAATAGAAAAATGCCGCAAATATATGGTGAAGCTTGCTCCCTTTGACTAAAACCACTAGTTGCGCCATTGCCAAGGAGGCAAAAGCATTTCCAGGAAGGGTCTTGGCCCAGCCGGCTCCCCTTTGGCTACGGCCTTGAGTAGAATATATCTGAAGCTGCATTCACACGGGCGACTTTTAGCTGCGAGAATCAGCATTTTGCCTTTTTTCTTTCTCAAATCGATAAAGAAAGAAACAAGAGCAATTGAGGAAGAATTAAAAGGCAAAATGCAGATTCTAACAGCTGAAAGCAGTAGCGTAGCCATATGGGGCGGGGGATTTGGCCTACCCATTGGCATGCAGAGTATGCAAAATACCCTGTTTTTATTACTTTTTGAGACCAATTTTTGCACTAAAAGCAAAAATATTCCCCCCATTGGCATTAGCAATGAGAATGTGACTACTTTGACTCTGGACTTGAGGAGAATTCGGTCGCAAAACTCGATCCCAACCTGGACGAAGACCTTTTTTTTGGTCTTCACCTAACTTTGGGCAAAAGAATGGACCAAATCCAAGTGAGGGCTTTCTTCACCTAATTTCGGGCAAAAAAACGTTCCAATTCCAAATACAAACTGTTTAAGTTTGGTTTCACACCTCTGAACACCCCCTTCCATTGCAAATTCCTGGCTAGGCACCTGGCTAAAAGTCGCCCGTGTGAATGCAGCTTGAGAGTAATCCCTTCGTCATCCCAAGCTAAAAGAATTATCATCATTGTTCACATCATTCAAAAGAAAGCTCATTGTACAATTCAGTTTTCTTGAAGAGTTGTAAGTGTGGTTCTATATGCAACGATATTTTTGTAAAAAATCACTCGCTCGGCAAAAATTGTCACTTTTTAATGCTTTTTTTGTGCTAAAATTTAACTAAATGCTGGGCTAAAGTAAGTGTTATTAAGGTTTGCTAATGACGAAGTTTAAATTTCTTTTTTTTGCTTTGGATTGCATGCTGCTGCGTATTTTGACTGAATTTTCAAGAGAAGAGGGAGAACAAATTTAGTGTGATGTTGCTCAACTTCGCTCAGATGTGGATCTAGTTGCTAATCTGTGTACTTCAAATATTAAAAATCGTTGTGCTTTCCAAAAAAGGAAACTTGATACTTTTGATTAGATTACCTACTAGCAATGAAGTTTGGGTATAGTTTATGATGGTGTTTTTGTGAGGAAGAAAAACAATGTAGTACGGTAGTTCACAACAATCTGCCTTAATATCCCTAATAGTTTAAAGGTGTTTGAAGTACCTTAGTGCACAAATTTGAAAAATGATCGATGGTTTTAGTTTTCTGCAGTAAACTTTTGTGAACACGATTGCAATGACATAATCAAAAATAGGACAACGTTAAGAGTTTTACTACTCAAAATTGGACTTTGAAACAATCATAAGCTTTAACAAGTTAAAAGTATGTCAACCTAAGCACAAAAAATCATTTATATTGCTTTTAAATGACAAAAATTTTGCTGAAATGCTTGTTTTAATTGTTTCCTAACCATTAAAATACAATTTGACATCAATTTTACACTATAATAAGCCAATTATAGTACTTTTTGCATTTCTGCCGCTAGCGGCAGTATTTCACAAGTTAAGCACTTTATTGCTTATAACTTTTGAACCTATTGCTCAATTCCGTTCAAATTTTTTTCAAACTGTGTGTAGTTATAAGACCCAAACACCTAAAGGGTGTTTAAGCTTGCAAATTGTCGCTGTTGTGCACCACAAACCAAAAAACCCAAAATTTTGGGCAAGTGGAGTCAGAAAATTGGGTTGGTGGGGGAACTTTTTGTAAAATTTTCAAAAATTGTTTTGAAATTCTTCATACATAATAAAAAACTCATCTTATGCCATAGTAGGCAATTCAAAATTCTGCAAAAAAAAATTTTAGTCATTGCCCTACTGTACACTGCGTTTTGTCTTGTTTGGCAGTAATGGATATAGGTTTGTCATGAGAAGTATTACTGACTCTCACCCCAGTACGAATCCTGCTTCTTCTGAAGCTACAGATACTCCTTCCATTTAATTATCTGCAAATGCTTCTGGTGCCCCTGGTTATCTTAACCTTCTTGTTCCTTCACGTCCAAACTTGAATTTATTCCCGAAAGGTAAAAATAACCGCTGCTTTTGTCCCGAATGGTTTCGAACCCACACCCGCACCAACGAATGAATTGAACTCACCTTCAGAGGTTGCTAAAAACTTTCTTATTTCTAAAACTAACTGCCCGGCACATAGGCGTAGCCAGGGATCCCGCCCCCAATTAAAATGTCACCAATGACTATAATGCGACAAAAACGCCCCTTGTTTCTTCAGTTTCTTGTGGCATTTTTTGCTTACAACAGTAATTAACAAGAATAATAACGACCAGGTCCCCTCAATTCAATTTTTGCCGACCAATTTAAATGTCTAATATAACCCAGGAGAAATGGAGGGTTTTATTCTAAAAGTTCCTATCTAAGGCCCTCATTTGCTTTTTTTTTAACGTAATGCAATAACTAGGGCTGGATTTACCATAATATGGCACAGTTCTAGCAAGGGGTCCCACGCTCAAATGGTGAAACTTTTTTTGGTCTTCACCTATATTTGGCACGAAGATATTGCGAAAATCTTCTAAGTGCTAAGGGCCCCGCACAATATAAATCTAGCCCGGGCAATAACATAATTAGTAGGCGTAACCATTTATTGTACCATTTTTAAATAACAATCCACCTCCACCTCGCCAGTTTTTACGCGACAAAATACTTATGAAAAAAATTAGCTAGGGGAAATGTTCATTAAACAAACTATTAAATTTGAATTCAGGGGGCTTGTACCTCTTGGTCTTATATGCAGTACTTAAATTGTAAAATTTTGCATGGGGGGACACTTTTGCAGCCTTGACCAAACGCATTTGGCATGCGAAAGTACTATAGTGAAGATTACGTAATTCCGTCACCAAAATTGAATGAACCCCCAAAAAAAGGTCTTCGCCGGAAATTGAAGTGTTTTTTTGCCAAATTTAGGTGAAGACCAAAAAAAAAGGTCTTCGCCGGAAATTGAAGTGGTTTTTCGCCAAAATTAGGTGAAGAATTAGGTCTTTTTCGTCTGATCATCCAGCGCTCAAATCTTGATGTGGGGACACCTAAATCTCGATGGGGGGACGCTAAATCTCGATGGGAGGATGCTAACTCTCGATGGGGGGACGCGTCCCCCGGCGTCCCCCCTACAATTTAAGTACTGTGTATATGTACTCCTGCAACTGGTTATTTTTATGACAAAACAAAAATCTGTAAGGAAAATCTCCGAGTGGATTATTATTTACTGCTAAAATATTGCAGTAGACAATCTACCTTATTGCTTTCCCCTACCCGGGCCAAATCATTTACAAAATTTTACACCAGAATGCAAGGTTTTAAAATGTTTTGGACTTAACTTGTAAATTAAAGTAGGATAGAACAATTTAATTTTTTCAATTGGCTTCCAAATGTTAAAAATCTAGTTTTTTCGTATGGTTCTAAACACGAGCAAATTGTGATCCAATGGCAATAAAATAGCTAGTTTTCCAAAAAATTACAAAAAATCGCTCAGCGGTTGGGGTTTCTCCCCCAAACTCACGTTTGTAATACGTTGGAGTTACACCAGTTTGCTTAACACGTCTCCCATTTTACACTTTTTTGGGAGGTTTAAGCTCTCGCCCTTTACCAAAATGCTGGTAATGTGCTAACACACCGGCCACGGCTTCTGATCTTACAATCTACATCATCTTTGTTCCACAAAAACTTCTTCTTTCGAAAATTTCTGGTAACGTCATTGCACGTGATTTGTGCCCTCCTCCCTAATTAAAAATCTTGGCTACACTTATGGCCCAGCATGCTCGTATTGTAGAAAAAGGAAGCAATTTTTGGCCTCCCCTGAAAAAAATTTTGCCTCATAGAACAACGTCTAGCTGCGGCACTGTATTAGGGGCCGCAGACGAAAACTAGATTAGAAACGTTGCCGGCCTTATAGGTATTTTTTTAGACATGAATACAGCATTTTTAAATATATATTTGTAGCCGTACAAGATGTGAAGATCAGTTTTAAAATGTAAAAAATTTAGTCTATTTTAGTGCCCTCCACTTTTGGCTAGTGCCCTTCGCTTCGTTTGCCCTGGCGATGGCACTGGGTATAGCTTTTTGAGACAGCAGTCTTTTGCACTGGAATGGACTCAAAAATGATTTAAAGCATCTTTTGAAACAGTTATTTAGGGGAAACATTTGTCAGAAATAAAATACACAAATAAGTAAAAACTTTCAAAATGGCGAAAATAAGCAATCAAATTTAATCGCTTGCTAAAAAATGCTAAACATGGATATTCATCAAAAAAAAATTTTAAACTCAGAAATTGGCAGGGGGCTATTCAATTTTAGTTAATAATTACAAATCACTTCTCTCAAATTTTGTAAACCACTTCTTTCAAGTTTCGTTCCATTAGCCCGCTCCCGCTTCCAATAACCTTTCTCTAAAATAAACACGAAATACATTACCCCTAGTAAGTTTTACTGAACTAGAATTTCATGATTTACCAGCTTGTAAATATGAAACTAAAATTTTACCTTTATATCCACCTTCTGCATAACCCATTTCTGCAACCAGTTTAATCAAGTTTTTGCGCTGCTACCTTCCTATGCCACGTTTTAAAGCAATGGTTTGTGTCAAAATAGCCTAAAATTAAGTCCGTTTTGCAAAAAACACAAAATTTTCCAGCGGCTAGGCGCTCTGCCCCCAGACCTCGAATGGCCCTCTGGCTGGGGGCTCCGCAATCAGACCCCCGAAACAGCCACTCTTTGCACATTTCTGGCCACGCGCCTTACTAAGATGCTTCAATGATACGATGCTTGTATGTTGATGTTTTTGTGAGTTTCAGATACTATCAAAATACAGTGATATTACCAATAATCTAAAAACACATCAAAATATCATCACAAACTTCGGAAGAATAGTTCGGTTCTGAAAATGGCACTTATTTTTGTCAAAAACCAAAAATATTTCAAACCTAACGCTGTTTGTCAAAATTAGTTACAAGACGTGAAAGACTGACTGCTTTCCTTTGCTCCTTTTATTCTACACGCAGCTTAGTAATTTTTGAAAATAAGCAAGCATAATTATATATTTTTGTACTGTAAATTCTATCAATAACGAAATTTCGGTTTAATGCGTATAATATCTGGAAAATGAATTTTCGGGTAAATGTAATTTCGGCCAATTGTTACATTCCGGCAAGTGTAAATTCTGGAAAATAAGCTTTCAGGGAAATGTAATTTGGGCCAAATGTACGTTCTGACAAGTGTAAATTCTGGAAAATAAGTTTTCGGGAAAATGTAATTTCGGCCAAATGTACATTCTGGCAAGTGTAAATTCTAGAAAATAACTTTTCGGGGAGATGTAATTTCGGACAGATGTTCATTCTGGCAAATGTAATTTCAGGCAAGGGTTCATTCTGGCAAGTGTGATTTCTGACAAATGTTAATTCTGGAAAAAGAACGTTCGGGGAAATGTTTCTGGCAAATGATTTTCGGGGAAATGTTTTTCTGCGAGGTGTAAGGATACCCAAAATTGGCCATACATGTGACTGTGACTTGTGACATCATAATACAATTGTAACGACAAATTAAGAGGTTATGATGATTACATGGGAATATACAAGACTATATGCGCACGCCGGCTCGGTCGCACGAATCTTCATTGACTGCCGCACGTTGCACATAAAACGTTTAGTAGGCAAATTCAAACAGCCTACCAATGTACCGTACCCGCACCATAACAAAACGGCTTACCCTACCAGCGTACCGTACTTCTTCGCAAAAATTGAGGCGAACCGTAGCTTACTGCCATCCTTGCCCTGCAGTAAATCCAATAGAAGTTTTGCAAGCAGTAGACGAATGAAATTTCTTATGACGAGACTTTTATGAAACTACCTCGTCATAGGTGTAGCCAAGGAAGCAGCAAGAGGCCGCCCCCCCTTCCCCCCCATTGAAATGCTACCAATGATAAAAATAATAATAATAACAAAAGCTTTATGTTTTTTCAGTTTCACTTTCTTTTAGCATTTTTGCGAACAATAATATACGAGAACAACAGACTAATACTAGTAATATTGACGACCTGGTGGCCTGGGCCCCTTCAAATCAAATTTTTGTCATCCAATCTAAATAAGTATTACCCGGGAAAAAATTCAGGGATTTTGTCCTGAAAGTTGCAAATTAGGCCCTCATTTAATCATTATGTGAACTTATTGCAATAACATGACTATTTAGTAACCTTCTATTGTATCAATTTCAAATAACAATCGACCTTCACCTCGCCAGTGTTAAGCGGCAAAATATTTTTGACACAAATTTTTTTTTTAACTTTAATCACATTTGATTGAAAAACAATCATTCCTAATCGTAATTGAATTGCGCTTGCGCTATTGCACTCAAAATTGCTAAAATACTTGCGGCGCAAGCGTCCGCGTAACCGTTCAAAAATAATGGCGGCGCAAGCGCTATCGCAAGTAAAACAGTTGAGGCGAAGGTGCCCACCTCTGATTTTATTTACCAAATTGCCTTGGCCAGAGACAGCGAAGGGACCCTTTGTCTTCGAATCAAGCTGCCACCTGCCCAAATGTCTACCACACAAGGTGGAGGCTTCACACTGTCGCTTTAATTGCTGAACGTCAAGCAGGGAAGCTGTAAATACCAATTCATATAGTTTTTGGTTTGACCCGACTGGGAATCGAACTCGAGTCTATCGTTTCAGCAGCAGACGCTCTGTCCACTTGACCACAAATCTGTTCAAAAGTAATTAATTCTAGTTTTGAATATTTTCCAAGTGCCATTACAGGTCTCCTTTAAACGTTTATTTCAATATAAAATCTTGGAAAAGTCTCAAGAGACAGCTTTTAGTCAGTCTAAATTTTATTTGGTCAATTAAGTTAATTTTTTTGAATTTTTAGGTCAATAAAAGCTTTCCCTATTCATGTTGCTATATGTGCACTCGCACAAGGCACATGCAACGAATATCGAAAAAATTGTTCGTGAAAAGGCTAAAAATTTTACTACTTTTTGTAAAGCACACTTTTTCCATAGCATCCAAAGCAATCGGAAAAAGACATTGCATTTTGCAATACAAAATGTTCAACCTATTGAATGGAACAGCTTGCATAAAAAGCTGAAAATGAGCGTCCCCCCCAGCCGCAGGCTGTTCCATTCCACCCTGTTGATTAAAATAGCTTGCATAAAATGCAGAAAATAAGCGTCCAAAATTGCCCATTAAAATGCAGGTTAGGTGAAAATCTATATCAATACCTTGAACAGTAGCGTAGCCAGGGGGGGGGGCGGGGGAGGCTATAGCCCCCCCCCCCCCCCATTGGCCTGCCGACCAAAATGTAGAATAAGGAAAATACAACGTTTTAGCACTTCTAAGACTCTCTTTTGCACTGGATTGGACTAAAAAATGATTTAAAGCATAGTTTGAAACGTTTATTTGGGGGGGGGCTAATGGACTGCCGACCAAAATGCAGAATAAGGAAAATACCACGTTTTTAGCACTTCTCAGACTCTCTTTTGCACTGGATTAGACTAAAAAATGATTTAAAGCATAGTTTGAAACGTTTATTTAGGGGGGGGCTAATGGACTGCCGAACAAAATGCAGAATAGGAAAAACATCACGTTTTAGCACTTCTAAGACTGTGTGTTTGCACTGGATTAGACTATTTTGAAACGTTTATTTAGGGGGGGGCTAATGAACTGCCGAACAAAATGCAGAAAAGGAAAAACATCACGTTTTTAGCACTTCTAAGACCGTGTGTTTGCACTGGATTGGACTAAAAATGATTTGAAGCATAGTTTGAAACGTTTATTTGGGGGGGAGGGCTAATAGATTGCCGACCAAAATGCAGAATAAGGAATACACCACGTTTTTAGCCAGTAGCGTAGCCAGGGGGGCGGGGGGCTATAGCCCCCCCCCCCCCCCATTGACATGTCGACCAAAATGCAGAATGGGAAAAACACTACATTTTTAACACTTTTGAGACAGTTTTATGCTCTGGAGTGGACTAAATAGTAATTTAAAACATCTTTTGAAACACATGTTCAGGGGGGGGCTAATTTGTCAAAAATAAAACCAATAAATCAATGAAAACTTTGATAAATGGTAAGAATTAAGCAATCAAATTTGATCGCAAGTGCAAAAATGCTGAACATAGGTGTCATCAGCAATTATAGTATAAACTAGGGAATGGGGGGGGGGGGCTATTCAGTATTTGTTAATTACCAATCATTTCTCTCAAATATCTTTTCATTAGCCCCCCCCCCCCCAATTATTTTTCGCTATAAACTTTATACGAAATAGATTACTCCGTGTGAGTTTTATTGCACTATTCGATTTTATAATTTAACAGCATCTACGCAGAAAACTAACATTTTACCAATAGCCACCTCCTAAATAGCCCATTTATGCCACCAGTTTAATCTTGTTTGCACTGCCAATTTCTAACCCACGTTTTAAAAGCATTATTTTTTAATCAAAATAGCCCTAAAATGAAGTTATTTTTGCAAAAAAAATGCGAAATTTTGAGCGCTGGGGGCTCCGCCCCCAGGCCCCGTGCCTCCCGGCGGCTGGGGGCTTCGCCTCCAGACCCCCAAAACAGCCCCCCCATTGCGAATTTCTGGCTACGCGCCTGAGCCTGAAAACTTCTTATTAAAACTTTGTTACCGAACGGAACATTGGGAGTTACAGTGGAGATGAATTATTCCAAAAATCAGGTACTGGTATGAGGAAAAGAACGAGCGTTATTTTCTGCTTGAAAAAAAAATCGAATAAATAAATACCTTTTCAGTGCTTTCGCAATCCAGGATTAAATCTGTTTCAATCTCTTAGTTTCAGTGTTGTGAAAACTTTTCTCCTCGCTCACACAACTTGTCACGTTTTGTACAAACTGCGCGGAATTCAAAGGAATTAGCAGAAGCAAGATGCAACAGCAGTAACTACTCGGTGAAAAATACCAGTGAAATAAGTACGGTTAACCATTTTTAAATTGCGCCATGACTTAAATTCATTTGCTGTATTTACCGACGTGTTTTTTTTTAGTTGAAGATTAGGTTTACTGCGGAGAAGAACACGATAAAGGGACAAACTATTTCACAGGAAGTTTTTTAAGATAAAAAGAAAACAAGATGCGAAATACTCATTCACACATTTTTCATTTACGTTTGGGTCAAAAATAAAATTAAGGTTTGGGTTGGAGATAGGGTTAGGTTTGTATAATTGAGTTTTGGTCAGAATTAAACAGAAAAAAGATAAAAAACTCTAGTGAAATAGTGTCTTCCCAAGTCAAAAATATTTACGCATTTCCAATTTAAAGTTTTTCTTGGCTGTACTGACCGGGTCATCTCATTGCAAAATAACATCAACCACCGTGCAGAAACACAGCTAGAGCAACTACCAATAGTGCTGCCAAAAAACTACCCCAGCCCCGAATTCGTTTTTAATGCCGATGACCCTGTCCGTCAGCCGATAATTTCTTCAGTATTCAGATTTTTTTTAATGTTGAGTCATTTTACAGGCTGTAGAAGGCGGACTGGACGTTTTCCAGCGTGAAATAGTTTCACCAGTATTAGGTAGGAATGGTATTACAACTGTAGGAGCTAGAAACACAGCAGCGTAAAGGCTTGGATCGAACAGTTTATCAATTACTAGAGATTCGAGAGAAAAACTAGAATTTTTGCTGATGCTCCTGCAGTATCTGCTAAAAGCTTTAGCGGTACCTCGCTTATGGACATAATTTTGCAAGAAAATTTAATCAGCAGTGAAAAACATGGCTAATTAAACCTACAAACTTGCACAGTTTTTGTGGCCCACTCTGTACTACATCCATTTGCTAGGCAAAATTGCAATCTACAGTAATTAGAGAAATACCTCGCTTTTAACGCATCTGAGTCTGTGTTTTGCAGTGATTAAGAACTCCAGTTGTTAAAAGTCATTTTTGAAATATGTATTTGGAGGGAGCTAAAATGTTTTGTCAAAAATACACAGAAACTTAAAATCAGTAGAAATGTTGAAAAAAATTAGGCTTAAAATAACAACCAAAGTTGATCGATTATTGGAAAATACTGTACGTAGGCAGTAATAGGCTTCGTACAAACAAGAAAGGAAAAGAAATTGCTAAAGAAAGTATCAGATAATTAGCAATAACTTTTCTCAAATCAGATCTCTGCTCCATCAGCACCTCCTTCAAAATATTTTTCTCCATCCAATGCTGACAATTAGAACATAGTCTATGATCAGACTATAAAACCAATATATAAAGGTAAATACTAGAGTTTTTTCAAAAATTATGGATTTTCAGCATTTAATGGATTATAAAGTATAAACTTAAACATTGATGTTAGCCACTGCCCGCACAGCTCATTACGCAGCCAGTTTAATCACCATAGGCGTAGCCAGGGAGGGGCCCCAGGGGGCCCACCCCCCAATTGAAATGCTACCAATTATAAAAATGTCGCAAAAAATACTATTGTTTCTTTAGTTTCAATTGCTTTTTGAGCATCTTCGCGTACAACAATACTCGCGTACAGCAGTAATTAACAATAAAATTGATCCAGGGGGCCCGCGTCCATTCAATTTAATTTTTACCAGCCAATTTAAATGGGCCTCCTACAATAATATTTAAATGGGCTCCCAACAATAATATTGATCCAGGGGGCCCGGATCCCGTCAATTTAATTTTTGCCAACGAATTTAATTGGGCCCCCTAAAATACTATTTAAATGGCCTCCAATAATAATATTGATCCAGTGGCCCGGGACTCTCAATTTAATGTTTGCCAAACAATTTAAACGTATAACCTGCGTGAAAATAAGGGTTTTTATCCTGAAAGTTGCTAACTGAGGCCCTCGTCTAACCTTTTCATGAACGTAATTCAATAACCAGGGACTGATTTAACATATTGCACAGTGCCAGTGGCTTCCCGCTCATAAAAGGCTTTTTTTGGTCTTCATCTGTATTTGGCAGAAAAATATTGCAAAAATCCTAAGTGCCAGAGGCCCAACTGAATGTAAATCAGGCCCGGACAATAACATGGTTGGTTGGCGTAAACATCTATTGTACATTTTTCAATAACAATTCACTTCCACTTCGACAGTTTTGATGCAACAAAATACTTTTGAAAAAATTAACTACAGTAAGGGGAATGCTCATTGAACAGAATTTGGATTGCCGCCTGGCCGTATATGTACTCCTATGACTGGTTGTTTTCATGACAAAACAAAAATCTTTAAGGAAAATTTTCGAGGGGATTGTTGTTTACTGCTAAAATAATGCGAGAGGCAATGTACTGTACTTTCCCCTACCTGGGCGGAATCACTTACAAAATTTAACCCCAAAATGCAATATTTCAAACGTGTTTTGCACTTAAAAAGCAAGCAAAAAAAGGACTGAACTACTTAATTTTTTCAATTGGCTCTAAATATGTGCCAAACGTGATCCAAAGGTGTTAAAACAGCTTTTTGTTAAAAAAGTTACGAAAAATCGCCCAGCGGCTAGGGGCTTCGCCCCCAGACCCCGTCTGTGATGCCTTTGAATTACAGTGCACTTCTTTGCTCAACACGTCTCCCAATTTAGACATTTTCACATTTTAACTATTGGTTTAAGCCCTCCCCCTAGAAACGAGTTCCTAGTTACGTGCCAACACTCCGCCACGGCTTCTGATCTTCCATTTTACGATATCTTTGCCCGCAGAAAACAATTCCTTTTTCGAAGTTTCTGATGACGTCATTGCATGTGATTTGTGGTTTGAGACCCCCCAATTAAAAATCCTGGCTACACCTATGTTAATCACGATAAGGCAATGCTAATTTATGTGTAGTTTTACATAGATATTTTAACCAAAATGAGCCTAAAAGTAAGCTTTTTTGTAAAATGTAGCAAAAATATGAATGCGTTTTATTCTAAACATCTTACCTCCAGTAAACGCCCCAAATAGCTCCCTCCAATTACAAATTTCCGATGATGTGCCTGTGCAGAGTTGTTTGTTATTTCTTGTGCGTATTAGTCTAGTCAAAAAACGTGTTTACGGGCTCAGGAAAGATAAATTTTTTCACCTATATAACAATGCTCAGTATAGTCTAAAGTGTCCGGCTGGGTTGTTCTCACCCCACTTTTCTGCCCATAATGATGTCATTTCCGCAAAAGTTTTTAGCTTTGTTGACTTTTACTATATTCATTCTCATTTCTCTTATGGTTGGACCTGAATTTCTAAACTAGGGTTACTCAACAAGTGGGACATGAGCAACCTTCACATGCATTCATGACGTCATACCATTACGACGTCACAAGGCAGGAAAAAATAGCATTTTTAGTTGTTGTCTACTCTTGTAACTTTTGTTGTATTTGATTTAGAGTCTTGATATTACTAGTGAAGAAAGTAGATGTATATTAGAAGATACTGTATGATTTTGATTTACTTTGAGCTACATTTTCATGCTATAAATTTCACAAAAATTATGACACCCATTTTGCAATAATCGTATTTCAGGGTTTTGCTTGTCATGCAATCAGCCAATCAATCAGCCAATTTATTTGCAATTTACCAAATGCTCAAAAACAAATTAAATTTCAATTGCACAAACAAAAGAAGCAATTGGTCAATTGAAAGAGGAAGCTGCGTAAGGACCTCTCGGTCATCGAGTCAAGAAGCCAAGACTGAGTTTATTTCAATAAAATTTGCTTCCATAACCATTTTTTTTTCAAAATCAGAAAATTTTCGAAGTAGTAAGGTGAATTTACACAGTATTTGTTTTTCTTTCGTTTCTGCTTCTTTACGAAAAAGTATGCTTTTTTTCGTCCGCATTTTTGTAGGTCCATATCCGCAGTAAGTAGGCTATTATATATTGATGAAAATTTTGTTCATCGATTTTGTGTTTGAGCGATAAGAGAGATATTTCAAAATAGGGCTTTACCCCTTCGCCAACATTAAAAAACTTTTGTCCAGTATGTGACAGTACGGTTAGGGCTGATATGGACATATAAAAATGCTAACGAAAAAGCGTATACTTTTGCAAAGAGAAGAAAAAACGTACAAAAGCGTACTGAAAATGAATACTGTGTAGTGTGTAAATCAATTGTTATGAAGATGAAAAGCTATGGCGTCATATTCATGACGTCATATATTAGCAAATAATCACAAAAACGACCCCAAGTTTGCGCTGGTGTTTGATAGATATGATGATATCAAGTTTTTTACGGACCGCACAAATACGAGCAAAATAAGTGATTAAGTCATCAGTTACGACGTCATATTTCCGAAAATATTTCTCTGCAATTACTACTGTAATTGATAACAGAATATTTTGACAAAACTTAAGCTATGTACTATACAATTTATTTAATTTTATAGAATTTTGATGTTTGAAGAGTTGGTTGGTGGTACAGAACTTGAGAATTGCCTTGATTAAAATGTTCATATCTTCGAAGCTTTTCGTCTGACACTTGTCAAGAAGAATCGTCAGAATGGAGAGCG
This sequence comes from Trididemnum nubilum, assembly GCA_963965965.1. Classification (NCBI taxonomy): domain Eukaryota; kingdom Metazoa; phylum Chordata; class Ascidiacea; order Aplousobranchia; family Didemnidae; genus Trididemnum; species Trididemnum nubilum. Next base: position 33,041,827 of record OZ014482.1, on the reverse strand, counting down.
CAGAAAAATGAGCGGCTATTTATAGAAAAAAGCCGAACCGTGATTGACTGGAAAAGGACCAATAAGAAAGCGTCATTAGTGTACAATCTTTAAGCTGTATACGAATTCTTTTTGTCGGCAGAGGGCGGGGTTAGAAGTTTTGATGAAAGTAGCTTCCAGAGCAGATAGATGAAAAGGTGAGCGGCCTTGGGCAAGAATAGAAAATCTGCCGTCATCATAATGTTGAGCGCAGGTAGGATTTTGTAAAAGATGAAGTCCAATGGCTGAATCAGAAGCAAGAGACTGGGTATTAGTCTGGGTGGAAGATTTGCACCGACGAGCAGGAAGTAAGCGTTTTTGGGAAGAAGAGCAAGAACGGATAGATTTGGGGACATGTTGTTTGATTCTGTCCTGCAGCCTTTGGGAAGTACGGCCTACATACCGACTGTCACAGTGGCATGAGAATTGATAAATCACGTTGCTTTTCTGTAAAGCAG